>OZ059845.1:0-1200000 GCA_964057195.1 Orthosia cruda | reverse complement strand
GCACACTTTACAGTAGCGCTCGTTGATGTCTTTTGTGAAAGTCCCTTTCACTCATAAGGAATATGCTATCTTTTTCCCACAGAAGTAAAAATGTTGAGAAAAATACGTTTTATGCTTATCGAAAAGTATCGATGATCGATGTTTAATTAGGTATATATGAGAATAAAATAATTTTGTTACAATTGATTATTTAACAATTAACAAATTAGTTTATTTTTACTTTGAACTAATTGGGCTCTACTCATAACAAGAGCTCAGAGTGGCCTTGTTTACATAGGATTACAATTAAATTAAATCACTTTTGGTCAAAATCAAAATCTTTTCTCGATCGATGTTTTTCTTTATCATTATTAAAGTAATTATAAAATCGCCGGCCAAGAAATTTTACATAAAATGCCATTCTGTTTGAAAAATATCGATATTTTTATCGACATTTAATGCATGTCCCGTCACTACGACAGGTACCGTGACCTTGAATAGCCAATCACGGCGCACTTGTCACTCCCCGCGCAACCCGTGCCTTCCGCCAAATTTGGTGAACTCGGAATCAAACAAAACAGTAGGCATGCGGTATCTATTGGGAGGTAAACTGTGTTTACAGATTAAAAGTCTGAAGTTCATTGAAGATTTAAGGAGAATACCTGAACATAAAAATGTTTTTTGCAAGCATGAATTTTGTATGGACAGACACCAGCCAGCCCAGTTTCGAACTGAGTTCGCGACGAGTTCCTAGTTGGGATTATACCAGCGAATATTACCTTTTCGCACAGCAGAATAACCTGCGTGCCGCCTCTCGTGGGGCCGGAACAATGGCTGGACCTCATGATGAGCAGGTCGCTCATGGCCTTCTTGTCGTAGATGACGTCGGAGACCACCGGCGTCAGCGGGCGCCGCAGCCTGCCCGACTCGTCGGGGAGGAACACTTGGAAGCATAGTCGCACTGCGTTCAGGTCTATGCTTTGAGGATGGTTCTTGTGGTCGAAGTTTTCTGGGGAAAGAGGGAAAATGATCTTTAATAATGGGAAAGACTACCACGCACAACAAACCAAGTGAGAATCAAAATGAGGCAAAGAGAGTCCCATCATCATGGAAAAGGCTAAAACATCTTGAATAGGGTATCTAATTTAGTTTTAGTAAGAAACTTATCGTTATTTGCAAGTGGTGGCACTGCAAATCTAGTGACAGTCAGACTGATTGCCCTCAATAAAATTATTAAAGATTACTCGGTCCTTTTTCGTGGCAGTTAGTCATATCTTAGTCCAATGTCCTCTGTATAAGAAGACCTAAACTATCTTCATCGAATTGAGGATGAACAAGACCTCTGATTATCTTTAAAGAGTAAAGATATATCTTTTTCATTATTGATTCTACCTTTTCCTGGTATTGACTACTTGTTATTGCATAGGACTATAAGCATTGGTAAAATCGAAGTAATTTAACAGGAAAATATAGGTAACACAAAAGGTAAGGTAAAAATACTTAAGATAACACGCCTGCTCCTATTTAGAGGACACAAGCGAGAATCTGAAATGTAGTTATGGAAATCATCACGATATTTTAGTCACTAAAAAGTTGAACCGTCATCATCTTCCTGCACTTATCCCAATTTCATGTGTTTTTCTACTTCTCCATCACCTTTAATCTTACTACTCCCCCGTGAGTAGTAGGAGGGGTGATGGGCGCCGCGTTTCCAGAGATGGCATCTGACATACTTAACATACATCCATCCAAAACATGGCCCGTCTCCGTAAGATCTGGGTTGAGAAATACCAGTAATTTCTTAAGCAAGCAAAGATGACAATCCAAAATTTTTATGCCCACAGTAAACTTACCGAGCTCGACCGTACGTCACGACGACGCGTTTATTTGTTTATTTTATAACTGCGAGCTGCGCGACCGTATAATGGGGCAAGTGTCTGAGTAGGTTACAGAACAATGAGGAACTAGACGCCTCGGCGTGAACTGTTGATGGTATTGACAATGCCATCAACAGTTCCTGCGTGTCACCAAATGTCACGTTTATGTGTAATTGACGGCCTTGGCTATGGCTACGACGATTTGGATTATTGCTACGATAGCCGAAACCATTAAAATATTTATTATTAGTAAATAGTATATATAGCATAGGCTATAAAGCTTATATTTAGTTTCACCTTTACCGGTGCCTGTCATCAAAGATTCCATGTTTCATTTGACCCACTTCCCGGTTAAAAATTTCGTTTCTCGCGACAATGCAATTGTTTTATATAAAAGCTTGTTTTTATTCACGTTGTTTGTATAACTCGATCTGAACGAGCGAGCTCAGATGATTCAATCCGCTCTTGTTTTGGAAGATGACGGGACAATTTCTATGTTAACTAATGTAATTGGTATCTGTATTGTTTTAATTAACTATAAATAAATAGGTACATGAATGTAGGTGCATGTCAGTTATGTGACAATAAATACTTATACTTTCTTTATTTTTGTAGCTGCCAGCGTTGCCGCGATTCCGTGGTCTGTGGCGTAGGTTAGTGTTGTGTTAATTCATCGGTCCTCGGTTCAGTTATGGCGGCCCCCGCTGCCGAGTGAAAGTGACCCGGGCTTCCCCGCTCTGACGTCAATGTGACGCTAATCGAATTTTGTTTAACGGCTTGTTTTTAAAAGTAAGCCTTAGATGTGTGGTCGTTATGAAAGATTTTTTTATGTATGTTAAAATAATAAGTGCCGCAATTGCTGGAAATTCCAGGGTTTTGAAAGTAGATTTTCGCACTTTCTAATTCTTAAAGAAATTGAGAAGCATGACGTAGGTAGGTATATCTGGCACAAGATATCCAAATTGACAAATGTTTCACCATTTAAAGACCACTATAGTTTACAGGGCTGCCTATGGTGGTTGGTGCACCAAGGTAACCCTTCGGAGAATACAGAAGTGTTGTTTTGTATCTCTTTTTAGGGTTCCGTACCTCGAAAGGAAAAACGGAACCCTTATAGGATCAATTTGTTGTCCGTCCGTCTGTCTATCTGTCAAGACCCTTTTTCTCAGGAACACGTAGAGGTATCAAGCTGAAATTTATATCAAATACTCAGGTCTAACGTCCTGTGAAAGAATCTAACTTCTAAGCTAACGTAATCAAAATATACAGCTGTTTATGTCGCAAATTTTCGACACTCGCAAGGGAATCAAAACCTACAGGGTACTTCCCGTGAGCTCAGAATCTTAAAATTTGGTACGAAGCAACGTCTTGTAGCACAGATAAAGGAATAATTGCGAAAACCGTAAATTTTTAGTTACATCATATAGTAAAAGTATTTTTAATAATTTTAAACTTACTACCCCTTTCCTCGTGAACGCGTAGAGGTATAATACCTTTAAGCTGAGGTTTTTACGGAACCCTCGGTGTACGAGTCCGACTCGCACTTGGGCGGTTTTTTTTATTATTGACAGGCTCGCTCTTGACCGCTATCTCACCAGATGGTAAGCGATGATGTGGTCGACGGTGAAGCACACTTGTCTAGAAGTAACCTATTCACTCTTGACTTAAAGACTCCTAGGCTGTTGCATGTATTCATTTAAAGACCCACAGTAGCTAAGTCTACGTGTTAACGCCATGTTAATCTCGCACACATAATATATTGCCGAATAAATATTTTGCGCCATATGCTAATATTTGATCTGATGCGGAAGTTGAAGTCGCTTACAAACACTACATCGCCACGACATCGCCAGACGCCACACGAGGTTATTTGATACTCGGACACAAACAAACCAGACGTAAATAGTGGGCCATTGGAAAACGTATCGCGTCTCTGCATTATTCATTCTACTTTGGTTCAAAATATACTTTACTACTATAAGAAAGAGACGGTAGAAAGAGCAGTTGTGAAACTACATCATCATCATAAGCCTTTTAACTTTCCCACTGCTGGGATGCCTCCTCTCCGTGAAGAGGCAATGGACCATAATCCACCACGCGGGCCCAGTGAGGGTGTTTTGGATTTAGGACATGCCGTTTTCCTCCTGATGTTTTCCTTCACCGTTCTGAGAGCAGTGCTGATAAAATAATTTACATTCGAATTCGAACCCACGATACGTAAGTCGGGGCCGTTACCACTGAGCCACCACCGTTCTCTTTTTCTGTTTGCCTTTAAAGGCTGTTTTTTTTGTTCGTAAGTGTTTTAAATTTTAGAAGTGTCAGACCACAGATATTTAGTGTGACTTATGTAGTCTACACCCAAGTTTAGTATTAGGCTAAAGTACTAACGTTTGGTGTGCTGTGGCATGAACTTAGAAAGTAGTGTTGTCAAGCAGTTCTAAATTCAAAACATCTTTGGTTCTCTCTGGCTGCTATGCTTTCGGCTACACCCTCGATTTTGTTTAATAGTATTTATCGACTATTCTTTTTAACTTTTTTTATAATCTTTAGGGACGCGTTTGACCGCTATCTCGCCTGATCGTAAACGATGATGTGGTCTACAATGAAGCACGCTTGCCTAGAAGTAACCTATTCACTCTTGACTTAAAGGTTGTAGCTATCAGGGAACAAAGACTCCTTAGCTGTGCGCACAATGAAAGTATTAGCAAAACGCTTGGAGCGTATGGGTGGGATGTCTACCATGTACCGATAGTGCATGGCCGTACGTATCTTTCGAATCTTACAGGATTTGTACGTCTTGCCAAATTATTTGCGCCCAGTATCATTTATTACATCGCACCATGGCATATTATATTCTCTGATTTCCAAAAACCATTTATCTACTTCGGTTTCATTATATTCGAATTATAAAATTGACAGCGGTTTCATTATGATATCCATAACGACATCGAGTTGCATTATGCGAATTGTCATAAATTATAAAACACAAGCAAAGACATTCTGAACATACAGCCAGGTACCTATAATATTACTTCGAAATCGAGACAATGTAAATGATGTTTTTAAAAATGGACCAAGTTTAGAACAAAAGTATCGTATACTATTTGGCTGTTGCGGCTACACGATCTTTGCCTTATATCTAATAAAGACTAAATAAAAAAAAGAAAATGGACGCAGGAAAAAATTTCTGAGTGAAATTGTATTCCAAATTTTATTAAAAATGTCTTCAACATCAAGTGATATTGAAAATACACCACCAGATATAACAAATAGAGCAGTTGCGGCTACAAATAATTTACTACCAGAAAAATCAAGACATGTATATAAGAAATGAAATACTTAAACACACTTCCTGAAATACTTATTTGTCTATATCTGTGTTTTATTCCTTCCTTCGTAGATAAAATCTTGTATGCAACTGTACGTTATTGGTCTTTTAATAACTCGTGCCCACCTATTTCGGTACGCGCTACGCTTGTACCGAAAAATGGCACTCGTATTAAAAGACCGTCCATAACGTAACAGTTGCATAAATAGCTATTACTTAACTGAACATCTTAAAAGCAAGACTCTAAGAAAATTATATTGTGTCTATGACTACGACCATCTCCGTGGCCCGTGTGATACAATAGTTGTGGGTACTTGGCAACAACTCCCAGTCCACTGTCTTCCGCATTTAGAGTGATAACCTACCTACCTATCTTCAGGTCGTCGGTATATTTGGCGGAGCGCCCACCAATCTTATTTTGTTTATATTCAATATTGAGCATTGAACCGTCATTGTGACTAGCTGAACCGCGATCAAGATAAACGAAAAGATATACAGTATCATAAAACATAAGATGAACACATATAACATGAATCAGAAGTTTTATAAGCCAAAATGAGAAGTCTTGATAGGTATTTTGAGATGATACAAAAATAAATATCAATTCTTTGCTTGGGTTTTTTACTTGTTTTCTTTTGAGGAAATCCTAAAAGGCTTTTCAATTAGGATTAAGGAAAATTAGCAATGAATCAAATGCTTTTATAGATTTTACTGATTTTTAAGTTCCGGAGGAAAATTTGCATTAGTCTTGGCCTCGGCTAGAATTGTCATATTTGTCACGAGAGACTAATTACAAATGAATGCCATAAATTAATGATTGCATCAATAAAGTTTGCCATCGACAATAGTGCTAACTCACCAATCGTAAATCGTAAAGAAACCGGTTCGGTAACGTGTAGCGTGCATGCGCCGAATCGTAAACGAAAAACGCTTTCTCATCTTTTTAGCGTATTTTGTTTCGATTTTTCCTGTTGCATTATAAAAGCTCTTTAAAGTGTGATAAATAACAGATAAGTAGTTTTATAGATATGTCTAATTAATATTAATTTCGCTTTTTTTTTAAGGTTTTTCCCGACTGCCGAAGAAGGGTAATGTGTTTATCAGTCTATGTATGTTTGTATGTATGTTTGTTCCTATGTGGCGTTCTAGAGACCAAACGCGTTGGCCGATTTTGATGATTCTTACGTCAATCTATTCGTCTTAACCCTGCGAGTGTCACCGGCTACATTTAAATCAGAAAATGGAAAAATGGCGGATTTTTGGGGCCATATTGTGGGGTCACAATATTTTTATTTGATACCCATCTTGTGTTCATTGGGTTTTAAGAGCCGATTTCAAAAATATATAACATCTTTAAAGGTAAAAAGTGGAAGTAAAAATTTCATTGTCATGATAGGGGACCATTTACACGAAAAAAATAAACATCTTACCAAAGAGATTCCAATGAAAAATCTTGATTTTATTCTCAATCTTTCTCTTCCACTCCGGGCCAAACAAATACGCGATCCAAATTCTTCCAAACATTTTCTTAACCCGAAAATAGCTCAGAAACTTCCTAATGAGACAGATTACACTGGTATACCAGCCAACAAGTAAATATTTAGCGGGTTAATAGGTCGCTGAAAGAGGCCGGCCAGTTTATGGATATTTCTGGCCGGCTATTTCTGAAACCGCGGCTAACAGAGCTTTTAACGAAATTCCAACCTTAGCACGAAGGGTTAAAGTCGTATTTGTGTTGTATGCAGCAGTTCCAGTCAATCGTATTATGCGATCCGATAGATGTGGCTGGCTGGGCACCTGAACACGGTTTATTGTTGAATCTTTCCGTAATGCAGATGGGCGCTGTACAGCGGAGAATTTGTGGTTATTCTTTTTATTTTTTTGGAGTATGATTTGGATCCATTCACAATCAGTGTGAATTCGGCCAGAAAGTGCTTAAGACTCAAATTTTTCAAGTAGCAGTAGGTTATATTGTTTGTTTCTGTGTTTATTAATTTATTCTTTCTCCTCAGTCATATACGAGTAATTGCAAACTAAGTATATGCATATTACTTTCATTAAAGAGGTGAGTTTTTTGTTTTTGTGCACACACCATAAATTATTATTATAAGTCTCTACGTGAGGATTTGTAATTGGCTTTCTGTTGACTATGGTTTTCTTTTTTGTCTGTATTTATTAGCTGTAAGTCCTCCATGTACGAAAATAAATAAATATACTGTTTTTGTGAATATACAAGTAAAATTTCAAAATTTAAAAAACCCCCGACACATTTTTATTTCATGCTACATAATTTATCTAGTACATAGTAGATAAGCTTCGTTCGGCCATCTATTGAACAGGTAATTATGACACGATATCTTGCAAAAACACCCCAATACAAACAGTAAAACGCCCATAACTACATAACCAATTTTCTCCAAACATAGCTAAGAACACTCTCGACAAAGTCACCGTACAAACAAACAAAAAAAATGCTAAATCAAAATCGGTTCATCCGTTAAGGAGCTTTGATGCCACAGACAGACATACAGATACACAGCAACACACGTCAAACTTATAACACCCCTCTTTTTTCGTCGGGGGTTAAAAAACGCGTTGAAAGAAAGAAAGAAAACATTGATTGCCACTTAAGAAATGTTACAGCATAAACAAAACACAAGATAGTTTCTAAATACATAGTGATAAGGGTAGGGAGGATGCTGATTGGTTTTGTGCGTTTCATTAGTGACGTTCTTGAAGAAAGATAACACCATATTCTAAGCAAGTCTTAAGGTTCCCCTAGTCAACGGCACGAACTATTTTGTGCGCGGGGTTATAATGCATGCTGTCTCATCCGACAACACGTGCGAAAGAGATTGATGCTGTGATGAGCAGTAAGAAGCTAGTTCTCGTACGAATTAGCACTTTAGCAAAGTAGCGAAATGGATGATGATTTAGGACGAAAACGAGCGCGCAAAATTTTATGAACAGACCTTTGAGATTCTAGATATCATGATAAAACTACTAAATGTATATTTTCAAAATAAAAATATTTGTATTGTTGAATTACTAATCTATCTCTGTATGGAGGCCGTTTTGCAATTTTCCTTCTTCTTATTGTATTTATTTCCGCCCAAACATGCGTTGAAACTAGTGTTGAAATATGGAACTTTTTACGCTCATAACTTTCAGATATTGTATTTTTTTTACATTTCTGTCTAGATAATGATGAGACAAATTGATATTTTTTTTTATTTTCAACGTACACCGTCAAACAGTGGAGTAATTGCCAGACTACGTTTGTATGGAAGAATTTTCGACTAGTGTAACCTTAAGGTTACTTCTAGGCATGCGTGCTTCACCGTCGCCCAAATCATCGTTTACCATCAACTGTGATAGTGGTTAAACACCGTTAATAAAAAAAAGAAGCCAAGAAAAACAAGTTATTATACTTCCAAAACACAGATTATGTAATACTTGACCATGACCACAGAATATACAGACTAAGAGACATGAATAAACGGAACAGGATGTAACAAAAAATATGGACGAATTCAAATGCCATTGTTACCTTTACATGATTTCAGTTGTGAATACCGTCTTGAATCTGACTTAAAAGGGAAATACTCTCAATATCATCATCTTCTGTCCTTGTCCCATCTTACTTGGGGTCAGCACAACACGTTTTCTTCTCCCATTTCGCTATCACTGACTCCCTTTTCTTTCGTATCCCTCCTCACACTATTCATCCAACTTTTTCATTGACCTTCCTATCCCTCTACATCCATACTAGTAAAAAATACTATAAAAACCTATGCTGATTCTGTTACAAAATATTAAAGAATAATAATTTTTAGGATTCCGTACCCAAAGGGTAAAAACGGGATCCTATTACTAAGACTCCACACTGTCCGTCTGTCAGTCACCAGGCTGTATCGCATGAACCGTGTTAGCTAGACAGTTGAAATTTTCACAGATGATGTATTTCTGTTGCCGCTATAACAACAAATACTAAAAACAGAATAAAATAAACATTTAAGTGGGGCTCCCATACAACAAACGTGATTTATTTGCCGTTTTTTGCGATAATGGTACGGACCCCTTAGTGCGCGAGTCCGACTCGCACTTGGCCTGTTTTTAGGGTTCCGTACCCAAAGTGTAAAAACGGGACCCTATTACTAAAACTCCACTGTCCGCCTGTCTGTTTGTCACCAGGCTGTATCTCATGAACCGTGATAGCTAGACAGTTAAAATATTCACAGATGATGTATATCTGTTGCCGCTATAACAACAAATACTAAAAACTGAAATAATAATGTGATTTTTTTTACAGTTTTTTTGCGATAATTGTACGGAATCCTTCGTGCGCGAGTCAATCGCACTTGGACGGTTTTTTTATAACACGTGTGCGTTGTAATAAAATGTTTTCATACAGAGTTACAGACTGTAAAAAAACGTTGCAGACTGAATTATGTATCTCTGAATAAATGCGGACTGTTTATGCAATATTTTGAATGAGTCATACGAGTAGACTGATATTCCGGATCTTTGCAACACTGGTTAATAAAACGGAATGATGTGACTTTGAAAGAACATTTGGAGGAAAATGTTATAATTACTATTTAAAATCCTATTTTATCTGAAGCGGAGACCTTTTTACCCGACTGCCGAAGGAGGGTAATGTGTTTATCATCAGTCTATGTATGTTTGTTCCTATGTGGCGTTCTAGAGACCAAACGCGTGGGCTGATTTTGATTATTCTTACGTCAATCGATACCTCTTAAACCTGCGAGTGTCACTGGCTACATTAAAACTGGAAAAAAAAATGCGGATTTTGGGCGCAATGTTGTGGGGCATCAAATATTTTTTTGTTACATACGTGTGGGGTATTCAAAAATATAAAACACTTATATGTTTAAAAGTACCAAGTTCTAAAAAAAAAAAAAATGCTTGTAAATAAAAGTGTTAATAAATAAATACAAAAAACTCAGTCGGAGCATACATCTGGTTTTGGTCAGCCAGCTCCAGGGACTGTAATACCGATATGATTCCTGTATCGATATCGAAATATCGATATAGGAACTGATATTTTGGTACCTCTTTATCGATACTGGTACCGATATTTTATTTCAGTTCATCAATATATGTACTTATGAGTGTCTTTATCGGTACCGGTACTGATACTAAAATAACGATATATTACCAATAAAATGACGTGGCACCTTCCGCCCGTACCCCGGTCCCCGACACAGACGACACGACAGTCGGTGAAGTTAACACAACAGATAACTCTGTCTCTACCTAATTCCGACCTTTATAGCAAACGCAGAGAATTATCCACGAAATAATCGCCCCAAGATGTCTGGTTTGTATTTTCTAAAGATTTAATATTCTTTTTAACTTAAGAGGCCTCTTACAGTCCACTAGCGCCGCCAATCGAAAAAATATCATAACTCGTAAATAGAATTAAAAATACAAAATATGGTCTATTATTACTGTAGAAAAGGCAATAACGTAATTTTATAACACATTGTCAACACTTGAAATACGGCCGTTTTTTATTTGAATGCACGATTTAGCTATACAGCTATATTTCAAAAGTGATCGTTCAAACTTATTTCTGAGTAGGTAGGTAGTTAGGTAAGTAAGTTAGTGCTTTTTATACCAAACTATTTCTACTAAATCTAAAAAATCACACTTACTACCAAATAGGTAAATAACTAAGAAGTAGGAAGGTAAGAAGTAGGCAGCTAAACCACCACTACCATCACCACTGTGGTTAGTGCGTAATAATAAGTCGAAAATGATATCAGTATCGTCCTAATAAAACCAAGAAAATAGGTAGGTACGTATATAAATCAATTACTTACATTTAAATCCTTATTGCACACCAGACATTTCGATTTTAATGTGGTCTTATTAACATTAAATTATTTGTATACATGATTTTGCTTTTTACGCCCCACATTATTTATCACGATTACGTAAACCACATTTGTCAAAACAACAGCAATAACAACAGGTAGACACGCGCGCATTCGACAACAAGACGCAACTCGTCGCACTAAGTTACTTTCCACTGTTACACAGCGTCTGGTCTATTCGTTACAATGTTGCCGCTCGGCGTTGCGGCTGTGCGAGTGCGAGCAACTAAGGTCGCGTCATCGTCTCCCTCTCGCGACTGGTATCGATATAGAATAACGATATAGTTATCGATAATTTAATAGCGGTATTTAATAAATTCGATATGGATATCGATATTAACATAAAATATCAGTTGCAATAATGATATCTTCTTGAAAATATCGGTATTTTTCATTTATCGATATCGGTCCCTGGCCAGCTCGCGAGCATGTATTCGCCGACTGCACAGCATGATTCTTCTTGTTTACGTCTTTTTAGTTCACTTTTTAAGCAGTCGGGTTTTTTGTATTTTTTTATTAACACTTTTTTGTGAAGCAGTTCATCCGATGAAGTTCAACACTATACGAGTTTCTGTCGCAAATCAATATTATTCTGTTCCAAGGGATTTTAAGTACCTACCTATGTCGATTATACATGCATGCATACTTTTCTCTAAGATTATCTAGCAGCATGATTGCGTAATTCAATTCGGCAAGGCAAAGGGTTTTGACCGCATCAATCGACCAATGACATCGACGGAATTTCTGAAAGAAATTTAAGACCCGTCTCAAATTAAACAAGCAAGTCTGATGATGCGATTGGCTGTTTAAATCATTCAACATATCACAGTAGTTAATACTACATGAATTTGATCACAATTTTCACTCTAGGAACTAGGGCTAGGCTTGATACAAACTCATGATGTGGCATGTGTCGACATAATAAGTGCGATATACAATAATGCATATGTCAGATATGCACTTTCTATAAAAATGGGCCGTCGAACTATTTGCCAAAGAACAAAAACACAATAAATCACGTAATTCCATTGCTGAGCTAAAAAACTCTAAACGATACGATCCTTACACCATTTGTTACTTTCTCATTCATATTTACAACTTCACGCACGGCGACTTTGCAATGAATGCATTGAACGTGAACGATGAATGTATTCGTGAATCAAGGACTTATGGTAAATAATTCATGCTCAAGAAACATTCTGTATTCAAAGGCTAGGGACAATTCAGGAAAACAAAAGAACACAATATTCCGGGTTATATTAACTTTTCTACTTACCTGACTATGTGCTTGCCCGACTATAATCTATCTCTGTGCCAAATTTCATTCAGATTCGTTCTGGCGTGTTAAGTTACAAACATCCATTCATCCATCCAAATTTTCGCATTTATTAGGATTCATACTCAATAAATATTCGGTGCGACAACTCATTATTCCGGTTCATATTAGATCGGATCTACAAGACCAAAACTGCATTCTGGGAAAAGGGATTTCTTGGAAAAACAAAATATCAGGCGAATATTTCAAATATATGCAGAAGTCAACGTTTTCTCCGGAGCGAAAATGCGCTAGGTTTCGTGCCCTAGTCAAAATAGAAATTTCTTCTAACCTTTACACAAATGTAGTTTTTAATTGAGAACCGGTGAACACAGTTCTAGAACACTTGCAGGCCTTAACCTTATTCCTCTGCCTCTGATTCATCTTCAAACACTTACATTCAACAGGTTAGGTAGTCACGCAAAACCACAAGGATCAAAGTCCACTAAAACTCTAATATTAAAAGAAGTAATTTTTTTATTTATGTATATGTTTGTAAAAGGATCTCTGGAAGTATTGACCCAATTGCAATAAAGAGAAAGCTACTCTAAAATATCGCTTACTGAAATGTGTCATGGGCTATTTTTATTCCGGAAAAATATACAGTTCCTGTGGCTTTAACACGTAAGCGAAACCGCCACAATGGCCAGTCTCGAATAATGTTAATAAAAAAAACCCGACTGCAAGAAGCGAACTAAAAAGACGTAAACAAGAAGCACAATGTTGTGCATTCGGAGGATAATTCGCGAGCTGGCTGACCACAACCAGCAGCCGAATTTTGCAAGTGAAATCGAACAATGAAATGCGGGCAGAAAGACGTCTCTGTGATTCGTCGATTGATAGCGGTCAAACACTTTGCGTTGCCGTATTTACTTACGCAATAAGGCTGCAGATGTATCCTCCGACTGCACAGCATGATTTTCTTCTTGTTTACGTCTTTTTAGTTCGCTTCTTAAGCAGTCGGGTTTTCTTTTTTTTTGGTTTTTGTTTATAATTTTTATTACACAATTTGAAAGGTACTCGTACATTCCAGATGGTTATAGGCTATAAATGATTATGACCCAGGCAAATCCGGGACGGACCACTAGTCTAATATAATATGATACAGGTTACATAGGTAGGGACTTGCCACATAAGAAAGCGGTTAGGTAAGACTAGTCGGCAACATGGTAAGTTCCGGTTCGAGTTCATAATATTATTGCAGTTAGCTGTTCCAAATATAGACGCGGTTTCCATCCAGACGTGTATGGTGGTCATTAGTGTAATTACTTAGGTACACGGGTGAATCGTTAAGAAGTAGAAGATTTGGTTTTTGTACAGTATTGGTTGGGTATGTATGATTCTCACCGTGTCTTGTAAGGGGATTACAAATAGGCAAACCCAAAGGTTTAAAAGCTGGAATGAAAGGCTTATTATTCTATGTGGATGGGTAGATGGATAGAACCTCTATTTCTCAGGGCCTCAGAAACTAAAGACAACACGACTGAGATGGTAGTATGTAGCTCATTCCATAGTGAAGAAAAGTACAGAATATACACCTAAAATCAATCTTGAATAAAATTCTCTAGGTATTTCGAAATTCAATCTTCGAAGAAGCCAAGACTAGTTCCACTACAATTGACTTCCCTGGCCAATCGGCCATATCATAATATGTATTCAAAGCAGCCGGGCGAGCACGGCCTCCGTGATTGGCTAGAGAACGCATTTTATCACGGTTTTTGCTCAAGCCTGTCACAGTAGGCCAAGCTCGCCCCGCAGATCAAAATTGTTTGTCACAATATGCACTCAATGACAGGAAGTGAATAAATTTAGTTTATTCGATGTGTTTGCTCACATTTATTTTATTGTGCTCGTAAAACTGTGACAAGGAACACGTGTTTTATGTTTATTAGTTGGTTAACGATCGATATTAAATAATGTGCTATTAGTAGGTTTCATTTCATTTCAAGAATCTTGATTCAACATCATTGGCCCCACCCAGCCTTTCCCCAACGCAACCCACACTTTCGACCTTTTACTGTCCGCTATAGCCGGTAACTATAGTCAAAGATTTACAAACGACAGCATGGCCTCAGACGCCATAGACAAGTGAAGTTCTATCATCGAAAGCGTGGCAATAGCGATTGTCTAAAAGGCAAACTTGTATGAGATTGACAAGCGATATCGAAAAGTCACGTAATTTTTCTATGTCACTATAATTTTGTCTTTTTGACAATTGGTATCGCCATCCTTACTTAAGAATGTCACTTGTCTAGGGCCCCAATCCCACGTTTTGATATTTCGACAGTCGCTTTCGCTAACATCGAATGCCACTTGTCTTCAGACAGGTGGCAAGTGGGTTTTACTCCTTGCCTCAGCCTTGCCGAGGCAAGGAGGGATCTCGATATCTAATGGTAGGTCACCCCTTTCAGCGTTGCCGAAGCAAGGAGGGATCTTAATATCTAATGGTGGGCCACCCCTTCGAGCGTTTCCGAGACAAGGAGGGATCTCGATATCTAATGGTGGGTCACCCCTTCGAGCGTTGCCGAGGCAAGGAGGGATCTCTATAGCTAATGGTGGGTCACCCCTTCGAGCGTTGCCGAGGCAAGGAGGGATCTCGATATCTAATGGTGGGTCACCCCTTCGATTTACCCGACAATTAATCATCAATGCTCCTGAAGATAGCAATATACTTAGCAGTCTATTAGAAAATCGTTTCCTTTTCCTGTGTGTTATCGTACCCAGACAGACCTCAATATCTAATGATTAAGATCCCTCAATATCTAATGGTGGGCCACCCCTTCGAGCGTTTCCGAGACAAGGAGGGATCTCGATATCTAATGGTGGGTCACCCCTTCGAGCGTTGCCGAGGCAAGGAGGGATCTCTATAGCTAATGGTGGGTCACCCCTTCGAGAGTTGCCGAGGCAAGGAGGGATCTCGATATCTAATGGTGGGTCACACCTTCGAGCGTTGCCGAGGCATGGAGGGATCTTAATATCTAATGGTGGGCCACCCCTTCGAGCGTTGCCGAGGCAAGGAGGGATCTCGATATCTAATGGTGGGTCACCCCTTCGAGCGTTGCCGAGGCAAGGAGGGATCTCGATATCTAATGGTGGGTCACCCCTTCGAGCGTTGCCGAGGCAAGGAGGGATCTCGATATCTAATGGTGGGTCACCCCTTCGAGCGTTGCCGAGGCAAGGAGGGATCTCGATATCTAATGGTGGGTCACCCCTTCGAGCGTTGCCGAGGCAAGGAGGGATCTCGATATCTAATGGTGGGTCACCCCTTCGAGCGTTGCCGAGGCAAGGAGGGATCTCGATATCTAATGGTGGGTCACCCCTTCGAGCGTTGCCGAGGCATGGAGGGATCTCGATATCTAATGGTGGGTCACCCCTTCGAGCGTTGCCGAGGCATGGAGGGATCTTAATATCTAATGGTGGGCCACCCCTTCGAGCGTTGCCGAGGCAAGGAGGGATCTCGATATCTAATGGTGGGTCACCCCTTCGAGCGTTGCCGAGGCAAGGAGGGATCTCGATATCTAATGGTGGGTCACCCCTTCGAGCGTTGCCGAGGCAAGGAGGGATCTCGATATCTAATGGTGGGTCACCCCTTCGAGCGTTGCCGAGGCAAGGAGGGATCTCGATATCTAATGGTGGGTCACCCCTTCGAGCGTTGCCGAGGCAAGGAGGGATCTCGATATCTAATGGTGGGTCACCCCTTCGAGCGTTGCCGAGGCAAGGAGGGATCTCGATATCTAATGGTGGGTCACCCCTTCGAGCGTTGCCGAGGCAAGGAGGGATCTCGATATCTAATGGTGGGTCACCCCTTCGAGCGTTGCCGTGGCAAGGAGGAATCTTGATAGCTAATGGTGGGTCACCCCTTCGATTTACCCGACAATTAATCATCAATGCTCCTGAAGATAGCAATATACTCCCCAAACCAAGGTAATGGAGTATCCTGTAGTTTGTATCTTTCTTTGCTGTATCCATTTTAGCAGTCTATTAGAAAATCGTTTCCTTTTCCTGTGTGTTATCGTACCCAGACAGACCGTCATCGTGACATCATCAATTATAATTTTATTATCATGTACCAAAATCTGATTCATTCTAGTAGGTATTCCCACGCTACGTTATCAGATCACTTTTCCCTTATCATCGCGTAGTTGGGAAAGTCCAAATTAAACAGCAAACAATGCTGAAGATAGGCTTTCCCCATAAAATTGTGACAATGAACGAATTAGGCTCATAATCCTATCTACAATCATTTTAATATAATAATACATAATGTACTTCTTCGTCATCAATGAAGGTAATGTCAATGATCGTGATAATGCTGGTTATCTAGCGGAGATAGCACTGATGTGATAAGCTTATCTTTCCAGACGATAATTAGGTATGAAAATGTGGACACAAACACAATTTGTTTATTGAGCGAAATTGTTATTTTGTCGCGCCATCACACTTAATTATGTAAATAACAATATTTTACCATTGTATTAGTGAAGTTTTGATTTTTACCTCAATGTTTTGTATTCAATACAAAGTTGGTAAATAAACACTTAACTACGTTTTTAATAATGTTTACTTGACTACGACTTAGTTTATTGTAAATTGTAACTATTTTCCTCAATCTTTCGATCTCGCAACTGATATGGGCTTTATTCAAATGACTATTTCGAAACTGAACGTTCCACCTCCGAGGCTAATCTGCGTAATGTTGCCGCCAGTGGTGTTTAGAACTTAAAGAGTACGCAAAGCTTTGACAACTTGGTTAAGGCAATGACCTGCTTGATAGAAATTAACTATATCCCCGTACACACTTTGAAAATGACTCATTGAGCAAAAGAATGAATAAAAATTCTAAAGCAGTCAGGAATCGCAAAGACTGGACATAATATCTTCCTCTTAAGGTTCCCCTAGTCAACGGCACGGAACTATTTTCTGCGCGGGGTTAAAGTGCATGCTGTCTCATCCGACAACACGTGCGAAAGAGATTGATGATGTGATGAGCAGTAAGAAGCTAGTTCTCGTACGAATTAACACTTTAACAAATTTGTATCGAAATGGATGATGATTTAGGTCGAAAACGAGCGCGCGAAATTCTATAAACAGGCCTTTGGGAGTCATGAAAAAACGACTAAATGTATATTTTCAAATTTTTTTTTTTTACTTTTTTGAATCACTAATTCTTGTTTCCATTCAGGGCTAGATAGTGATGAGACAAATTGATATCATTTTTTATTTTGAACGTACATCGTCAAACAGTGGAGTAATCGCTAGACTACATTTGTATGGAAGAATTTTCGACTAGTGTAACCTTAACAAAGGACAGAGCCAATTTCGTAGAGTTGATAAACATCCAACCTACAACAGAGGAATGGCATCAAAAGAAGAAGAATGAACACCAGAAAAACTCTACCAATCTTCCAGAAAAGAAGCCCGTAACTTCACCGACTCCAAACCGGAACACATCAATTGCTGCTCGGCTTGCAAACAAGAAAACCTAAGTTCAAGGAGACAGCTTTCTTCAACCAAACAAAGAAACTAGCACACGGTGAGCAGACATGTGAATAGTAAAGGTCTGAGACAAAGGAGGGGTCAGCGACCGACCTTGGCGACTGGTTTAGCTGCCAGTTATGCGACATTTGAGCTGAATACGGTGTTGTGATGAATGGGCGACTGAGACGGATCGCGAAATCAAGATCAAAGACATGTAAAGAGCCTTTGAAGAGAAAACATGGGAGCAGATGTTCGGCATAATAGTGTAATACTTGGGCAAATCTATGAAGAACACGAATTGAAGGATAGGATATGGTACCTTTATTTTTTCTAAACGGGAGAAAAATTCAAAAGGCACCAGGACTTTTGGGGAAAAGACCAGAGAGTGTGGGCTTTTTACCTCACTAAAAGAACGCTGGTGATCAACATCAGAACGTAGAGGGGGTCTGTTAACCTCTGGTACCTAATAATAATTTAGAGGATGAGGTACTTAGGGTTAGGCTGAGGCATAACGCTGATGAATTTAAGGATAGGTGAAGCGACAATCTTTGTAAGATAGCTAGTATTGTGTGGTCGAGGATAGAGTTCAGCGGTGAGCTAATTGGACAGTGAAATGCTCCAGCAGTGCCTGGATTATTAAGTAACTCGTGGAGTTCTGGCTGAGGCCTTTTAGAACTTCTCTATTAAAATATATTTGGCATATTACCAAAGCTTTGCGAAGGAGTGCGGTGATATGCTAAACGTGCGTGAAATTTTACACAACATTAATTGCAATACTCAACTGCATTTTTAATGGTCCCTTTTTCAAGACAGTTTGATGCGATTTCAGTGGAAGTAAGTTTTATTGGTGTCCGAATGACGTCAACTCGCTCGGATGTCGAAAACGATTACGTCATGAAGTGACATTGGCGCATGCCATTCAAGTGAAACGGCTTCTTATTCATTCAGATGTAATAATAACTAGGTCTTTAAATCCTCTGATTCACTGCAAAGAAAGTCTAAAATCTGAAATGCTGGTGCCATCTCAGTATGTCAAGAGATTTTTGCCATTCTCTGTATGAGCAGAGAGGTCTTTGTCTTACAACAGTACTGGAAAAAAGTTAGATATCTGCCTGCAAAGTATGATATGCATACAGACAGATAACCCACTTTATTTCTTTGCTTCTCTTTGTAAAATCCGTATTTCATACGCGCATATGGAACCTGTTCTACTCATTCACTCTATTGATGGCTTTATTTGGAGTTGTATTGTCTCTAACTGCACGTGTGCGCATTCATATTGTTATGTACCTGTTGGATTAGCATGTCACGTAGTTGAATGGCCAGAACAACCGGTTAACTTAACGAGACCTTTTGTTTGCGTATTCTAAGCAAGAATGATGGAAAGGAACTGTTCAAGATGCAATAATAAAACGACCAAATTCATGGCAACATCTGTCCAAATTCCGGAACCGGAGGAACCGTTAAAGATGCAGTAACAAAATGACCAAATTCGGGGGCTATGATCAGTACATTAGTAGGTACTACAACTACTACATGATGTAGAGGAAATAGGTAAAATCTACATACATGGTTCAAACAGTTTTTTTTGTTGGTGATGCAATAACCTTTCTGGCCAGCTTTGACCTCTATAGAACCTGTCTTAGGCACCACATTTAAAGACGAGACTTAACAGGACATTATAGGTAACACCCCTCATCATAAATTGTCTCTTAAGTCTTATATAATAATTTATAAACCTAACCAAATTTTGTATGCCAAATAAATATCTATTTTTTAAAAGTTCCTGATATTCCACAACAGATTAACTTATCAAGGTCCACTTACTTCTAAAGGGATCGACCCTTAGCTTCTCCCTCACACTGAGCGCCTCGGCGATGTCGCGTCGCTTCACGCACTGGATGCCGAGGTTCTTGAACTGGTACTCGCTGGTCTCCTCCGTGACGCGGAGGGGGATCGTGCAGACTCCTCTCTCGCAGCGTTCTCTGCCCACCAAGTTGTGGGGGTGAGCTCTGAGGAGAAAAGACAGCGTTTAGGACATATTTTGAAACTATATCACAATTGGTTTCCTCTTGTAAGTCGCAAACTGCCTAACGTTTCCCCAATTGTGACGGGTTTGGTTCCAGTCGAGTCGGATGCGGCTGAATATGTTCCAGATTTTCATCATGGAGCGATTGCCTATCTGATCTCCAAAATATAGAAACTGGTTATTAGAAAGATAAGTTTTTTGTTTTTTTTTATTATCAATAGTTTCGCGCTTGACCACTATCTCACCTGATGGTAAGCGATGATGTGGTCGACGGTGAAGCACGCTTGCCTAAAAAAAACCCATTCTCTCTTGACTTAAAGACCCATAGGTTGTCAGATATACCAGTTCCTGTTTGATTTAATGAGTTTACGTATGTGTTTGTGTTGTTAATTGTATCGATAATATAGGCAATACCAAAAAAACATTTCTTAGTTCTATTAAAATGCGTTGAATGCCAATAAGAACTTGCTTTGAGTGCTTACATCACATTTTGCCGCGTTCATTTTTTGTCAAGTACATAGTGTTTGTTTCTTTTTTTTCAAGCTTTTGCGTTTATCCAGTCCTTGATCGTTAAATTAAGAAGTTAAGTGTTGTCTACGGTCAGTGACCAGTCTGCCAAGCCAAGGCGGTGACATGGCAAAATATAACAACCATTAATTGCCTTCAAGATTAACAACCTGAACGCAACGAATCTTAAATTCTCCTTAGTAACAGCACAGTGCACCATCAAACGATCTAATTTGCTTTTTCCTAACTATATTGGGATTTGCTTTCAATCTAACTGTGTGCATCTATCTATTCAGCTACACAAGTATTTTACATAGAGCGACTGCTTACTTGTGGGCGTCAAAGCACAAAGGGTCCAGCAGCCATATTGTGTAATGAATCAGCAAGATCTCGAATTAAACAAAAACCGGCCAAGTGCGAATCGGACTCGCGCACGAAGGGTTCCGTACCATTATTGCAAAAAACGGCATAAAAATCACGTTTTTTGTATGGGAGCCCTCCTTAAATATTTATTTTATTCTGTGTTTAGTATTTGTTGTTATAGCGGCAACAGAAATACATCATCTGTGAAAATTTCAACTCTCTAGCTATCACGGTTCTTGAGATACAGCCTGGTGACAGACAGACATACAGACGGACCGCGGAGTCTTAGTAATAGGGTCCCGTTTTTACCCTTTGGGTACGGAACCCTAAAATGAAAGAGGATGTGGATTTCCGTCTATGTGATTGGTCGATTTTTCATAATCTTTGCACTTTGCCTTGCCGAATTAATTACGCAATAAGGCTGCTGTTTGATATACGCAGTTTTGTATAGTTCACAGTTCATACAAACACAACAGTTTCAACTTCAAAAACAGTGGCAGATGTTAAATTATTTTTAACCCTTAATAAAAATTGACTATCCTAGAAACCGAATCTAGTCTTAACTCAATACCCCACTACTGGGCTCTTTATGCTTGGACGCCCATATTTGACCTCCACAAGCCAGTAGCTGGATAACACGATACCACTTGCCAAGACGTGTCAGATTTGCCAGGCTTCTAGTCTTCCAGACTGTCCGTAAAAACTGCCAAAAAATCCCCAAATTATATCGGTAACCAATAGTTTAACGTCCTTCCAAGTCACGGATGAGTCTCGGTAAATAAACAGACCTTGGTTAACCTCGAATAGCGTGCCTCGAACTGTTATAATTTAGCCACGAGCTCCTCCATAGAAACAGCATTACCAGTATATTTTAAAACCGCGTATATGTTTTTAAACCAGTCAAACAAAGTCTGGACATCGTCTGCGGTTCAGTTTTATGGCTGAGACCGCTAAGTTAACAATGCCGGTGAACACGGCCGCACCATAAATAGCTGATCATGAATAAACATACGAGGTATTTAGGTATGCAGCAGCTGCCCTTATAATTTAGCAGATTGCAAATAAGCAGACTGTTGGAATGACTTCAAGTTATGTCTGGATTAAGACTTTTTTTAAAGGTGCCTCTTACTTTGATTTACTCTGTATAGTGGATGCGTTTGGTAGCAAAAATCATACACTAAAAGAAAAAAAAGCTAATTATGAAAATCAAAAAACCCGACTGCTTAAAAAGCGAACTAAAAGGACGTAAACAAGAAGAAAATCATGCTGTGCAGCCGGAGGATACATATTCGCGAGCTGGCTGACCAAAACCAGATGTATCCTCCGACTGCACAGCATGATTTTCTTCTTGTTTACGTCCTTTTAGTTCGCTTTTTAAGCAGTCGGGTTTTTTGATTTTTTTAATTAGCTTTTTTTATTCTCAACTTTTTAGATATTTTTTAAATTAATATATTAGGTACATTTAAACATATAAGTGTTATATATTTTTGAAATCACCTCTTAAAACCCTTTATTTTGATACCCCACACGATGGCATTGGATGAAAAAACTAAAAAAATCCCTCACAAAATGGCGCCCAAAATCCGCAATATTTTTTATTTCCAATTTTTATGTAGCCAGTGACACTCGCAGGGTTAAGACGAATCGATTGACTTAAGAATCATTAAAATCGGTCAACGCGTTTGGTCTCTAGAACGCCACATAGGAACAAACATTCATACATATATCATACATACATAGACTGATAAACACACTACCCTCCTTCGGCAGTCGGGTAAAAACAATCGACATGCCCTAGTCTAGCCATGGTTCTAATCATTTTTCCACACAGTGTAACAATTGGTGAGTATGGAATTCATTGCCCTTCATGCCCTGATACCTGTTACAAAGAATTTTCGAACATTGGTCCTGATTCATTTCTACATCTTTGACAGTCGTTAAAGCAAGTCCGAAGCCAGGTAATCTGATACCAGTCTTGCCAAGTGATATCGTGTTACCCAGTTACTGGGTTTAGGAGGTCGGACAGGCAATCACTCCATGTAAAGTACCCGGTATCCGGTTAGATTGGAAGGTAATCCCAAACGCAAGTATGTGAGAACCATGTTCCTATTTATCAAGTGAAGGAATTTACCTGTTAGTGCTTGTAATACTTTATACCTTACATTTACCATTTATCATTATCACTTTTTCTAAAAGACTATGGAGTTTCTTCTCCGTTCTTCTCCATCACAAACAACTTTTACGAATGGACGGTAGAATCAATAATTATCAACTCTAAATTTATATTTTTGACGTTCGAAAGTGCCGCTTAATGGCCTAGTTGAAGAAAAGAATTTTTGTCTTTTGTCTTTTATCGTTGGGAAGAGACTACTTAGATTGACTAAGAAGAATATAGTGTCAGTTCTTTACCTATAAGGCTCATCTTTGGTGACACACGACACGACGATGACCACCTGACCCGCGTAGCCGCATATCTTAATAGTAGGGTAAGTCTTGTTGTCCGAAGTGCTGTTCACGCCGGGTATCGAACCCGCTGATCGCCCTTCACACTCATAACGAAATCTGTGGACAAAAATATCACGATTAGACAAACAAATCAATATTTTACAAGTAATTTGGTTAACTTGAGGGGTAGTCTTGTACATTAGTGGTGACTGCGGATGGGCAAACGTAAGTGGGATACCGTCAGGCTAGATTGAGCGACGATCTTAGCGAGCGAGATGCCGAGAATCGATATAAATGGTGTGCGATTGGAGAGGTCTATGTTCAACAGTAGACAGCTGTACGCTGATGATAGGATACTTATAGTTGGTAAAGCAGATATAAACAACTAGATGCAGGCGAGAGGCCACGTATCAGGTAGATCGAGGAGCTGGTCAAGATAATAAAATATAACAGAAGAACAGATTTGGATATAAGACGGGCAAGCTTGAAGAGCAATTCGGTCGGTGTAATGCTGGAGACCCACACTCAGCATTTAGTACGAGTGAAAGAGAAGAAGCAAGGTAACTATAGGTAAGCCATATTGTTGTACATGCTTTTTAAATGGTATGTACAAGCGTAACCGCTAGCCAAATAAAGTCTGAACGAATTAAATACACATGCTTTGCATTGCATTCCTCGCTAATATTAGACTCAAGATTGATACATATCAAACATTGTATTTATCCACAACAGAATTGCCGTCTACCAAAAATAATCCCATAAGTGTAGCGACCTACTTTAACAAAGCATTCTGGGCACGGGCGGCAATCGACGGTGAATTTGTAGCCGCGTGCGCATTGCCAAGCGGAACCGGGGGCTTTGCGAGTATGTAAACATACTAAATTAAATTTGTTTATGAAGCTAAGTTAGCAGTTTTAGTGTTTAAAGACTTTTATGTCGTTTCCTGTATGTTAAAAGCCGTCTATAAGTCATGGACCTTTGCCTAACCTTGTCGAGAAAACGTAGGCCCGCGTGAAAATATTCATAGGTCTGTCAGATTCTGTCAAAAAATCTGCACAAGATGTAGTCAAGAATGCTTGTTATGAAGGCAATTTTTTATTATTCCGTGTTTTTTTGGCTAAGCTCATTTTGAATACATAAAAATTGATAATAAGTAATTAGATATTAATAAATTCATTAAATCTTTATCAAACATAACATTGCTATGCTCTGTCTGGGTCAGCTTGCGTTTATACGAGACTAGCTGACCCCCGCGGCTTCGCTCCCGTCAAAATTATAGCCTATGTTACTCGGGTATGATGTAGCTTTCCATAGGTGAAAGAATTTTTAAAATCGGACCAGTAGTTTCGGAGCCTATTCGGTACAAACAAACAAACAAACAAACAAAAAAATCTTTCCTCTTTATAATATTGGTATAGAGGTATAGATAGTAGACAGCACGGTTTGCATAAACTGTTGGTTTTTTTTTGCTTTAGTCTTTTCCTTGATCACTAAATTAAGAAGTTAAGTGTTGTCTACGGTCAGTGACCAGTCTGCCAAGACGGTGACAGGGCAAAATATGACATCCATCAATTGCAACTTAGACGCAACGAATCTTAAATTCGCCATAGTAACAACACACCGCCAATCAATCTACCTTGTCTTTTATCCATACTAATATTATAAACTAGCGGACGCCTCGCGGTTTCACCCGCGTAGTTCCCGTTCCCGTGGGAATACAGGGATGAAAAGTAGCCTATGTCAAACGGGGATAGTGTAGCTTCCCAACGGTGAAACAATTTTTGAAATCGGTCCAGTAGTTTTAAGTTTATTCGTTACATACATAAAATCCAAATCTTTCCTCTTTATAATATTAGTATAGAGTATAGATTGGAAAGTAACTCTGTCTGTTACCTTTTCACGTCTAAACCACTGAACGGATTTCAATGAAATTCAGTAAGGAGATAGATGGCATCCTGGGGAAGAAAATAGGCTACGTTTTGTTTAAAAAAGATATAGTTGGTAGGTAGGTTGGAAGGGTAGGGTAGGTAAGTTGCTAGTTAGGGTAGGTGGGAGGGTAGGTAGGTAGAGTAGGTATGGTAGGTAAGGTAGACAGGGTTGGGTAGATAGGTAGGATAGGGTGGGGTAGGTAGCCAGTTGACGGGAGCAAAGCCGCGGGGGACAGCTAGTCATAATATAAGCGCATCTTAGCTAAAACATAAAACATAGGCTGATCCCACCAACCAAATAAGAACACTCAACATCAAAAGCTAAACAACACAAAGTATAAAGCACGAGAACAAGGACAATCCTGAAACAATAACTCTAAAAAGACCTATGTTTATATTAGCAGTACTAATGATTTTCCGAGCAATGCTTTGCTTATGTCACGTGTAGCGCCACGGTGCCTCTGACATAACAATGCGACGTGAGCGTCGCATGCGCATACTAACATAGAAACGACCTGGCACTTGAACTGGCTAGGAACACAGCATAGATTGGTTTCAGAAGGCCAAGAGGATAAAGGCAAATTAGTGA
Organism: Orthosia cruda; assembly: GCA_964057195.1. Taxonomy (NCBI): domain Eukaryota; kingdom Metazoa; phylum Arthropoda; class Insecta; order Lepidoptera; family Noctuidae; genus Orthosia; species Orthosia cruda. The sequence goes on along the minus strand of OZ059845.1, from coordinate 1,174,259 downwards.
TATTATATCACTGATAACGAAGGGAAGAGATACGTTACAGAAGGCGAGGCAGGCCACAATGATCATCAGGCCACTGTGAGACTCAGGAGATATGCTTCTTCAGTCTCCCTAAAGATGTACCCTGACAAGCGTTGCACAGAGAGCAGTGGTAACGGCCGAGTCTTACAAGTTGTAGATCGTGGGTTCGAACCCAGGCAGGCGCTTTGCTTTGTGTAAATTATTTCATCACCACTGCTCTCAAAACGGTGAAGGAAAACATCGTAAGGAAACAGGTATATCTAAGAACCAAAAATTAGAAGACATGTGACATCTACCAACATGCACTGGGCCCGCGTGGTGGATTACGGCCCATCCCCTCTCACAGAGAGGAGGCCTGCAAGTACAAGTACAACGAACCAAATGTGAGTCTAAGTGCGGAAAAGGGGTCCATCTATTCTACCCTATGCGTTTCACAGAGGGTATTCCAGGGTTGTCTTTTAATAGAACAAGGGGTTTCATGTGCTGGTGGTGACCACCGGGCTGGTTTTAGTGAGTTAAAAATCCGTCAGTCCCTGGTCTTTTCCTCAAAAGTTTTCGCTGTATTGAGCAGATCTTCTGTATCTGTTTAGTGATGGGACCGTTTAGAACTTTGATGAGGCTAGCAATGTTTATTGGAACCTTAAGCATTCGGTTTTCGATGTGACTGATCGTGCTTTGCCAGGCCCCGTGGAAGCAATGTGGATAGATAACTGTTGAGATTCATCTTAGAGTATGTAGAATCAAGATTTGAGTAAAAGACCAAAGATATTTTCCCCAAAAAAATAACCGACCGCCGAAACGGAAAGTTAATTTGCACTTTTTTGTGTTTTGCTTTTCAAGTCGGTTTATTTTTTGTGAAAATGTTTTTATTTCTCTCTTTTTAGTTTTGGTACACCATCGGTAAAATGAGCAATTTCTGTAGTACGGTACCTAAAGGATTGACAAAATACCCATAATAACTGAATTCACACATTGGTGCTGTTTGTCGCTAATGAGCTCGGTTGTATGCTCCATATGTTGACCTTGATAAGTACTTTCGGAGAAATGCGTGGACAAACATACACTTATTAATTTGGCACACGTGTTTAGAAGCCCACATAGAATAACATAGGTGAATATTGTGCAATTCCAACAATATTACATACATACGTGTCGAATTGATTAACTTCTTTTTTTTGAAGTCAGTAAAAAATAATCAATGGATTGGGTTGTTTTTGATGATATTGCGACGACTGAGATGAAAAGCATGGTAGAAGAAAACGTGCTACGCCGGTTCTAATTACATTGGGATAATAAATAGGCCCAATTTACCTACAATCAGTTTCAATAATGGGTCTGTGCCTTGTGCGAGTCGGACTCGTGCGAGTCGGACTCGTGCAAGACGGGTTCAGTACCATTATCGCAAAAAAAAACACATTTGTTGTATGGGAGCCCCAATAAAATAAAATTTTATTCTCTTTTTAGTATTTGTTTTTATAGCGGCAACACAAATACATAATCTGTGAAAATTTCATCTGTCTAGCTATCACGGTAAACGAGATACAGCCAGGTGACAGACACACAGACCGCGGAGTCTTAGTAATAGGGTCCCGTTTTTACCCTTTGGGTACGGAACCCTAAAAAACGGTCTGTTGAACTCCGGTACGCTTACTTTACAAGCTCATTGAGGGCAAGGCAGATTAGCATAGTTATCCTTCCCAAATTGACCAATAACGTACACACAGCTGCAGAGAAACTTCACCCCCTAGAAGTGTCTAGATTCACTTTTAGGGGGTGAAGTTTCTCTGCAGATGTCTTTACAAAATTAAATATTCGAACTTTTCTCTAATTACAAATCAAAGAGTCCGTCATCAAACATAGTTTTGTAATAACGGTAATGTCCTTTGTGCCCTGCATCAGAAACTTCATAATACACATAATATTTATATTGTTTTCTCCTTGTTATGGGGTTTTTGTTGCTATCAGTCAAATGTGTATGACTGTTCATGGGATATCCTAAATCTATTTGTGGACCTCTGTTTACCTCATAGGTTGGGTATTTGACATTGCGTTCATTTGTGGGGTTTATTAGTACAATCATTAGTAGGTATTTTGTTTTATTAAATGGCAGTTTATTTATTTACTATTTCCAGCAGTGGTGGTCCAGTGGTAACGGGCGCGACTTACAAGTTGTAGGTCGTAGGTTCGAAGACAGGCAGGCGTTTTACTTTGTGTATATTATCATCACCACTGCTCTCAAAACGGTGAAGAAACACATGGTGAGGAAACCAAAAAATCGAAGACATGTGACAGCCACCAACCTGCACTGGGCCCACGTGGTGGATTTCGGACCATTCCCTCTCACAGAAAGTGGGCCTACACGCACAACGGTCCAAATGGGGGTCTAAGTCCATCTATACTACCCTAGCTATTTCCCGCGGTTTTGCTGCCGTAATCTTAGAAATGGAGCATTTATCATGGATAAGCCGTTGACAGTCAGCCATAGTGTACCATTCTAGGAGTGAAAGAATTTTCGTAACCTTAGGTACTTCTAGAGATTGCTTTTTACAAACATATAAACAAACAAATAAATTTGATCTGCTTAATTATTGATATTAAAAAAACCGGCCAAGTGCGAGTCGGACTCGCGCACGAAGGGTTCCGTACCACTATCGCAAAAAAAAACGGCAAAAAAGTCACGTTTTTTGTATGGGAGCGAAATATTTATTTGCCTTGAACTATCCGTTCGAAGTTTAGACTGAAGTTGTTGCCGGCTTTTATCATTAAATCTTGAAGATGTTCATCAGAAAGTTCATCTTGAAAACTATTTGGATGCGACACACGGGAACGGTCAATGAGGCGACACTTAGGGTAGGCCTATGTTCACCAGTGGACGTGGACATCTTTCGGCTGAAATGATGATGATAATGGAATTTGTCTTGGACAGGTCCGCACAAAATAGGTCGGCGATTAGGGTCCGGATCGTGGTCCGCCATGTGGTGACATCTGCTCTAAAGTTTTTTTTTGTTGCATAATTTATTAAAAAGGTTCATGTTTCAGCTATGATACAATTTAAATTAAGTTAACTTGGGCTCTAATCCAAAAGACAGTATATGATTTACCAGGTGATATTTCAGTAGGTACATCATCATGATCTGCCTAGCCTTTTCCCAACTACGTTGGGATCGGCTTCCAGTCTTACCGGCTTCAGCTGAGTACCAGTGTTTTACATGGAGCGACTGCCTATCTGAACTCCACAACCCAGTAACTGGGTAACACCGGTACCCCTTGGCTAGACTGGTATCAGATCTCAAGCTTCTGACTACTCGTAACGACTGTCAAAGATCTTCAAATGACAGTCGGGACCAACGGCTTAACGTGCTTTCCGAGGCACGGAGGAAACTCGGTATGTTGAAATGGTCACTCATCCACGGCCCGACTTCGTCAAGCGTTGCTTAAGCTGATGATCTCTTGGTAATAATAACAGCCGCACGGGACGACTCTCCGGTAGGTACGTCAATCCCATGAAAATGAAGAGAAGTAGAAATATCGAAGATAGAATGTCTGTCTGCGAGGTGCTCAATAGAAGCAGACATTGTTGTTAAACATAACCGTAAATGCCACATACAACAAACCCTTCGTAACAATAATCAAAAAGATATTATCAGGCTCATAATTTGCTGACAATGCTACAATTGCAATGCAGTCTGCAACTACAGGTAAACAGGGGAAGTAAATAAAATATCAACAAACAAACAAAATGTACAGAAAATATGCCGTAGGTACTAATAGGTAGGTGCAATTATTGTAACACTGCAATTGTATGTAGGCACGCTATTTACTGTCAACTGCGAAAACCACTCTTACAGCAACGAAATAAAGGCGATTTTTGAATCAAACAGTTGGTCATGCGTTGAGTGTACTGCTGTCTGCAGGCATTGTTTTCGTGTGGTGATTTGTGAGTAGAAGACACGATATTGGATTAATTTATATAGCTGAATGGTGTATCTATAGGGTAAATAATAGTTCCATACTGAATTGCAATAGGGTAGTTTACTGAAAATTAGTTTTTTGTCCGTCAGGTAGATTAATAAAAAATATTGGACACGTATTTTTAGGGTTCCGTATCCAAAGGGTAAAAACGGGACCCTATTACTGAGACTCAGCGGTCCGTCTGTCTGTCTGTCACCAGGTTGTATCTCGTGAACCGTGATAGCTAGACAGTTGAAATTTTCACAGATGGTGTATTTCTGTTGCCGCTATAACAACAAATACTAAAAACAGAATAAAATAAATATTTGAGTGGGGCTCCCATACAACAAACGTGATTTTTTTGCCGTTTTTTGTGATAATGGTACGGGAACCCTTCGTGCGCGAGTCCGACTCGCACTTGGCCGGTTTTTCTTTTGACACGTAAACATAAAGTGACGACGATACAGTGCGTTGAAATATCGTGTGACGTCACGCCGCTAGTACACTTTATACTGCCTTAGTGACGTCACAAGCCCCCACTCCTGAACTTTGATGCGCTTTAACTTTGTAATTTTTTATTGATTTGGTAAAGCAAAAGATACGTGTCCAATATTATTTGATAATCTCCCTGACGAACTAAATAGTTTTTTTTTTTAAAGGAATCATCCCTATTGTGAGCGGAAAAAACAAAGGAAATACTAATGTATATTCAGCATAATTGACCCACTCTTAAATGTAAGTAGTCTTATTTCAAAGGGGGAGGCCTATGTCCAATAGTGGACATCTTTCACCCGAAATGATGATAATAATGAATTTTCAACAAATGTGCTCTAGTTTTTACTAAAAACGGTCGATTACCTACAGCGTTTTCAATGATGTTCTAATTTTAAATAATGGATGATGTAATGCCGTCTACGCAAAACACATTGTAGTATATTCATTTTTAACCATAGACTAAAAATAGTCGTTTGTCGCCCTTGAACTAACAGTAAAAAAGAAACTCAGATTTGAATTACAAATAAGACTATGGTCAAAGATGCACGAAGGTTTTATTTAGAAAAAAAAAAGAATTGCAACAACGACCTATTTAAAAAAAAACAAGAAACCCGACTGCTTAAAAAGCGAACTAAAAGAAAATCATGACCTAATTTAAAAAAAAATAACTAAAAAATTGCAAATAAAAAAAGTTAATTACAAAAATCAAAAAACCCGACTGCTTAAAAAGCGAACTAAAAAGACGTAAATAAGAAGAAAATCATGCTGTGCAGTCGGAGGATACATATTCGCGAGCTGACTGACCAAAGCCAGATGATTTTTGATTTTTGTAATTAACTTTTTTATTTGCAATTTTTTAGTTATTTTTTTTTTAATTAGGTCTATTTAGACATATCAAGTGTTATATATTTTTGAAATCACCTCTTAAAACCGTTTATTTTGATATCCCACACGGTGGGTTTGGAAGAAAAAAAAAAACACCACAAAATGGCGTCCAATATCCGCCATTTTTTTCTTTTCCAATTTTTATGCAGCCAGTGACACTCGCAGGGTTAAGACGCATCGATTGACGTAAGAATCATCAAAATCGGCCAACGCGTTTGGTCTCTAGAACGCCACATAGGAACAAACATACATACATACTTACATAGATAGACTGATAAACACATTACCCTCCTTCGGCAGTCGGGTAATTAAAAACTCTCATTATTCAAGATTTATTTTACACTAGCTTCTGCCCGCAGCTTCGCATGAGTAAAAGACGGCAATAATTCCAAAGTAACATACTCCCGGGATAAAAAAGGATCCTATAAACTTATACTCCTAATCCAGGACATGGTTTACCCGTGTGCCAAGCTTCATCTTAATTCGTTTAGCCGTTAATTCGTGAAAAAGTAAACAAATATTTATAACATTATTATGAATATCATCTTGATCTAAAATACCGTAAATAGGTACGATAAAAAACTATTATCATGAATAGATTATCCAAAATTAAACCTAACGTTTTGGTGCAAAACTAAATAAATTCTCAACAAACCGATAAGGAAAATAAGAGGAAAATCTATTTTTTCCTTGTTCAATAATAATTTTTGTATTGTAGATTGTTGCAGACTTTCTTGATGAAGTGCGAATACTGAGGAAAATTGTTATGTAAACCACCACTACAAGGTTACGCAACTCATGCAATACCAGAGACTATAATATTGGTCTACGTCTGTGCCACAAACTATAGAAGTTCAGAAAGCTATGTAGCTTAAACACTACTTTTTTTTTGATAGTCTCGCGCTTGACCACTATCTCACATGCTATGATGTGGTCGACGATGAAGCAAGCTTGCCTAGAAGAAACCTATTCACTCTAAACACTCCAGGTTGTAACTATCAGGAAATACAGACTCCGGCAGGGAATTCCACTCTTTAGCTGTACGCATTATTTCTTATTCTTATTCTTTATTGTACACAAAACATAGAAACATACAAATACAATAGGACAGTTTATGTACAAAGGCGAGCTTAACCCATAGTTGGGTTCTCTAACAGCAAACCTCAGTTGCGTAGAGAAATATGCATTTGAGGATAGTACATCCATGTGCACAACAAAAGCTTATTAAAAACTCGTAACAATTTTAAATACTTACTCACTAAATAAACTAAACAAATACGTGTGCAACACACAATACATAAACATAATATATACCTATTTATTACAAAACTAAAATATTACAATTGTAAATACATAAATTAATGAGTCATGTTGATAGGAAATATTCCTTAATTCTTCTCTTGAAAACCTCCAATGAAGGGCTATCCCGTATAGAGTGTGGCAGAGTATTCCAGAGGCGCACAGCGCGAACAGTAAAAGATCCACCGTAACGACTTGAAGAGTGGGAAGGAAAACGAAGGAGAAGAGATGATGACAGACGACAGGGTTTTCCTCTCGGAACAAGATACTCAAAGCGTTCTCGAAGATACAAAGGAGAATTAGGATTATGAAGTACAGAAAAGAGTAATGAAAGAGTGTGAGCATCTCGGCGCTGTCGAATAGGCAGCCATTTCAACCGCCTCCGAAATTCCGACACATGGTCGTATTTTCGAAGGCCAAATATGAAACGGATGCACAAATTCTGTAGACGTTCGAGCTTATCAAGAAGTTCCTCAGTCGCGACGGCATCGTACAAAACAGGGGGAAGAGACTGGCTATTTAACAGATTTATGAAGTATCTGCCACCAATAATAAGAGCTTGTGATTTTGCTGGGTTCACTAGGAGTCCAAAACTTTTAGCCCATTGGCAGATGTTTCCAAGATCATTATTGATGGCATCGATAGTTGTTATTATTGTTATTTTTTATGTTATTCAAAATGCAAAAAATATTTATTGCGCATACCTGTGGGTCTGTCAACCTTTCGTAATAACATAATAGACTAATACCTATGCTGCCAACTTTTATTCCCACCACTACTGAATTTAAAAAAAATCAAAATACCCGACTGCTTAAAAAGCGAACTAAAAAGAAGTAAACAAGAACAAAATCATAGGTATTCGCGAGCTGGCTGACCAAAACCAGATGTATCCTCCGACTGCGCAGCATGATTTTGTTCTTGTTTACGTCTTTTTAGTTCGCTTTTAAGCAGTCGGGTATTTTGATTTTTTGAATTAACTTTTTTTTATTTATAACTTTTATGTGATATTATTTTAGTTTTATTTACATTTAAACATACAAGTATTATATATTTTTGAAATCAACTTTTAAAACCCTTTATTTTGATACCCCACACCAATGATATTCAAATAAACAGATATGTTATGAACGCGCGCATTGTGAAGACTCGAATAGGTCACAATTGTGACCTTTAGTATTTAGTTTATGTCACGCATGGCGAAAAACGATAGGCTTTGTTGAAACAAAAACAAAATTTAAAAAAAAGCCATCGTGTGTATTTAGAAATTGTACCAATTATGATACCAAAGTACATAAAACAGAAGGAAACTCATACCATATAAGTATGCAATACGCCTCAATTTACTAATTTATTTCATTTTTTCTTAATATTCTGATATTTGGAGGTTAGAAAAAAATAACAACATTGTTGGTCAGAATAATGTTTGTTTACATTCACATGCAAGTGACAAACACTAGCTGTCTCTTTTTTTCTTGTTGGTTTTATCAAGCCATCCCTTTCGACTTGTAGTGAAATGTTAGATGAATGAAAAGTGTGTGTGCGGAACACTTTTTCAATTGTTTTGTGAGTGTATAACGTATCAGTTTATTTGAATATCATTGCCCCACACGATGAAAAAAAACAACTTTGTCCCCCACAATATGGCGCCATTTTCTATTTTATTGTAGCCAGTGACACTCGCAGGGTTAAGACGAATCGATTGAAGTACGAATCATCAAAATCGGCCAACGCGTTTGGTCTCTGGAACGCCACATAGGAACAAACATACATACATAAACATATAAACACATTAACCTTATTCGGCAATCGGGTAAAAAGGTTACCCTAAAGGTTAAGGAAACCCTTAGAGAAACTAAAACAAAAAAAAATACTAACATAGGTAATCAAGATAAACCACAACCCGGTCAAAGATATTTAGCAGCACTAACACCATTTCCATAATAAAACTAACTACTTACTCATCGATGCATGACTCGATTACTTTTTGCCGCCAATACGAACTCTTGCTGTTTACTCTATGGATCTTACTCTGTGCACTGGACAGGTCCACTCAATCTGGCTGGTTCTTTCCTCAAAAGACCATTTCAGACATCAGTCTACATGGTCTTCACATGATCTAACCAAAATTTTGTCTGGACTTTAAAAGAGACTGACCTCCGAGTTTGATTCGGCCTTTCTTCTCAGAGTAGTCAGATAGGAAACGCCGACCTCATCTAGTTTTAATAAATATGTTCGACATGTAAAAGTGTTTGTACGACTTACAGAAATAAAATCATTTATCATTTATAGATGCCATAGATCTTGCATGTGCTTTTGTATCCCAGGGTTGCATGAAGCCACGACTAGCTAGGTTGCTTCTTGTTTCATAGATTATAGAAAGCTCTCAATCACTCAATTGCCATTGTGTTCTGTGGTTCGAATATATGTTTTTTATTCTATTCGAAAAGAATACTCCAAAATGCCAAAGCGTGCCGCGAATTTTAAAGAAGTCCGAATAAAAAGAGTAGTGAAAATAAAACGTGGGCGCCAGAATGCGTCACAATAATCGTATTCGCCATCACCCATCACCCCAAGGATGTTATTGTACCTGAGTTCAATAGGTAAATCCCCGCCACAGTACTTGTTAATTATGCCACTTCCTCTTGTGTTGCCAGGCCGGTTTTAGGAGCAAAAACTATTCATGTAATGTTGTGGATGATTCGACAAATGTGGACATTAAATGGCGAATTGCTGACGTAATTGTATGGTTTGACAACCATTGATTGAGGTATAAGTGTTTGTTTATAGAAGATGATCACTAGAAGTGCTGATTTGTTTTCATTGAGACTAAACTAAAAAATGATGCTCACGGATGCAAAGCCGCGGCAAAAGCTAGTTACACCATATTCAATATGATTTGACAACGCATAGCTTATAACCAGCGGATAAACAATACGCTTCCAACAACACCTCGATGGTCAAATTATTATAAGCAGTTTAGAAGTTATAAGGGAGTATACATTCATACTTCTGAATAATGCCCATCGCTTATTGGGCCGCGTAGTGAAAATTCATTTTCATGATTTTGAAAGGATACTTCACACAGATCTATTTATCCACAATTTAAAACACATTGGCTTCGTATTTAGGTTAGATAGGTATTTGATGAACTGAACCCCGAAAATATATCAACGTTAAAAGCGAACCCCTTGACATTTTCTGCGACTTCATAAACCAACCAAATTGCCTCACTAAACCAAAATTCACATTATTTCTTTCTCCAAAAACTCCTAGCATGCTCGATTACCTTTTAACGCCCATACCAAGCCAACCATTTAATAATGCAACACATTAGAACAGTACCAGTACTGGCCAGCACTCGAGCCCTGAAATAGCTCAGCTGAACGCGTCACCATCACAATTAGCGGCGAGTAACAGAACAAAAGCCGAACGGTTCTGTATTGTAATGATCGATTATCAGGCCAATATGTGCAGTGACGTACGTGGAGCTATTTCCTCTGCGATGGTAAAAGGCAAAATGACGATGGACCATGATTTGGCATAAGTCTGTATAGAAAACATTGATTTAGATGGCAGAGGTTAACATTTTCGAAAGAAGTGGATCCAGCTAAATAAAACTATGGAACCCACAGCACCTACATTTTAAAGATTGTAGCTTGTGAAATCTAATCTAGCTAAGATGAAGATGAATACATAAATTATACGATAAAGGGCCAAAGGCCTGCCTGCCTGCCTTTCTGCTTGGTGTACAATAAAGTCGCTTCCTTCTTTTTTGAGTCGACGGTTAAACTCTTTAGATAGTTTGAGTACAGTAGGTAGACACGTTAATTGCAACATCATCTTGGGGCACTTCAATGTGCACCACACTCACATGGAGAACATAAAGAAGAGAAAGAACATAAAGTCCGATAAATCCTGACAGAAGTAGATACTCCTCTTCTTCATAACTATTCTTAATCTTAACAACCTAAATATTGATTTTATATCAGCCATATTCAATTCGGAATTGCACATTACATTAGCTATCTATGACATGGCATTTGTCCAAATCGGTTCAGCTGTTTCACTAAACCGACCCAGAACATAAACATGAATTTAACAGATGAAATAAATAATTGTTAAATGTCAGAACAGTACTCAGATGGAATAAATGAATTAATTTAAGATTATAAAATTCTTCTTGGGCATATAGAAACTTACAGCGATCACCAACATTTTTGTCATCATGCAGATTCAAGTGAGAATAAGGATGGCTATAATAATAGGAGAACAAAGAAACGATGCATTCACTGTGTCCAAGGTGATATGGCCAGAAAGGGAATGAATTCTGAGTTGACGACATCAATTGCAAAAGAAAATGGCAGTGACAAAGATACTATCAGACTGGATATAATATAATATATGATATGGAAAAGTATGGCAGGCAATGATAAGTAATTTGCCTGCGACTTGCTTGTATTTTACGGAATCTTTAGGATCTCTGCGCCTGCCTTACCTTTTCCCAAATGTGTTGGGAAAAGGTAAGGCATCATCGGGCTACTTGTATCCCGACGATCATGCGTCATCGGTACGTGGTGGACACCCCACCCATACGCACAGCTAAGGAGTGGAATTCCCTTCTGGAGTCTTTGTTCCTTGGTAGCTACAACCTTGGGGTATTTAAGTCGAGAGTGAATAGGTTACTTCCAGGCGAGCGTGCTTCACCGTCGATCACATCATCGCTTACCATCAGGTGAGATAGTGGTCAAGCGCGAGCTTATCTATTAATATTATAAAGCTGAAGAGTTTGTTTGTTTGAAAGCCTAAAAAATTATTTATTTATTTATTTTATTCTCTGGTTGGAATTGAAAAAATATTTTAGTGTTGGATAGTCCATTTATCGAGGAAGGCTATATAAAATCACGCCACGACCAATAGGAGCGGATCATAAATGAAAAATGTTGCAAAAACGGGCAAAACTATTCCTTTTTGAGAGTTTCCGTAAACGGTTTAAGTTACGCAACAATCATGTATGTAAGGTAGGCAGGGTAGATGGGTGATAGGTAGATAGCCAATTGACGGGAGCGAAGCCGCGTGGGACAGCTAGTAGATTATGAAAAACAAAAAAACCGTGGTCCTCCAATTGCTCGAGCCAGGGCCGCGGTAACTTATAACAACCCTGTAACTAACATGATTCCTCTAGCAAGATTGGTGTTAGATTTTCTGCCATCTGACTAACCGTAATCAGTATCAAAGACCTAAGCAGCTAATTCAGATGCAGAAGCACTTATGAATACAATTTGAAGCAAGACTCCTTGGAAACAAGCTTTTAAAGAGTTGAAATTATTTCTTAAATGCATTTACCTCAATTAGTTAATGTTTCCATCTGTGGTTATACTGGTAATAAGTTCTTAGAATACCTTATGTTTACATTGCTTCTAAACGATTGCTATGTATGTAAATATTATATGTAGGCGTCTTAGCGGATGATTCACGTTTTGTTTACCCTTGTATGTTACTGGTTACTGATATAATTCTACTGTTTCCATCTCAGTCGAAATAGTTTATGTTGTTATCTTGATGTAATATAACATCAAGCCTGTAATCCCGAAGGGTTAGCAGAGGTGGAACTATATCACATATATCTTAAATCTTTTTACCAATAGCTTATTGGAGTAGAATAGCTTCCGTATGAACGAAAGGCCCTTTATTTATGTGACCTTTTTGATTATCTATACTAATATTATGAATCTGAAGAGTTTGTTTGTTTGTTTGAACGCGCTAATCTCAGGAACTACTGGTTGGAATTGAAAAATATTTTTGTGTTGGATAGTCCATCTATCGAGGAAGGTTATACGCTATATAACATCAAGCTACGACCAATAGGTGCGGCGCATAAATGAAAAATGTTGCAAAAACGGGAAAACTTATTCCTTTTTGAGAGCTTCCGTTGCGTGCGCTGCGTAAACGGTTAAAAGTTACGCAACAATCATGTATGTAGGGTAGGTATGGTAGGTTAAGTAGCCAGTTGACGGTAGCGAAGCCGCGTGAGACAGCTAGTGTTATTATACATCTTTAATAGGTCAGGGTATAAATATTTGTCGTTAGTCTTAGATAAGACATTAGTAGAAACATGGTCCATTTCACTTTTTTATGACATTTTGAATTTGTACCTATGTAGCTGGCTGTCAGAATAGGTAAGCTCAAAATCCTAGTCTTCTTGATTTACTCCTTATTTATTTTAGGTGCAAAAAAGATTTCTTGCTTTACCTTTTTGTCAGCCGTGATGATAGTACAGGGAAATACGTAAACATTCAGATACAGATTAAGTATATAAGTTTGCCCAATACTCATACCTGGTGTGCGTGTATGACTAGATGTATGAACGTAAATGACGCAAAAGGAGTATGTAAGAATTGTAGCAGGTGGTGTTATGTAGTTTCTGCCTGCCCCCATTGGGAAAGGGCGTGAGTTTATGTGTATTTAGATGGCTTAATGTTAACTTATTCCCTTGAACTATCATTTATCACCAAGTGTGTTTATCTGTTCTTAGGCCATCTTTTCGTACTGACCTTTGCAGTCTCTGAAGCTCAGATTATAAATGGTCTTTGCCTGTTGACCGATATTAGAGTTAATTGGCAAAGAATAAATTATTCACAATATGTTGTCTCTACAAAGAACTACTACGAGCTCCTGCTCGTGGCTTAATCATCAAGGTTAAGCAACGCTTGACGAGGTCAGTCCGTGGATGGGAGACCATTTCAACATACCGAGTTTCCTCCGTGCCTCGGTGCGCACGTTAAGCCGTTGGTCCCGGCTGTCATTTGAAGATCTTTGACAGTCGTTACGAGTAGTCAGAAGCTTGAGATCTGACACCAGTCTTGCCAAGGGGTATCGTGTTACCCAGGTACTGGGTTGTGGAGGTCAGATAGGCAGTCGCTCCATGTAAAACACTGGTACTCAGCTGAATCCGGTTAGACTGGAAGCCGACCCCAATATAGTTGGGAAAAGGCTAGGCAGATTGATTTATAAAGAACTACAACTCTATGGTACAGTGTAGTTAAGCTGAGTGGCAAAATATATCATTACAGTCGAGGCTTGGAACCGGTTTGAAAACAACCTATTATTAAATGTTATAATCGGTTTTATTGTTTGTTTTGTTCGGCAACTAAATCTGATTTTATGAATCGTTTATACAGAAATTTAATTGGTTGTTTTCCCGCGGCAGACCGACTTGCCTTAAGGAGTACTTTCGAAGCATAGAGTTAAAGTAAAAAAATAACGATGTTTTTGTTTTAAAATAATTTAAAAAATATTCATCAACTCGAAAACGTGAGTTACAATAGTAACTTGTAGGTACTAGGTACTACTCGCGTCACCACCGGCAAAGAAAAGCGATGCACAAGATAATGTTCAAACCAAAATAAACTCTCGCACGTAGTGATACGTCATAAAATAGTTTGCAAGGAACAATACCACCGCTAAGCCGACAAAGCAAATACCGATTTATTAAATGTTTAAAGTAAAATAAGCTCTCGCGTGTAGTAATACGGCATAAACTAGCCCGCGCGCGCAACGTTATCAAACGGAGCCGCCTTCGAACCTAATCCTTTTGACAGTGATCCTGACCTACTTAGCACCCGGGTCAACGCCCCGCTGTCGTTCGGCCGTAGATATCGGGAGGTATTACTATTGGTTCGTGATCGCTTTCGAGTTAAGTTTTTCACAATGTTAAATATGCCAGTTTTTGTTTCTAATATTTTACATAACTACGAAACGATTGTATTACATAGAAAAAACCATTTCGCTGCGGGAAAACAACCATTTAAATTTCACGGTGTATACTTCGATTTGTGGAATGAACCGTCCATAACCGGTTAATTAGACAAAACCTATTTACGAACTTTTGTTGCCTACAACCATTTAATTGTGGTTAAAGATTAAATAGAAGACAAAGAAAAAGTTCCCTATGTACTTTTCCAGTATGATTTCCAGGCCTTGATTACAATAGTGGATTAGTTTTACAATGTAGTCTAGTTAGTTTAGTTGCAAAATAGGGCTTTACAATGTAATAATGTGCTTAGGAGGCAAAAAAAATGTATAAGGACAAGAAGGGGAAGTTATTATTATGTAATCATAGAAAAATGCAGTCGCAGATAAACCTCTTAGCGAGTGCATTCTTAAGTTCGTACTATTCAATAATCGTGAAATTAAGGTGCCTTTTTAAAGAATTTATGAAACCTGCGAATAAGTACTTTTCTCAAACTTGCATGGAAATATTATCATTATTTTCGAAAACAGAACACGCGAAGTATCGAATTTAAGGACAAAGAAAATCAAATCCATTGCAGGAGCGTTTTTTGAATTTGGAACATTACAATGCTTCAGCAATGTTGTTGTAACTTTTAATAAATTAAATTTATAATATAAAAAGTATGTTTTATTTCACTGCATTTTTTTGAGAAAAGCACTATATTTATGCCTCGGCGGGAATGGCAATTGCCGGTCTCGTATTAGTGAAGTCCCTGCCTACGGCTCGGCCTTCAAATTCATACTCGACCTGCAATTGCCTATTTCCAGGCCTTTGCAATAATGTACTATTAATAAACTTGTATTACCGTACCACTTCATTAATTCTGTTACAAATATACATATCGGTCACCTGATAAGCCTGGGTTTGTCCTCATCCCTTTAAAGAATAGCCTGGCAATCTCTGACGTCAACGAATAGTTAAAAATGTAAGGAAATTGAATGAATAAAAAGGTTTTGTACAGAGAGGAAAGCCAAAAACGCACAGACCGCACCAATTATGATAATTCAATGCGTCATGTTGAGAAAAAAGGAGAAGGAAGACCGTCCAAAGAGTATTAAAACAACTCAATGGTAAGACTATGCTTCTGAAGCTATAAACAGTTTAGCTGTTACTCTGTATCAGTACTTGATCTGGCTGCTTTAGGAGTCATACACTTATTTAGCCTTTAAGTCAGATATGCAGTTGCTCTTTGCAAAATACTAGTAGTCAGCTGCTGTCCCAGTACAGCTGGGCAAAAGCTAGGATGAAGGTGGATGCCTTACGAAGGCTCCTGAAAGTGTATGAGTCCTATGCGGTGACTCATGGGCTCAAATACAACACAAAGACGAGTAAAATAATGGTTTTCAGGCCGGACAACGACCGATACATAATTCGATCCGAATGTCACCTTATGTGCTAAATATTTGGGCCTCTGAGTCACTGAGGACCTTAAAGACACTTTGAATATTGAAAGGGAGCGCTGAGCGCTATCTGTCCGATGCAACATTAAGCCCGCAGGTTTTCGCGGTGCAGGGTGACTGTCAAAGTTGCGCTTTTGAAAGCGTAGTGACAGTCCTTTTACACCTGCAGCCTGTGGGTTAACTACACACAGCGGACATACAGCGATCTGGGCGTTCAATACAACAACGCGTTCCGGGTGCTGATGGGGAGGCTGACACAGACGCGCATACGGTGCGCTTCTATCATGCGCCATACGCGGCGAGACAGTCCCAACAGTCCAACACCATCCTGCGCGCGCTGGATTGCGGACCGGTGGGACTCTCCGATGCTGACTCGCTGGGACTCTCCGATGCTGACTCGCTGGATACGGCTGCACGCAGTCCTATAGTGATTTGTCACCATCATCGCGGAGTCCACCCGAACCTGCCACTAACTGCTCAATTGTTTTTTTTTATTAGGCTCGCGCTTGACCACTATCTCACCTGAAGGTAAGCGATGATGTGGTCGACGGTGTAACGAGCTTGCCTAGAAGTAGCCTATTCACTCTTGACTTAAAGACCCCGAGGTTGTAGCTATCTGGAAACACAGTTTTGGCAGGGAATGCCACTCCTTAGCTGTACGCATATACGCCGTACGTCTGGTAGTCTGATGATGAAATGGGCTAGGCGGGATTAGATCATGCAGTTCCATCGCACACTGAATGGGATAAAATAAAATTGTTATTATTAAATTAAATGATTATTATAAATTATGTCAATCGACTAATGATTTAACACTAATTTGTAAGCTCGCAATTGTACTAACAAATATTGATATAATCGTAGGATGAATCTCAAATAAATGATATTTATTTATTACGAAAATTGGCAAAGATCTTTTTAAAGCCCGTTATATTATCTCTAGGCAGCCCTAGGTTGGTTTCTACCCGTGACCGCTACGGGCAGTTTCCACAAATATTGATTCCACATGCACGCGTGCGTAAAAATAAAAAATCCAGTGATTCATCGCAATGTACTGCTAAAAATAGATGAATGGACTTTTAATACCGTTTTCCTTTATTCTTGCGTAGTAACAAGTTTTATATTTCTTGCTTGAGATAAGAATTAACTAAACTAACAATTATTATTGTTATACCGAAAACAGCTCAACCGCAGATTTTGGTTACAGCACTTACAGCCATGTATTTGGGTATTCCAATAGGAAAATGTGTAATCAGACTCAGGGTTTTGAATTTTGTTTGAATAACAAAGCTTGCAAAAGTACGAATTAATTCAGTTTAGGTAATATTGTAACTCTAAACAATATTCTTCTTACTATAATCTCCAACATCTTGTCAATGTATTTGAAGTCGATAAAGCCTGTCTTTTTCTACCAAGCAGCTCTTTCAGCCGTCATTTCAGTAATCTGCCCCTCTCTAGACAAAATAAACCTTTCACCCATCCATAGACTCTTTATACGTAAGTACTTGTACATCTTACTATACTGTATGTATAAAGCAAAATTTTCTCATAACACCAAAGAAAAGACAGTCGGATTAGGTGAGTAGAGGAGTGATATGGAAAGGGAGTCAGACATACGACACGACGGACGACAGGACGTTATGGAAGAAGAAAACGTGTTGCGCCGACCCCAAGTATAGTTCTCGTTCTCGCTAAACTTCTTGGCCGCCCTGAAATTGGCTACAATGGCTGCGCAGTAGTAAATCTCATACAAAAACAACAATTAAAAAGTAATGATGTACACATTATGTCAATCAGGGTCACGAACGTTATCATCGGCTTATCAAAGGGCCACGTGTGCTGTCACACTATCTTATCTAAATGCTGATCAAATCTTATCTAACAACTTGATGAACAAAATGCACATCACTATCAAATTCTAGAACCAGGCAAGGTTAACCCATAAAACAGCGACATTGAAATGAAAATCCGGCGACAAAATCTTTTTTTTTTTTTTTTAAATGAAACTTTGCCCCACACTAGGAATTTCTTTCTGTATCGTGGGTGCGTTTACAAACATATAAACTCACATACACAACACAACACCCAGAGCCGGAACAACTATCTGTAGGTCATACAAATATTTGTTCCGTGCGGGAATCGAACCCGCGACACGCAGCGCAGCAGTCAATCGCTCAACCACTGCGCCAACCGTGCGCCCAACAATGATGGATGTATGAAGCTGACCACATGAAATACAATAAATAAAGGTGAAAACTGCATTCAAATCCATTGAGTATCTACTTTAATTGTTCTAAGGGTCATCATCATCATACAAAATGGGTCTGGGGTAGCTACTAACCCAGACTGACGTTAGAGGGCTTTTTTTATCCGGTGTGGCAATCCCCATTGGATGTGGTCTGACAGACCCCTCCGCCTTGTGGGGGGAATGATGTGTTGAAATCCCCCCCGGACCTCTAAGAGGGTCGCGCGTGGAACACTACGCGCCACCACCTCGGGTCCTGATGTGTGGGGGGCGACGCAAGCGGCTTAAGCTAACTAAGCAAGCACAAATGCAAATAACTGTTTTAATTTTAATCATTTAAAGAAAAAGAAATAGGTCAACCAAGAACAAAGAGTTAAAGAGTGTTAATATTTTTCTTCAAGAGATCCTTAAAGAGTTATAAGGCATTTTATCAGAACGACCACAAAGATATATACAAGGAGAAGCGACATCACCGCAATAGAAGATAGTGGCGAGGTGGATGACCGAATAAAATTCTCACAGAATCAACATTAGTGCGAAAACGCCCCCGGATATACGCTGCGTTGCCAACTTGTTTTAAATAGTTGCTAAGTGGCATATCTTTGTAGAAGCTTTTGATGCATTATTATGATATTATGTATGCAGAACATTATGCATAAGAACAAAATCTTACAAAAATGCTTAATTTAAATTATTAAAAGGAATTTTCCTCGTGCAGGAGACTCCTTCTTTTTGCAAGGTCAGAAGTAGTCTTTCTAAGGCCAAGCAAGGTCCAATTAAGAATATTTTTGATGGACCTTCTACAAATTGATCTAATTGTACATGTTCCTACGACAAGACATCCGAAAATATCTATCATACTAAGTCACCTAGTCTCTTGCAACTTTTAGTCTTCTGTGATTATTATAAGTATTTAAGTATCTCATGTGTCTGGTCTATGACTGCTACATTAATTGAGATAGCCAAAATCCTCATATAATTTGTAGAGTACACCAAGGTTTTTCGCAAGCCATCAAAATGATAACATTATATATCAGGTTTAGTTCCGTGTGATAAACTTTGACTTTAATTACGATAATCAAACAACAACAAGTGCAGTTGAATTATATACGTTTTATTGTCCTTTTTCGCAATCTCAATGTGGACCCCTGTATGTTTTTTTTTTGTGTATTCATCCAATGACTTCTCCAGCTCTGGGTGAAGCGCGAGGGCGTGTCACACTTTTACTGACTAAAACCCACCCGTGTTCCTTCAGTTGCTTGAGCCAGGACCGCGCTGAATCTTTTTCAAATTTATCCGCGACGTGGATCTCTCTATCCATGGAGTACATATCTGAATCTTTTTATTTAAAGCATACTTAAATATTTTCGGTGTTCGCTCATGAAGATGTTACTCAGCTATCAACTTTTCGCCCTGTATATGCTTGCTCAAAAACCCTCTCGGCTCTACCATGGCTGTAAAACTTTGGAAACTATAATACCTTTTTGTAGTAAGTTTTAAAAATTATATTATCCTTGTTTTATAGAAAAATAAAATACCTATATAATGGCATTGAGAGTATAACTAATATATAATATGTCAGAAGAACGTCTAGCAACGGGACAAATGATTAGTCATACCCTTCATGCTAAAGTGAGTGATATTACGACGAATTTGACTATGTACGTCATACAACCAATTATTCGTGGAAAAGTAGTCAAAGCCAGAACCACATTTCCTTTGAGATGTTTCGGGAATTCCCCGAAAATAGAGAAGGTTACGGAAAAAAATAGACCATCGGTTTTCAACAACATACTAGTAAATTAGTCAAGCGGATCTTTGTGTCTCTAACGTTGGCTCTGCGTATCATTGCGCAAGAAACAGTTGGTCATCTAACCAACATACATAGAGTAAGCGAGATAGGACGATGCGACTAACGTAAGCGAGTGAAAGAGGCAGTTATTACAATGCTATCTTCTACTTCAACATTGACACAAAAATAGCAACTGTATAGGCAACTTACTTATATATAAAATCAATCTGCCTAGCTTATTCGCAATTTTGTTGGGATCAACTTTCAGCCTAGCTGAATACCAGTGTTTTACTTTAAGGGACTGCCCATCTGACCTCCACAACCCAGTAATTTCTTGACATGACAACCTTTGACAAGATTGGTGTCAGATTTCCTGGTGTCCAACTACCCGTAAAGACTATCAATGATCTTCAAATGACAGCCGGGACGCCCGGGACCAATGGCTTAACGTGCTTGCCGATGCACGGAAGAGTATCGGTATATATCGGATGGATCCATGGACCGACTTCACTAAGCATTGCTTAACCGTAAAAATCGACCCGTGCAGCTGATATTACTTAGACAGGAGTTCCTCAACTCAACTATGGAGTTTTAACACCATTTTATACCATGTTTTATACAGTTAAAAATCTTTTTTTTATTAAAACAACCGACCAGAATATTATAATATACCTATCCTTGAAATTCCCGACTCAGTGGTCACATATTTCGAGTTATATTATGCCTTTGTTTTGTTTAGTTGACCTAGCACGGCATAAAGGAAAAAAAATAATGAGTCGAACACACGATCTTTGCGGTCAGCCAATATCTAGCATAATAAAATAATTTTACCAAAATACAATTAGTTTATTGTATTGTAAATAACAACAGTGTCGACAATGTTTAGTAACATGAATGGATTTCCTTCAGATGCCTGTTCGATTTCATTTTCGAAATACAGGAGGGATATTACATATTTATATTATTGCATGCTGAGAATAGGAAGGAGCCTTTTTGGTCTCGCACGGTGTTTTTATTTTTTATTATTGTTTAATTTTTTATGCTTATTTCTCGTGTCTCCTGTGCGGGTCACAAATAAATATTTTTTCTTTCTGTTTTTTATATTGCCATTGCCTAACTAAGGAAACGTCGAATTATGCTTCACTAAACTAAGACGAAGTTCCTGGTTTCATATCATTAAAATTATGGCATATTTACGTAAGCAACTAGACGCCTGCACGGGATAATCCTGCGCACGCGGCACGCCATGTATACTTTACTAAGATGACCCACCTAATTATTTGTAAATACATACAACTCTACAACTACTAGTGAAAAATTATGTGAATGGTGCACCAAAATTCCAGTGAAAGAGAGAGGGTACAAAATGTATCCAGTACTATCATTTTGTTTTATTTCAATACCTAGGTACAATAAGCAAAGGAAGTTGGGTAACACCTTTCTTAAATTTTAATTTAACAAAAGTAACCATCACAAAAAGTTTGGAACTGACGAGCTGCATTTATACATCTATTATGTTGACCAAAATATATTTTATTACATTCACAGCCGATGAATACGAATGTGCCAGCTTTCCTTACCGACCGTATGTAGGTACAAATCGTTGGCTATAAGCCATAATTTCTGCTAAAGTACTGACCAAACGATCCATCTTTCCATCGCCGCCGCCGCGGCTCCGTTTAACATCTACAACTACGATGGATGAAGAGCGTGTAGTCGGAATTTGAAGTCGCAAAGTAGGGTCCAGAGGCCCTATACAAGTGAATTTTTTCCATCTAAAGCGTGGATAGCGATTGGAAAAATGTATGGAAACGTGAAACGATATAGAAATGTCAATCAAAAATCAATCCTTTACATTTTGCCATTTCGACCATCGCCATCTTCTTAGCGTGTCGGTAGCAGATACAGCTTTTAAATATTATGTTTAGCCCAGTACTCACTAAGGCAACAAAATTCGCTGACGTAACCATACGGTTCAAGAGACAGAAAACAAGTGTTATTCGCTGACATCGATTGACACTTGTAAAACCTGCTACAGGCTCTAGTGGTCTAGCATTTAGGCTTAGAGCACGGCACGCATTGCGATTTTTATTCGCGTACTGTTTTTTTTTAAGGGATGGGCAGACTATAGCTGCCCAACTAATGACAGAACGTAAACATGGCTGGATAGCCATCTTTTCGACTCTACTAGGCCCATCTCTAGTATTTTTAAGGGATGGGCAGCCTATAGCTGCCCAACTAATGAGAGAACGTAAACATGGCTGGATAGCCGTCTTTTCGACTCTACTAGGCGCATCTCTAGTATTTTTAAGGGATGGGCAGACTATAGCTGCCCAACTAATGACAGAACGTAAACATGGCTGGATAGCCGTCTTTTCGACTCTACTAGGCCCATCTCTAGTATTTTAAGGGATGGGCAGACTATAGCTGCCCAACTAATGACAGAACGTAAACATGGCTGGATAGCCGTTTTTTCGACTCTACTAGGCCCATCTCTAGTATTTTTAAGGGATGGGCAGACTATAGCTGCCCAACTAATGACAGAACGTAAACATGGCTGGATAGCCGTCTTTTCGACTCTACTAGGCCCATCTCTAGTATTTTTAAGGGATGGGCAGACTATAGCTGCCCAACTAATGACAGAACGTAAACATGGCTGGATAGCCGTCTTTTCGACTCTACTAGGCCCATCTCTAGTATTTTTTTTGGTGCCTTAATAAGGTGGGATAAGTTATTTTTCTTCGTTTGTTCAACGGTGAAGGAAAATTATCGTGATATTGAAATCGATAATCCGTCTTCAGCAAGTGTGGTGATCAGTGCTCGTGCCTTCCCTGTATGAGATGGAAAGAGACCAGAGACTTTTGACCTGCAGTGGGACAGACAGACTGGTATTATTATATTATTGATAACTGACCTGAGCGCCTTACTGGCCGGCTGCTCGACGATCTCCACGTAGGGCTGGTCTCGGCGCGCCATGCTCTCGTCTACGGCGCCTGCGCCCACGCCGAACGTCGGGTCCGCCAAAGTGATCGCCTCAACTGTCCACGAGAATTACTATATTAATAAAATAAACATAACATCACACCTGTTTTACCTGAAAGGTTAGACCAAAAACACTTTCCCCATCCCGGGAATCAAACCCTGGATGTCACGCTCTGATTAAACGTAAAAATCAATCTGCCTAGCCTTTTCCCAACTATGTTCGGGTCGGCTTCCAGTCTTACCTGATTCAGCTGAGTACCAGTGTTTTACATGGAGCGACTGCCTATCTGACCTCCACAACCCAGTAACTAGTTAACACGGTACCCCTTGGCTAGACTGGTCTCATCTCAAGCTTCTGACTACTTGTAACGACTGTCAAAGATCTTCAAATGACAACCGGGACCAACGACTTAACGTACTTTCCGAGGCACGGAGGTAACTCGGTATGTTGAAATGGTCACCCATCCACGGCCCGACCTCGTCAAGCGTTGCTTAACCTTGAAGATCGACCCGTGGGGCTGTTATTATTTAGCCACGAGATCCTCCGGATTAGGTGAGGATTACTATAATAATGATAGATAAATACACCACTATAGGCAGGTACAGACCTTCGGGAAATACAGGTATGATGTGTTTTATTTCTTATGCAACATTAAACATTCACGGAAATGTAACTATGGAAAGTCACTAGCCAATTTAATAATTTACCATATATATACCAATGAAATTACCAAAGCAAGTTTTAGGGAGAAAACCGCAAACAATACCTACAAGTAGAATTAAAAACAAAACATTTACGCTCACTGCGAAGGTCGCATATGAGACGGAACACTTAAGCATAATCATTATTATATTAATAATATTTATTGCAGAGGCTTTAAAACCAAAACTTGTTTTTGTCGTTGTTTGTGGTTAGGGATCACGGATCACGGGCTACTTAGCTCTTCAAAAAATTGGCAGTGGAATATATTACTTGTTTATTATGAGTTTTGATTTACCACTGTTGCCAAGTGTTGTGATCTCTTAACAAGGTCAATAAACTAAGCGCACAGTTTTTTACGAGTAATTTAATTATTATCATTTCTGCTGTGGCCAGTATACTCTTGCCCGATAGTGAGCGTGTCATTGGACCAAAAAAAAACTGGCCAGGTGCGAGTCGGACTCGCGCACCGAGGGTTCCGTACAAACCTCAGCGTTTGTACGGAACCCTCGGTAAAGGTATTATAGACCTGAGGATTTGATGTGAATTTCAATTTAATACCTCTACGCGTTCATGAGGAAAGGAGTAGTAAGTTTAAAATTATTAAATATATTTTTATTATGTGATGTAACTAAAAAATTACGGATTTCGCAATTTTTCATGTATCTGTGCTATAAGACGTTGCTTCGTACCAAATTTCAAGATTCTGAGTTCACGGGAAGTACCCTGTAGGTTTTGATTGCCTTGCGAGTGTCGAAAAATTGTCACTGCTTTAAGGGACAGTAGACCTGAGTATTTGATATAAATTTCAGCTTGATACCTCCACACGTTCCTGAGAAAAAGGGTCTTAACAGACAGACAGGCGGACGGACGGACAACAAAGTAATCCTATAAGGGTTCCGTTTTTCTTTTCGAGGTACGGAACCCTAAAAACACTAGGTACCATAGCCACGAAAGAGAATAGTAACCGTCAGTGTAGCCCGTAACAGTTAAGATTTTTACAAGATTATTTCCTAAGTTATTACCTTATTACTATAGTGATACTTACAAACATCACTAATATTCAACTGTTCCTCATTGTGGTGCTGGTGACCGCCTATAATTGTGGTGCTTTCTGCAAACAAAGAGAAAATATTCTTAATGAAAATGTGCCTGATTTTGCTAAATTAAATCAACTAGGCAAGTACTTTAACCGGCTGTATTAATTACAGAAACAATTAAAAAGTAATTGTGTCTCGCGTGGATCCACGGTTACGGCACTCACGGGGTTAATACTATAAACATCAAACACAATGTGAAAACATTACTCTAGCTAGGAGGTTCCCAACCAGTTAGGCATGCCGGGCGTAGTGATTTTAGAAGCCAGTTGGGGAAGCGTATTTATGTTACAACATTGAGAAACCCTGCTCTAGAAAGGAGAGAAAAATTTAATAGATTATTTTTCTCAAACATGCATGGAAATATTGTCATTATTTTCGAAAACAGAACACGCGAAATATCGATTTTACGAACAAAAAAAAACAAATCCATTGGAGGTTCGTTTTTTGAATTTGGAACATTACAGCGATCCAGCAATGATGATCAAATCCATTGCAGGAGCGTTTTTTGAATTTGGAACATTACAACGATCCAGCAATGATGATCAAATCCATTGCAGGAGCAAATTAAATGTAATAAATGTATAATATAAAAGATGTTTTATTTTCCTGCATTCTTTTGAGAAAAGCACTATATATGCCTCGGCGGAAATGGCAATTGCCTGTCTCGTATTAATAAATCAATCTAATACTCGACCTGCAATTGCCTATTGCCCGGCCTTCTCAATAATGTACTATTCTTTGGAAACCATAACTTTTAAAACGCCCTGAATAAATGTCTATCTACGAAGCACAACCACAAATAGCACGAGAAGATAGTAGGTACCAAAATAATAAAAGTATGTATGTAACATGATTATGTACGTGACACATTCATTTCATACAAATCTTAGGTTAATTTATTTAACAAAGACAATTAATTACGACAATAGAGTGGTAATGATACCGTAATGAAAATCACAAATTTTCAGAGTGCAGGGAAAAACAACACTCTGTACTTACAATCTATACTAATATTATAAAGCTTGAAGAGTTTGTTTGTTTGTTTGTTTGAACGCACTAATCTCAGGAACTACTGGTTCCAATTGAACATTTATTATGATGCAAAAAAGGGAAAAAATATTCCTTTTTAAGAGCTTCCGTTGCGTGCGCTGCGTAAACGGTTTAACCTACGCAAATATCATGTATGATGGAATTGCTCCTCATTAAAAGGTCTAAAAAAAAGTCCGCGACAGCATATATCTATCTTTTAAGATTGACTCACTACAACCTTTTTTTATGGTAATCAAATTTTTGTTCATTTGCGAGGGAGTTTTATCAACATCTATACTAATATTATAAAGCTGAAGAGTATGTGTGTAAGGTAGGTAGGAGGCTGTGGAGAGGGATATTTTATCCACTCACCCGACACGTCGGCGGAGGGCGGACAACGCCCTCTCCGGCCCCCCTAAATGGGTCCAGGGGCGACGGACTCGGGGACATCCGTCGCCCCCCACACATCTGGGCCTGAGGTAGTGGCGCGTAGTGTTCCACGTGTGTCTTAGACGTTGCGGGGGGAGTCGAACACCTCACTCCCCCCCAACCAACCCGAGATCGAGGCCTGGAGGCGGGTCGGCACTAGCCGGGGGTTTCGGAAGTATCGTTGTTCCCGCGACCCTCGGCGTAAGTGTGAGATGGAACACCGGGGTGGTTTTTAGTCAGTAGGAATCTGACAGATCCCTCCACCCCTGTCCCGGGCAGGGCGGAGGACATCCAATGAGGATTTTCCACCACGGAACAAAAAAAAAAGGTAGATAAGATAGTTGACGGGAGCGAAGTCGCAGGGGTCAGCTAGTATACAATATAAGAAGTCCAAACGGTCACATTAGATAACAAACAAATATCAAAAATCAAATATTTCAAATTTAATAGTTAAGTACACTAACTAATTAATAACCCATTGAAGTTCAACAGGATCATTTAACTAATTACAGCTGTAGCGTTTATCCAAAACTATTATAAGAGCAATATTAATTAAAATAATAATTTAGAACAAGTGAATCGACCAATTATTACATTACCATGTTTATTATCGAGGCTATTATAATAATTCCTAATAGTATTATTAATAAGCGGCTTATTTAAATTTGCTAATGAACCGAAGAAACCGTTACATAATTTTATTAAACTTTTCACACTATAATGACACTTAATATTTTAAAGGCGAAAGTTTGTGAGTGTGCGCGTGTGTTTTACTTCGGCTCGACGGATCTGGATGAAATTAGGCACAGAGATAGATTATAGTCAGTTTACAGGTAGGTACAGACTCAGAAATCAAACAAACAACATTTATCAAGCAAAGCAATAATGTGCGTGCAAGTGCCCACTTTATATAATTATTTTAACCATAAGCATAGCATAAGCGTAATCAGCCTTTTGAATGTGCCCACTGCTGGGCCAAAGGCCACCCTCTCATAGAGAGGCATTGGCTACACCACAATCCACCACGCAGGCCATTGCGTGTTGGTGGACGTCACAAGTCTTCGAATTTTTGGTTCTAGTACATGTCGGTTTTCAAACGATATTTTCTGTCGCGGATTGGTGGTAGATGGCAAAATATGTCTTCGAATTTTTGCGACCAATTGTGTGAATTTGTTTGTTCGCAATTGTACCGTTGTTAACACAGATATAAATCTAACTAGATGACGACTGTATGTACTTCGCGTGTCAAAAACGGAGTAAAATAACGATCAATGATCGTACTTTGAGCTTTTCATTTAGCATTATCGGCACCGGAAATCCACCGAAATCTAGAAAAATGCCTTTTCTATGCCATATTGAGCTGTAAAGACTGTATAGAAAAGGTTGGCCGAGGCATTGGAAATGTTTTCTTTCATTGGTAAGTAAATTTGTTTTTAAACTGTTTGTGAAAAAGTGGTACGCTTGGTTTTCATAAAGATGGAGGGACTTGCGTTATCTATAATCAATCCTAAAATTACGACCGAATAGTTGAACAGATTTGGATGACACTTATCACACGGGCAGACCATGATCTAGATTAGGACATAACCCGGTAATACTTTAATTATTGTCGTGGGCGAAGCTTCGGGCAGAAGTTATATAACTATTTATGCGACCTGACCATTGTCGTAACAATAAATAAAGGCCACAAGTGCGCAGATAATATTTTATTATGGTCATTTAAACAACTGCTATTGAGGTAAATAGCTACTAAGTGCATATACTCGTTTAAACAATATATGTGGGCAGAATTGAGTAGTACTATGTTTGATCACTATTCAGAAGGTAAACAATGCTGAATTAGTCTTTTCCTTGTGGATAACAGGAAAATACTACTTATATTATAATTGTGAAAGTTTGGATGTCAATGATGAACTAGAATACTATTTCCTAGATATGGATTTTTTTTTTGTAAGCCTACCTACATTGTGTCCCCAAGGCGGGGCAAAGGCGTCCACTTTCTTCTTCCAAATCTTCTATGTCTATTTA
The DNA here is from genome assembly GCA_964057195.1 of Orthosia cruda. Taxonomy (NCBI): domain Eukaryota; kingdom Metazoa; phylum Arthropoda; class Insecta; order Lepidoptera; family Noctuidae; genus Orthosia; species Orthosia cruda. The sequence goes on along the minus strand of OZ059845.1, from coordinate 1,146,114 downwards.
ACAATTAATGTACACACTTATAAGAAGAAGAAACAGAAAATATGTACAAAGGTCAATCCTCTTCCAGTATACTTGATGTATTGAGCGATTTCTGGCCAAGTAAGGACAATACGCTACTTTTATTCCCTGTATTAATTATTACATCCATTTTCCTGTGATAATATCAGATTTTCACGCGGGCGAAACCGCGGGTAAGAGCTAGTTCTACATACAATAAAAAGAAGAGATATTAAAAAAGAAATGACGCCAGATAAATAATGGTTTCCGCTAGCATTGTCAGAAATGGAACAAATAAATTATCCGTTCACGCATTTAAATATTTTGTAAATCGACAAAAAGTTTTACAGAGAACAAGCTTGTACGTCACACAGACTATAAAAGAAACAATAATAAATATAACAGTCAACTGTCCGGATTATGTATGTGAAATGAAAAGTACATAACGCCCGCACATAAAGAATAAATTGCAGAAGTACCAGTTTAACGCAATTAAAATAAATAGAACACATTTATTCAACACTAAGATATAAACATAAAGCAAAAGAGAAGAATAAAAAACGGCCAAGTGCGAGTCGGACCCGCGCATGTAGGGTTCCGTACCATTATCGCAAAAAAACGTTGAAAATCACGTTTGTTGTATGGGAGCCCCACTTACATATTTATTTTATTCTGTTTTTAGTATTTGTTGTTATAGCGCGTGATAGCATAGCTATCACGGTTCATGAGATACAGCCTGGTGGCAGACGGAAAGGCAGACGGACCGCGGAGTCTTCGTAATAGGGTCCCGTTTTCACACTTTGGGTACGACACCCTAATAAAAAATATACCGTAAATTTGCTCTGAGAAAAAAAAAGTATATGTCATGTCATATCTACACACTTGACAGTATAAGTAGACTACGGGAGTCCAAGGCATACACAAGTAACTAATGATTTCTGGCAGGAAAGAGAATTGCCAAGCAGTCACGGACTGCGAGATTTCATACAGGACTCGGATGCTGATACAAAAACAGATGAGTACATTCATAAAATAAACCGAAAGGAAATCCTACAAAAAAAATGAAGACTGATAACCTTGCGACTTACGGAGAGTTCAAAAAGCAGTTCAAAATACTGTTAGAAGAAGAGAAACAATTAACAACAAAATAATTCATGGAGTTTGGACCAAAACGTTGACAGTATTTATTTAAGTACGGTGTATTCTTTAACACAAACAAATATTGAAAAGTCATTTATTCAAAAAATGCAGGCAGACTCCCAAAACGCTCTTCCGTCGTCACTTCCTAGTTTTAGCTGGGAAGATGAAGTGGCGCAACGAACTCCCCAGAAGAGCCAAATATCTAGGAGTATGAACAATCGAAACAGTTTTCAAATGACTGGTTTTTCTGTATATCCTCATTGCGTCGTTATTCTAGTTCAACATAACATCACCTGCCCACGCGCCACGTTGCCCGTCACTATCAGACGCAGTCTAGCCGACGACGCGTGCGCCTGCGCATATCTGCCACTAATATCATTAGCTATTAATATTTTTAGTGGCCGCTACACAAATTGGGTGACTCGTTGTCGAGATATTTTGGACATAGGGGAATTTATTCAGCGGTTGTCCAGATACTGGTCTGGATGACATGAGTTTTTGACGGGGTTTTAATAACATACATAAACTCACGCCTTTTTCCCATGGGTGATGGCAGAAAGTACAGAATGCCACCTGATACGATCCGTTACCCAGGCGTGTCTTTTTTCCGCTAAAAAGAGCCAATTTCATCCGGCTCCAACTTGCCGAGATGTGACCGTGCCAATCTTGAACTTCTTGGCATTACGTTGACATCGACTCTCAATTTTGGCCCATACATTGAGGCAAAGGCTCAGCTGGCTGCCATAAAGCTGGGGATCCTTGCAAAGGTTAGAAGGTACTTCACGCCAGTACAGCTGCTCAGCTTGTATCAAGCGCAAATTCGATCATGCATGGAGTACTGTTTTCATCTCTGGGACGGATCTGCCAAAAACCAGCTTGATGCACTGGCGTCAATCGAAAAGCGGGCCAAGAGGCTCATTGGCAGTGAGGCACTGGTTAAGTCAATGCTCCAGAGCCTTGAACATCGTCACCGAGTTGCCAGCTTGTCGGTTTTTTATCGGTTGCATTTCCCGCCAATGGTACATGGTGGGCATCCCACCCATACGCACTAGACGTTTTGGAAATACTTTCATTATGCATACAGCTAAGGAGTGGAATTCTCTGCCGGGGTCTGTGTTTCCCAATAGCTACAATAGGGGTGTTTAATTCAAGAGTGAATAGGTTACTTCTAGGCAAGCGTGCTCCACCGTCGACCACATCATCGCTTACCATCAGGTGAGATAGTGGTCAAGCGCGAGCCTTTTCTGAAAACAAAACTGGTTACGCAAATAGAGTTTTAATTAGTCATACCCTATTACATAATCTGATATTTTTAATTGCTTTCTGATTGTACATAATTACTTTTCTCATCATCATTAATATGGGAGTAAATTACCTATTAACGAAATACGAATTTGTAGCACGTGGCGTTCTGTTGTTTTTCTCAACTCCCTGAAGGAAAATAAGATAAAAACTTCCGTTTGAAAACTGGCTAGGTCTCAGGGTTAAACCAATGTCTGATTTTAATCTTATTTTTAATTAATCAGCTTAGGCTTTTCCAGTCTGAAGATAAGACGGAACATAACTGTACGTTGGTCTTTCGGTGTGAAGTGTGAACTCTCTAAACGTGTTGCCCTATTTCTTTATACCCGACTGCAAGGAAAGGGTTAGGTTTTTCTCGCGTATCTTGTATGTATGTAATTTTCTTTATTACTTCATATCTTTCAAACCGCTATACAGATTTATATAATTTAGACATCGTTAAATACGTCTTGAACGCCCAAGTATTCTTAGACAGAAGCCAAAAAATACAAACATGGCGGATTTTGGGCACCATATTGTGCGGGTACCAATATTTTGTCTTCCAAACCCATCAAGTGGGGTATCAAAATGAAGGGTTTTAAGAGGTGATTACAAAAATATATACCAGTTCTATGTTTAAAAGTAATTCGAATAAAAAATGTTAATTAAAATGTTGTAAAAGAGTACATGAAACTTTGAAACTTCAGAAGCTACTATGTGTTTGTGCAGAATCAATATTTTTTTTCGCCGACTGATCGACACTGTGCGTGACCAGAGGGCTGGCTCTTTCTTTGCGCAAAGAATTAGCATTGCCATTCAACGTGGCAATGCTGCCAGTCTTCTGGGCACGTTCTCGGATGACAGCGATGTGGAGGAGTACTTCGACGCCTAAGTGTACCTGTATTTTGTATATAGTGTAAGTAGTTTGGTTTAATATAAGTTTATATAGTTTTATTTTTGTTTAGTGTTTAAGTATGTACATATTTATACATAAAAAATATATTTTTTCGTTTCCTTATTTCTCTCCGCCTTAACACTTAGGATGATAGATGTATCGGTTTTTCAATTTCCCTTCGTTTGTCCTGAATTATTATTAATGTGACACTATTAATGTGAGCTTATCGGCATCGCCATTTGTCTAGGATAGAATAATAATAAACATGTTGAGATAGGTCATCATAAGTACCTACTTAATTATCTCGAAGCAACCACAATCACGATATCATTACGTAAAGTCCGACGGACGTTCATTAATATCGCTGGGTTTACCATCGTATTTTTGTCCACCGTTGGGTTATTTTAAGAATTATTTCGCAATGTCAAAGTTTTCCTTATGTAATCGTTATGTGCATACACATGGCTTCTATATGTTTTAGTAGACATAATATGACGAAGTAATACCTATAAGATATTTTAAGATTTCTATAGCGCCCCAAAGTGGGAGCCAGTAAGCGGAGGACTAGGAAACTCTTTGATGACCAAGAGGAGAAAATTGCAAACAGCTTTTATCCCCGGTGAGTACCTTATCCGGATAAGGATAAGGTACTCACCGGGGATAAAAGCTTTATTTGACTGAAACTACCCAAAACCGACAGCTGCAATTCAGCCATTTTGGTAAACAGCTTTGCCCATCCCGTAAAAAAAAATCAAACAGATCATCCCAGAACTTCTTTTTTGTAAATATTCAACATTTTATTAAAGTTGATTATGTCTGCCGCATCATTTAACTTTAATTATGACTTTGGCTAGTCTTGCCGCGCAGAACTTCACGGCACGTGTAGACTGAAGGTCAAGAACCTGCTATATGTATTACATAAACAAGTTTACAACTTCGTCTGTTTGTTTGGGCTACTCTTTTAGGGGTAACAGCGCTTGTCTCTGTAACTATACGAATTATCGTGTAAACTCAATGTAAAGGCAAAAATACACTGGCTGTAGTATAGGTGCCGTAGAAAAGGTGCACTCTGATTCCTCTTCATTGTATTTGTATGTAAAATACATTTAGCGGGATTAATGCCATTGCGTTTAAATCGGTGCTAAATCGCGTGCCTCGGTGGTTAAGTGCATTGCGATTCGCGTTTCAAGGACTTGGGCACACGTCACAATTGCAGTAAATCGGGAAGCTTTAGTATGGAATACTTTCTATTTAACTCTCCTAGAGAACGAGTTACGTCAGAAAAGACCGAAAACTGCTTGTGTTCAAGTAAGCCGTGGTTCATACTACACGGTGTTAGTAGTTCACGTAGTTCATGTTACACGTTCCATTAATTCGTCGCAATGCAAATACTTTGACGCATTGCCGGCCACATAAGCGTTGCGTCATCACAGCGTTGCTACGACGCAGTCGTAACGTTCCGTCGTCGTAGCGGCGACGCACAGTTGCGGTGAGCATTTTGTAAAAACATCGATCATCGCAGTCTATTAGGAAGCAACGCACAATCAAGTGAGCGCTGCCGCATGCCGCTCGGGCGTCGCAAGTCGCAATGGGTACAGCCCTCCCGCTTCGTCTCGGGGACTGAAGTCCGTCGTGTGCGTTGCGTTGACGCAGTGCACCATGTGTACTCGATGTTTTTTAGTATGTAAAACGACGCAGAGATTACGCTAGATATAGCCCTTTACCGGATGCGCGAGGCACGAAACGGTACGGTTTTTTATGAGATTTCCTAATGCGCAGCCATTGTAGCCAACTTCAGGGCGGCCAAGAAGTTTGGCGAGAACTATACGTCGACGCAACGCGCCGCGTGGAGCGGCTCTTACACCGCACGTTTTTTACAGTGTCAACAGGACGTTGCCGTTTGATACCAGCATTACATAGCAAAAAAAACGTGCAGTACAATTTAGTGTGAACCACGGCTCTCTTGGAACATACTTTCAATAAAGCCAAAGTGGTAATTTGTGACATACATTATATTGCACACAAACTCATAAACACAATCACAGACATAGCATTGGCAAACAAAAAACTAATAACCATAATGACGATAGGGAAGGAAAACCCAAAGAAATCGGAACTTCTAGACCAGTGAGACATTGTAAGGGAAACTTCCTTATTGGTTGAAACATCGAAGGAAAAATCGAATTGAATTATTATGAAAAAGGCCAATCGATGATAATTATTATTTACGAGATATACACAACACGTGACGAGATTCTAAGAACCGAATGCATCTGCAGGTATCTGCTACATTCAATTTATTAATATCGTTTGCACGATGTTGTATATGGACCAATTTATCTAAAAACGTGAATACTTTTACCAGTGGGATATGTTTAGGGTTGTTTAGTTTTTAAAGCAGTGAAAATCAAACAAGTTGTGGGCGAAACAAAAACACATTCGAAAACAGCATGAAGTCTTTGAGGCTGTGTTCAGATAACAATAGAAATAAACAAGTGGCAATAGGGGAATAAGAGCTATACTCGGCAGTGTGTCATAACAATAAAAATAAGGGTCAATGTTTGACCGTAGACACCATTTCTATCGTGGGGTTGTTAGAGAAATGTCACGATAGCCAGATGGACCGCGAGATCAAGCTAAGTGGAGAAGGATTGGTCACATGGTCCGGAGGGATTCGTAAAATTTTCGATCACACTCCTAAACAAGGCATAGATTGGAATCCTCAATAAAAAAGAAAGTGTACCCATCCCCGTCAAACATGGCTACGCACCGTGTTGGCAGAAGCGACACGCATCGCAATGACGTGAAGCTCAAAACCGCTCGCGATGGAGGACTACTGCGGACGCCTTCTGCCCCAGCCAGGGGACATAGAATTTTAACTCTATTAAACGAAAATGAACAGGATGTAGACGTTTAAGAACCTAATAGTCATCATTTCAAGTCTCAACACATCGATCGATAAAAAATTGGTGAATTTTAAAGCTTAGTCAGCCACTTGAACAAGATTAAGTAACGCCTGTTATCTAACCCAATCAATCACAACAGACTGATTGAGAAGTCTGCTTCATAAGTTCATGTATCAATCAAAAATATGATTCACACATTCACACTCACTGGTTAACATGTCTGGCTACAGACAAGAAACCTAGAAGTTACGATAGTGCGAGAAAACAGTGGTTTTAGAACAACTTTGTGGTTGGTGTTTAGGTTTTTAATATTCATTTGATACTAGAGGAAAAGTGCAACGAATCAACGAGTCAACTTTATGAACATGGGAAAAAGGTTTCAATATAACCCTTGTCTCTGCAATATAACTCTAGATGCTACAGTTTACAAGGTAATATTATGAGAAGGTAAGATTGGTCGTAAGAAGGGGGTAATTAACTTTAAAACTTTCGCGTTACTTACAGTATACGGACACGGTCAGTGTTATGTGTAGAAATGTGAGGGTAGAGGAAGAATTTTCTGCCCAACGGAGCCAGTACACCGAGACACCAGTCTACCCGGAACCACGGTCGTTGTAACACGGCCGAAACGTCGGGTGAAATAGGTAAATAAACTATCGAAATCATCGCGTTAAATGGCCCTTGATATATTGTTTTCAATTAGGAGGTAATTATCTAGAAATACTGATAGAAACCCAAAGTCCAAAGGCTACCTTTTTTCTCTGAAAAATGAACAGTTCCTGTGCTCTGACGGGTAATGTAAAAAGTAAAAACACAAGCGAGATAGATTCTTTTTCGTAGAATTCCAAAGTACGCACTTAGCCTTCTTTAAATATTTATAATTGTATATGTTTAGCCCGGGCTTTAAAAGCCATCATCAACAACATCATAATTGATATCGTCCTCGATACAATCAGTTAGCGAGCCAGTTTAAAATTTTGCAAGATATCTGTGTCTGGCTTACGGGATGCGTTTTCCTCATAGACGTACTCGTAACGAGGATAAGTTACGGTTAATTCGAGCTTGTTTCAAGTATAAAGTTCATTAAATTTTATTAACATTTTGGTTTGGAACGAGTGGATCAAGCACTGAATTAAGTCAAAAGAAAACACTGCTTTATAAGCTGGGGGACATAAGCACTAGCCAGACTTTTATTTACTAGATTCTGCAGTATATGGATTGAAGAAACCGCAACCATTGGGCGATTTGAACCAAAGTTGGCTCTGCATGTTGGAGGCAATATCTGGCGTCAATCTTGAATGGCCAGCGTGTGGTGGGCGTCATTTGAGCCGAAGTTGGCTCTGATTGTTGGAGCCAATGTGGAACCAATATTAAATTTTCCGAGTGCAGTCAGTGTGGTTGCACCAAGTTGCACTTGGAATGTGCGAGGGAATTGTGATAACAATGCGTAGGATTACTCCGCAGGCGATTATAAACACAAGATACTGTTATCCTTTTATTTTAAAATTACTCAACGGAATATTTCGCGCTTCGTATCATTTTGATTTATTTATTTCTAGCGACCCGCCCCGGCTTCGCACGGGTGCATGCGTGTGTTTAAAAAACAGTGTTTGGTCGATTTAAATTTTATCAGTATGGTATTCTCATTAAAAAAAGGAGTATTTCGCAAGAAACTATTATATCTATTTAGGTAGTTTTATAACGATTAATAGCAGCTCGCCCCGGCTTTACACGTCTCGGACAATTTTCTTACTTAATTTCAATTAATTTATTTTAAAACTTCATAGTATACGGTAAAAGGAGCCTCGCTTGCAATATCACCAATTAACAGACTAGATAGCGCAATTATACCTTTCAAAAAATATTTTATTCCTATTATTCGGGGAACAGAAAAAAACTGATTTCATCGTTCTATTTTCATTTTATTTTTTTAATCAAAGACCAGGTAACCACCAGTCACAAATCACCAGTCTTTGTGTTAAATTTTAATTCACTTGTTCATCCGTTTTCAGGTCCTTCGAATCCTGATGATCATACTGTACTGAGGACATTGTTTTCAATTTATTCGGCGTAAAGTTAAGTCTTATGTTTATAAACCCTCGACGGAAAAAGAGGGGTTTTATAAGTTTGATGTGTGTTGCTGTGTATCTGTCTGTGACATCATAGCTCCTAAACGGATGAAACGATTATGATTTAGTTTTTTTTTGTTTGAGAAGTGATTTTGTCGAGAGTGTTCATAGATATGTTTGAATAAAATCGGTTCAGCCGTTCAAAAGTTATGGGCGTTTCGGGGTGTTTTCGCAAGAAAAATGATTCGGGGGAGATTTTTATTTTGCAATGTTACTTGTCCCTTGTCAGTTTGAAAGCCAACAACTAAACTCACATATTAAAAAACTTTTTGTTAAAAAATATAATTGATGAAATTAATGAAAAATTTTTTTTTTTTATTTTTCACTTTTTAGTTGTACGTACCTAATAGGCAAGTTAGTAAGGGAATTATTTCGCCAGAATAGATTTCATGAAACTTGAACATAACCGGTGAAATGAGAGATCTGCTTACCCCTTAAGAGCGAACTGGCGTGATGTTATGTTATGAAATGTTATAAACAACAAACAGACATGCGATTGCAGCAATCCCGAGAGATTTGCCGTTATTTATTGAAGAGTTCTGTTGTATATCTCCGAAGTTCTTCATCAGATCTTCACCAAATTAAAATGGGACCAATTTCGGAACATGCTTTTTCAAACAAAAAAAGATTTGTCAAAATCGGTCCACAATTGACGGAGTAAAGGGTGAACATAAAAAAATAAAAAAAAACAAACATGAAGTTGAACATAGAACCTCCTCCTTTTTGGGAAATCGGTTAAAAACATTTAAGAAAATACAAGAGCAAGCCCCAAAACGCCTACCTTTCATCATTATATTTGAAATATAAATGAAGAATCTTACTAAACACTGAAACACCTGGAAAAACGAGTAATAACCCAGTTCCTTCCTACATAACTTCTTTGGCGTCTTTATTTATTGTTCTCCAGACCAGATCAGGTCTTGGACTCAATGTGAAAGTCAAAAGAACGATAGCTCATTAGAGACGGACAGTTTATCATCTGCGGACGCCGCGCCGGTTTGTCGAGTGCCAGTGATTCATCAAATATAATTTACATCGACGATAATAATCCATAAGAAGTAACCGTAAAAGCAGACAATAAACATGAAAACCTAACATTAACACAACATAACATCATACCTGTATTCCTCAAAGGGTTGGGCAGAGTGCAACTATTATAACACACCCACATGTCGCCGTGATAAGGGGACAGACTATTGTGAGCAACGAGGCACAAGCACAAATCCTGTCTATTGTTGAACTGTTGTAAACTATTTTGATGAACAAGATATCCATGTAGACAAATATTGATATATTCAATGCAAACTCAAATGAGTGACTCGTAAAGCAGTATACAATGTCCTGTAGTGCGAATATCTCAATTGATCTAAATTGCTCCGGATGTACTCCCAAAATGGCGCGATACTTCTTGATTGGACAATTGCACAGGGCATTATGCGAAGGTGATGTAATCATAACACAATGAAATATAGATTAGAAGAGAACAATAAATTTGTCAATTAGATTTAAAAGCACTATTGCTTTGAAATTACTTGTCCCTATGTACATACATCGTGAGGAAGGGTCGTACAGCTCTAACAAGAAATGAGGGCATTATTGAGATGACGACAAATGAGTGATGTATTGGAGCAGAAGAAATGCTGCTTCGATCCCAAATTAATTTGTACTAGCGGACGACTCGCGGTTTCACCCGCGTAGTTCCCGTTCCCGTGAGAAAACAGGGATACAAAGTAGCCTAGGTTACCCGGGGATAGTATAGCCGCCAACGGTGAAAGAATTTTTGAAATCAGTGCAGAAGTTTTTAAGTTTATTCTTTACATATAAAAATACAAATCTTTCCACTTTATAATATTAAGTATAGATAAGGACAGAAGGATGATGAAACGTCTACAAATGATAAAAATGAAGCAAAAAGGAAATGCCCAAAACGCCAAATAGAAAAAAATATGTTATGAATGCAGTAGGTAATTGCCGTATTGTAGGTAACACTTCCAATGCACATCACGAAGAATCTGTCAATGATGTTAAATAATTCAATAAAAAAAAAGATAATTAAAAAACTCAAAAAACCCGACTGCTTAAAAAGCGAACTAAAAAGAGGTAAACAAGAAGAAAATCATGCTGTGCAGTCGGAGGATACATCTGGTTATGGTCAGCCAGCACGCGAATATTTTAAGCAGTCGGGTTTTTTGAGTTTTTTAATTAACTTTTTTTTATTTACAACATTTTAGTTTTTTTTTAATTAGGTACATTTAAACATATGAGTGTTATATATTTTTGAAATCACCTCTTAAAACCCTGTATTGATACCCCACACGATGGCTTTGGAAGAAAAAAAAAATTGGGTCCCCACAATATGGCGCCCAAAATCCGCCATATTTCTATTTTCAAATTTTAATGTAGTCAGTGACACTCGCAGGGTTTAGACATTCGTCTTAACCCTGCGATTGACGTAAACATCATCAAAATCGGCCAACGCGTTTGGTCACTAGAACGCCACATAGGAACATACATACATAGACTGATAAACACATTACCCTCCTTCGGCAGTAGGGTAATAATGATGGCAGTCGACACTATCCGGCTATTTAAGACCGATTCCATTGTAATTCTCAGACATGCTAATCTGTCGCAATTCATACGTTGTTGACCTTTATACACTGCTTATCTTTGTTTTATATACAATGTAGACATAACTCTTTTTTTATAATTATGATGGTTTCATTTGTAAACAATAAACTGCGTAATAGTTTTTAACGATTCTTTCTCTGCATCTGCTGGGCCTTTAAATAATAGTGATTCATTGGTAATTATATGTCTTCTATACGATGGTTAGTTTTTATATCTAGTGATAAACCTCTTTGCTTAGCTTTATTAAAGGGCGTCGCCAGCCAATGGACCAGGGGACGGGGGGGGGGGGGGCAAGTTGATATATGGAGGATGGGCAAAAGTATGAATTTTAAATACAGAACAGGAATCAGTCAAAAGCCTATGAAGCTTTAAACTTGTAGAACGAGTCTTACCCCTACACCGATTGTTATAAGAACGGTATAAAGTCCAATGGGTAACGTTCCACGAGCTCAATCATCGGGGGTTTTGGGTAAACTTCTCGACCACTTAATTATGTAAATCTTATAAGTTTTCTGTGCACATTCATCTTGGCCTTGAGGCGATTTTCCCCCATAGTACTTCTTAACCAGGTTTTAATCTCCTGAGGCTGCTTAACGATTGATTTTGGTAGACCGACCAACATTTTCAACGCTTTTAGTACTCTTGTAGGACATCAAAAAATGGCTAAATTTGTTGGATTGGGTTTATGTTGACTTGGACTTTGTTTTGTTTTTCATTTGGCTACTTATTTTTTAATCTCTAGGAGGGGGCAACTGCCCCTACCTGCCCCCCTTCTTACATTTCTTGTTGTTGTAATATTTTCGTGTGGTTTATAAAATATCCTTCATGTTTTAGGTTAACATAAAGTTAGTAAAGAGTCAACAATACTTTGACCTTAACTTGCGCAGAATGTTAAGCATCTCACCGACCTCTGCTTCACCATTGCCTTCTCAGAACGAATATATCATCAGATTAGGTAGAATATCAATGAAATGTAAGCAGATAATGAGAAATCCCTGAATATAGAATCAAAGCTAACGATTTTCCAACGAGTCTTGAGGAATAAGACGCCTACGCTCGTCTACGGATTCTACGAATGACGTCAGCAAATAGAGAGCTTCAAACAAACCCGCCTGGATTGACGTCACACGTCCCCCAATGACGTCAGAACCCCTGTTTAAGATCCCGGCCCTTATTGATCCCGAGATTATGAAGCTCGAATCGGAATGTATGTAATTAAATTAAAATATAGCAGAACCTGTATCTGGATATGTAGTAAAAATTAATTGCGATTCAGGGCAGAGCATCATCAGGAAACTTCGTCTGGCGCCTTGTTGAAATTGTTTATTTTTTACCCGGCTGCAAGGAAAGGGTAAAAAGGGGTAGGAAAGGGTTTTTCTCAAAAATGGTATGTAATATTGCCATAACAACTCTAAAAAGTCTCCAGAAAGTGAATTCTACCGGAGACTTATTCACAACTGTCCAGAGCTTTTTAGAGGGGGAATGGTATAATGTACTATTTCGCGCGTATCTTGTATGTATGTATATTTGGATGTATGTAATATCCTCATTACCTCGTATCTTTCAAACCACTTGACGGATTTTTATAATATCGTTGGATGGGTCTTGGCCGCCCAAGTGTTCTTAGATAAATGCCGTTAAAAAAAAGAAACATGGCGGATTTTGGGCGCGATATTGTAGGGGCTGCAGTTTTATTTTTCGAAACCCATCGAGTGGGATATCAATATGAAGGGTTTTTAGAGGTGATTATTTGAATTCCTATTGGAGAAAATTAATTCTTTTCATTGATTGTTTATTTTACACAAAAACGTAAAAACTAATACAATAAAGACAAATTCGAGCCTAGTCCATAATTGAGTTCAAAGTGCAATTCTACTAAGCCGTTGAAGAAAGGACCTACTGTATCTAGTATAGCCAGATGTGGGTTATATATACCGGGATAAAATGATAACAATGAAGATTTTTGCAGACCAGCAACAAATACATATTCGGGCTTTGTGGCCCACATCTCACATTTTGTTAGAAATAATTTAATAGAGTACAGGCTTCGAGTTGCACAGAGAGCCATGGAGCGTTCCATGCTTGGCAAACGGCTAATAGACCGGGTTCCAAACGTTGAGATCCGAAGACGTACGAAGGTTCCCGACGTCGGTAAACGAATTTCGAAACTGAAATGAAGCTGGGCAGGACACCTGGCAAGGCGCGGTGATGATAGGTGGAGTAAGGTGGTGACTGAATGGCGTCCAAGGACTGGAAGAAGTATTGGTCGTCCAGCGGCTAGATGGGCAATGACATTGCGGGTAGAAACTGGATGAGGTTAGCACAGGAACGTGGTGATTGGTACAAGAAGAGAGAGGCCTATGCTCAGCAGTGGGCGAAGTCGGGATGTGGAATATGATCCTGAATTTACACCTAAAAACACATTGTATCAAAGATTTATTAGATAAACGCCAACGGTCATTAAAATAACAAAAGCGTACAGACCACACTGTTTAAATGATAATTAATTCTAACTAATTAATCAAAGAAATAAAATTTTATTACTCGAACATCAACGAACTGAATTAATGACAAAATTTACTTCGCGGTGTACGGCTTAACACCTGATTAAATCCTTTATCGTTTGCTAAACAACAATACTGTCTCAATGGCCGTGGCTTTGAGATTATACAAGCAGCGCTAGTAGATTATAATCTACTATCGCTGCTTACATACATAATACCTTAAGGTAAGGCTTGGGGGAGAGGCTTATGGCTACAAGACTCTTTTTACCCGACTGCCGAAGGAAGGTAATCTATTTTCCAGTCTATGTATGTATGTTTGTTTCTATGTGGCGTTCCAGAGACCAAACGCGTTGGCCGATTTTGATGGTTCTTACGTGAATCGATTCGTCTTAAGCTTGCGAGTGTCACTGGCTACAGTATAATTGGAAAATAAATAAATCGTGGGTTTTGGGCGCCATATTGTGGGATGCCAATAAATTTTTTCGTCGAATCCCATCGTGTGGGGTATCAAAATAAAGGGTTTTAAGAGGTGATTTCAAAAATATAAAACACTTATATGTTTACGGTTTACGGTTTTAGACATTTATTTTCTCAAAAGATTTACAAAAAATCACTTACAGAGAAAATACAATATTATAACTTAACAATAAATAAAGCCGACTGGCGTTATGGGTTTAAGTCGTCACAATCTAAGAAGTCCGTTGACGTTTACCATTCCACATGCCACGAAAAGGAGAATGCTCATGGATGTATGGAATCCCGTACCATGCTGCATCAAACTCAAACTTTGTTTTTTATATACTACACTGATCTTGTTTACTCCTACAAAAAACCTTTTTGAAAAAAAAACCCGGGTTTCGGAGTTATTTAAAAAAATCTAAAATAACCTAAAAACTAGGTCTATTTTGTTCGACGCTACCAAGGACGTATTTTATATACCTACTTAGACACGTTATACACGGACGAACATTATGGCACTAAAAACAGCGTAATCCACTTATATTAATAGGGAAGAATTAAGTACGAGTTATAGCAACGTCTAGCCGCACCACAGGATGCGTGACTGAAACTTGTTTTTTTTTGTTATATTTGTCGTCGCACAGTTAATTAGATCACACGATTTACTATCAACTTAACCGGTCTTCCCTGTCGAGACCAAACTATAGCCTCCAGCCAGGTACATGTGAAACGGCGATTTGCCCGACCTTTATATTAAAAACCACCGCAAACCACAGAGTACATACGTCAGTTGTCAGATCAGTACAAATGTCAGATGCACAGATAACTAATTCATTCTATTGCATTCTACATCTTTTTTACGGCTGTTAATGGATATTTATGCATAGATAAAATAATGATAATCTTTTTAATAAAGATTCTATTCTATTTTAGTTTTTTTAAATTAATGTAGAATCGGAAAAGTACTTTTTTTACAGTGATCATGGTACTTTCAAAAATCAAGGTTACTTTAATCATAATATCGTGTGAAGTGAAACGGAACGTCATTTATAGGGAGTAAACAATATCCATACTTTTAAACTCAGATATAAATTCCCTATTCAAAAATCAAATCCCCGACGCATAATGTCGTTAAAAAATATGAAACTAATTACTATAAAATTTTGGTCTTGATGCGTGAGACTTTTTGGTACCACTTTTGGTCATTCTCCTTTCTACGTAAGAAATAGAAAATCTGATTCACAATCCCAATGCATTATATGTTACCCATACAATATAACAATGAGTATTTCAATTATTATTATGTATTTTTATAGCTGTCAAAACGGGCCTTTCATTTTTTGACAAATTTAGTAGGTACCCACTATGGCAAAAAAACATTGGTATTTTGTAAAAGTTTTAGTAAAAGGGGTAGTTGTAGTAAAATGTTGTGTCATGCATCGCCAGTGCGGATAGGTGTGCATGAGCTGAGGGCAACAATACAACACATGTTTATTAAGGCCCATGACACAGTGATTGTTTCACTACGAATGAACTTAGGTATGATAATTAACTACATAGAATTTATTTATTATGATTACTTGACTTTGTTTATGTATTAATCTATTATATGTTTATACAAATATATTGTAGTAGTTAATAGGTGGTGTCAATTACGTATGTAACAATATTTATTTTACTATTATTTGTAAATGTATTTATTTATTTCAACATAATTTTATGTAGTTTAAAATATAGTGTATGTATGTATATATATTTTGTTTATATGTATATATGTGTGCTGGGTAGTGTGTAAGGCTTTTATATGTTATAAGTACTATAATAATATACTTACGTGTATTACATTCATATATGACTTATTATTTAACAAGATATAGGTATTTCGAATTGCATGCGTGTTACAATGTATATTAGTAATTAATACAACTTAACTTAATATTAAGCTCTTATTAATGAAAAATCCTTTAAAATGTGGCTTTTTAATAATTTTTTAAATGTTAAGAGAGATTTTGCTTCTTTTATATTTGTAGGTAATTCATTGTAATGTTGGGCTCCATCATATAGAATACTCTTTTTTCCGTAGTTCGTTCTATGCTTTCTTAGACACAGGTTATTGGCCTGCCTTGTCATGAGTTTATGGTAATCTATCTTTTTTGTGAATGTAATTTGTGTGTGGATATCTTTAGTAAGGATTTTTCTAATAAAAATGCATGTATTATATTTATGTATTTGGGCCAGATTGAATAATTTTGTTTCTTTATAAATTTTGTTAGTTGGTGTTAGATAATCGTATAGAAATAATGTTTTAATAATTCTATTTTGTGCAACTTGTAGTTTTTGCAAGTTTGATTTAGTTGCTGAACCCCATACCTCTACTAAATAATCTATACGAGGCTTGACCAAGGAGTTATATATCGTGTATCGAACATGTCTCGGGAGACATTTCACTTTAAGCGCGCCTGTTAGTGAATTTATTTTATTGCGGATTTTTTCGATTTGCGGTTTCCAGGTAAGCTGACTGTCAAGAACAAGGCCTAAATATTTTTCATTGTTAACTTTAGCTATTTTTTCACCGTTAATAGTAAGAGGATTATAATTTTCAATTTTTTTTTGTTTTTAGCTGAGAAAATAATGTATTTAGTTTTCGAGGCATTAATAGTTAGTAATAGTGATGCAACGGAACTGGCATAACGGAAGCAGAAACGGAAACAGATGTCAAAAGTAAATCTTAACGGAAGCGGAAACGGAAACGGAAGCGGAAACGGAAGCATTAACACTATGAAAAAAAAGCACAATTGTACATTTAAAACTTTTTTTATTAAATTTGTATTTTAGTGGCACTCGAGTCGCCGATTTCATCAAAATAGTTCCAAATGGGACTTGTTTTTGGTTTCATAATTGCACTCTTATTGCACTAAATACAACTAGGTATCAAGCAAACAATAACAGAAGAAAAAACAACTGTAAATGTCACTACTCAAAGTCACGGGGCGCGGAGATGCGCATAGTGAAAACAATAATTAAATAAACGAACGAACTCGTTGTGACACGTTTGTCGTTTGTTTACCGCGCGCCCCTTCCTCCCAAAATACGCGGAAGGGATTCGCCAATTATCGGCAGCACGCGCGCCTGGACGCTCGACGCTCGTGTAATTCATCCACGCGCGGCCCCCGCAACCGCCCGCGCCGTGCCGCCGTCGCGTCTGCTGCACCGCTCCTCATCGCTTTCTCCCCGCTTCCGTTCAGAGTTCTGTTATAAAGTTTGCGGAACCAGAAGCAGAAACGGAAGTGAAAAAACATGCGGAACTTCTGCAGTTGCGGAAGCGGAAGCAGAGTTCTGTTGCAACACTAGTTAGTAAATTTGACTGTAACCAGATGTGTAACAGATGTAAATCATGCTGAGCTTGGTTCATTACTGTTTCCAATGAGTGACCAGAATAAAACAGGCTAGTATCGTCGGCATATAAAGTAATATCCCCCTTTAGTCCAATCTCATATATGTTATTGACATAAATAAGGAATAACAAGGGTCCTAAAATTGAACCCTGAGGAATGCCACAAGTAATCAATTGAGGACCACTTTGGTGGGTATTAATTTTGGCAACTTCTAAGGTATGATTTGAAAATCTCATATGCTTTACTAGTTACACCTATGTCCTTTAGTTTCGATAGTAGTATTTCGTGGCTAACAGTGTCGAATGCCTTTATTAAATCAATGAAAACTCCTAATGTAATTTTTTTCTGATCAATGTTATGTCTAATATTGGTTACTAAGTCAACAGTCGCGGCAACAGTGTTCGATATCTATGTTTAAATGTACATAATTCTAAAACAAAATACTGAAAAGTTATAAATGAAAAAATTTAATTAAAACAAAAAACCCGACTGCTTAAAAAGCGAACTAAAAAGAAGTACACAAGAAGAAAATCATGCTGTGCAGCCGGAGGATACATCTGGTTTTGGTCAGCCAGCTCGCGAATATGTATCCTCGACTTCACACTCACAGCATGATTTTCTTCTTGTTTACGTATTTTTAGTTACCTTTTAAATAAGTCGGGTTTTTTGTTTTTTATAACTGTTTTATAAATTTATTAAAATCTCCCTTCCAACTATCCTTACAGGTGTATACCTAATACGATAGAACAGTCTTAAAATTAACTTATTTACAATATAAAACTATGAAAAACGTAAAAATGGTAGTAGTTGTTGATAGGCTCGCGCTTGACCACTATCTCACACGATGGTAAGCAATGTGATCAACGATGGAGCATGATTGCCTAGAAGTAACCTATCTTGACTCTACGTATTACTAAGAGACATTTGAACAGTCATCCAAATACGAACATAAACCCTTGTCCACCGAGTTTTCTTACAGACATCCTGAACAAATTAGGAGGAATGACGGCCGCCATGGTTTAAATATACAGGCCCATTTTAAGTAGGGATGTAACGATACATAATTTTGCCGATTATTGTAGTAAATAAACAGCGATACCGATATCGGTGGCTTAGTAGAAAAGAAGAAAAAAAAACTACAAATAAATAAATTTGTTTATTATGCATAAAAAATAATTATATTAGGGTTCCGTACCCAAAGGGTAAAAACGGGACCCTATTACTGAGACTCCGCGGTCCGTCTGTCTGTCACCAGGCTGTATCTCATGAACCGTGATATCTAGACAGTTGAAATTTTCACAGGTGATGTATGTCTGTTGCCGCTATAACAACAAATACTAAAAACAGGATAAAATTAATATTTAAGGAGGGCTCCCATACAAAAACGTAATTTTTTCGCCGTTTTTTGCGATAATGGTACGGAACCCATCGTGCGCGAGTCCGACTCGCACTTTGCCGGTTTTAATACTTTAAAATGGCTGGAAAATGTGAGCTCCACGAAGATGCCGTGTTTTTATTATTTATTTATTAGACTGAAGGTTTACAACCAAAATGTGAAATCATTATTCAAAAAAAAACATTTATTTATATGTAATAATCAAGAATATTATCAAGTAATCAAAGCGCTAATTAAAAAAGTAATTATCATTACCAAAGTGGTAAAGTAAACCGATACAAAAGATACAAGTCACTAATTAGCTTAAGTTTGGTCAAAATAATTAGGAGATAATCTGTTACCCATATCGATTTTATAACTGTCGATTATATCGGTAACGGAATCGTTACATCCCTAATTTTAAAGACTAAGTGTGGTCACCAATCCCAATTACGTAAAATATAGAATTATCATCAAATGAAAAGACATGCTAATAAAAAATTCCAATGACAACAAAGAAAACTTCAAGGAAAAAACATTGGTTGAAAGGATACCTCCAAATAAGGATCTCGCTACTCTCATACTCCAACACAGCAACCCGATTACGTTACGCATTCCACCACAACCTGAAGATTTTTAAGAAAATTCCTAATACATTGGTGTATTTCTTGAGAAATTCTTGTGCTCGACAAAGGATTGTTGTTGAATTACCAAATACGGGTATCTACGGTATTGTCGTTAGTTGTGTGTTACGCGGTTATAGGTATCCAGGAATATTGCTTTCAATAATATACCTCATCATGAGTCTTTTTACCCGACTGCCGAAGGAGGGTAATGTGTTTATCAGTCTATGTATGTATGTAAGTTTGTTCCTATGTGGCGTTCCAGAGACCAAACGTGTTGGCCGATTTTGAAGATTCCTACGTCAATCGATTCGTCTTAACCCTGCGAGTGTCACTGGCTAAATTAAAATGGAAAAATAGAAAATGGCGGCTTTTGAGCGCCATATTCCGTACCATTATTGCAAAAAACGGCAAAAACAACACATTTATTGTATGGTAGCCCCACTTAAATGTGAATGTAATTCTGTGTTTAGTATTTGTTGTTATAGCAGCAACAGAAATACATCATCTGTGAAAATTTCAACTGACTAGCTATCACGGTTCATGAGATTCAGCCTGGTTACAGACTGACAGACAGACGGACCGCGGAGTCTTAGTAATAAATAGGGTCCCGTTTTTACCCTTTGGGTACGGAACCCTAAAAAATGTCAATAAAAAAGAACAAAAAATCTAAAAACCCGACTGCTTAAAAAGCGAACTAAAAAGACGTAAACAAGAAATAAATCATGCCGTGCAGTCGGAGGATACATCTGGTTTTGGTCAGCCAGCTCGCGAATATGTATACTCCGACTGCACAGCATGATTTTTTTCTTGGTTACGTCTTTTTTTAATGTTTCCACTGCTACTGAAACAGGCGTCCTCTCTGTGAGATGGAATGGGCCATAACGTTAGTAAACCACCACGCGGGCCCAATGCGGGTTGGTATATGTATAATATACCTAAGTATAGCAAGATAACGAGGTCGCTAAAGATAGACTTTCCAAGAAAACTCTCACAAACAAGTAGAAACTTAATGTAGGACGAAAAGGGCAAACAAAAATAGCTCAAGTAGCAGGATAGATAAAAAAAAAAACCTTTATTATTTCCCATCCTTAGAGTTAACAGTATGTGTGTATATATTATATATTTAATTTTTAAGGTTCCGTACCCAAAGGGTAAAAACGGGACCCTATTACTAAGGCTCCGCGATCCGTCTGTCTGTCTGTCCGTCTATCACCAGGCAGTATCTCATGAACCGTGATAGCTAGTTGAAATGTTCATAGATGATGTATTTCTGTTGCCGCTATAACAACACATACTAAAAACAGAATAAAATAAATATTTAAGTGGGGCTCCCATACAACAAACATGATGATTTTTTTGCCGTTTTTGCGATAATGGTACGAAACCTTTCGTGCGCGAGTCCGACTCACACTTGTTCACTTTTTTTTTGCACTATACATTTTTTAAATTCTCATTTTCTTGGGTAGGAACCCCTTGTCTTGTTTAGTTTTGTCTGAGTTAGAGCAGGATAGATAGAGAAATCCAAATGTCATAGGCCAAAACCCGTCACCATACACGGATCTCATTGGTGATGTTCTTCAGAAAGTTAATGTAGGTACCTATGTATGTAAGACCCGTGAATAATGATTAAAATCCAAACAAGAAACGTCTGATTCTGAATGCATACTTTTTTATCGACGGTTCTTTGAAACCGGTTACAATAAAAGTCAGCTTGATATTTTAGTAAATTGACGAATAATAATAAAGTGCAGTTATTTATAGGAAGTTGTAAAGGTCTCGAAAACCAAGTTCAAGTTATTCGGCTTTAGCAACTGGTTTCTATAAAATGTTTCAGAATGATATATCTGAAAGTTTGAGTCTCATTCTGGGCTCACTCTCTCTATCTTAACGAACGACCATCTGGAATTTTAAGTCTCGAAGAAGCTCTCTCTTCTCCATATAGACGCTTTGGATCGTACCACTAGGGAGCTTCATCTTTCTGATTCACCGATTTATGGCCTTGGTAAAAGGTTTAATGGAAAACAACCCTTTAAAGTTGGGGTTAGCTTTTTGGTACCTTTAAAACCGGTGTAACCAAGGAATACTAACACGCATTAGATGTAGATTGGTCACAAGAACTGGTTCGAGGCATCTGGTTTAAAATTGGAAGCCAGTCACATGTTCTTAGTTTGAATTTGCGTAGAGAAGGGAAACAACAGAGAGTACCTTAATTATAATATATACTAAATATAACAGCTTCCTAAACCAATTAACGGCAACGAGTTAAGCCAAACAAAGGTAAATCTATGGCTCCTCAGACACCCCTCTCCAGCTGACTATACTGAGCCTGCAGAAAAGCTCCCTGCGGGCCACCAAGTGCCTTGGCCCACCTGGAAATCTCTAAACCGACTACGAATCCAGGTTGGTCACTGCAGGCACAACCTAGTTAGATGGCGGGGTACTCAAATGACCCAGTGTGATAGAGGACCCACGTCCCAAACAATGCCTCACCTTTTGTCGTGCTCTCTGTGCAACAACACCTGCACCTTAAAAGAACTTTGTAAGGCAAATGACAACGGTGTTGGCGTGGCTGAATGTTCTGGTCGAAATATATATAACTTTGGAATCATCGATACGACGAAGAAGTAATAAAATCACTATGCCTAAATAGTAGTAAATACCTAGGCATGTAAACTAATTAACTGAACAATGGTCAGGAAATGTCTAGATGCTGATTACGGTTGCTAACCAAGCTATCGAGGAAGAATTATCTTCATTAGGTAGTTTAAACAATACTACCTAAACGTTTTTATTAAAGTGAAATCAACGCAAAATACAGGGGATGCGACGAGCTATTTGTTCAGTAGATATCTTTTAACAGATTATGAACTAGATACCTATTACCTATATCACCAAAAATCTGCCAATCAAGTTACCTATATGCCAGTTTTCAAATGCCTACGATATCTTTCGAGGAATGAGTAATTTAGCTGGAAATAGAACATCGACGTATCGTTAAATAATAGGTATACTAGGTACAAACGAGTTTATCATAATACTACTTATATATGATAAGCTGGTGTGCGAAGTGTAGGTGTACTACACACATCTGCCTGCATCTCCTACAGGCTCACTCATTTACTGACCGGGCATGGTTGCTTCGGTGAGTACCTGAACAGGATTGAGCGAGAGACCACGGCAAATTGCCATCACTGCGGAGGCGATTTTGACTATGCACAGCTCACGCCCGTGGAGTGCCCTGCGTGGGCCTTTGCGCGGCACGTCTTGGTCGTCAGGATCGGGCGAGACTTGTCTCTGCCAGTGGTTGTGAGAGCCATGCTGGCAGAGACAGAAAACTGGAGAGAAATAGCCGTGCGACCGTGATGGTTCAGACGGAGGCCGGGCCGCAAAGCGAGATCGAGAGAATGCTGATCCCGCTCGGAGAAGGCGTCGTGGAGACAACCGCCTCAACGCCTAAAACGCCGAATCCCAGCTTGCATCATTGGCGGGCGGGACTCCAGCGTCACGGAATGTCAGATTGGGAATTCTATCCGCCCACCAAGTGACTCCAGGAAATACGGCGGCACAGTGATCACGTGCTGCCGTTCACAGCGAGGCTCAGGGGAGACGCTTCTCAGACTCCCCAGGGATGTGCCCTAACATGCGTTGCACAAAGGGGGCTCCGGAGTGGTCTTTGAAGAGATTACGGGGCCCCTTCCAAGGGCTGATGGTGATCACCGGGGTGATTTTAGTGAGGTAAAAAACCCATATTCCCTGGTCTTTTCCCCAAAAGTCCAGAGGCCCTGGACAAGCGTCATTTTATCAACGAAAACGTGGCGATAGCGATTGTCGAAAAGGCAAAATTGTAAGCGATATCGAAAAATCACGTGATGATCGACCACTTTGACATTTCTACTATCTCCTTCGCTGACTTCGAATGCCACTTGTCTAGAGCCTCAGGCGCCTTTTGAAGGGTGCCACCCCGTGAACAAAAAAAAACTCTGCCTAAACCTTCGGGGAATAATACTGGCGTGATGTTATGTGTGGTACTACTACATAAAGACATCGTTGAATCTTTCCTGGGCCATTCAAAAAAAAACCAGTCGTTTGGTAGTCGCGGATATTTACGTCTCTGAAGTTGGCTCTGCGCAAGAAACAGTTTGTCACCGAGTAGAGTATAATGCACAAAGTAAGCGAGATAGGACGATGCGAAAAACGTAAGCGAGTGAAAAAGGCAGTCATACAATGCTATCTTCATCTTCAACATTGACACAAAAATTGCTACTGCGCAGGGTCTTGCAGCCAATTTCAGAGACTGCTGTGAGTATTATATTTAATAGTTAATGGTCAGTGTAGGTGTGCTCACAATATGACTGTACACATATTATGCTGTTATTGCAATACGATAGTCTGCACACAGATACCGGATTATGAAATGAGAAACCAAAGCTAATATTTAATTTTATAAATGGAAGTTCAAAGGCTATGACTTCACTATGGCCGGGCCACGGAAACAGGAAAACATGAATCACCAAAACTATAGATTTCAGAGCACATAATGCTATACCTATTAAGATTTCGCAACGGAAAACAGTGCAGTAGTTTGGATAACAGAAAAAAAAATATCACAACTAGCGACAAAACGTAACCCGACATAAAAAACTGAAAAATTATAACGATTTTCTAGAGACCAGGTATCCTTAGAGCAGCCTTACTCAAAGTGTGCCCTAGGGTTCCGCGGAGCCTCTATAAGGGCTCCACGAAAATACTGGTCATGATTAAAAAATTTAACAAAGAAAAATTAGGCTGCATAAAAAAATAAAAAGGCCCTAAATGTTCTACTCCGGCTCCCAACTTCTTACTTGTGCGAAACAGGACTCTCGACTTATGCAGGCACAAAAACCAAATACCGCAATAGAATGGATGCCGAACCTAATATGAGACTTCAACTCTCTTCTATCAAGCCTGATATAAAACAAAGTATGAAAAATAAAAAACAGTTTCATACCTCTCATTAGCTCAGTTAGTTATAAATAATTATTATGAGATGATTATTTGATTACTAATAAAGAATAGATATAAGTTTATTTTTATTATTTAAAGCAACAAACGTAATTTAGGGCTCTGCCAAATATTTAGTTTTCTAAAAGGGTTCCGTTGCTAAAAAAGTTTGAGAACGGCTGCCTTAGAGGATAGTAGCTTGAGCCTAGATAAATTTAACAGCGAGTTTAATAAAAACGGATGAATGAATTGATCAAGTTCATAATCTTAACAGACAGAGACGAGTTGCTGGGCAGTTTGACGAATTACGAATTATATCCAGAATAAAGGGGGTGGTAAGGGGAGGGAGTTTCGGTGTTTCGGTGCCTCTATTTGTAACTTTTGACCTTCAAACACAGCGGATTCTCAGCCCAATTTGATCAGAGGAATGACTTAAACATCGAAGTTACAATAGCGACATGTTTTGTTGTTCCCTTAAGTGAAGGCAATAAAAGATAACAGTACATGAATAAGCGATTGCAGTAGAAAATAGCCCTTATTACAATGCACAGTGGACGCCTGAATGCACTCCCGCTGCATACAAATGACCCCTTAATAGTTTCACTCACAATTCTGAATTTATAAGCGAGCACATTGTATGCTTGTATGATGGTGATAAGTTGTAATTTAAACCTACCCCGTTGAATGTAACAAGGATTCATGGCATGGTGATCTTGCCAATGACATTTATTTATGGTTTTTGTGGCACATGGATAAGAAATAGCAGCGTTATCTTAGCATTGAGTTTATCAAACTGTTTTATGGCAGTTTGGTAATCTGTTGGCGTTCTAAAGGTTAACTGGTACAGTAGGTAGGTATATTTGTACTGAGCTAAATGACTCACTGTGTATCTCCTACTGAACATGTGCCGATAGCATGTTCTACAGACTCTCGATGAAGTCAAGTTGATCATAGTGAACAGAAGGTGTCCATAACTAGGTGTCAACTGGACTAAACCATCTCAAGGCGGATCCCATTCCCCAGCCAATGACCTGAGCTCAATCACAAAGACTTATTAAGTTGAGGAAAACATGTAAATTATTGTCACATTAGGTAGTAACATAGGTGACAGAGTAAATAACAAAGTACAGGTTAACAAAACAACTAAGTTAACAGTAACTAAATATGAAACGTAAACAAAATTCCATACAAACTATTTTTAGCAAGGCACAGGTACACTAAGGGTGAAATAATTTAGTACTTTAGGGTATATGAAACTTAGGGTTGCTCCCTTTGCATAATTTAAAAACCCTTGAAACAATTTTTTAAGTTGGTGTGATAGCATGGGCAATGTTCTGCTTGCATGTTCAGGCTGTTAAAAATAAACGACTTTTACTGCCGGGGTTGGTTACCCTAATTTTTAGAAAAGAAAGGGTGATCCTAAAATTGGAAAATTTTATTTGCACATGTTTTTTCTGTCATTAAATCCTTCCTTTCTGGAAGGAATATGAATGATGAAATGAGTAAAAATTTTAGTAGGTAATTTGTATAGTGCAGAGGACATTCTAGACACCCAATGAGCTTCAGTTAAAAAAAAAAAAATAAACATGGGGAATGTTCAATAGCAATCTACCAACCTGACATATTTTCTAGTATATTACTGATTTTTAATCAATTCCAATCAATTTACATAAAAATAAGTATTACAACATAACATAAGTATCTAATAACCATTCATTCATAACAATAAGCTTATTGTCGAACCCCATAACAAAGTTTTACTATTATAGTTAATTTATTGACGCTTTAGAATAAGTGCGATGTGAAGTTACCAATTCTATAAAGAAAAATTGAATAAATTCAAAATTTGGTATTGTACCTATGTGGAGCTAAGCCTATAAAAAATGCCTATTGTTTACAATATTACATACTCTTCGCAATATTTAAACGGATATTATTGAAAACCAGATATTTAAACATTATCTGTTTTTATAAGCAAACTAGCAACATAATTATAATATATTATATATTCCGAAACGTTATCACAGTGGTGTCAGAGAGCACTAGTGATATGCTTAAATAAAAATAAAAAATCAAATGGTTGGTTTTACACAAAAACATACCTAAATGCTGAACAATTCCATTTAGCAACACGTTAAAATCGTCAAGACCCATCTATATTGTTGTCCCTGCCTTTCCTTAGCACTTCTTTTTTGTTTTATTTTTGATGGGCTCACGCTTGACCACTATCTCACTTTCGACTAAATCTGTCAGACTACCAGTCTGCGTTTGCCGGCTAGCAGCCAGATACTAACTGCTTCTCCAACTAACATAACAGATTGCCCATGCACCGCTCACTATCACAACAAAAACAGGGAAAATCCGAATTTGTAGTAAATAGTTATTGTTACTTATTGTCTAGCTAGATATTAATGCATTCAATGATATGTAGTGCAAGTGCTCTTAAGCCTACTTTAAGCATTCCG
Organism: Orthosia cruda; assembly: GCA_964057195.1. Taxonomy (NCBI): domain Eukaryota; kingdom Metazoa; phylum Arthropoda; class Insecta; order Lepidoptera; family Noctuidae; genus Orthosia; species Orthosia cruda. The sequence goes on along the minus strand of OZ059845.1, from coordinate 1,119,331 downwards.
TTTTTTTTTATTTTTATTTAAAACTAGCTGTTCCCGTGGCTTCGTTCCTGTCAAATGCCTACCCTACCCTACCTTATTAATTTTTAATTAATTATATTATTTTTTTTTCTCCTAACAATAACAAAACTCAACAAAAAAAAGAATAAGTAAATATTTCTTTCTCAGTATATGGTACATTGAGATCTTACATTTAACATTGTTTCACACATAGGTACGCGAAATCACTCCAGCCGTCACGCGCGATGCCGTGACCAAGAGAAATAGAGATTCATTTTTATATAATACATAATAGTAGTTTTAATTTATACTGTTTAAACAATATTTCACCAGATATTTAAAAATCTTGTTTTATTAGCAGACTAGCAACGCTTAATATATTCCAAATCGTTATCACAGTGGTGTCACAGAGCACTAGTATTTGCTTTAAAAAAATAAAGTATTGATATCAAATGGTGGATTTTAAACAAAAACATACCCAGAAATTGTATGATCATTTTTATCATCTCCTCAAAATTGTCCAATACTATCATTTTGACAATATGGTGGTCCCTTTGTTAGCACTTTGATTAATTTTATTACCACTGTGTTTACGGTCTAGCAGCCAGATAACAACTGCCATAGCTTCTCTCGCTAAAAACTTAGGTCAGATGACCGAACCTTACCCAACAGATAACGGATCACCCACACATTGGCCACTAATAAAACAAAAATAGGGAAAACCCAATTTGTATTAAATAGTTATTGATGTATGAGTTTTTTTATTTAGTCTTGATAGATAAAAGCTGTTTATCGCTTCCCATTTTAAGCATGTGTTTGAGTGGTGAGCATTTCTACGATTGTTTGACAATTTGAGAGCTTAACTAATTTGTGTAAGATTTAAGTTTTTTTTTTTTTATTACATATTGACTCCGATCAAATAAAAGTCTTTTTATTTGATCTGAGCTTATTGAACACATTTTATACAATGAAAATTTTTGTACTGCTTTGTACTGCAATCACGAGAAATGAGAAACAATTAGGTATCTAAAATTCATGCCCCAAATTTGAGTTTCTTTTAGTAGATCTAAGGTTAAAGACATCACACACATACAACATGACATGTCATGTTGGGTGTGTGTGGCAGATTTACCATAATTGCATTTATTGGGATTAGTTATATGACTATAATTTTCTTTTACTGAAAGATCTTTTAAAAAAGAAAATCAAAAGTAGCAAATCTTAATTCCAGTTCAATATTGAATTTTTTGTTAGGGAAAACAAAAATGCATGAAAGTCATTCATTTTCACCATAGGATATTTAATAGACAGAGAATAATATGTACCATAGGTATGATCAATTGTTCTATTTATGACAACAATTGTTTTTCAAACTCTAGCCATAAATTAAACAGTAAACCAGATGGCGCCAACGGAACACGAGAGCGGTGCCGCGATTTAAATAAGTGTGCGTGACAGCGCGGAGCGGCACTGTAGAAACACGTACATCTGTGTACGTATAAGGATACCAGATGTTGGGAAATCTCCCACATTTTTTTCGATTGTTCTCAAGAATATTAATGTTAAAAATTGTTTTTTTTTTTAAATTTAATTACTTAAGTAGTATTTGGACAGAATAATGGTTATTAATCATTTTTATTCAACAGAGGCACAAATACTTAATAATACTTTTTGGAAATATAGAATTAAAATAAATAGTAACTTAAAAAGTTAATAAAAATAGTTTTTTAAAGAATTGATAAGATAATATCATACACGTTGATTAATTAGTTTCGCGAGGAACTTGAAAATGCGATTTTTTGTTTGTTGAGATATTTCGATGATGTTGGGTTAAATGACAGGTCTTAGCCTAGAACCATTTTATCCGTTTGAATCATCTAAACCGGCCCACTCGTTTAAGAGATAATCGCTAATCATTATAATGAAAATGTAAACAAACCGGAATATTTCCTGTTTATGTTCTAGAAACTTTTTATTTTAGTGCGAAATGTGTAATTATTATGATTGTAGATTGAGTACGTGTGCAAACCATATTTATTAAGCTAAAATATTGTAATGATTATGTGATAAAAGGAATAAAAAACAAGGCCCCAAAGATTTCAGCTAAGCGAAAATGAACGGAAAAATGGTCAGCGAAGGTTCAAAACGATTATCATTTATCACCACTCCCGGGTACCCCGCGCCCCTGTCGCAGCCCCACCGCGTGCCACTAGTTCATTGAATTATATTTTACGAATAGATTGTGTCCATATTTTATAGATTTCAAATCGGATAAAAAGGTATTAAAAAATTAATGGAAACGTGTTCCATTACTGATACTGAACCACTAAAAACAATTGCACATTAGTTACAAAATTTTTCTGTATAATGTAAAATTTATCGATATTCCAACGCCTCTTGTACATTTCCCTAATTCAAGGAAACTTGTTTCGATGTAAACTGGCAACACCAACCAATTACTGCCAAGAATCAGAAATCATTTATTTGCAATGAATGTAGGCAACAAAACATAGTTTTGATGGTGTAGAAAAACCGGCCAGTCCGAGTCGGACTCGCGCACGAAGGGTTCCGTACCATTATCACAAAAAACGGCAAAAAATCACGTGTGTTGTATGGGAGTCCCACTTCAATATTTATATTTATGTATTTGTTGTTATAGACTTAACAATATAGCGGCAACAGAAATACATCATCTGTGAAAATTTCAGCTATCTAGCTATCACGGTTCATGAGATACAGCCTGGTGACAGACCGACAGACGAACCGCGGAATCTTAGTAATAGGGTCCCGTTTTTACCCTTGGGGTACGGAACCCTAAAAAAGAAGGAACAATTGGATCTATTAGATTACATACGCACTATCATAATCTTAAGCATTGCAAATCTATATTAATCAAAAATTGACTGTTTCTAATGTCAAGTCAAAAGTAATGTCTTAAAAGTCAAATTAACTGGAAAAATATAATCCTATTAATTAGCCATAGCCCATACCGACGCAGTAAAAATTCTGTATAGATTTATTAATATTAACAAAATCCAACTGTAGCTAGTATTTCTATTTATGTATTGTATTATTTGAAGTTTTGACATTTATTTTAAACTGACTATCTCTATTTACCTTGACATTGGCAAAATCATTGAATGTTCATCAATGGAGTTGAGAAAAAAAATTGAAAAATATAATCATAATATTATATAAAGTTTGAATATTATAACAAACTTAATAAATTGAAATATTATTGAGCAATTACACAGGGTGTTATCATTTAAAAACTCACTGACAATGTAATAGCATTTTTCAACTAGTACTTTCGTTAATTTATTTCGGAAAAAATTAGATGTATAATTTTTAATGTCATTAGGTATTTTAATGTAGATAAATGGTCCCATATGCATAATATTCTTGCTTAATAAAGCTGTTTGAAACTACCTGTATGTAATAGACCTTTGTATTGGGATCTAAGTAATACCGGTCTTAACAAATGATTTATCATTGTTTCAAAAAGATTTAGTTTCTTTTTAACAAAAAATGGTTAATAATTTTAGGGACTGAAACATAGGAATACAGCTGTCTGTTGAATTAATGATGGTCATTGATCTCAAGCAATATTTTTGGACTCTGAATACTCTTTCTCGTTTACTGTAATTCCCCCAAAATACTACTCCATATCATGGACTGGTTGCCTCTGCAACCACACCATGGCAAGCTATAATGATGGTGTCAATATTAACTTTTTCGACAAATTATAGAGAATTTAAGCTCCTCTATTTAACTTTTCGGAGACTTCTTCTGCCTGCTGTTTCCAAGATAATTGTCTGTCAATAACTATACCTAAGAATTTAACAACATTAGTCTTGTCAATATTTTGTCCATTGTATTTAATTTTTAAAGGATCTGGATGAAACGTTGAAAGAAATGCATAATCTTCGTCTTTTGTAAATTAATAATTAGATTCTTAGTGTTTAGCTAATTAATTATTGATTATAATGCGTCATTAATGTCTTTTTCATAATTTGCTTTTTCCACACAAGATTTTGTGTTCCGAGTGAGCCGTAAATATTAGTGGGTAAATCAATAACAAAATTATAAAATAATCAATAGTTACTTGTGGAAAGATATTCCATCTTCTTTTTTTGTTTTTGGGAACAACTTTTGCAATGTTCAAAGTTACAAGACAGCATTTTTACACATAAAATAAGAAATCACCTGTGACCTGTAAGCAGTGCAACACGCAGTTTCGTACTAAGGCGAGATTGTATTAGTTTTTCAATTGGTATTTGTATTGGTGGTTGCACTCTCTTGTTCGGTATGTGCCATCTGTTTACTGTTCTGTAATCTGAAACTCTAGCATGAAAACTTGTCAAACTTTGCCATAAAAGCAGGGTTTGAACACTCTTATCTCAAAATACTCAATTCAGTCACTAATACCAAGATAGAATAAACAAATCACTCTAATTAATATCTTTTTTTTTTGCTTTAGTATTTTAAAATCAATAAAGAAATATTACTTTGCATCACATACATCCAGGATGAACTAAATTAAGCAAATGCCCTACTATTGACCCCCATGCTGAGGTACATAAATGACCCGAGATATCTTATTTTAATAACATGGGAGCACTTAGTCAACAAGGTAGCTTATAAATATTTCATCGATACATGGACTTGATGTAATAAATTATGAACTTAGCATTTATAAAACAAATCACTTACAAGGGTAATATTAAGATGTCCTGGTAACTAGGATTAGAAAATAAAAATCTGCATACCACTTTCTTACACCTACTGTTCTCTTAGTTAATAGAACAAGGGAAAAAATTTACAAAAATATAAATAAATGCAGTTGTAGCTCAAAAATAAAAGGGAAAGCAGAATCCAACACCAACATAGATTATGGGCATGTTTCATGGCACTACACATTCCAATAATATATGGTATGTATATTTGTAAATTTATGCATGAAATGCAATGTGGGTATGTCATTTCCGATAAATGAGGTCATGCATCTAGTGTGAAAATTTGCATTGCTCTCACATTTTGTTATCATCAAACTACATTTAATAGAAAAATTAAGGTTTGGTTACCAAATAGATGGTTCATAACATCTCGTATCCAAAATTTGAAAAACTAAAGTATCTGAATGAACAGTAGACTACTTTTAATAAAGTACCTATTTAATATGTAGGTATGTAAGTATGTATAGAATCAGAATGAAAAATGTATAAGGATAAAATGTAGTAACACCAAGTTTCCATATTCAGAGTAACAAACTGTTGTTCAGGTAGTTCTTTGAACTGTTAGAATGTGGTTTGGTAATATGACTATGTTTATGTAGAAATTAGTAAATGATTTGAGTCAAATACCATGATGTTGGCTGACATATTTTCTTGGCAACAAGTTGCAAAGTTACTTTATCATATAAACATAACCCCAAGAATGAGTACATTATATTATCAATGAATTGGCTCAGATCAAATAAAAAGTCAAGATGGAACGTTGCAAACAACAAAGTGAAGCCGGTTCAAACTAAGCCTTGCCGTATAAATACACAATTATACGCGCACACGTATAACGAAACTACCCTTTAACTTGTCAGTTGAGCTTTATTATTTGATCTGTAAGCTCGAAGGACAAGCTAAGGCCTAATTTCGTTGTACGCGAGTGCGTGTAATTGTGTATTTGTACGGCAAGGCTTATTTTGAACCGGCTTCACTTTGTTGTTTGCAACATTCCATCTTGACTTTTTATTTGATCTGAGTGAATTGGTTAAAAAGCTTTATCCAAGCTAATTGCAAAAGGAAGGTAGTTCTAAAATAAACTGTGTGAGATTCTTCTCACTCATTTTATACTTGTGTATTCTTTGATTAGGTATATAATTTTGAATTTGAACAGATTAAAAAGATCATCTGTCGAAACGCAAATCTGTCACTTTGACATTCATAATACCAAAAATGCCCAGCGTTCACGATTTACTTATATCTCAAAAAGATTTGTTTATTTTTTTGTATAATGGATTTTGACTTTGTTTACAAAAAAGAAGACAATCGCTAATGAAATTACTTCTGATAAAGTGGTAGGTTTATAGTGTCTATGTTCTGCTTCTGAGATTATGACCACAGATAATAGAAATGTAAATAAATATGTGCAATTTGTGCACAGTATCTTTGTGAGAGTCAACGAAACTAGGAGCTAAAAATAGATACAAAGAACAGAAAAAGTATTGACAAAAGATTGAAAGGCAGTGCAAACAGGCAAAGAAGAGATTAGAATGTGTACAATGAATGAATTGAAACTACTACATGGAAATAACTAAACGTAGGTACATCGAAAGCAGATTTTATATATTTCCACAGTGTGCGGCCAGCTTTTAGGATATAAATAGAACATTACACTCAACCACCCAGCTAACTAGAACATTGAGAAGCTACACAAGTACTGGCTGAAAATGCACCAAAACTGACCAGACTAGGCTGAATGATCCGTTTCCTTTGCTTTTTTAAACTTTATGTGCAAACAACTAAGTGCAATGACGGATCATCAGAAACAAAAATGTTATGGCATATTACATGCATGTCGTACAGTTTACCTCCGCCGATGTCCATCGCACGGTACGAATAGGCCGCGGCCGCGGACACCTCACAGCGGTCCTTCCGCACGCGACAATATCAAAACGCACATTTATAATAACTTCGTCATAACTCGTTTCGTTTTAAAACATAACACTTCCCACTTTCAGAGTGTACTTTCATGAACTTTGAACGCACTAAACCTCACTTTTTAACTGAATACCGATTTGCAAACACACACGATGTACTTCACAAATTGTAAACTATAGACGTACCTCCAGCATGAATGATCCTATAATAATAACTGTGAACTGTTTCTTCGCTCTCGCTCGGCCAAGGAACTAGTTATCAAGGTCTCTCGTCTCGACGCTGTGCACTTCCAAGAATTGTCACAGATTATGTCGCGAATTTTAACACTGTATTGTTAACGCGCGGCACTAATTTTGATAACTACGGTTAATTAATTAAGTAAAAACTATTCAGGTAACAAACGTATCGTAGTGAAGTAACACTACCCCGGTTAGAGTGAACGTCAGAAACTAATGATAAATCCTATTAGTGTGCGTGAAGACCCGACATCACACTATGAACGACTGCCGGCGATTGGCCGCGAATTGTCACATGGCGGCCGTGTGACGTACGCGGACATAGCGCATGCGTATGGTGAATTATAAACTTTATTTCGCGAGTGCGAGTGAGAAAGATACAGCGGTCAGTCTATTCTTTCGCCACTGACAGATTGAGGTAGTTTCCCGCCAAAATTAAAATGACAGAAAATTAAATGGTAATGAGAAATGTTGTAATAAATTTATGTACAATTATAAGCGATCAATTTAGTAAACAATCGAACATAGAAGAAATTACCAGCGAGGAGACATTTCTATTTAAAACTGATAGAACTGAATCGAACTGGCGAGTAGCGTCTGTAAAACAGGTATTAATTTGGTTCGTACTTGTTTGCCAGTTGTTGCTATAATTAATATTATAAATAGCTAGAAATAGCTGTCTCAACGTTGCTGATTAATAAAACGTCTGCACCATTATTGTGGTTAAAAGTTTATATTAAACATTTCAAAGTCGTATCTAGTTAATTGAGTAGATTAATGGAAATACCTCTGCTAAAATAACTTAAGTGAGCTTTTTTGGGCTTAATATAATAAACCTATGACAAATAACAGAAATTATATTATGTTAGATCTTACAAAATATTATAATAATATATTTTGTGTAATCAGAAATCATGCGTACAATATTAGGTTGGTTGCAGAGGTAATCCAATTTTCTTCATCATCATTTCAGCAGAAAGACGTCCACTGCTGGACATAGGGGCTCCCCCAAGCGTCGCCACACTGATCGGTCTTGTGCGTTTCGTTTTTTTCAGACCGCAGTATATTATGAGTCACCAAAGGTCTGAAATATAATCAAGTACCTATAACAAGACCAATTTTCGTGAGAGCACAGTATGAGTCACCGAAGGTCTGAATAAACGAGGGGGTGGGGTAACGCGTCTTAATTTCAGGACGGTGAGTCACGCCACGCTCAAGCCTCGCGGGGTGCGTGCGTTACGCATTCTAGTACAACGACTTTTAGGGGTAGATACAGCCAGTCGTAAATGATGAATGAAGTTGTTTCATTCAAGGGGTTTTGCGAATGGTGGGTTAGAAAACTACTGTGTTTGGGACTGTCTGGTGGGATTGTTGATTAGCTTGTTGTTTTTAAAGCCAAAATCATAGTAACTAATTAGGTTAATCGATAAGTGGCTTGTGAAAAATAACTCATTAAATAAAAGGTGACGGTTTTTGCATTTTCTGTACCTACATTACCTACAGCCTACAAGAAGTCAGAGAGAAGTCATAGAGAAGTCTTGGACATCTAAACCAAACAGACGTTGTTTTTTTATTGTTAGGCTCGCGCTTGACCACTATCTCACCTGATGGTAAGCGATGATGTGGTCGACGATGGAGCACGCTTACCTGGAAGAAACCTATTCACTCTTGACTTAAAGACTCCCAGGTTGTGGCTATCAGGCATCAGTATTTGATAACGAAATCATTATAAATGTATTGATTAACTAAGGATTATATAATAGAATTATATTCAAAATCAAAGTCAAAACGTTTATTGCGAACTATGTGTATAATATTGGTGTTATGTTAGTACTATAAGTTAGTACGTTATTACATTACAAGGTGAAGTTACAAAAGCATAAAGTTTCTTTATCTAGCTAGTATTCTAAAAATAAATATAATGTATATATAGTATTCCTGCAAAAAAGTATATTTTAAAGGACAAAAATATATATCAAAGACTCAAAGATTCAAATACAAAACAAAAGATTTTTAGGAAGGGAATGGAAATTTCCTAAAACATTTCAAAAGCCTGCCTACGCGATCGTAGCGCGGCTACGACGTAGCTCGCACAGTTCGGGCGGGCTACGCGTATTTCTTATGATTTTATCTATCCTATGAGAGATTGATAAAACTTAACCCTCCCCTTTGCTTCGCCGTAGTCGGGTAAAACCAGATTAATTTTAAATAAAAACAAGTTTATTTCAAAAGGGAAACTTTGTTTGTTAATACACCAATCCTGAAATTAAATCGCCAAAAAACAAAATTAAAAAAAAACCACTGTCATAATATTTCTAGCAGCTGCCACTAGGCTCCAATCCCAGACAAATTACAAAACACCCACAGGCGTTCTATTTTCGAACTGCCGCCTACGATCTACCCCAACCCTAGACGAGTAAAGTTATTCAAAAATATTCAGTTATGAGTCAGTCAGCGGTGGCGGCGGGCTGACGCGTCTGGCTGCGTTGCGTGAGGCGCCCGAACCGACGCCGCCTGACGCCGCTCTGCCTTGCAGCCAAACGCTAAATTAAACCGACCCTCCCTATGTGCCCCCTGGTAACTTGTATTATTATTTAATATTTACGCAATCCGATGACGTGGCCGCTTTATAAAGGCGTAGCAACTTATTTGTTGCACAGTGCGTGTATGAGAAATAGTAAACATGAATTATTAAAGTTGATAAAACCCATAATAGCTTATATTTGTAAATAATTGTAAGGGATACATTTACCTTCAACAAAAAAGAAACAAGACTCGACAGTAGGCTAGTTACTAATAAGTTCATGGTCTGAAGATCAAACAGGTCGTTACCACCACGTGCATGATTGTGTGGTCCGCACTCCGCACTTTCCAGACGTGCAATTGTTCTATAATTGACATCGAGGAATTAGTATATAGGTTAAAAATTACTTAAACTGTAAACAGCTAGATGCCGAGCTAACTACTAGTTTTATTATAAATTCATGTTTCGTCTAGCCACGTTTAAACCATTGATAGTTGGAACGCATCTCTAACTGGCAAAAGTTGACTCAGTCAGCAGTCCACATGTCTCCATATATCGAAAACTTGCAATGGAACTCACATCAACTGCAGTTAACCAAAATTATGGACATACGACATCCATTCAAGCAACTATAGAGGTAAGGAATAAACATATATATATGATAAACATATGTCCAACAGTGGACGTCTTTCGGCTAAAATGATGATGATGAATTTATTTCATCATCATCATTTTAGCCGAAAGACGTCCACTGTTGGACATAGGCCTTCCCCAGGCGTCGCCACATTGACCGATCCCGCGCGTCTCGCATCCAGCGCTTTCCCGCAACCTTAACCAGGTCATCGGTCCACCTAGTGGGAGGCTTTCCAACGTATCGTCTACCGGTTCGCGGTCGCCATTACAGAACTTTTCTGCCCCATCGGTCATCTGTTCTGCGAGCAATGTGCCCTGCCCACTGCCACTTAAATTTGGCAATTCTTTGGGCTATGTCGGTAACTTTGGTTCTCCTACGGATATCCTAATTTCTGACATGATCACGCAGGAAAACTCCGAGCATAGCCCTCTCTTTTGACTTCAAGCTTTCTGATAAGGCCCATTGTGAGCGACCACTTCTCGGTCCCATAGGTGATCACTGGCAACACTCACTGGTCATAGACTTTTGTCTTGAGACACTGCGGTAAAATTAGACACGCTACTTCCCGAACGCCGCCCAACCGAGTCTGGTCCTGTAACGTTATTTAACAAAATAAGAATTATTAAAAAAAAATAAAGCTATGAAAATAAAAAGGATATTGAGTAAAAAAACTAAGGGGCTGGCTTCGCACGACGTGGGTTGTTTTTAAGGTCGTCAGCTAGGCAGCCAGCTGGACGGACAGGAACTCTTCGTAACTCTTCGTTGTGATATGCTCGAGAGAGACACGTGAGCAGGCACCACGACGGTCAAGCAGACGGGTAGTAGCCAGATAAGTAGGTAATCGGGCAGGTAGGCAGCAGGACGGGTAGAACAGGCAATCGGGTAAATAAGTAGACCGCAAGGGGTGTGGAGGCCGGGCTATGGCTCAATACGCCAAAGAGTGAGCCCTTTGATGCAATGGGATGTCCGTTGTGGGTAAATTTCCAATAAATAATGCTCTCTTTAGGGAACCACACACAATATATTTAAATTAAAGCACTTTTGTGATTAAATACTCATACACCAACTGGTTATAATACAGACTTGTTGGCAGATAAGACACTTAGTAATTCTAGATTAATAAAATCGTCTTTCGGCGTTCACTGCCAGAACCAAACTAAAAAGCAGCTTGGACTTGTAAGGGTAAATCTGTAAGCCAGAAGACTCAGCCCATTCACTAATTCTCTCCATGGTCATGATTTATGGCATTAATCTCAGCCATTAACGATTCCACGCTTGGAAGCAGAAAATGTCGATAAAGCTGCCAAACGTTTGCGTAAAGATGGAAGTTTGAGGTCTCCTTAGTCATAGTATTTATGAAAATAGAGAAAAGAAGAGGAGAGAGAACGCCACCCTAAGGAACACCAGCATTGAGTCACACCAATTAGAGAAAATCTCTTTAAGACGAAAACACTGAGAGCGATTCCGAAGATAAGAGTCAAACCAGGCTAGTGCAGAGGAAGAGAAGTTATTAGACTGAAGGACCCCAAGCAGAATATCGAAATCCACTGAGTTAAATGCACAACTGAAGTCAAGCAGGACTAACAAGGTGAGAGATTTATTCTCCATAGCCCAGCGGATGTCGTAAGTGATTTTCAGTAGTGCGGTAACAGTACTGTGACCTGACCGGAAGCCAGATTTGTAAAGACAGATAAGAGACGAAAGGAATGTAGAAATTTTACCATGGACAACGTGCTCGAGGTCTTTAGAGAGGAAAGGAAGTATGGATATGGGTCTGAAGAGGGATAAGGAAGAAGTATTATTTATTTTTGTTTATGTGTGTATTAAGTGGTATTATATGTGCCTGTTTCCAGGCTGAAGGAAATATGCCAGAGAATAAAGAGTAATTAACAATATGAGTGAGAATGGGCAGGAGTTGGTGGTGAATAAGTATTATCATTCGCGAACACAGATTATTATGGCCAACAGCAGAGGAGGAAATAGCAATGAGATAAAAAAAGAAAAAAAAGAAAGAAAAAATATTTATTTGTGACCCGCACAGGATAGTTTTTTGACATCGTTATCAGAGACAGAGTTTAAATTAAATAGTGGATAATTCGGTAACGGCAATTCGGAGAGTACAGAAAAAGTGGAAGTTTTGACACTTCGGTCCAGAGAGACAGGTGGAAGAGAAAAGTGCCTATTAAGAGCTGACAAGTCGACATATTTACAGGTATTAGTCGGAGATTTGCCGATACTGATAGACTTTAGAAATCTCCAGACGTCAGACGACTTGCGATCGACTAGAGATTCGTGGAAATAGCGTCTCTTAGTATCCCGACACAGACGATTGCAGTGGTTACGTAGAGCTTTAAAGCAAATAACAGATTTGGGGTTTGCGTTTAGGAGGTCGAATACGATAAGAGTTGCAGTATGTTGCCCAAACTCAGCAACATTGTGAGGGGAAGAAACAATCATAAGGTCTAGAAGAGAAGGTGTGCAGTTTGGAAATTTATGAGTCGCAGAAAGAGGTAGAATTTCAAGATTGAAAGAAAATAAGAGAGAACGGAGTTTTAGTGAATGAGAGTCGTTTTTAATTAGATATGTGTTAAAGTCTCCCATAAAAACAACATGCTCGTACAATGGGCAAATATTATTTAATGACCATTCCAAAGAGTCAAAATAGTTTATGTGAAGAAGGTAGTTTATGTGGAGTAGAATACTGCAAGTAATACTTTAGCATGATTTAAGGCGATCTCTAGGCAAGAATGTAAAAAAATGTAATTGCAAATGGAAGCAACTTAAATAATACACCACCCTTCACTTATTACTTGTAGGCAAGGTTAAAAAGCCACCTGATATTCTACAATAAAGAGTCATAAAGGCGGTGGTTCGGCGGCACCTGTAGTTCCTTGCCCCATGCGTCACGCAGTCGGCGACAGTTGTACTGGCGCCGCGCCGCGCCGACCGACGCCTATAGACGCGGCGCCGATAGTGGAGGAACGTCGCCACACGCTATGATAAGCTAGGAGTACAGTTGACGGTGAAAATAAGTGGACTGTTAGTGTTAGATAGAAACGACGACTATATATTATTTATTGTCAGGCTTTTCTATCTCACTGCAGGGCATAAATCGCCCTTTCTTCTTTCCATTCCTCCCGGTTTTATGCAATTGTGGACCAATCCTATAGATAGCCGTCAAGCTGGTCTCGCCATCTTTGCCTGGATCTGCAGCGATGGCACCGGATATTTTCCACAACATTGTGGTTGATGTAGCCTATGAATGAACCTTTCGAGATGTGGCAGACATATCCGTCAGATGGATTGGATTGTGCAAATGATTGTCGATTGATCTGGCAAGAAACAAGATACTATATGATGGCAGATAGATGACAAGCTATGCTGTTCCCAAATATATTAGATCGGTGGAAGATCACAGTTAAGGTAACGAAATGTGAACGCACTGAAACTTGAAATTCAGTAATGGAATTCTCCTGAAATGAAATAAGTTGATTATAATTACGAAGATTTTGCCAAAGATATCTAATCACGTTTTCTACACACGTTCTTATTTTTGTCCCTGACTGTACGTTTAGGGGGGACGTGTACTTACTCCATAATTTAGCTTATTAATAACCTTGTAAAAGCTTTATTACTGGATAAGGTCACAGATAATATAATACTAGATAAGGTTCAATTACAGAGGTAATAAAGTGTAGAACCGAAGTAGAAGCTTCAGTCATAGATCAACTGCTACTATTTGGGTAATAATAGGGGAAGGCTTGTAATTCCAATTTGCAATAATATTGTAATGGGCACCTACAGATGTATGTCATACTTTTTATCTATGGCCAGTTGGCCAGGTTATCAGCGACGATTGCATTACATAGTGAATGAAAAGTTGCAGAAAAACTTATTACGTAACGAGTTTCTAACTTCAATTGTATTTATATCTATCAGTATTAATTTTATAGTTACTATTACTAACTGTATTACTGTAAAAAGTTCTAAGATTCCAATTACAGTAAATGTTTGTAAATAATAAACAAGCTTAGAATATGCGCGTAGCACAACCGTAGAGCAAAAGTTAAATCCTCGTAGCACCAGCGTAGGCGTCGTAGCACGGCTCGCTTTGCACGACTTTTTACAAACGAAAGCAGCCATAAACTCTTACATAAAAATAAAAACAATATTCAAAAACATGTTCAAATCTATGTCACCGAACTGTCACTTCAATCGCTTTTCAAACTAACATCGATATACATAAAAGTGCTGACAAATACTAAGAAAATATTAACTAAAGGGAACATTACCAACTGAATAATGCCGGAACAGCCCATCCACTCGATCAAGGTGACTCGCAGCGCGTCGCCGGTTGCCCGGGCCGGAGCCGGGGATATATCGGAACGGGAATTGTCCCGGGAGCGACATAATTTGCAGACCACTCCGCCTGCGTGAGTCTGTCTTCTTTGATAACTTTATCAATTGTAGTGCAAGGAAGGAGAAATAGCTCTTTGTCAAGAGTCGTGATGGTGACGTCTTCAGTAACCACCATCTGTTTTAGAAAAACGTTGCCCCACACTAGGAATTATCCCTGTATGGTGGGTGCATACAAACTTGGTACCAGACCGGTAAGTAAACGTAGAAAACAAATTCTATATTCGAACACTACTTACGGGCTAAATAGGAATGCATCAGTAAATAAATAAGACTATTGGTTTCTAAATCTAATTTATTAAATAACTAGCTGTTGCCCGCGACTTCGTCTGCGTTACATTAGTACTTTGAATAGCCTATTTTTTATATCGCGCAATAATATTGTAGAAATGTGGGCCGTCTTACTTGAGAAATGATTAGTTCACTATACGAAGTTCCACCCCTCTGTTTACCCCTTCAACGATGATTTCCAGGATAAAAACCATCCTATATCCTTCCCAGGTTCTCAAACTATCTCTATACCAAATTTCATCTAAATTGGTTCAGCGGTTTAAGCGTGAAAAGGTAACAGACACAGTTACTTTCGCATTTGTGATATTAGTATGGATTGTAGCAAAAGGGTTTCTTTTTTGACTGTCAAGAAAGGGTTATGTTTACCACAATTCTTTAGTAGGTAAATAGGGGTAACTGCTTTTGCATTGCTCATCGGACCAGTTGGATACGAATGCCGGGGTCCCTCAGGGTTCGGTACTCCCAGCAACATTATTCTTGCTGCACATTAACGATCTGCTAAAACCTTTGGGTTTGCTGCACAGCACTGTTGCTGAGAGATACTTGCCCAACGCACGGGCTACCGGGCCGCAGATCCGGTCTCTCTGTGAGGCCATGTTGGAGCGTTTAAACCTGTCCTTGCATGCAGTCTCCGAATGGGGCGATGCCAATCTGGTCAGGTTCAATGCTGCTAAAACCCAGGCGTGTTTTTTTCGGCATAAAAAAGCCAATTTCAACGGGCTCCAACTTTCCGAGATTTGCCACGGGGCAATAACGGACCATCATGAGCTTCTTGGCGTTACGTTGACATTGACTTTCAATTTTGGCCCATATATTGAGGCAAAGGCTCAGCTGGCAGCCAAAATGCTGGCGATCCTTGCAAAGGTGAGAAGGTACTTCACGCCGGAATAGTTCCTCAATTTGTATCAAGCGCAAGTTCGATCATGCATGGAGTACTGTTCTCATCTCTGTGACGGATCTGCCAAATACCAGCTTGATGCACTAGAATAAATCGAAAAGCGGGCGAAAAGTCAAGAGTGAATAGGTTATTTCTAGGCAAGCGTGTTTCAGGCGAGATAGTGGTCAAGCGCGAGACAATAGGCTATAAAAAATAACCTGTATATAGCCGCAACCAAAAAAAAATGTTTCCATTCCACTTCGTATCCCGGCAGAAGGTACCGTACTTAAATAAGTATAACAAATTTTTTCACAAAGTATCTATAACCAACCATGTTTATGATCGTTTTATCATATACCTGTAACTCTACTGCTATAAAACTAACTTTAGATTAGGGTTTTATAGTTCAATTAAATGTTACAAAAAAAAAAAGCTTTCGTAGCAGCTTACGCTTCGAGATGGCTACGCGACGCGACTGCTACGAGCTACGGCTACAGCTACACGATTAGATACGGGTGCGATACGAGATACTTTTTCGTAGACAATGTTGGTCTTAAGGACGCTGTTACATTTTCGACGAACTCAAATTTAGGTATCTGGTCGCACACAGCGACATTACGCGCACGCACTCATTGAAACTACTGAGCGCTCGATTTTATACATCACTGAAATAATATTGATCCTTGATATTATTTTTTTATTTTATTGAAGTTGATTCAGGAAGGTTAGTAGTAGAAAATGCATTTGATAACTTTTACTAACCCTCGTCGTAAAAATTAGGTTATTAATTTCAACCGACTTCAAAAAAGGAGGTGCTCTATCTATTCGACCCGTATGTACCCGCGATTTTCTTGAAAACTACTTATCCGATACTGATCGGGTTTTCGTCGTTAAATGTATGTCTTCTCAGGGAAGGTTTTATTGTATAATATATTAGAATCTGATAAAGATCTTCGGAGATACGACAATGGAACTCTTCAATAACAAATAGCAAATGACCTTCGATTAGTGTGATCGTATGTTATGTTTTGTTTTACCATACCATAATATAAAATCACGCTTATATGGTTTTAGGGGGTAAATAGATGTATTTAGTTTACCCACTATGGGGTACCAACAAAAACTAAAAAGAGAAAAATTATAACTTTTCTGTGTCCAAAAACCAAAAAACAATAGGTACCGACACCGACTTCCGAAAAGAAAATTATTTTTGACTTTGTTGTAGTAAGTATTTAAAAAAGAATGTTAGGTACGTGAAATAAGTAGATAGAACCTAAAACGAAATAATTTTTGGTCACAAGGATTAAAAATGACTTGAATTTTTAATTTGCATTACATGGAACATATAAGATATTATTATCTAAATTTTTTACCTAATGAGCAGCAGCTAATGACATACTACCCAAAAACCATGAAAATGACACCCATGTCGAAAAGCGACCAAATTTTCGTCGGCGCCATCTTGTATTTTGTTTTTGACCCCATAATTGATTTAAGCGACCCCAAAAATCATGAAAATGACACCCATGTCGAAAAGATGTCAGATTTTTGTCGGCGCCATCTTGTATATTGGTTTTGACCCCATATTCGATATAAGCGAACCCAAATACCATGAAAATGACACCCGTGTCGAAAAGCGACCAAATTTTCGTCGGCGACATCTTGTATTTTGTTTTTGACCCCATATTCGATTTAAGCGACCCCTAAAATCATGAAAATGACACCCATGTCGAAAAGATGTCAGATTTTTGTCGGCGCCATCTTGTATTTTGGTTTTGACCCCATATTCGATATAAGCCACCCCAAAAACAATGACAATGACACCCATAACGAAAAGGTGTCAAATTTTCGTCGGCTCCATCTTGTATTTTGGTTTTGACCCCATATTCGATATAAGCGACCCCAAAAACCATGACAATGACACCCATGACGAAAAGATGTAAAATTTTCGTCGACGCCATCTTGTATTTTGGTTTTGACCCCATATTAGATATAAGCGACCCCAAAAACCATGACAATGACACCCATGACGAAAAGATGTAAAATTTTCGTCGACGCCATCTTGTATTTCGGTTTTGACCCCATACACGATCTCAGCCACCCCAAAAACTATGACAATGACACCTATGACGAAAAGATGTCAAATTTTCGTCGGCGCCATCTTGGGTTTTTTTTCTGGCCCCGTATTCGTCATACATACAAACCGGTTAAAATCATAAATCTTCTCCCACCCATCCACTTCTAACCTTCGCCGCCGATAGCTTAACCTTACCCATCCAAATCCTAACCTTACTAAGAGCTGCCCCACCCGTCCATTTCTCAACCTTGTCAACAACTGCTTAACACCACCTATCCAAATCCCGATCTTACCCAACATAATTTCTAAATCACATTTTAATAATAATAGGAAACTCAAACATAGTTTTATGTCGGCCCGATAAAATATCAACTCCTTTCGATCAAGACAAACGACGACAACGGTACTCACACGCATGCACACTACAATCTTTTCTATTACTTTTATCGTATTTATTTTCTGCGAGAAAGCGATACGCCCGTCCTTCCACGAGCGCTTCTGAGCGCGGATTGATGAGTCTCGAGTGCAAAATGTATGAAGAAGTCGGCAAGTGTTTTTATTTTAGCTAATAATTAAAAAATGTAATGATTTAGGTAAAAAATAATTAGCTGAACCTGTAAAGGACTATATATACAGTAATTTCTTATAATTTTGAAGATTAAAAAATGCTGTAAATTTACCTAAACTGGGACCTATTCGGACCCTACTTTTTTAATATGTTTGCGATTATTGTGATGGGCAAAACGTATTTGTGCAAAAATTTTGTATCATGACATACAATTTTTCTGATGCCAATCTGAAGCTGAATATATTATCTTTAAATTAAGACCATAATATCTTCACATCTGTGATTGCATATACATTAAAATTGTACCTGAAAAGCACTGTTATTTGTAGAGAAATGTAATAACGTCCTTAAGGAGCGTCCTCACCGAGAGCATTGACTGTAATGAGCATTCGACGTCGAATATTCGAGTGGTGTGGACGTTGAGTCGAGCGTTACAAAGCTTGCACGAAAGCGCGAACTTCGGCCGGTGTGGACGTCGCAACAATTTTCGAAGATAATAGGTCAATTGAGACAGTGGGAGACTTGACTTCGATGAAGTAAAAAAAACGAAACGATAATAGTTTAAAAGTATTAAGTGAAATGAAATTCAATCAAATATTTTTCGAACTTATGATAGGTAACCACTAAAAACCAACGCAAGATCTTTATTTTAATGAATTGTATAATTACAAGAAAAGCATAGTCGATTTCCAAAGTAAGTATCTGATTATGTATGTATTTATTATATTATGCCCTGTCGGAGAATAGTCCTGTCGGCGACGAGTCTTGTCGGCGGAGAGTCCCGTCGAAGTAAAGTCTTGTCGGTGTTCAGTCTGTCGACGTAGTGTCTGTCGGCGTTTAGTCGTTAACTCCGATTTTCGCCGAAACGGCTCGCATTCGAATGTTCACGCAAATAAAACGCTCGAAAGCGAGCGAGTGCTCGCTTTAGATAATAATAATAAATAAATAATAGTCTGTGGCTCGAATTGACAGACGGATGCCAAAATTTTTCGTCGGTGCTCCGTAGACCAATTGAAGTTGACCAATTGGTCTATGGGGAAAATTACATGTTTCCATCGTCCAATTACCAACTGGGCTATGGAGCACACTGGATGTTAACCAAAACTATGCTCCTTAATAACATTATAACCCTGAGTTCACACCAGTTATCTCTACTTTGGGTTCAAAGAAGCCTTTGATATATTTTTTGGTTCACATCAAACTGAATTCAAAAATATTATAAATAAATAAATACAATATAATATAATGTTAGTTAAAATAGAATATTCAATGAAAATATAGGAAAGTATGTAAACGTAAATAATGGCAACTTCACAGAAAACTTATGTGTCATTATGGCGTCCATGTAATGACAACGTATACATTTTTGGATTAACTCTTTTGCCTCCCAGTGGGAAGAATTGACGATTTTTTTCCGGATTTAATAAATAAATTCTTTTCAAGACAATAAGCCGTTTTTTGAGCATTTAAGGGTAATCCATTTTGTTCCAGAATATTTCAGACTGTTTGTCCCATCTGCATATTTTTCACTGTCATACGTGCAATACTTACATCTGTAATTTGATATTTGAAACCATCGACTGTATAAGTAAGTTTAAAAAAAAATACAACCGACTTCCAAATAAAATACCTACAATGTGAACAATAAGTTTAATTTCGGCCGGCGGTGTCAAAACCCGAAGAAACGAAAACAGGAACACCCATTTCCGAAATTGAAGTTATTTTTAACTATGTAGTGTTTTTATTTGGAAGTCGGTTGTATTTAAAAAAAATGTTTTTTTACATGCTTATGGACAAGGCTTTACAATACTATTAAACTGGGCAGCGGAACATATCTCAATTCTCCATAGCCCAGTTGGTAATTGGACGATGGAAACTTGTAATTTTCCCCATAGACCAATTGGTCAAATTTCAATTGGTCCATGGAGCACCGACGAAATTTTTCTCTACCAAATTTATTACAAAATATAAAATTTCAACGATCTATATTGTGCAGATATATATATACAATGAAACCAAGAAAAAAAAAACATAAAACAATAACATTATCAAAATTATGACCGATTTATACACTGAATAACAAAATATGAGAAAAATGAAGACTACGTCATGTTGACGAGAGCTGCCGCTGCAAGACGAGCACGCCCACCACCTCCGGCCTCGTCGCCCAGCTCCACCTCGCCGGCGCCGGAAACCTGCCCCACCGTGAGCGCTATGACACCGGCTGTGGCAGTCGCGTCGAGCTCGAGCGACGAGTACTTCTCTCCGCCGACGACACCACCACCTGCGCGTCGACGGGGAGGACGCCGGCCGCCGGACCGCTTAGGACCTCGAGGCTTACCGGTCTCTGATAGGGTCCCAGCACCCGGCGGAAGTGTGCAGCGCATGAGATGGACACAATCCATAAACGAAAATGTCATGCGCGCATACTTTGGGGCTACAGAGGGAGGAAACAACCTGACCGCGTACCGTGTCCGGATGCTCTCTTTGTTCCAGGTGCTTGAGCCAGCCGTCAACGTTTCGGCCCAACGACTTTCGGATCAGGTGCGGGTCATCCAGCGTAATCGTATGTTGGATGATACTGTACTTGATCGCCTCCGAACGGAAATGGGTAATCGTGTCACTGCCCCATCGTCGCAGGCTGTGGTGCTACCACAGTCCAACCACGCTGACGAGGAGAGTAGTGACAGGGTTACAAACGTAAGTACCCAGTGCAATGAGGAATTGAGGAGTGCTTTGGAGTGTGCTATTCGGGAGTTTCGCAACATGCTACCCGAACTTAGGCCACGATTACCTCGTTTGCCCATGAATAACAAGAATAGGGCGCTGGTGGCTGTTCTGGATTCGCAGTTGTCAAACTATTTTGATGACTGCGAAGACCTCACTGATACACATTCGATCATGTACTGCGCGGCTGTAGCGGCATGTCGTGTAGCTCATGTCAAATTTGCAGATGACAGAGCTACACGACCGAAACCAGCCGTACCGGCTTGGCAGTGCAGGATCGAACGTCGTATTGAATGACAAATTAGTTTGCCGATGAGTGCTCTGGCCCCACAGAGCACTCATCGGCAAACTAATTTGTTTCAGGGCGGGCAATAGCCGCCCAAGAGTGATGCGCTTTGTGAGACGGGCGTTTTCGGGGACTGATGTCAGCCCCCGGGACTATATATCCCATGTCACAGAGCGCATCGACTTCCTGAAACAAAAAGTGTATGCATGGGCAAACCGTATTCGTAGGTACAGGCGGAGAGTGGAGCGATACACCCAGAATCGCACATTCCAAAGTAATGAAAGGTGGGTTTATCGGGCTTGGGAGCGACCCAACCAAGGTGGGTATATGGGGATAAGGTTCTTACATCCATTTTGAGAGTTAAAATTAATAAACACGTCGACGATAACTCCATCATGTCGGTCTCTCAGAATGGATGTAGGAACGGGTCCCGCGGTACTAAGGAGCTACTCCTTATTGATATAGCCATTAGCCAACAGGTTCGGCGTTCCCGAAATGATCTGTCGACATGTTGGATAGATTATAAGAAGGCCTATGACTCGGTGCCTCATACATGGCTCATGAGGGTGCTAGAATTGTATAAAATAGATACAACTCTACGCACCTTCCTGATGTCGTGTATGAGGCAATGGAGCACAGTCCTTCGCTATCCAGGATGTCGAAATATCCAGAGGAATAGCGAACCTGTAAGGATCGAGCGAGGTATATTCCAGGGCGATAGTTTGAGTCCACTTTGGTTTTGCCTAGCCTTGAATCCTCTAAGCATGATGCTGGAGAATTCAGGGCTAGGCTATCGGATGAAGAGAGGTGGTCAGGTTATATCCCACCTCCTTTACATGGATGACTTGAAGCTCTTTGCCCCCAGCAATCTTCAGCTGATGGAGCTACTAAAGGTAACTGAAACTTTTAGTAGCGCCATCAGAATGGAGTTTGGTGTGGACAAATGTGCGGTCATGCATGTAAAGCGAGGAGAGATTGTGGAATCCGTAGGAATTCAACTTGCGGATTCCATAAACCTGAGATCCCTCTCTCCAAACGAAACCTATAAGTATTTGGGTATGTCGGAAGCGTTAGGTATCAGTACTACTGACATGATGCAATCGTTGAAGGAACGCTTCATTGGCCGCCTGAAGAAGGTATTCAATAGCCTTCTTTCGGGCGGAAACAAGGTGCGCGCCTTCAACGGTTGGGTCATGCCGGTACTGATGTACTCTTTCGGCATACTCAAATGGACTCAAACGGAACTTGACGCTCTGGATAGGCGGGTCCGTACACTGCTGACTGCATATCGAATGCATCACCCACGATCGTCAGTCATGAGATTGTATATCCCGCGGAAGTGTGGAGGCCGAGGCTTTTTAAATGCCAAAAACCTCCACAACCGCGAGATATGCAATCTCAGAGAATATTTTCTAAACACCGACGTGGGTATTCATCGAGATGTAGTAGCAGTGGACAAGGGACTCACCCCGCTCTCCTTGGCGAATGAGAACTGGCGCAAGCCTGTAGTGCTTGACACTAACGACCGCAAGGAGTTATGGCAGAGTAAGGAGCTTCACGGACGCTTTTTCCGGGCCCTACATGGGTCCGATGTAGACCAATCAGCGTCCGTGGCCTGGCTGCGATTCGGTGACCTATTTGGGGAAACCGAAGGTTTCGTCTGTGCAATTATGGACGAAGTTATCATGACGAATAACTACCGGAGTTTTATTGTGAAGGATGGCACGGTTGACATCTGTCGGGCATGTCACCGTCCGGATGAATCGATCCGCCACATTATCGCTGGTTGTTCTCGTCTAGCTAACGAAGAGTACTTGCATAGGCACAACCTTGTAGCCAGGATTATCCACCAGCAACTTGCTCTGAAATACACTCTTGTGGCGTCGGAGGTGCCGTACTACAGGAATGTGCCCGACCCAGTTCTCGAGAAAGGCAATATCACATTGTACTGGGATCGGTCCATCATCACTGACAGGACTATTATCGCTAATAAGCCTGATATAGTGATGGTGGACCGAATCGAGAGGCGTGCAATGATTGTTGACATAACTGTCCCGCATGACGGGAACCTCGTGAAAGCCGAGAAAGATAAGCAAATCAAGTATCTTGACTTGGCTCGCGAGGTTGTCGACATGTGGGATGTGGATACAGCGATCATTGTACCGATAGTCGTGTCAGCCCATGGCTTAATAGCCACGAGCCTCGACCAACACCTTAGGAGGCTCTCGTTAGGCGGCTGGGTCAAGGGCCTGATCCAGAAAGCAGTACTGCTGGACACGGCTCGTATTGTTAGAAGGTTCCTCTCTCTGGAGCCCTGACCGCCGGTAGCTTGGACCCTGTTCCCGATACCGGTGGGCCTCTATTTTTTATATTTTTAAATGTTTTTCTTTTTTGTGTGTATTAAAAATATTTAAAAATGTAAGCAATAAGAAATAAGTTAAATAAAAGACATAATAATAAGAAAGATAAGCAAATCAAGTATCTTGACTTGGCTCGCGAGGTTGTCGACATGTGGGATGTGGACACAGCGATCATTGTACCGATAGTCGTGTCAGCCAATGGCTTAATAGCCACGAGCCTAGACCAACATCTTAGGAGGCTCTCGTTAGGCGGCTGGGTCAAGGGCCTGATCCAGAAAGCAGTACTGCTGGACACTGTTAGGAGGTTCCTCTCTCTGAAGCCCTGATCGCCAGTAGCTTGGACCCTGTTCCCGGTACCGGTGGGCCTCTATTTTCTATATTTTTAAATCTTTTTTTAATTTTGTGTTTTATAAAAATATTTAAAAATTTAGTTAATAAGAAAAGAAATTAAATAAAGGAGATAATAATAATAATATTACACTTCAAAAAGCCGCAATTTTGAACACCTGCAGAATAGTGAGGAAGTTCATGCAAATTGAAGAAAATGAAACAGTTCACAACACTTCTTCATTATAAAAAATCACCACACGCTACATTGACTTGGCTTGTCCCGTTGATGTAGTTTAAACTAGCCAAAGAGCTAAGAAACAGTCCATGTTTACCAAAATAATAATAATCTTTATTCAAACTTGAAATTGGTAAAATATACTAATTGGTCTTATACATAAAGTGGGTACAACAATGTCAGTTGCCTGTACTAGGTAATCCTGTATCACAGGCGGCGGGGGCTCAAACAATGTAATTGGAAGGACAAGGATTTTTTACAATATTTTCTTAATATTAGAATAGTGACAGATATATTTATTTATTTATAATCTTAATTACTAAAACAGATTAAAATTAAATTCTATTAATAATAATAAACATATGATTCCTTACTTAGCTTAGATAACGTTAAATTGATTGCACATAATTATTTACACACACGGACAACGAACTTTGAGCATCAGCAGATATTTGAGCTGGGTTAACCACTATTGCAAAATGTTTTAAAACCATTTAGCCAAAGTACGCACGGCGGCAAATTTCCTGAGACAGCAACAAATCCAGGCGAAGTAGGTCAGTGCAGTGGCAGTGGTTTTTGTTGAGTCGGCATCACATGAGTGTAACGCTCTAGGCGCCCTCGTAATCGACAGAGTTGATGTATCTGAATTCCGCTATCTTCCCTGCAGGGCACTCAGGATCTTCTGTTTTATGATTGCTGGGCTTTTTAAAGCGTGAGCAAGTTGCACATTTTGGTACATCAGCTTTCTTCGCGCATTCTGTCATCGAGTGCCCTATTTCACCACAATGCCCACACGTCGAGTTGACTTCTCTGCACGTTTTTGCTGCATGACCATACTGTTGGCACTTGTAGCACCGAGTTACCAGTGTAAAATCCCTGACAGGACAGGACGTCCAATTAATAAAAAGTCTTGATTGAGCGATTAGGGCTTTACGTATATCAGCTGGTACTTCAATGACGTAGTTGCAGGTCGACGCATCTCGTGGCTTAATTTTACCAAGGCCAGGAAGGATTCAAAGGGCATGTCTTCAAACTTGTCGGCTACATTTTGTTCAAAAATGCATCTGAAGACCTCATTTTCAGCCATGGAAGTCGGCACTCCTAAGATCACGATCCGGGGTTTGCGCTTGCTGGGTTCGTCGGCGGTAAGTCCTGAAGTAGAGAGCTGGACTGCTTGCTTTACTTTATCAGCGTCATGTTTGGTCTCGGTGCTGATAATTACGCCTCCGTTTTTGGTTTTCCGGACACCTCGAACATGCAGTTTCATTTGCTCCGGGCGTATGATCTTTTTAACGAGGTCTTTTGTTTCGTCACTCGATTTCAATTTATCTTGGGGATAAATTGCAACCGAGCTTAAATTATTGGGGCGAACAAAGTTATTTGCTCCCTTTTTTACCATTTCGGCAAAAGAAACATTTCCCGCAGTACCTGAGTCTTGTATCGTCTTCTTGAGGTCCATGATGTGGTCTGACAGGTCTCGTTTTTCAGTAAGGGATTCAACCGCATTGTGCATTAGAAGAGATCTAGCCTTTAGCGACTGGTATAGTACTGCCATTTGTGAGGTACCGGATCCTATTTTACGGCAAAGGTTTGCTATTTTCATTTTTTGCTCCGAATTGAGTTTTCCATCCGCGGCAATAGAGCAGACTTCATTTAGATGCAGCTCAATAGAAGACATCCATTTTTGAATCTCGGGCGTGGTGATGACTTCAGGTGGCGCCTCTACAGGCGAAGCAAAGGAGAGCACTGGCCCCCCTGAATTCGAGGGTCTGTTTTCCATTTTATGCGTACACTAAATCACTTTTACTTGTTCATAGTTTGTAAATGCACACATACTAAGCTAAATTAAAAGTGCAAAGTTACCAATACACTTAAGGAGGTCACTAATATTAATAATTTATTGCAACTATATATTGCTTGTGGGCACGTCTGTATGCGACAAGCGCCAATAATATGATACATATATTAACATATAATGAAATGAATGAGTATATATATAGGAATATTACTGGCCACTTGTAAGCAATTGGAACAGTTCCTTGATCTTAAGTGTTTGTGATATTCTTGGTCAATCGTATTATCGAATGAATGACAATTAACGAGGTCGTATTTGAATGCTCTAAGCTCGCAAGGGAATGGTTCGACTCGAACGTTCATAGTTTTGCTCGAACGTGAATGCTGGGCTCGCTGGGAAGCATTTGTTGCTCGCCTACGATTGCTCATTTACAAATGCTCGCAAAAGAATGCTCCCAGTGAGGACGCTCCTTTATATACACGGACGTGGTTTCCAAAAAATCCAAACCAAAGTTTTCAATATTTACCTGCCTAAAGCAAAAGTAGCCTTCGACTTAGGGGTTTTTAAGTCAAGAGCGCAACGTCGACCACATCATCGTTTACCATCTGATTAATCAATAAAAAGTTTTCTTTTAAATATTTATTTGTGACCCGCACAGCAGACACGAGATAACAAAAACAAAAGAAACAACAATAAAATAAAAACCTCTTGTGAGACCAGCTCCTATTTCAGTGCAGTGGGTCTAAACTAAATAACGCTGCGCTCATATTCTGATAAGGCCCACTGTTGATGCCACGGACACACTCACGGAAACTGAACATACAATATATAAATAAAATAAATTTTAGTATACCTTTGTATGTAGCCTAACCGTCACAATTCGCTACATAACAGCGTAAATCAACTTCTGAACAATAGGTATCTCCAAATCTACATAAACAAAATCAATCTAATGCCCTATAAAGTCCAAACCATCACAGATTATGAGATATGCCTATGATGTCGGCAACAGCACAGATAATGTAATGCTACAGTAAACTGATATAAACGTCTGCCACGCTGTCTGGTCGATATATTAGCTCATCTAAACACACATGACTCAACTAGTCGCCTCGATACGAAACAGAGACGACCCCAAGGCTTCCGAACCGATGGGTAAAACCCAGCAGCACATTCATTGATAAATTTTTCCGGTTATATGAAATTATATGTTTTAGTAATTAAGATTATCAATAAATCAATATGTCTCTGTCACTATTCTAATGTTAAGAAAATATTGTAACATATTCCTTGTCCTTCCAATGACATTGTTTGCCGCCTGTGATACAGGATTACCTGGTACAGACACCTAACATTGTTGTATCCACTTTATATATAAGACCTATTAGTATAGTTTACCAATTTCAAGTTTGAATAAAGATTTATTATTATTTCCTTTATTTAATTTCTTTTCTTATTAACTAAATTTTTAAATATTTTTATAAAACACAAAATTAAAAACATTTAAAAATATAGAAAATAGAGGCCCACCGGTATCGGGAACAGGGTCCAAGCTACCGGCGGTCAGGGCTCCAGAGAGAGGAACCTCCTAACAATGCGAGCCGTGTCAAGCAGTACTGCTTTCTGGATCAGGCCCTTGACCCAGCCGCCTAACGAGAGCCTCCTAAGGTGTTGGTCGAGGCTCGTGGCTATTAAGCCATGGGCTGACACGACTATCGGTACAATGATCGCTGTGTCCACATCCCACATGTCGACAACCTCGCGAGCCAAGTCAAGATACTTGATTTGCTTATCTTTCTCGGCTTTCACGAGGTTCCCGTCATGCGGGAAAGTTATGTCAACAATCATTGCACGCCTCTCGATTCGGTCCACCACCACTATATCAGGCTTATTAGCGATAATAGTCCTGTCAGTGATGATGGACCGATCCCAGTACAATGTGATATTGCCATTCTCGAGAACTGGGTCGGGCACATACCTGTAGTACGGCACCTCCGACGCCACAAGAGTGTATTTCAGAGCAAGTTGCTGATGGATAATCCTAGCTACAAGGTTGTGCCTATGCAAGTACTCTTCGTTAGCTAGACGAGAACAACCAGAGATAATGTGGCGGATCGATTCACCCGGACGGTGACATGCCCGACAGATGTCAACCGTGCCATCCTTCACAATAAATCTCCGGTAGTTATTCGTCATGATAACTTCGTACATAATTGCACAGACGAAACCTTCGGTTTCCCCAAAGAGGTCACCGAATCGCAGCCAGGCCACGGACGCTGATTGGTCTACATCAGACTCATGTAGGGCCCGGAAAAAGCGTCCGTGAAGCTCCTTACTCTGCCATACCTCCTTGCGGTCGTTAGTGTCAAGCACTACAGGCTTGCGCCAGTTCTCATTCGCCAAGGAGAGCGGGGTGAGTCCCTTGTCCACTGCTACCACATCTCGATGAACACCCACGTCGGTGTTTAGAAAATATTCTCTGAGATTGCATATCTCGCGGTTGTGGAGGTTTTTGGCATTTAAAAAGCCTCGGCCTCCACACTTCCGCGGGATATACAATCTCATGACTGACGATCGTGGGTGATGCATTCGATATGCAGTCAGCAGTGTACGGACCCGCCTATCCAGGGCGTCAAGTTCCGTTTGAGTCCATTTGAGTATGCCGAAAGAGTACATCAGTACCGGCATGACCCAACCGTTGAAGGCGCGCACCTTGTTTCCGCCCGAAAGAAGGCTATTGAATACCTTCTTCAGGCGGCCAAAGAAGCGTTCCTTCAACGATTGCTTCATGTCAGTAGTACTGATATGATACCTAACGCTGCCGACATACCCAAATACTTATAGGTTTCGTTTGGAGAGAGGGATCTCAGGTTTATGGAATCCGCAAGTTGAATTCTTACGGATTCCACAATCTCCCCTCGCTTTACATGCATGACCGCACATTTGTCCACACCATACTCCATCCTGATGGCGCTACTAAAAGTTTCAGTTACCTTTAGTAGCTCCATCAGCTGAAGATTGCTGGGGGCAAAGAGCTTCAAGTCATCCATGTAAAGGAGGTGAGATATAACCTGACCACCTCTCTTCATCCGATAGCCTAGCCCTGAATTCTCCAGCATCATGCTTAGAGGATTCAAGGCTAGGCAAAACCAAAGTGGACTCAAACTATCGCCCTGGAATATACCTCGCTCGATCCTTACAGGTTCGCTATTCCTCTGGATATTTCGACATCCTGGATAGCGAAGGACTGTGCTCCATTGCCTCATACACGACATCAGGAAGGTGCGTAGAGTTGTATCTATTTTATACAATTCTAGCACCCTCATGAGCCATGTATGCGGCACCGAGTCACAGGCCTTCTTATAATCTATCCAACATGTCGACAGATCCTTTCGGGAACGCCGAACCTGTTGGCTAATGGCCATATCAATAAGGAGTAGCTCCTTAGTACCGCGGGACCCGTTCCTACATCCATTCTGAGAGACCGACATGATGGAGTTATTGTCAACATGTTTATTAATTTTTACTCTCAAAATGGATGTAAGAACCTTATAGACCGTTGGTAAACATGTAATTGGTCTATAATTTTTGGGTTCCGCGGTGCTACCAGACTTGTGGAACAGGTGGGTTATTCCTGTTGTAAGGAACTTGGGTAGCGAACCAGACTCTAAGGCTGCCTGGTACTGAGATGCCAAACGAGCGTGCGACCTTCGTAGCCACTTGATCCAAAAGTTGTGCAGTCCGTCCGGTCCTGGAGATTTCCAGTTCGGCAACGGACGGACTGCACGGGCTACATCTTGGGGGCTGATCGTGACAGCCCCCATTTCTTGTATTGGATCACACGCTCGTTCGAACTCCCGAGTCCATTCACCTTATTATTTCCTTTATTCATTATCTTTCTTATTTACTATATTTTAAATATTTTTATATAATACTATATCTGCCTAGCCTTTTTCCAATTATGTTGGGGCCGTCTTCCAGTCTAATCGGATTCAGCTGAGTACCAGTGTTTTACATGGAGCGACTGCCTATCTGACCTCTACAACCCAGTAAATGGGTAACACGGTACCCCTTGGCTAGACTGGTCTCAGATCTCAAGCTTCTGACTACTCGCAACGACTGTCAAAGATCTTCAAATGACAGCCGATACCAACGGCTTAACGTGCTTTCCGAGGCACGGAGGAAACTCGGTACGTTGAAATGGTCACCCATCCACGGACCGACCTCGTCAAGCGTTGCTTAACCTTGAAGATCGACCCGTGCGGCTTTTATTATTTAGCCACGAGCTCCTCCAATATATAATACATAAAAATAAAAACATATAGAGGCCCACCGGTATCGGGAACAGGGTCCAAGCTACCTGCGGTCAGGGCTCCAGAGAGGAACCTCCTAACAATACGAGCCGTGTCCAGAAGTACTGCTGTACTTCAAGACACGGCTCGTATTGTAGTCTCTTTTTACCCGACTGCAAGGAAAGGGTATCTTGTATGTATTTGCGCGCGTATCTTTTATGTATGTAAGTTTGTATGTATGTATGTAATACATATATACACCTTTATTACCTCGTATCTTTCAAACCACTTGACGGATTTTTATAATTAAGACATCGTTAGATAGGTCATGGCCGCCCAATTGTTCTTAGATAAGTGCCGTTAAAAAAAAAGAATCATGGCGTATTTTGGGCGCCATGTTGTAGCGGTTGCAATTGTTTTTTCAAAACCTTTCATGTGGGATATCAAAATGAAGGGTTATTAGAGGTGATTACAAAAATATAATACCACTTATATGTTTAAAAATCATTCGTAAAAAAAGTATAACTAAAAAGTAGGAATTAAAAAAAGTTTAAATCAACAAACCCGACTGCAAAGATGTAAACAAGAAGAAAATCGTGCAGTCCGAGGCTAGTCATAGTTTTGGTCAAACAGCTCGCGAATATGTATCCTCCTACTGCACAGCATGATTTTCTTCTTGTTTACAGCTTTTTAGGGTTCCGTACCTCGAAAGGAAAAAACCGAACCCTTATAGGATCACTTTGTTGTCTTTCTGTCCGTCTGTCTGTCAAGACCCTTTTTCTTAGGAACGCGTGGAGGTATCAAGAAATTTATATCATATACTCAGGTCTACTGTCCCTTAAAGCTGTGAAAAAATCAAACTTCTAAGCCAACGCAATCAAAAGATACAGACGTTTATGCCACTAATTTCCACAAATTTTCGACACTCTCAAGGGAATCAAAACCTACAGGTTACTGCCCGTGAACTTAGAATCCTGAAATTTGGTACGAAGCAACGTCTTATAGCACAAATAAAGGAATAATTGCGCAATCCGTAAATTTTTAGTTACATCATATAATAAAAATATTTTTAATAATTTTAAACTTACAACCCCTTTCCTCATGAACGCGTAGAGGTATTTAATTGAAATTCATATCAAATACTCAGGTCTATAATGCCTTTAAGCTGAGGTTTGTACGGAACCCTCGGTGCGCGAGTCGGACTCGCACTTGGCCGGTTTTTTTCAGAAAGCATTCTTCATCAAGCCCTTGATCATTATTATTATATATCAGTCACTGATCACGTAACCCACTGATATTCAGTGGTTTATGTTGTGCGACATTAAGGTTACCCTAGTCAACGGCACGAACTAATTGTGTGCGGGTTTAAAATGCATGCTGTCTCATCCAACAACACGTGCGAAAGAGATTGATGCTGTGATGAGCAGTATGAAGCTAGTTCTCGTACTAATTAGCACTTTTGCAAATTTGTAGCGAAATGGATGATGATTTAGGACGAAAACGAGCGCGCGAAATTGTATGAACAGACCTTTGGGAGTCTAGATATCATGAAAAAACTACTAAATGTATATTTTCAAAATAAAATTGTTGAATTACTAATCTATCCCTGTATGGAGGTCGTTTTGCAATTTTCCTTTTTCTTTTGGTATTTATTTCCGCCCAAAGATGCGTTAAAATTAGTGTTGAAATATGGAACTTTCGACGGTCATAACTTTCAAATATTGTATTTTTTTACTTTTCTGTTTCCATACAAGGCTAGACAATGATGAGACAAATTGATATCATTTTTATTTTGAACGTACACCGTCAAACAGTGGAGTAACCGCCAGACTACGTTTGTATGAAAGAAATTTCGACTAGTGTAACCTTAATGGTAGGTTATCTGTTATTAGGTACGTGACGATTTTTTTGCGTGACAACTGTTTGTTTTGTGATAGACATAAAGTACCTAACCTAATATCGTCAAATAAATAATGGAACTGTTAGACCGTGCTTTCGTGGAGGAGTTTTAAAAAAACGAATTTAAACATCTAAACTATTTAAGTATTTGGAAATACACAAAAAATTTGATTGAGATGTATTAAAATATGATAGTTTTTACTTTAACCGGCAGTTCCATTTAATAATTTCTTCAGATTCTCACCAAATTTTTAAATTAATTTTTGCCGAAGATATCGCTGAACAAATTTACAAAAAAAAACATTCAGATGATTTGAGCACCTCCTTTTTTAAAATTCGGTTAAAATAAGGAAAACTCAAAAAAATAGTAGGTGGTACGAAGTTCACCGGGTCAGCTAGACTTTAATAGATATTTTGAGGCAAACCCGTCTATCTAACTTTCAATTCTTAGAAATAAGACAGTATCTGTGTATGTTTGGTATTTATCCTAACCTCTACCGGTAGGTTTCCTTCTACATTTAAGTGTAATTTACGTAACAAGTAGGTACCTATCTTATTATTTGCAAAAAGTTTTATTCTTTCTTTTCGATTCCACTCGTTAAGTTGTCAGCAGCATGTGAACAATATTGTCTTCATAAACAAACAAGAGTACCATTCTGAGTAAAAATGGCTGAAAATTTAGGTACCTACCTACACATGAATCACGAAGTCACGACCAGCGAACGTGAATAGACACGTAGGTTCATTTGTAAGAGAAAGGACACAACATGATTCATAAGTAAATTTTAATAAACGGGCACATACACAAAGGTTTGACAGTAATAAAATAGATACGTTACGTGCGTACGCAATTCCTACGCTTTCCGTGCAACGATCCTTGGTCGGTTGCAAACCAAGAGCTATGATTAGCTTAGCGCAGTATAGATGGCGTGGCCTTCAATTGTCTATTTTTCCAAACATTGCAATAGCTGTCAGCTTCCCTACCAAAATAAATTAGCTGAAGTAATTTTTCAAACTTGTTTGCAGACTGTAATAGCAAAACTAAAGACAAGCTATCAGTAAACAGTAGCAGCTTAAAACTAACTAACTACTTGAGAATTTAAAGTTGAGTATTTGTCAAACTCCCATTTGAAGTCTTCAAACGTGGTTTTTACTTTTGATTTTCTAGTCAGAGCGCACGAAAGTAGATGATGTCATTACTAGGATTCGGAAAATCCAGTGGAAATGGATAGGCCAAATGAAAGCGGCTATGGACGTCAGATTTCAAGTAGGTCAGATTCCAAGTACATCATTTTCCAGCTAGGACATTTTCCAACTAGGTCAGATTTTGAGTTGGTAATGCACAATACAGTCAGAATCATAATTTTCTGACATGAAATTAAGGCATGTAAATAAGAAATATTTTTATTCGTAGTTATTTATTTTCATATTACTATATTTCGAAACCAAAAAAAAACTGCTCTTACAGTATCATTTATATTTGGCGATGGAGCTTAGATTCCAAGTAGGTCAGATTAGGACAGTAGAATTTCTTCTATGCTTGAAATGTTGTGCTCCGAATCTGAGCTTAAAGATACGATACTTTCAATTGAAGATAAAGTTGAATCACTTTCTGATTCGCTAACAGCAGCCGAATTGCGCAAGTCAATTCGGCAAGGCGAAGGGTTTGAGCGCCATCAAATCAACCAATCACATGTGAGATGAATGACGCGATGTGGATTTCGTTGCTTTCCGTCTGTGTCAGCGGACGATTGATAGCGGTCAAAACCTTTGCGTTGCCGTGTTCACTTACGCAATACGGCTGCAGAACTGTCTCCCTTATCATGTTCTGTATTTTCTCCTGTAACTTAATTTGGACGCTCTTCTTAAAAATTCGGATACAATTATGTGCCCGTTTTTGCTCTCTCCATTTAAAATTTTCAATGAGTCATCAAATTTTCTGTCAACACTTCTAGATTTTTTACAGGCTTATGTTCCTCTGCATCTTTTATTTTTAAATCATTATAAGGAGTTTGCATACATGTAGTGTAATCATTTCTAGACTATAGAGTCCGTGCCACGAAAGAAATCTCGCAGACATTTGGCAATGAATATAATGTGAGTAAGTGTACCAGAAACCATTACTAACTCAAAATCTGACCTAATTGGAAAATGTCCCAGCTGGAAAATGACGTACATGGAATCTGACCTACTTGGAATCTGACGTCCATTACCGCTTTCGGCCAAATAATAAGAAGTACCTACTGAAAAATGGAGCAAAACCTTAGTTTTCTGGTATCCCAGAGAAAGCAAAAATGAAACACGGAAGACAGGTTCGAAGATGGGAAGATGACATAACAGCACCAGCAGTGAAAATTTGGACCAGGATAGCATTCAATAGAAGAGAATGGAGGAGGCCTTTGCCAAAGCAGGGCAAACAGAACAAGACGTCGAGGTCGACGCGTTTTGGGACACTTTTATTATGCGTACAGCTAGGGAGTGGAATTCCCTGCCGGAGTCTGTGTTTCCCGATAGCTTCAATCTAGGGGTCTTTAAGTCAAGAGTGAATGGGTTTTTTCTAGGCAAGCGTGCTTTACCGTCGACCACATCATCGCTTTCCATCAGGTGAGATAGTGGTCAAGCGCGAGCCAATTGACAAAAAAATAACAGTCATAATTTTGGCAAAATATTTTCATCAAAATGTGTCAGAAGTTATATAACCCTTATATTATTTTTAAACACGTTTGTCGGGCAAAATTGGCCAGAGCTGCCCAAAACAGAGGAGTTAAAAAAAGCGAACTAAAAAATGTTCTACTTGTTTACGTCTTTTTAGTTCGCTTTTTAAGCAGTCGGGTTTTTTGATTTAACTTTTTTTATTTATAACTTTTTAGTTTTTTTTAAATATTTAGGTACATTTAAACATATAAGTGTTATATATTTTTGAAATCACCTCTTAAAACCCTTTATTTTGATACCCCACACGATGGGTCTGGCAGAAAAATAAATTTTGTCCTGCACAATATGGCGCCCAAAATCAGCCATTTTTCTATTTTCCAATTTAGATGTAGTCAGTGACGCTCGCAGGGTTGTTCTATGTTCTATGTTAGGAGGGTTTGGTTTCCGTACTTAGTCCTTCAAATGGACCTTTGTACGTGGGCCATGGCGGCCGTTGGGTGGTCACTCCAACCAGCCCACCTCGCTCCAGAAGTCAATTAGAGCTCCTGGTTTCCTCAACATATCTGTGTAAGATCTAGGTGACCCGAGGGTTCGTGTTCTTATCTGGGCTACACCTGCGCATTCAAAGAGAACGTGCGTAACGGTCTCCTCCGGCCTCCATGCATGCCCTGCACAGAGGACTGTCCGTGATGCCTATTGTGTGGAAGTGTTTGTTGAGTGAGCAGTGTCCCGTGATGGTCCCCGTCACCAGGCGCAGGCCATTCCTGTCCAGTCGTAAAAGACGCCTGGTAAGCCTACTGTCCAAATATGGCAGAGCTTCTTTGGACTGCCTGCAGCCCGGTGTCGAGGCCCACCAGTTCTCCGCCTGTGCCTGGGTGAAATCCTGTAGCCACCTGCGTATTTGGTTGAAGGAGATGGGAACAACAGGTTCGGGTCCATAGACCGCCGAGCTGGATCCACGTCTCGCAAGCTCGTCAGCCGCGTCGTTGCCCAGCGATCCGCTGTGTCCCTTTATCCATTGTAGTGTCACCGTGTTGCGACTAGATACTGTTATTTGTTCTAGTGCGTTGTGACATTCTAGTACTAGTTTTGATGTAATATATTTTTTCCGTAAGGATTGGAGGACTGATGCGCTGTCGGAGAGTATTCGTATGTGGGCGTCCGTAACCCTCCTGGCTTCTAGGGCATGGACCGCTTGTATAATGCCCACACACTCCGCCTGATAGACGGTGTTGAACCCTCCTAGCGGTCTGGATATATGTATGTTGAAATCCTGTGAGAAGACTCCAACTCCGGTACCGGAGTCTGTTTTCGATCCGTCGGTGTATACTCTCATCTCTTTCGGGCCTGAGTAGTCACATCGTTCTTCTGTGAGTATTGTAGGGCCTGTGAAAGTGGTGTGTTTTGGGGGCTTTTTCGCATGGTGATGCTAACATCGGTTTTCGCTTGATTGCATCTTCCATTATGCGTCTGTGCTTAATTCTGGAGTCTTTATTTAGGGTACCTGATAGATGGAGTCTAAAAGTGGCCAGGGCTGCCTCCTCCCGCACAATAAGGTGTAGAGGTGGCAGTTCCAGCATTGCCTGTAGGGCTGCAGTGGGTGTGGTTCTCATACTGCTAGTGATTGCAACGCAAGCAAACCGCTGCAGTGTTTCGAGATCTCTTTGGGCTGTGCTAAGGTCTGTCCTGGGCCAGCAGACCAACGAGCCATATGTGATGATTGGTCGGATGACTGTGGTGTATAGCCAGTGGGTGACCATGGGACTAATCCCCCAGTTCCTGCCTAGCAGTCGTTTGCACTGCCACAGGGATATACTAGCTTTTGTGATGATATGATTCATGTGTTTTGCTTGCCCAATTCAATTGTTTGTCCAAATAGATGCCCAGGTACTTGGTTTCGGTTGAAAGGCTTAGGGTTGTTCCGAAGTAACGCGGTAGTTGCAGTGTCATCGGTTTCCTCTTTTTTGTGAATAGAATAAGTTCAGTTTTTGTGGGGTTTACTGAGAGTTGGTGCTCGTTGCACCATTTCTCTACTATTCTCAGGGCTTGACGCATGAGATTGCATAGTGTTTTCGTGGGTCCCGTTTATTATTATTGTTATGTCATCCGCGTAGCCAACGATAAAATAACCATTGTCGTTGAGTATTTTGATGAGGCTGTAAGCTACTAGGTTATACAGAAGTGGCGAAAGGACGCCCCCCTGCGGCCAGCCCTTTGCGACGGTTGCCCTCGTAGTGTCGTTAACCGTGACTTGAACCGCTCTCAGTTTGAGCATATTGGTGATCCAGCCCCCTAGGGTCGGGTCTATGCCGTGTCTGTCGAAGGCCGTGTTGATGCTGTTGAACATGATCTTATCGAAGGCGCCCTCGATGTCAATGAAAGCAGCCAGTGCTGAGCATTTGTGGTCCACTGCGCATTCAATTTTAGAAACTACGTTATGCAACGCAGATTCTGTTGATTTGCCTGTGGAGTACGCATGCTGCTGTTTGTGCAGTGGTTTTTCCCGGAGAGGCCCATCACGGATGTGCCTATCACAGAGTCTTTTGAGGGTTTTCAGTAGAAAGGATGTGATGCTTATAGGTCTATATGCCTTGGGTTGTGTCTAATCAGTTTTTGCCGGTTTGGGTATGAAGATGACTTTGACCTCGCACCATGCGAGAGGTATGTATCTATGTGCTATGCAGGCCCGATAGATCTCCAACAGCCATGGCGTTAGATAATCTACCCCCCACTGTAGCAGGACTGGGAAGATGCCATCCAGCCCTGCCGACTTGTATGGCTAAAAGGTGCTTATAGCCCATTTTATCCGGTCTACTGTTACTATATTGTGGGCTCTTGACCAGCCTTGTTCCGCTGGGGTCCATTCGGGTTCGGCCTCCCACGTCCTGTCCTCCAGGATTTGACAGTCCGGGAAGTGAGTTTCGAGGAGGACCTTGCTGGTTTCATAGTCGGTTTGTGTGTATGAGTTGTCGGGTTTTTTCAGCGCGCCGAGGGTTCGGTCCTGGTCAGTTGATAGGATCTCCCGTACCCTTGCAGGCTCATTATTTGTTTCAATGGATTCACAGAATTTCCGCCATGCCATCCTTCTGGCGGTTCTAGTCTGTTTTTTGTATGCATATTGGGTCTCTTTGTATGAATCTCAGTCTTCCGGGAGTCTTGTGTTTTTTGCTCTGTTAAATTGCTTACGCATCGTGTCTCTGAGTTAACCAAGTTCAGCGTTCCACCAGGGGTTCCTCTCGTTCCTGCTTTGTGGCGCTCTTGATTTACAGCATGCGTGGTAAGCTTATGTTAGGTATTTGGATAATATTGTTACGGTGTGTTCTAATTGTGTTTGGTCCCTTATGGGTGCCAGTGCTAGATGTTCAGCTAATAGTGAGACCAGAAGGCTTTTGAACCCGGGAAACGTTGGTACGCCTCGGGTTTCGCCTCGGTGCGGGTTTTTTAGTGTTTGTAGTTGGTGTAAAGCGGATCCTTCTATGGTCTGAGCAAGAAGGCTCGTCCGATACGTGCCAATTTGTTATAAGGTTTGTCGCGTTTTCTGTGGCTAGTGTTAAATCTATTATCGTTTGTCCACGGGCCGTGGCCCAAGTGGGTTCTGTGCCGCGGTTAACAATGTTAAGATTAGTAGAGAATAAAAAGGTGGATATACCTCTCCTCTGGAGTTCGGTGTGACACTGCCCCAGAGCGGGTGGTGGGCATTCGAGTCGGTGCCGATGATCAGGTCCAGACCGGCGCGCTCACTGTGCTGCACTAGGTCGGCTAGCTCCTTTGGCGGGCAATCTGTGTCCTCGCCTGGCATGTATGCCGAGGCCAGTACGACGTCTGGATCGCTACCTTCAGTGTGGAGCCTGACAGCTGTCAGGTCTCTGGAACAGAATTGAGTCAGTGTCGTAAACGGAATTTCATTGGGTATGTACACGCAGGTTCTTGGCTTGTCTGAGCCGCGTGTGTCGAGAATACCTCCGATGTTACTGAGGCCACATATACTGTTTTTCCTGATCCACGGCTCTTGGATCAGTGCGATGGTTCGGGGCTTTACCTCCAGTGCCCTGCGTAAACCAGCCGTGGCAGTTAGGCTATGCTGGAGTTTGGTTTGGATGATGTTGAGGGGTGGGGATGGGGATGGAGATGTGGTGGAGTTAGTTGGAGGTGGATCCATCAGAAAGTCCTTCAGTCTCCACCTCTCTGTAATTGTCGTCGTGTCGTTTGCCCGGTGACGAGGCAAGGAGCTGCTCGTTCCAGCCAGTTGAAGCGGGCGGTAGGGTGTCGGCATCCTCGGCCATTGCCGCTCGGGCCATCTCCTCCTCGAGCTGGACAATGTCCGTGTCGCTTGTCAGAGTCCTCGTCGGTTCCGTCGTTTGTTCTGATGGTTTCCCATACGTGCTGTCAGTCTGTGTGTCGGAGGGTCGGGTCGTGGCCCAGAAGCGCACGTATATCGACCCTAAGAGGTACGATATCCGTCGCTCCCGCCCCAGGACCTTTTCGGCTTCCTCCGGTGGCAGCTCCAGGGTCAGGTATGTCCCGTAGCGGTCGCCACCGACGGTTGTCGCCCTGTACAGTGACCACCTGCTGATGTCATACCAGGTATTCTGACGGATCAGAATACCGTGGAGTCTGCCCACATCACCTCTGTAGCGAGGGACGAAGAGCGAGGCTCGGACACGGGTGGGCACGTCGGTCTGTTTACCGTCAGTGTGAGGTCGTTGTCGGGGAGTTTTATGTGGGGAACATTCTGGGTCAGCCGGGTCAGAGCATTCTCATCTTCGCACCATAACTGCACCGTGCCGTGCCCGTGGGTATCCGCGGAAGGCCGGGAGTGGTGTCGTCGAGTCCGTGTCCAACAGTCTGTCCTCTAGTGCGGTCTTTATGTGCTCGGCCTCTTGCCTAGTCAGTTCTCTGCCGGGGTGGGGAAGGCAGATTGCTACCGCCAGCCGCGCAGGAATATCCTTCGTGGCTCGCGCGTAGGTTCTCTGCCCTCCCTGAGCGGAGTGGGTCTTCACCCGCTTGGCGTCCCCCTGAAGTATACTTGGAGAGGCTGTGTCGTCGGGGCGCACCCTCTTTAATGGCGCTGTCCCGCTTGGTCCAGGTTGCAGGTTAGGGGGGCTTGGCACGGTCTTATTTGTTTTTCGTGCAGCTCCACCACGCTTGCTCCTGGTGTGTTTGGGTTTAGTTCCGTCGTGGGTTCTGTCTGTGTCTTGGGGTCGGTTTGCGGCCCTGGCAGGTTCTGTCGCGTGTAAAGGCTTTTCGCGTGGCCCCACGTCCGGCCGCTTTTCGCGCTGGGTTGCCCCTACGTGAAAATTTCAACTGTCTAGCTGTCACGGTTCATGAGATACAGCCTGGTGACAGACGAACAGACAGACAGACGGACCGTGGAATCTTAGTAATAGGGTCCCGTTTTTACCCTTTGGGTACGGAAACCTAAAAAATCATGCTGTGCTGTTGGAGGTTCGCGAGCTGGCTGTCTAAAACCAGATGTATCCTCCGACTGCACAGCATGATTTTCTTCTTGTTTACGTCGTTTTAGTTCGCTTTTTAAGCAGCCGGTTTTTTTTAATTATGATTTTAATTGATCACTTTTTAGTATTTTTTTTTTAAGTCAAAGTAAAATATATTTATTTATTCAACAAGGCCAATAAGCGGCACTTTTAAACGTCAAACACAAATTAAACTTTACAAGTAATAAAAGTTGATTCTACCGTGCATTCGGAAAAGTAGCTTGTTATGGAGAAGAATGCACAAGAAACTCCATACTAAGTATATACCTACATTAATAAATTCATATATGTGAGGAAATTTGATTAAATTTAAATCTGTTATATATTTTTGAAATAAGCTCTTAAAACTCTTTATTTTGATACCCCACACGATAATGGGTTTGGAAGAAAATAAAATTTGGGCCCCCACAATAGTGCGCCCAAAATCCGCTATTTCTCTATTTTCCAATTTTAATGTAGCCAGTGACACTCGCAGGTTTAAGACGAAACGATTGACGTCAGAATCATCAAAATCGGCCAACGCGTTTGGCCTCTGGAACGCCACATAGCAACAAACATACCATACATACCTAGACTAAAAACACATTAACCTCCTTCGGCAGTCAGGTAAAAAGAGGAAACAAATAAACGAAAGGATGAAAGGCATTTTATTGCAAAAACATTGGAAGTATTTCGAAGGAAGTCTGCTGCTGCGGTCAACTGCAGTAGTTTGCCTAGTTGTTAGTATATTCCTTCTATAACACTCGATGACGTTTTTTTACATCACAATTGCGTTAGTGTTAAGTAAAATTTCAAAATTTAAAAATCTCCCGTCACATTAATCTTGCGAAAACATCCCGATTCAAACAGTAAAACGC
Source organism: Orthosia cruda (assembly GCA_964057195.1). Classification (NCBI taxonomy): domain Eukaryota; kingdom Metazoa; phylum Arthropoda; class Insecta; order Lepidoptera; family Noctuidae; genus Orthosia; species Orthosia cruda. Next base: position 1,078,124 of record OZ059845.1, on the reverse strand, counting down.
CCATAACATAGCTAAGAACACTCTCGACACAATCACCTTTCAAACAAAAAAAAACTTAATTAAAATCGGTTCATCCGTTGAGGCGCTATGTTGCCACAGACAGACACACAGATACACAGATACACAGATCCACAGATACACAGCAACACACGTGAAACTTATAACACCCCTCTTTTTCCGTTGGGGGTTAAAAATGGGAAAATACGCGACGTTATGTAAAAGGCAAATAATAGATACTTACTTAAGTTTTCCTTAAAATATTTAGTCATTTTGGAAAACTGTAAAACTAACAATATATGACGAGTCGTGACGTGTGAAAAAGTCCAGTAGTCTGTATGACGTTTTCAGTGGCAGAAACTCCTGTGCCTGACGTCTGTTTTTTAAGTGGCTTATGTAAATATTATCTACCTACTCATTCATATACTATTTACTATGGTTACAGTAGGCCGCACGTCACTGTCAGTGGTAAAACCCACTAGAAGTTGGACATACTATTACATACATTCACGCCTTTTCCCCATAGGGGTAGGCAGAAATAACAGTACGCCACCTGCGATCTTTACGATCATCACGCTTGTTTTTTCAAAAGGGTAAGGCAGAGGTGCACCTTTAGTAACTTTTTTTTTACCTTGGAAATATGCTCATGCATACTGCGCCACCACGGGAAGATAACGCAGTTATGTGGGACTCCAAGCCAGTAAACCCCACGGTGTCCTCCTGTGCCGCTTATGGCGGGAACACGGGCACGTGTTGGCAATCACCGCGAAACCGCCGCGGCTGTCCATCACCGGACCCTCCTCTGGGTGCGGCGCACCAGAACACATTGCATGCCGTGACCACCCCAGGGAACAAACCAGCACATGGGTGCCAGACAACCCCCTGTGACGGGTCAGGACAATGGCCCCACCACCTACTACTTTTCGGCCGCAGGGGATAGGAACATCCGTCTGCCATTAGACGGTGGCGAAACCGTCACAAGACCGCGGAAGGTAGGGTGAGCTGTGCACCGCAATACCGGCACTCCTCTGTATAAAATAATAAATATATAATAATACAATACCCTCAGCTGCGATATTGTATGGGAGGCCCTGGGAAGCCCCGTACGAGATCGCAGCTCGCCTCAGTTGCACTGTCGCCTCTGTTACCAAGCAGCACCGCAACCTACCTACTTGTTAGCCGCTACGTCATCGGCTTAATCGGCAAAACCCCTCCTCGGGTTCCTCGTAACAGGGGCAAGCCTATTGCCATCAACCGGGCACAGGTCCAGACTCGTGAGAGTCCGGGGTGATGCTGACTGAGGAAAATGCTCATCAAATCCATTTCCACCCACAGTCGCGTCCAACCAGTTCATCCGAAGAAGCAGCTGTTCTCCGCGCCTCCCGTAAACAAGTTCACCACGAAGTGGTGTGCTCCCAGCCCCAATCTGGCCAGGATCCGCTCCTGTCTGGACGCTTACACCAGCCAGGACACCCCTAACAGCAGCAGGCCTGTGGCCAAGACTAAAGCAGCTTCGATGGAGGACCTGACGCCTACAAAACGGATAAGGATTGACAGGTTAGTCCCAAGATTAAGCCGTTTGCACATAAACTGTCCTATTGTACAAACACCGGCTTACCGGAAAAATAAAAAATAAAACCGGCCAAGTGCGAGTCGGACTCGCGCACGAAGTGTCATCATTATCGCAAAAAACAGTAAAAAAAAACGTTTATTGTATGGGAGCCCCTCTTCAATATTTATTTTATTCTGTTTTTGGTATTTGTTGTTATAGTGGCAACAGAAATACAGCATCTCTGAAAATTTCAACTGTCTAGCTATCACGGTTCATGAGATACAGCCTGGTGACAGACAGACAGACAGATGGACCGCGGAGTCTCAGTAATAGGGTCCCGTTTTTAGCCTTTGGGTACGGAACCCTAACAAACGTCTACATTTTAAAAAATACGGTTTAGTTTTTGAAACCTACATTAAAACGGGTTTCCTTACTTAAAATACACCTTTTAAAATAAAATCAGATCTCATTTTACATTTTGTGTGAGTAACATGATTTTATGTGAAAACTGCACATTTTAGATTTTTAAGGTTATTAAGGAAACAAAAATAAAATAGAAAACAATTTTTACAATAAAAATAATATCACATTATATCGAGTGTTTCCTCCACGTTCTTATAATAAAGTTTTCACCCGCATAGACATATTGAGAGTAGTGTTATTGAAGTTGAAAAAGTGGTATGCGGCCGACCATTATACTGGATCAAAACGAAGTGACTCCTGTTAAAGAGGCAAATGGTACCACATTTTGTTCTTAAATAACATTTCTACAGCGACCTGTAGTAAGATCTTCATCGATCACCACCAAGTCCGTACGAGCTCCCAAACATAACCTACCTGAATCAAATATTGTGCCGCTACCATATGCCACAGTAGTTAAAAAAATGACAGATTATGTTATTCTTGTTCATGTATTGCCGTCCGTTAATACAATTTAAATGACTTCCACACTCATCACTATACATAATTTTCAACACACTTGCTCATAAAGTGGCTCTAATTTCACTGCAATTAGGCACATAATGACACCTGTAATCAAACTGACTTTTTAATTGCTATTATTCACATGTGCGTTATAGAGTTTTTTATTTTATTTATTGGCTGAGTTACTTTGTTCTCTTAAAAAGTTTCGATACAAAAAAGATCGTGCTCAATAGTACAAATAAATTAATGGTACCTATTGCTTGCTCATTAATTTCATGCAACTTCGTATTTAAATAGATACTTAATTTCAACTTGTACGTGTTTAATAAATAAAACTTTCACTCAAATATAATTTTTGTTTTTCTCTGTAATAAAGAAAACTTGAAATTCCCCATTTTGTACGTGGCTAAAACTCTATCCGCGAAAAGCCAAAAATAAGAAACCTCATTCTTTTATTTAGTCTATGTCCGATCGCCATTGGATGCGCGCGCATAGGAAAAGTGATTAATTTTGCCCGCCTTTGCGAAAATAAATCACCACTAGTTTTCACTGATGAAAATGTTTTTTTTTTTTTATCTTCTTCACAAGTGTGTTGAAAAACGTCGTATGATACACGTGTGTATTATATGTTACTCAATATATGTCAATAGGTCTTCCGTCTTCTGATAATCCAATAGTTCAAGCCATTCAGAAACTTTACCTTTAAGTTCATGTCTGCTAAGAGAGGTAATGCTGAGATGCTAGTTTATTATGTTATATAGCATACAACTTATGACCTCGTACTTTCTCCTTGCGAAAGAGGTCTTGCATGGAACACGAGGGTACACAGGCATTTTGCTGCGTCTATTTGGGTTGGGTAATGGTACGCTCTGGTGTTTCCTGAGAATAGCTCTGTACACAAAGAGTTGGCGAACTGTTAGGACCTTCTATTCCGAGTATAACTGAGATGTTGGATGTCTGTAGGGATTTCTTGCCATCACTTTCAGCACCGCTCTTTGTGCTCTTTATAAGCTCAGTAGATGCGTCTTTGCGGCCCCTCCCCATACAGTGATGCAATAATGTACTATAGATTGACACAGGGCCAAGTATATAAGTCTGAGTTGCTTTGTAGTTGCACTGTCTCTAAGCGTTTTAAATAGGTACATGAATTAGTCGTCTTACTCTGGAATTAACTATACCTATGTGTTCGTCCATACCTCAAGCCACTATCCATGTGCACTCCTAAACACTTCACACATTCAGCGCGAGTGATTTCTTGGCAATTGCAGTTGGCCTGTGAGATGCAAGTGTGTGCATGTATGGTAAATCCTCGCGGTGGAGTCTTAGTTTTGTTGATGGAGAAGGAAAGATATTGCGTTTTGGATATTATAACATAACCACAAAATGGCAATAAGCGCAATTCTCTCAAAATGCTGTAAGTTCGAATAAATTTAAAACAATTGCATGAAAGTTGACGTCCAATTGTTTTAGCATTTAGCCATAATTGGTTTTATTTAAAACAATTGCATGAAAGTTGACGTCCAATTGTTTTAGCATTTAGCCATAATTGGTTTTTCAACACACTTGCTCATAAAGTGGCTCTAATTTCACCGCAATTAGGCACATAAAGACACATGTTATCAAACTGTGACTTTTTCATTATTATTATTCACAAGTGAGATAAAGAGTTTTTTTTTTTAATTTATTGGTTGAGTTGCTTTGTTCTTAAAAAAGTTTCGATACAAAAAAGATCGTGCTCAATAGTACAAATGCAACAACAAACAACAAATTTCATGCAACTTTGTATTTATATAGATAATTTCAAGTTGTAAATATAACTTTTGTTTTTGTCTGTAATAAAGAAAACTTGAAATTCCCCATTTTGTAAGTAGCTAAAACGCTATCCGCGAAAGGTCAAAAAAAAGATAACTCATTATTTTTAGTCTATGGCCGATCGCCATTGTTAGATGCGCGCGCATAGGAAAACTGATTAATTTTGCCCGCCATTGCGAAAAAAATTTCACAACTCGTTTTCACTGTTGGAAATGATTTTTTAGTATTATTTTCTTCACAAGTGTATTGAAAAACGTCGTATGATACACGTGTGTATTGATGATTACCGGCCTCGGCTCTCTTAAGACCCTCACCTAACGGTTCGGGTCTCAATGGCGCCTCAGCGGTAATCACCAACATTACACACTTGTACCATAATGTACTATTATTATTAAACAGAATAAAAATCAGCATGTAACGGCAATAAATAAAGATTATCGATTATTTTATCTTGTGTCGCTAATAAATTTTGCCAGTGTGTATTTGTAGCTGTGCCTTTGTGTGAGCAATCAAGAGTAACCATAAGAAGATACTATCTACAGCTGAATCTATCCGGGTATCCTTACTGGTATACCCGGATACATTATTATAGACTGAAAGTTATCTTGAAAATAAGAATACTTTCTGTGAGTTAGGTCCCTCTGGTGCCTCAGATTTTATGTGAAGTACTGCATTTTGTGGTAGAAGGAACTACATTACCCTTTCAATCAGGCACTGTAGCAAGCCACAATAAAAATAGATATCGCCCGCTTTAGTCTCTCTTCCAAAACCTCCGGAATATCTCTAGGAAGAACGGCCTCCCCATCTTGAAGTCTCCAGGGGTGCTGGGTTCCGCTGAGGAGCTCGCAGCCGGTAAGATCTGCCGGTTCATGGTGATCGCGGCCTGGAGGAGGCGCCGCGACGACGTCCGCTGTCTGCGCAAGACTTTGGAGACTCAGGTACCATGGCACACTCCTATTCAGAAAAAAATCTCCGAACTGTATAACTGTAGCACATTATCAAGCTGTTGATTGGCAAAATATTCGATAATTTTAATAAAAACAGTCCAGAGATTTTTCTGAAACACATTTTTATGTTTATTATCTATTTCTTTTACGTTTGTATTAAAGCCTTTTGAACATGGGGGAACATGGGGTCGTACGTGTACCTGCTTTTGAAATCCAGTACCTACCTAAGTATTTATTAGGCAAATTAAAGTAAGTGATGCCAATTCGGCCATTGGATCATACACTGAAATGGTAACTGGACCTTAAAAGATTAGAATAGAAGAAAGCAGATCATCAACATTGATCTCATTCAGGTGTCGTACTCAGAACGGCTGCGCATCCAGATCTCCGCACTAAAGTCTCTGCTGGACTCTGACAACTCCAAGGTGCGGATGGCCATGAAGGAGCTGGAGCGATTGAAGCAGCTCCTCAAGGAAAAGGAGTTGGAGAAGACAGTTCTGGACCGAGTGAGTTCCGCTTAAAAAACGAAGTTCTTTAAATTGCCGTGGATTAATTTTTCGTATGATTGAAATAGGTACAGGGACTAACTCCGATTTCTGAATTAAGAATTTAAAGTGAAGTATATAACAATTTTACTTTAGGCTTGAAAACCTGTCAACATCTGTTATTAAAAAGTCGGTGTCTTTTGCACCCATTTTTTCAGTTTTTCGACACCGACTTCGGAAAAGAAAGTTATTTTTTGCTTTGTAGATTTTTGTTCTGGAAGTCTGTTTGATTTTTTGTTAAAAAGTTTATTTTTCTCTTTTTAGTTTTGGTAGGTATCTCCAATTAACATGATAATCATTTGTGGCCAAAGTGCATCTCATGACGATTCCAATAAGCCCAAGCACGACTAGGATACATTGTTTCATTTCAGAGTTCCAGTGCCTACCTTCCGGCTTCATCATCAGAACAGTTCAATGGCACCATTTTCATCAGTACCATTCATTTATAAGTATTTGCTTTATCATAGTCGGTTAACTATTCGAGATATTTTATACCCATGACATACTTTAGCATTTAGGAGTTCCAGTGGCCATCTGTGGTCTTCTTCATCAGTTCCACTTCACCAAATTATACTTTCTGAGTGCAAGAGATTGCATTGTTGATGAAAATACCAAAATCACTATATGTTTGCCTATAATATTTGAGGAGTTCCCTAGATTGCTCTAAGATCCCATCATCAGATCCTGACTTGATGACTATGGGACCAACTATGAAGTAATATAAAAGAAGATTTTTTTAAATCGGTCCAGGCGTCTTTGAGTAATCGGGGAACATACATAAATAAAAATAAAAAGATTCCGACGAATTGAGAACCTCCTCCTTTTTTTGAAGTTGGTTAAAAATAGGATTTGTCCACTCCAAACTATCAATATTACGGCGGTCAAACCCTTTGCCTTGCCGAATTCACTAGCGCAATTGGGCTGCAGGAAAAACAATGCAGGAGCAAACAATATTCTCCCTCATGAATTCTTTTCGTAGGAGAAATCGGCGCTGGAAGATGATGTCTGTGCTGCCGAAGATCGCGCTTCGGAGATGGGTATTGGTGAGATACTTTATTTAACTTGCCTTGTTACCTAGTTAGTACCTATGCATGGGTCGAATTCTAAATCCAATATGGATGACTCCCAAAGATGGCGGAACATATTTTTTTATGCACTCTCCAAATCTTACATCGCACAATCAAAGTTTTCCGTGGGGTTTAAAAAGAGACAACAGACTGAAAACAATCACCGGACAGTTGCCTATCAAAAGCAATACCTGGTCGAGGGATCCTCCCTTTTCAATGGAGGTTGCGGTTTCTTTTTACTGAAATAGCATGGTATTCTCAGGCTGGCGCAACTGTCGTAACGAGCTGGACGGCGTGCGCGTGGCGTGCGCGCTGGGCGAGCACGCGCTGGAGCTGGAGAAGGCGGCGCACAAGGACACGCTCCGCGCCAGGGACGACGCCTATGAGCGGGTGAGTTTATACGAGGTATAACTTAAGGATAACAGCGATCTGGACGGTGACCGCGTGAAGCGCGACGATCCCAAAAACCATGAAAACGACACCTATGAAGAAAAGTTGGCAAATTTTCGTCGCCGCCATCTTGAATTTTTATTTCAATGGGACTGGGAGGTATATTTCATTTGTAACTCTTATAGTGCTAACACACGTCCGGATTCGGTCCGGCCGGACTAACTCCGCCCACAAATCCTTTCTCGCTTACACACGCTTGTGTTGACCGAGACGGAATCAATTAAGGTGATATATACGCCCCAATGTAACGCAGTACTGGCCGTGCGCCCGCTCGATGCCAAAATATCAAAATTGGATCTCCATTTGAACAGTTTTGTTTGCAAGATATTATTTGATTTACATATGCTATGTTAGGTAAAAAGAAATTCCAGCCATCAATTTTTCTGTATAAAATTATTTTAAAACATCCAAGTCGTTTCGTACGAGTTTCCAAAAGTTGCGAAAAAATATCGTGTTGTTAATTATTTTTTTAAAGCAAAACTATTAGTTACACGAAAAAACCTTGTGTTCAAAATTATGTACATGAATCAATAATAAATATATATTTTTTGCAAACCTTTTAACCTAGCCGTTACTGAGGAGTATGCTTTAGAAAGTTACCGTTTTACGGCACTAAAACGTATGTAGGCCCTTAATAATAATAATGTCCGGCGGACCACTCTACACACGCTCGGATATAGTCCGGACCGGACTAACTCCGCCTAGAAATCCGTGGTCCGGCCGGACCAAATCCGAACGTGTGTAAGCACTATTATAAACAAGCAGACGGCACAGTACACCTATAGGTGAGCTGTGACAGTGTTGCCACGATCACTGACCAACGAGGGCAATACGCGTTCTGGCCGTTTGAAATAACGCGTTCTGAGCAAATTTTTCGCTCCATAAACTCGTTTTCGATATTTGTGATAATGTGTATGAAAGAACTCGAAGTCTTGATGTTATTTTTTCAGCATATAAAAAGACTTGACTGATAACTACAAAAGGTTATTAAAAGATTAAATCTGCAAAGTCGCAAATCTTTTACTTTGATTACAATCAATCATGTAAGGATTCTGCTTGAATCACGAATTCTATTGTTAATGATATTTTAATGCATCTTATTGCATTGTAATAAGGGTTAATTTTTACGACAGAAAAATAGAACATAAATTAAAAATGATTTTAATTTATGTTCTAGTTGTGCCCGCGCAGGGCCGGATTTAAGGGAGGGCAATCGGGGCAACTGCCCGGGGCCTCCACAAGAGAGGGGCCCCCACATAAATTGTATTTATTTAAAAAAAAACTTACACAACTATAGGGTATCTATAGTGGAATCTCTAACTCGAATGTCAAGGGAAATGCAAAAAAAATCGAGACAAAAAGTTTTTGACTTAACAAGAACTTCGAGATACATATGATTTAACTGCTGAAATTTCGAGCGACTAAGTCGCGATTTCTAAGTATATTTTTCGATTTGTAGAGTCAAACCCAACCTAAAAATTGAATTGAACTTAGAAAATTTAATGAATGTATTCATTAATTGCACGTGTACAAGACAAAAACAATACATATGATTTAACTGCTGAAATTCCGAGCGACTAAGTCGCGATTTCTAAGTATATTTTTCGATTTGTAGAGTCAAACCCAACCTAAAAATTGAATTGAACTTAGAAAATTTAACGAATGTATTCATTAATTGCACGTGTACAAGACAAAAACAATAGATTAGAAGCCCCTAACCCGAACATTCATTTTGGATTTTATTGCAATTATCTCGGATAATTCCAAGTAAGACGTCAGATGTCATTGTATTTTACTAACTACGACTTTTGGAAACTCCTTTTTGAAATTCGAGATATAGAGTATAAATATGTATTATCAATACTTCGTAGGGAAATAACATTTTGTTCGAGTTACAAAGTTTAAATAATTCGAGATACCGCGTATCTAAGGGTTCAGCGGAAGGAAATGGCATTTTTTTCGACTTACTGAGGATTTTGACTAAACGAGGTTCGAGTTATAGAGATTCCACTGTATTACTATTTGAAAACTTATCTAGTAATTTTTATTTTATATGATTTTAACATTATTTATTATATCTTAATTTTACTTGCAGCAGCGTATTGTTTTACTGTGTTTGCGACGGATGGTCGATCCGTGATCTCGTCTCGTTAGAGCTATCGCTCTGGGAACACAATGCGGGGTGTTGCAGTGCGCAGGGTTCACGCCGCCCGCTTGCCTGTCTCCCCTCCCATACGATTATATATATAAATTATTGAAACACTTGCAAGAAAAATATGATTTAACCTATTTGAAAAATAATTAGGGTCCTCCACTCCCCTGTTGCCCTAGGGCCTCCACACCTCTAAATCCGGCCCTGTGCCCGCGGCTTCGCTTCCGTCATCTGCCTACCCTACCATACTAACCATACTTACCTTCTTACCTACCTTTTCACTCACCCTGTCTCCCTACCGACTTTTTTTCGGAGAGTATTTAAACGAGCGAAAATTTGTTCAAATTTAAGTTGTACAAAATACTGAATATGGTTTACTGAAATACTAATGGGGTGACAAACACTGGGCGAATACAAATGTTTAAAACAGCGACTGGGCTCCTTTTTCTGTCTGCAGGGTCTAAAGTAACCTAACATGAAGGAGATGACGGGAGCTAAGTTCACTCGCTTTGCTCACTAATCAGCTCCCGTCATCCCCTTCGAACCTTACCTATCCGTGTCGGGGTGCCCTAGTTCCCGAGCTCGCTTTGCTTGCTCTTGGACTAATTCGTTACACGAATATACCCGAACTCCCGCGCTGCACAGCGATGTCGCCTCGATGGTTGTTCAGCTATTTTCAAAAGAGTAATATGCTAAAATAGAAAAAATAGAACCCCAAATACAATTAGAGTATGCAACAATATTATAGTAGAGGAGACGTGGAAGACCGACCTTCACCCATCAGATAACTGGATGAGACATATTTTTTATCAAATGTAATTTATTAACAAACATGCTTATTACATAACGTTATATTACTTGCAGAACGAAAAGTTAACTTAGGTATTTTTAATTTAATTAATTTCAATCAATTTTCTTTCATCACCTTCACTCTTTTGATAACCGAATGAATTTCATCTCAACTGATAGTTTTTAACACACAGATTATGCCTAGGTAGGCTTGCCTACTTATTTCTGTGCATGGCTACCTGGCAAGCAGATGTGAACAGGTAACTCAATATAGGTAACTATACCGATCCGTTAAACCAATCGAAATTGATATCATAAGTAAGATAGTTTCATTACAAAACCAATCGTATAGTCTTGCCTGCAAAATATCGAACATGAAATATTGTCATGCTATAAAGTTTTAGTATTAGAGCTATTTGATAGGTTCGAGAGAGAAAGTAGAGCGTCCGAGGTCCGTGTGATACTCGTAGAACAGGACACAGCATAACAGCTGCTCGCTACCTGACCGAGACCATTGATAGAGTGAACCGATTGCGATGAAACGAAACTTAGTAATACTTCAAGTACGATTTCGTACATTTTGCGTACACAAATAAACAGGCAAACAGACAAAAATCCGAAAATACTGAAAAATTGGTTCTGTTTTACCAGCAAAAATAAAACTGCTGTGTCAAACAGTGGCTATTTTTTTTGGAAATAATTTCGATGTACAAAAACGACTTTTCTACAGATTAATTATATGTAGGATAGATAGATATAGATTTAGCTTGTTTTTTCTAAAATATAGGTACAAGAAAAATCATCAGGGCACAACACATTTTTTAAAGGGGGGTTTCTTTTAAAAATGGACAATTTCCGTTGGGTAGGTCGCATAATGTTTTCAAACTGTCAGACAATCATGATGCCAGTAATTAGCGATCTTTTGTAGCCTTTTTTAATTTGAAGCTCTTCTAAGCAGCTAGCGATGCTAGAAGAAGACTTGGTGCAGCACGAGGAGCTGCTGTCGTCCGCGGAAGCCGAGGTGGCAGTACTACGTCGAGAGACTGATGAGAAACAGCGGCAGCTCGAGCTCACCAGTGAACGGCTCAGCCAAGAAGAGGAGTGAGTGGACTAGCTTTATTTCCTTTAGGTCTTCCACAGCATATCAGGCTGTTACATTATCTGCTGGTCGGGATGGAGTTATAATTCAAGGTGTAACGGAAAGGTGCGATCATATTTTATACACAGCTTCTGCGCATTTAATGAAAACTTTCTTTCAATGGTTTTCCGGTCAGTGGGTCGTCTTAGGAGCGGAGTTTTAGGAGTTGAAGTATACGCTTAGGCGTAGCAAGGCTCAGTTTTCCTTTGACTGACGTAAAGTTGGGGGTTGATATTTTTTTTTACAGAAAGATTTCATTATTATTAGCACACACGCAAAGCTCATTATGCGACGACGCGCAGATTTTGAGAAAAAAAGTATTGAAAGTTAATTATTTTTGCGATATTTAGGTCAATCCCTACCACAGATTATATAGAATTCTGGCCATTGAACGTTTCGTTTTACCTACGGTTAAGTTGTCATACGTTCAGTAGTATTTAATTTGTTTTTTTATTGTTGTGGTACAAATTAACAAGTTAGAAATAAAATATATGTTTCCCCCCCCCCCCCCCCTCAATTCAACGTCAGTCAAAGGAAAGTCGTACAAAGAAAATCAAAAAAATATTTTAATGGTAAAAAAAAATTGACATTCAATTTTCATGTTTTTTTTCCAGTTTCCCAAATTTATTGCAGTATTGACCATAACAATTAATTAGATTCCGAGAAGCATAGCCCTACGAAGCACCGTTTCCGAATTATGAATTATGTTGAATTATGCCTCCGAAATTTATTTTATTTTGCATAAACCGCTATAAATTTCCAACCCTACGAAATAGCGAGTTGCAACAAATTCTAAATACTAAAAGTTGTTACTACTATAAAATGTTCAAAAACTGTGAAAGAAAACCTTAAGTCTAAATCATGCTCCGCTCCTTCAAAGCTAGAAACACTAACCGGTCAAATCACAGACAGAATAAAATTACAAGGCCTTAAACTTCTTTTTTAAAAAGCAATATGGTTTCCGCGCAAAATCCAACACTCAGCCATAAGCTCTCTGTGTACTTTTCTCAAATAAATAAAAAATAACTGATAGTTTTAGGTAAATTTATTGTGAAACTCAATGTCTAAGTGCAACTTACAAGACGCAGTGTTATCTAGTGTTTGTGTGCTGTGTAAAACATAATAAAACTCTTAAATCTATATTTCAATTCTAAGTAGGTGTTTGGGTACCCGAAACCCAAAAGAAAATTGACAATATATTACGTTGTAAGAGTGTGACCTAAACCCTTTACTCCAGTGTGTGCGCACCCCTATGTTAAAACAGTGACTACTAACCCATAGTGGCTATCCGCACCATACACACCGTGAAACTGCCATAAACGAGTTCTTTGATACAGCGCCATCTGTTGCCTAACTGGTGAACTTTTTTGAACGCATCGATTGCGCTAAGACGTAAACAAACTCTGTTTACAATGGCTAAGTGCGGTTCCTGTGGCAAATTCTTGTCATCGGCAGAGGGCGCAAAATGTAGCAAGTGTGGGTGTTGGTACCATCGAGCTTGCGTGGGTCTACCGAATACTGGCTACGCCCTGGCACTGCCCCGAGTGCAATAAAACCACTGTGATTGAAAGCCGGGCCGACACGTCAGTAAGGGGGCGACCAGCTGCACAAGGCAAAGGCCCAGTTATGCTAAGCGTCACCAGCCCTATAAATGACGCTGCGCTTGACGCGGCACCGGAGCTGAACCTGGACATCCTCAGGGCGGAGCTCAGTTTTTACAAGGAAGATTTTTTAAAGATTATTAAGAATGAATTCCAGCAGCTACGTGATGATCTGTCAGATCTCAGGTCATCTCTAAATGGCACTAATGACAGAATGAATCGTTTGGAGGAAAGGGTGGCTGTAATGGAGGAAAAACTGGCTCAGCCCCAGGCATCACAGGCGTCGGAGGTGGATGAGCAAATCGCACAACTGAGAAGCGATATTAATGACCGTGACCAGGAATTGTTAGCCAATGACCTCCAAATTTCGAACATACCAGAGATTAATAGCGAAAATCCCATCCACACGTTCATGTTGGTGGCTGCGAAGATTGGCGTCGGCGTTGAGGCGCGCGATATAGTGAGCGCCGAGCGTTTCGGAGGTAGGCGTATCAACGCGACGCAGGCGACGGCGCCGGTGGAGACTCGCCCGCGCATCTTAGTCGTGCGTCTCGCGCGTCGCGACCTTCGGGATGGCCTGCTGGAGGGGGCTCGAGTGCGACGCGGCATGACTACTGCCGACCTCGGTTTGCCTGGACCAGCGAAGCGCTTCTACATAAACGAGCGCCTAACGAAAATAAACCGTGAGTTGTTTCGGAGCGCCCGTGAGGCCGGCAGTCGCCTCGGTTGGAAATTTGTGTGGTCGAAGCGCGGTCGTATTCTTGCCCGGTGTAGACCTGGGGACGCGATTTGCCACATTCGTCGTGAGGCTGACTTACAGCGTACTTTCAGGTCTGTTCCGGGTAACGGTGGTAATGTCGCCAACTAGAATTGTTACTTTTCTTTTTATTTGTTATGTTATTCCGATAATTTTTCTTAGGTTTATACATTTTAAGGCTAACAAGTCGTTTTTAGATCAGAGTTTGGTAATGGCAAGTGTCGCTACTTCTAAATTAATTAAAATGTTGTGTGTTGTGTTTTGCTACTACATTCTTTGTTTCATATCCATAAATATGTGTCTCGCGGCGCACCTCAGGAAAGTACACACGAACCAGTTTTTTAACACTGCACATTATATTTACATACATCTACATATCGTAATACCACTATCTAATTTTATATACACACTATTTACAATAAATTCATCATTGTTTACTACTTATAAAAGTTTTTTAGGTTTGTTTCGATTTATTCCATATACTATTTACATACTATGCACATATTATATACATACAATATTATTTACAATTGAAACTAGGCAAATACTACTATTACTATATTATGAAATTATGATGGAAGTTATTGAATGTGCAGGAATAATTTTGAGATTGCATATAACTAGCTTATTCTATACCTATTATTGCGATGATGGCTAAGGCAGATAAGTTTTTTAAGGTTGGCTTTCTTAATGCTGGATCATTGGGTACGGGACATGACGACTTGTGTGGCGTACTCGACAGACATAGTTTCGACGTTATGGCCATTAACGAGACTTGGTTGCGACCGGGGGAGGAGGGGCGCGCGCCCGTGGTGCCGGGCTATCGTCTGCGCCACACGCCGCGGCCGGCGAGTGTGCGCTCGGGTCGTGGTGGGGGTGTGGGCTTCTACCTGCGGCGGGGACTGAACGCGCGTACTTGTGCTGCCGCGGTCGATCCCAGGTTAGAATCGGTTGAGCAAATGTGGCTTACGCTCTCAGTGAACGGCAAAAAGATTGCCATTGGTACCGCGTACCGTCCACCATGGCTTGACCTTGTTCTTTTTCTAGATGCCATAACAGATTCCCTAAGCTCATTGGGGCGTTGTGACCACTATATCTTACTCGGTGATTTTAATGTTAACCTGCTGGACTCAAATGGAATAAAAACACATAAAATTAACGAGTTTCTAAGTAGCCTCAGCCTTACTCAGTTGGTCACAACTCCTACTCACTTTACTGCTACCAGTGAGACTCTGATTGATTTACTGTGTACCGACTTGGAAGCCAGATATACGTCGATTGAATCCTTTGGTTCAATTAACGGCCACTCTGTCGTAGTGGCGGAATTTAAATTGAGACGAGACAAATTTAAACCATATGTCGTGAAATTTAGACCACTTAAAGATATTTGCACAGTTTTGAAACGGATCTTTGGATGCTGTGTCTTGAAAACATTTCGTCGCTTGAACATGTAAATGACATGGTGAATTTTTTAAACCAGAACATCATTTGCCTGTTCGATATACACGCACCGGTAAAGACATGCACTATAAAGGAAAAATCGTATCCTTGGATTACCGACACAATTAAATTAATGATGCGTTTACGGGATAAGGCACTGACTTGTTACCGGAAGACCAAATTAAAAGCAAAAGGCGAATACTACAGACAATTAAAATCCTTAGTGGTGAGTTCCTTGTACAGCGAGAGAATGGCGTACTATAAACATAACATCAATAATCAAATTAAAAACCCAAAATTATTATGGAAAAATCTAAAATCCACTTTGATGGACACTAAATCGAAACAGGACCTTCCGTCGCACTTTACAGATCCTAACATAATTAATAATAACTTCTTGACTGTCCCGGGTAACGCCGTGGCGAGTGTGGATCTCATGACTTATTATGATAATCATAGGCATGGCGAAGCAATCTTTTCAATCACTCCAGTGGAGCAGGCTGACATCGCCCGCATTATCACCAACCTTACAAGTAATGCCCAAGGCTGCGACAACATTACCCTGGACATGATTGCTTTGACTCTGCCGCACACGTTGGGTGTTATAACGGACATTATAAACCGCTCCATAGTAACATCTACATTCCCCGAACAATGGAAGATTGCCTCTGTTAGGCCCTTACCCAAAACGTCAAATCCGACTTGTTTGAAAGACCTACGACCCATTAGTATTTTACCGTGTCTGTCTAAGGTACTGGAGAAAGTCGTCAGCCAGCAGTTAACACTCTTCTTGGAACAGAATCACATACTACCTGATTTACAATCAGGTTTCAGAAAGCAGCGCAGTACCTCTACTGCTTTACTGGACGTTACTGATAACGTGCTGTCTGCCCAGGATAAGGGGATGTGTACCTTGCTTGTTTTGCTCGATTTTTCCCGAGCTTTTGACGCAATAAATATACCACTACTCATATCTAAGCTGAGTTACTACGGGTTCGACCCTAGCGCTACGGAATGGTTCCGTAGCTACCTCAGTGATAGGAAGCAATTTGTAGATCTGCGTTTGGGGGACGGCACCACCCTTAGATCGGAACTTGGTTCTATAAAGAGGGGAGTCCCACAAGGCTCTATATTAGGGCCAATTATTTTTATCCTGTACTGCGCTGATATCATTAAGTGTCTTCAGAAATGCAGGTATCATATATACGCCGATGATGTTCAACTTTACGTATCATTTTACCCAGAGGAGTATGATGGTGCCATACAAGATTTGAACGATGACCTTCGCAGAATTGCTGCCTGGTCAGAAGATAATTGCCTGTCGCTAAACCCAAACAAAACCAAATTCATGGTACTTGGCTCAAAACGACAGCTAGCTAAGCTGCCCGCAACTTTCAAGATCGAATTAATGGGCAAACCAATTGACAGAGTCTATGAAGCGCGGAACCTATCCGCGCTTCATAGACTCTGTTATGGACAAGGACCTTCGTTTTGAAAAGCATGTCGCCGAGTCAGTGAGAAACTGTTTCTACCGCCTCAAAGTCTTATATAAAATGAGGCCGTACCTATCAGAAACACTTCGGGAACAACTGGTGGAAAGTCTGGTTTTGTCCAGACTAAACTATGCAGACACGGTGTACGGCCCGCGCCTACTGGCTCGTACAGGCCAGCTCATTCAGAGGGTCCAAAATGCTTGTGCTCGGTTTTGCTATAACATTCCTCCCAGAAGTCACGTAACGCCATTCCTCAACAAACATTTTACCCTTAAAATGAAATCAAGACGCAAATTACACCTAGCCTGCCTTTTGTTCGGTGTCATTAAGCTTCAAAAGCCAGACTACCTGTACAACAGGTTGGACTGGATCGCTGGTAGACGAGAATGTGGAAGAAGGCAATGTTCGCAACAACTATCATCGCAGCCCCACAGTACAGCAGCATTCAGAGGAAGTTTCCGTTACGCAGCATCCAAAGTATGGAATAATCTACCGCCGCCTATTAGAACAATAAACACAATAAGTACATTTAGAAGACGTTTACGGCAGTATTTAACGGACGCGCAACGGAAACTAGATTTGATAAACTTGAACCTTTCACTTATATGATGTCGATTCTGTTCTCAGTTGATAGTGCCCGGTTTTTCTTATGTGCGTGTGTGGGTGCGGTAGTATAAGTTGCATAAATTATAAAAGAGTTTATACATAGCTAAAATACGCGGGTGGTTATCGTTTCGTATAAACCGCTGCTTCACAAAGCACACACATACACTTCACATAGCTGCCTCGTACCCTAAGCCGCGGGCTGGTGTGTCATCCATCCTTGACACCTGCTTTCGCTCGAGGTTGGGAGGCCTGTGGGTAAAAATGAATATGTTGCTTAATATTTTAAATTCTAAATGGTTAATATTATTGATGGATTACACACACTTGGCTTCTATCAGACACTTACTTTCTATCCTTCTGCCAACGTCCTTATTTCACTTTGTTTCGCCGCTCTGACAAAATTTTAAAAATGATGTACATATTGATCGCAATATTTTTCAAACTACCCGAATATAAAAACAACTTTTAATATTAAAAGTTACTTGCAATCCGTCTATTTCGCTCTGCTGCTCATGGCATAATGTTTCGCACCAAATTATTATACATACCTTTACCTGTATAGTTTATAACACACTAACTTATATTTATTTACCTGTACATATTTAACACCGTAAAACTGATTCACATCCGTACACTTCAACGTAAGGTTCAGTTGAAAACCAGCGTCAGGCAACTCCCAGTTGTCTGGCATTTTGCTGAACTGTACCTTTTTGGCGCAGCCGCGGGGCACACTATGTATGTAAATGTTGTAAAATTAAGTTTTATTTGTACCTACATTGTGTGTATCTGTGTGTGCCAAATAAACTAGTTTTCTTTCTTTCTTCTTTCTTTCTTTCAAAGTATTCATTTGTTTTTTTCCAATAAACAGCTTTCTATTTGCAAGCCAGTTCGAAATTTAAATAAAACCTTTGATAAATTACCTCCTTGGTGGCCATGATTCGGAG
This sequence comes from Orthosia cruda, assembly GCA_964057195.1. NCBI lineage: Eukaryota > Metazoa > Arthropoda > Insecta > Lepidoptera > Noctuidae > Orthosia > Orthosia cruda. The sequence continues at coordinate 1,059,910 of OZ059845.1, read as the reverse complement.
TAAAAGATCATTCCATTTTTAAATTACACGACAGATATGAGCAAGGGCGGATCCAGGATTTTTTTCTGGGAGGGGCACTAGGGGCGGACGGGCAAAAAAAACAACAATATCTGTCAGAAATAAACTTGAATTATAGAAAGGTTAATGAAAGACAAGCGTTTCACGCATGTTCTTTCTGTTCATCATCATCATATCAGCCGAAAGACGTCCATTGCTGGACATATATAGGCCTCCCCCAAACGTCGCCACATTGATCGGTCCCGTGCGTCCCGCATCCAGTGGATCCCCGTAAACTTCACCAGGTCATTGGTCCACCTGGTGGGAGGACTTCACCAGGTCATTGGTCCACCTGGTGGGAGGCCTACTAACGCAATGTCTTTCGTGTCCCGGTCGCACACCAAAACTTTTCTGCCCCATCGGCCATCTGTTCTGTGAGCAATGTGCACTGTGCCCTACTTAAGTTTGGTAATTCTTCGGGATATGTCGGTAACCCTGGATCTCTTGCGGATCTCTACATTTCTGATTCAATCACGCAAGGATACTTCGAGCCTGGGCCTCTCCATTGCCCTTTGAATGAGCGACCACGTCTCAGAGCAATAGATTATTGCTGGTAACACAAACTGGTCATAGACTTTCGTCTTGAGACAGTATTGTAAGTTGGACGAGAAGATACTGCAGCTTCCTGAATGCTGCCCGGCCGAGTAGGATTCGACGGTTGACCTCTTTCTCGAGGTTGGACCTGCCTAGCTGGACCGTTTATCCCAGGTAGACATGGTCGTCCACGGCTTCGGCTGTGGAGTCACCGACCTTTATAGGAGTGGGTGTGACATGGGCGTTCAACATCACCTTGGTTTTGTCCATGTCCATTTTTGGACCCACTCTTTCGAAAGCTCTACTGAGGCCATCGAGCGTTGTACTGGGGTCCTCCATGGTCTCCATGACAGCTTTATCATCGGCGAACCGAAGGTGAGTGATGTGCTGCCCTCTCCAGTCCAGAACCTTGAAGACATCCTCCAGTGCAGTGGTGAATAGTTTCTTTCTGTTATTTTATATTCATATATTTTAACAATCTGATAATTTGATTTGCTTCTAAGTGTGTACTGTGATAGAATCTCCACAGTACACGAAATACCGTCTGGAGGGGGCACGTGCCCCCGTGCCCCTCCCCTAAATCCGCCCTTGGATATGAGTTTACTATGTAATTTATTTGGCCGCTGCAAACGACAGATATGGATTTTCATACAACTTTTGCCGGCCGCTGCTCGCATGTATTTGGCCTGTACTGCAATTTCGATTTATCTCGAAGAAGGTTATCAAAATAATGCTCAAATTTCCAAGCATGTTTGAGAAAAAAACATTGGGGATGTGAACGCAAAGCTGAGCGCAGATGTCGCTGGCGGCGCAATGGCTGCTGTCAAATCATTTTTGCTTTATTTATATCACGTTTTTTTGTTATTTTTTTGTGTTTAAATCGGTCTACCATCATTATTGATAATATGTACAGTCCCTGGAAGCTTAAGGAATTTAAAGACGAACTAAATAAATAAGGAGCAAGGATAACTGGAAAGAAAACAGATCTTAAGGAAAAGTAGATTTTTATACAATAAAATATTTTTCATCGGTGATATGTTCTAGATTTGGCTATTTTTTTTAGTGGTAACGAGTTATTTCTTACTTGACTCATGGTAGGAAAATTTACAAAAAATTATAGAACATTACTTTAATGTGTTGGTATTCTTTACGGCAATCAAAGCCCTCAAGCTTCTGAAGGCCAAGCAAATGACATTCCTGCATTAGAACTTTAACAATAAATTAATAGCTCCACTATATCACCGAAGATTACCAAGCAACATAATCAGAGTTACTTTGACAGATACATAACATAACCTATAAATATGTATAGCCTTTTCCCAGATTTTTTTGCGTTGTATCTTTGCGCAACAAATGAATACTGTGGTTGGTAAATCCTGGTACAGCACACAGAGACATATTTCGAGAAAATTAAATTTTACTGAACAGTAGGTTACAAAATGTATGAATTTGACAGCTTTCAATAGCCATAGCGACGATGCGCCACCTATCGTGATAAAATGGCAGTTCACATCCCCATTGCTCTACTCGCACATCCCTACGATGTCGACTCAACTCAACTCTCTGAACTCGGAACATGTTCATACAGACACTCAGTATGTCCTATGTTACGTCAATTCATTATCAACTTCATCTACAATCTCAATTGGTACTTGAGCTTTGTGTATCTTCCTAACACGATATACACATATCAAAATTAGAAAACCAAAATAATTTCAATTCCCATACTGAGGGCTTGACGATTCGAAAGTCATCAACATTAACATGGTGACCTCATCTCTTGCTTAACTATGTGAGTTTACTTTCTTTAAACTTTAAGGTTCCTTACACAAACATGTTTTTTACACCAACTTACAGGTGCCCTACAGACCCACAGTTGCTACAATTTGCCACACTGGCCTAAAGTTGCCATAAAGGTCAACAGTAGCCACACAGGCCAACACACAACGCTCGGCTAGTCCTGACGAAACTAGTTTATTGGGTTCGTGAAAATAGGGAAATTTTAGAACTTTACTCTTTAACTAAATCCTATTACCCTTTTTTCGGCGGCGGGTAGTTGTGACAGTAGGCACGAAAAAAATTGCTCATTGGAAATTTAATAATTATAATTTAATATTAAAAGTTAAAGTACATAATTTTATATGTATTATACTGTTTAATGATAGCTACCTGCTAGTGTGTTATTTCGAAATTTCACTGATTATAAATACACAATATAAACAATGGAATCACTGAAGGGGCCAATGGCTGAATTAATGACCCAATTTCAAGACAGAATGTCAAAATTTGAGGCAGAACTGGCCAGGACATCCAGCACAGCAGCCAGCAATCCAAAGGAACTAGCGGCTGACTATACGTCGTTCAAAACCTTCGTGCTCCAGGCCCTTAGCTGTCTTTAGCCACAAATGGAGGCGGTTGCTGGAGAAGTTGATGCATTTGAGGCCACTGTGGGCATAAGAAAAAGCCGAGATATCTTATATAATTTATATTACGAAAAATCTGACTTCCGATCAAGTTTTTCACACTTATGCTAGAAACTATTCCAAAATATTCAAAAGAGTCTGCGCTCAAGCAAAATCTCAAATAATAATTAACAAAATTGGTGTTTCTAATAATAAAATAAAAACTGTGTGGCAATTAATTAATAAAGAAACTGGAAAGATACAACAACGCGATCAGAATGAGTTGTCTTTGAAAATAACTAATTAAACCATTTCTGATAGGCAAGAAGTCGCTGAGACATTAGAAAATTTATTTACCAACATTCCGTTAGAGGTTACGAAGTCTCTTCCTTCCTCTTCTAAATTAGCTGAAGCTCTTCTTAAAGAAACCTTTACTAAAGACATACCAATCTTTAAATTTAAACCAATATGTATTGATTCAATTAAAAACGCGTTCAAAAGTCTCAATAAAAAAATACTGAAGACTTGTGGGGGATATCCGTAAGGGTTCTTGGCGATATTATTGACTCAATTGCTCCTGTCCTAACAGGCATATTCAATCAATGTTTGGACAGCGGCACTTTTCCTGACTTAATGAAACACAGTAAAGTAGTACTAATTTTCAAATCAGGCTGTAAGAGTGATCCTTCTAATTATAGACCTATATCCGTGCTTCCAGCATTGAGTAAAATCTTTGAAAAAAATCATGCTGGAACAGATGTTGTCTCACTTCAAATCAAATGGGATAATGCATAGTCAACAGTTTGGTTTCACGAAAAGTAGGTCGACAACGGACGCGGGAGTAAAACTCATCAGCCACATCTTGGAGGCTTGGGAGAGGTCCCAGGATGCCATTGGCATTTTCTGTGATCTCTCAAAAGCTTTCGACTGCGTCGACTACAACACACTGATCTGTAAATTACACCACTATGGAATTCGTGGAAAATCTGCTGATCTCGTGCTTTCCTATTTACCAAACAGACAGCAAAAAGTAAATGTTAATGGGGCGACGTCCTCCGGGTCTCTAGTCAAGATGGGCGTGCCCCAAGGTTCAATTCTCGGCCCTTTCCTTTTTCTTGTTTACATTAATGATCTCCCTTTTATGATGGCCAAATTATCGGATATAATTCTATTTGCTGATGATACTTCGCTAATTTTTAAAATAGATAGGCAAGATACGGATGTCATAAATGTCAACGAAAGTCTAATTGTTCTCTCGGAATGGTTCGCAGCTAACAATCTTTTTAACCGACTTCCCAAAAAGGAGGAGGTTCTATGTTCGACTTCAAGTTTTTTTTTTTTTTGTATGTTCACCGATTACTCCGTCAATTGTGGACCGATTTTGAAAAATCTTTTTTTGTTTGAAAAAATATGTTCCGAAATTGGTCCCATTTTAATTTGGTGAAGATCTGATGAAGAACTTCGGAGATATAACAACAGAACTCTTCAATAAATAACGGCAAATCTCTCGGGATTGCTGCAATTGCATGTCTGTTTGTTGTTTATAACATTTCATAACATAACATCACGCCAGTTCGCTCTTAAGGGGTAAGCAGACCTCTCATTTCAACGGTTATGTTCAAGTTTCATGAAATCTATTCTGGCGAAATAGTTCCCTTACTAACTTGCCTATTAGGTACGTACAACTAAAAAGTGAAAAATAAAAAAACTTTTTGCAAAAAAATACTACCGACTTCCAAATACAAAACTACAAAGTGAAAAATAACTTAATTTTTTTAAGTCGGTGTCCATAACGCAAAAAAATGGTACCTACGAAAGACACCGACATAAAAAAATTAAGTTATTTTTCACTTTGTAGTTTTGTATTTGGAAGTCGGTAGTATTTTTTTGCAAAAAGTTTTTTTATACTGAATGCGAAAAAAACAAAATATCTAAAGTTCTCTTTACCAAATGTACCACAGCATGACCTAAACTTAAATCTTGACGGCAAACATCTTGAAGTTATACCGGAAACTGTATTCTTAGGGATTACTATCGATTCAAAATTGCAGTGGGGCGCGCACATTAGAACTCTTTTGGGTAGGTTAAGTTCGGCTGCATATGCAGTAAGGAAAATAAGGCAGCTAACCGATGTAGCTACAGCTAGGTTAGTATACTATGCTTATTTCCACAGTATTATGTCTTATGGCATTCTGCTGTGGGGATCAGCAGCAGACGTTGACTCAATTTTCATCCTACAAAAGAGGGCAATCCGCGCAATCTATAAAATGGGTCCTCGCGAGTCCCTCAGAGAAAAATTTAAAGAGATCGATATACTGACTCTACCTTCACTTTATATTTTGGAATGTATTTTGTATGTCCGTAAAAATCGGGGGCTTTTCAAAACTAGAAGCGACTTCCATAAATTTAAATACACGCAGTAAGCACGAAATTGTAATACCCAAATTCAGATTAACGAAAACTAGCAAGTCTTTTCTTATAAACAGTATACGCTTTTATAACAAGTTGCCAAAGTCAGTTATAGAACTGACCGATGGAAGGTTCAAAAACTACATCAAACGTATCCTTGTTATAAAAGCATATTATAAAATCAAGGACTACGTTGAAGATAAAAACATTTGGCCTTAGCTCCTTCTGCGCATGCAGCTTCCCTGGTAACTTGTAAACGGCACAAATATGTGGATGTCTCTAACTATTCTCAATATCATTTTTTCTTTCCTTCTTTTAATTAGACTTTTTACAATGGTTTTCAATCATCTTTAAAGCCCTTTGCTAAGAATAGTTACAGCACTGATAACAAAATTTGTGCAACATGTTAAATTTAGTCTTGTTATACTTATTTTTATTGTTTTTTACCTTTGTATAGATTCTTTTACCGATTGTTTTGTGAATGTGTGAACATTGTAGGCCTTCTAGATGCTAGTTAACATTTGTTAACTTTTTTATATAATCTTTTTCTTTTTTTTTTAGTTTCTTACGACTTATTGTCATAATTCAGGCCTACGTTGTCCCCCGATATCTAAGTACTAATGCTGTAACATGGAAATATTGTAAAACCAAACCATTTTTAAAAGAGTAACCATGGAGTTTCTTGCCGGTTCTTCTCCATAGGAAACGACCAACCCGAACCGTGCACATTTTGTCGACGTTTTATAAGTGCCCATGTAGGCCTATGTGAAATAGAAAAATTGATTTTGATTTTTGAAAATTTTTAATTTCGCTTTTGGCTACAGTTCCATATTACAGATTTATTCAAATAAACTTTTTGACGATAATATCTGCGTCCACGGTAGAGCAACACTTGGCCGTCCTTTCTGTTTATAATTTTATACTCGTCAGTATTATCCATAGTTGCCGAAAAAATATTTTATTGTGCTAGCATAATATTTTACATTAAGACAATTTGAAAAACAAATGAAATTAATTTTACTGTCACTTTGGGTTCTGGTGGACACAGATCTGGATAAAATTACCGGGCCTGTGTCTACCGTTCGCACAGCGGAGATCAGGAGACAAGCAGGCTCACAGATTACCTCAGTGAATGAGAGAGTAAGTGATGTGGGAGTGTGTGTGCTGATGCAGCACAGCCGCGGTACCCATCCGTCCAACTAGTGAAATGGTGGGACTTTAATGCTGACCACCTGGAGTGGCTCTTCCCATACCAGTGCAGTGATCATGCTGGAGGGGAGATGCATGAGCTTTCCTTAGCGCTTATCAGCCAGCTGCTTCAGGGGGCAACGGCAACGGGGGATGTTGATTCGCATACGGCCAATTGCTTGGACCTTCTGCTGACAACAGATCTAGACCTATACTCTGTGTCGATAACTTCACCTTGGATAGTTCTGAGCTCCGACCGCTGTCTTTTAAAGACTTTGCCCGTCTACTGTCCACCCAAGAGGCACCCGGCGGGTTTGTCAGTACAAGTCAGCAGATTGGGATGTGATGCGATCTTTCTTTACATGCTATCCTTGGCTGCCTACTTGATTTTCTTCGGCTGACCCCTCATCATGCGCGGACACCGTGACAGATGTGTTGCGTCAGAGATTGGAGTACTACATTCCGTTCTCTGACTTACCAATGTCTAACAAAGGCCGGCCACGGTTTGGCACCGATTGTAATCGCGCAGACGCGCTTAAACATGAGGTGTACCTGGCATGGGTCGACGCTCGAACGCGCAATGCGAGTCACGTATGTCAGAAAAGAAGGCCTTCAACAGCACTGCCAAGTCCTGCAAGAAGGTGTTGCAAAATGCTCGGTTCGACCACATTGGCCAAATAGGGACATAACTTGCTTCTTACCCAGCAGGTAGTAAAGCGTTTTGGTCCCTGGCTAAGTCGGTTGAATCAAACTTCTCTCATCCCTCACTACCACCACTGCTGAAACCCGGGAGGTCGCTGGCCCGCTTCGCTGAGAAGGCGAAATTATTTGGCTCTTTTTGCGGAATCTTCGCGTCTGCATTCTGGTGATGCGCGGCCCCTACTTTCTCCTGGCGGATAAGAGACATATGTCGGACATTCGCATCTATCAAAAGGACGTTCGTAGGTTGCTGGGCAACCTCAACTTGAACAAAGCTAGTGAATCCGACGGGATACTAGCACTTGTCCTTAAAACTTGTGCGCCCGAACTTTCTCCGATCTTGACACGTCTATTTCACCTTTTGTATGAAACTGGAAAAGTGCCGAATGCTTGGTAGTAAGCTAACGTTACAGCCCGTGTCCAAGAAGGACAGTCGAGCTGACCCAGCCAATTACAGACCCATCTACGTGTGCTTAATATTAAGCTCCTGGCTAAACTAGAAGCTAATGACATTCTAAGTGATTGCCTATTGTTTTACAGGGGATCTTCTAGCGTATGCCATTCACATTTGGAGTAGGGCCATCGAGAGGCACGGGGAAAGCTTTCGATAGTGTCGTGCACGGAAGCCATATTAGTAAGCTTCCTTCATTCGGTCTGCCTGGTGATGGTATGTGTGATTGGATTGCAGATTTCTTGAGGGATCGGTCCATTCGAATGGTTATCGATGGCTGCTCGTCATACCAATTGGATAATTATGCCGGTGTCCCTGAAGGGTTGGTACTCTCAGCAACATTATTTTTGCTACACATAAATGATCTGCCAAAAACTTGAGTATGCAGACGACAACACTGTTGCTGAGAGGTACTTGTCCATCCTTGTCCGTGCTATGGTGGAGCGTTTGAGCTTATCCTTGAAGGCAGTATCCAAATGGGGCGATGCCTATTTGGTCAGGTTCTATGCTGCCAAAACCCAGGTGTCTTTTCTCCATTAAAATAAGCCAATTCCACTTGGCTCCTTCCTTCCGAGGTGGAAACGTGCCGGTAATGGACCACTTTGAGCTTCTTGGTGTTACGTTTGACACGATCCTCAATTTTGGTCTATACATTGAGGAAAAGGCTCAACTGGCTGCCAAAAAGTGGGGGAGTCGGTTCTTCACGCCAAAATAATTGCTCAAGTTGTATCAAGCTTAAGTTCGATGATTTAGGAGTACTGTTCTCATTTTTGGGACTGATCTGCCAAATACCAGCTTGATGCAGTTAATTTGATCAAAAAACGGGCCAAGAAGCTCATCGGCAATGAGGCACTGGTCGAGTCAAAGCTCAAGAGCCTTGAACATCGTTGCCGAGATGCCAGCTTATCGGTTTTTTATCAGTTGCATTTCGGGGATTGGAAAATCACGTTTGTTGTATGGGAGCCCCCACTTAAATATTTATTTTAATCCACTTTTAGAAATACATCATATGTGAAAATTTCAACTGACTAGATATCACGGTTCACGATATACAGCCTGTTGACAGACAGACAGACGGACCGCGGAGTCTTAGTAATAGGGTCCCGTTTTTACCCTTTAGGTACGGAATCTTAAAAACTAAGACATATAACATCCATCAACCCGCACTGGGCCCGCGTAGTGGATTACGACCCATTCCCTCTCACAGAGAGGAGGCCTACACGCACAATGGACCAAATGGGAGTATAAGTTCGGAAAAGGGGGTCCATCTATCCTAACCTTCCTAATGCTTACCACGCCTATCGTTTGCAATTACTTCTTCACATATTTTTGTTATATTCTCCTTAACTACATATCTGTAATACTGAATGAGTCTAAAAACATTTTATTACATACCTATTCTTAGTTTTTCTCCTAGATTATTTACGCTGATACCTATTCTCGATGTCAACTGTGTTTTAACTTAAAATTACAATAGGATTAAAATATAAAAAAGAAATATTAAATGTACCTATTACATTGTACATATGTCAATTTAAAATGAATTTAACACAAAGAAACACTTTTTACCAAAACGTTTGTGTATTGGAACTTTATCTACAAGTATACTTCAGTAGAAACATTGTTCATTTTTACCCGACTGCCGAAGGAGGGTAATGTGTTTATCAGTCTATGTATGTATGTATGTTTGTTCCTATGTGGCGTTCCAGAGACCGAACGCGTTGGCCGATTTTGATGATTCGTACGTCAATCGATGCGTCTTAACCCTGCGAGTGTCAGTGGCTATTAACATTGAAAAATAGAAAAATGGCGGCTTTTGGGCGCCATATTGTGGTGGCCCAATTTTTTTTCCATCCAATCCCATCGTGGGGGTATCAAAGGGTTTTAAGAGGCGATTTCAAAAATATATAACACTTATATATTTAAATGTACCTTATTCGAATAAAAACAAAAAAGAGTTAAATAAAATAAATAATTCAAAAATCAAAACAAGAACAAAATCATGCTGTGCAGTCGGAGGATACATATTCGCGAGCTGGCTGACCAAAACCAAATGTATTCTCCGACTGCACAGCATGATTTTTTTCTTGTTTACGTCTTTTTATTTCGCTTTTTAAGCGGTCGGGTGTTTTGATTTTTGTTTTTTTTTTATTACAATTATTGTACACCATAAAAGTTACACAACTCTTTTATAAGAAATAATAAAAACGCTTGCGAAATTATTCCATTTCGCAAATTTAGTTCTTATAGTCATAGAAATACGGTTAAAAGGCAGAAATAAAGGTCTGTTCTTGCTGATTTCATATGACATAAAGTTGTACCAATATGTGACTTAAGTTACAATGTTATTCATATTGGGTGTTAATATGTGGTCTCATACTGGACGTTAATACAGTGATTGTTAGAAAAGGGGATTATTAAAATTCATAGAATCGAGCATTGTAAGGGATGACGGAAAAAAGGACCGTGCTGAAATAAAATCACTATCACCACACAACAAAAATAATATTTTATTACGTCATGTATACACCGTGAAATTTAATTGGTTGTTTTCCCGCGGCAGAACGACTTGCCTTAAGGAGTACTTTCGAAGCATAGAGTTAAAGTAAAAAAATAACGATGTTTTTGTTTTAAAATAATTTAAAAAATATTCATCAACTCGAAAAAGTGAGTTACAATAGTAACTTGTAGGTACTAGGTACTACTCGCGTCACCACCGGCAAAGAAAAGCGATGCACAAGATAATGTTCAAACCAAAATAAACTCTCGCACGTAGTGATACGTCATAAAATAGTTTGCAAGGAACAATACCACCGCTAAGCCGACAAAGCAAATACCGATTTATTAAATGTTTAAAGTAAAATAAGCTCTCGCGTGTAGTAATACGGCATAAACTAGCCCGCGCGCAACATTATCAAACGGAGCCGCCTTCGAACCTAATCCTTTTGACAGTGATCCTGACCTACTTAGCACCCGGGTCAACGCCCCGCTGTCGTTCGGTTGTAGATATCGGGAGGTATTACTATTGGTTCGTGATCGCTTTCGAGTTAAGTTTTTCACAATGTTAAATATGCCAGTTTTTGTTTCTAATATTTTACATAACTACGAAACGATTGTATTACATAGAAAAAACCATTTCGCTGCGGGAAAACAACCATTTAAATTTCACGGTGTATAATGTTTTGCTGACTGTACACTACCTACCTACCTACTCGAAGCGGGGCGCGGAATATCGAGAAGTATAACGAAAAAGCGGTAGGTTTAGGTAGGTATCGGCATACCTATCTACCTACCGCTTTCAGGTTCAAATTCGAAGCGAATCGAAGCGTCAATCTAAAATAATACTGACCATTGGCATTACACCTAGGTTAGGTTAGGTTAAAACGGGCTGTTTTCCGCAACTCCACGACCAAGCGCGTATTTTGCGTGTACACCTATTGGCATTCATAGGTTGATGAGATTAAAGACGCACGCTTTGTACAAAATTCGCAAGTCATTATTTTTATCTCTATAGGTTTCACATTTGTTCATTACGTAGCGGAGATAAGAGTCAATCAATACTCAATATGATAGGTATGGTATGTTATTTATTTATGAATCCTTCGCATCTAAGAAGAAATCGTACCGAACGAACGTGTGTGCGTAGGTATTGTGGTAGGTACATACGTATGCCGCCTGGCCGCGTCCGCCCGCTCGATCGCAACCATTTTTTTTTTGTGTTTTATTCATTTATAGGTATATATCGTGCATGAAAATGACACAAATTTACAATGTCGATTTTTCATGCATATATGTGTATATGTGTAACTCTAATGATTGTAATATTTTTTTGAAGCTTTTGTAGCTTGGCAAAGCAAAATAATTAAAAATCTTAAAATTGCATGGTCTAATTTGGCACAAATTTATTGAATAGGCTTATGTAATTGATCTGAGAAAGGAAATAGTTATTTCATTAATTGTAATTTTTTTTTTGCACTATTTTACATAATGACCCTATGTCGGTTTGCAATGGACGAATATGACAAAAATTGGGTTTGCACACTCCGTAGACTATCCTAGTTATGTATGACACCATAATTATTTTAAGCTTTAAGTTAATTTTGCACGTTTTGATTTGAATAAAAAGCCACAAATCATGGAATTACTGAAAATGCAAGTAACAGATGTGAATGTGACACAAAACGCAATAATAAGCTTCATAGGTACGAAAAAAACAACTTTAGATTTTTTTAAACTTATGACATCAAAATAGCCTAGCGCTATCGGTCTAATTTTCCATATGGCGTTCCTTCAATTCGGCGTAGCAAAACGGTCAAGTGTGTGTTTGGTGGGACCACGAAAATGTTATGTCCCACCAGTAGGACATCGCAGTGGGACCACGGTTCCGGAGTGGTCAATTTTAGTTCCTGAGAACCTCGAGCGGGGCGCTTTGAATCAGCACAAAAATCAACTGTCATTTCATATAGTATGTTTAGTCCAGCACTCCAGCGTACTTGTATAATAGATAGAGGTTACGACGGGATGAGACGTATTTACTATACGAGGTTTGTAAACCAGGGACATCTGGTTTTGGTGAACCATCCCGCGAATATGTATCCTCCGACTGCACAGCATGATTTTCTTCTTGTTTAGGTCTTTTTAGTTCGGGTTTTTTGATTTTTTTATTAAAAGATAATATTTTAGATAGGTACTTGTTGTAAATAATATTATAGTCACAAACCCGAACGAAAGCTGAACGCAAAATATGTAAAGTAATTATTTTCTACGAATCGGGAGTGTCAAACCTTACCAAGCATATATAAAAAGCCGTACTTGTTTGTGGCACGGTACGAAGTAATACGAAATTCGAACTGGCAGTCCGGCACTAAATACTTCATCGAACAACCACCGTATTCACCAGATATGGCTCCAGCCGACTTCTTCCTTTTTTGCAAACTCAAATTACCACTTCGCGGGTACTTTGAGTTTTCATAAAGGAGAATTCACGGCGATAACAGTATTTTAATACTTGGTTTCCGACCCTCGTATTTTTACATACTCGTACTTTGCAAGCCCTGGTTAGGCTTGTCGAAAAAATATCGATACATCGATATATCGATATTTTTGATTCGATATATCGATATTTTAGCCGATATATTTTCATCCGATACATCGATATATCGATACAAAATATTCAATATCGAAAAACGTATCAAAAACGATATTTTTTTTCAAATTTAATTTATTAGCAGAATATTTAACAGAATTCAAAACCGTAACAGATAGGAACGAACGGAAAATTACTGTATTGTCTATGACTATAATGTTTTGTGAGAGCAGTGGTGGCCCAATGATATCGGCCGCGACTTACAAGTTGTAGGTCGTGGGTTCGAACCCAGGCAGGCGCTTTACTTTTTGTAAATTATTTCATCAACACTGCTCTCAAAAACGGTAAGGAAAACATCGTGAGGAAACCGTCATGTCCTAGAACCAAAAAATCGAAGACATGTGACATCCACCAACCCGCACTGGGCCCGCGTGGTGGATTATGGCCCATCCCCTCTCACAGAGAGGAGGCCTGTGTCCCAGCAGTGGGAACATTAATAGGCTGATGATGTGTGATGTGATAATGTTTTGTTAGTGTTCCGTATGTGTGTATGTGGCGGCCGCGGAGGCAGTCACTCGTTACTCACTTTCAAATGTGAGTTCTTTTGCGTTGTGTGTGTGGTGCGTGTCATCTTCTAATATTTTTAGAATATTGCTATTTAGTTTTTGTTATTTTAAAATTTTGCCTATTAAACAGGAATAACGATTAAAATACCTTCGTTTATATTAAGATTCTCATACATTAAAATAATGTACATTTTATATAAAAATTTCAACTTCCAACAAAAAACAAAAAAAAAAAAAGAACCTATAACTCTGAAAATCGGACCGATATATCGATATTTTTTTCTCGATATATCGAGGTCGATATTGATATTTTTTATTAATATCGATACATCGATATATCAATATATTTTTTCACTTTCGACATCCCTAGCCCTGGTAATGATTGATATTTGCAAGTATATCTCATCCCGGCCTGCAGTCATGCAGTGATTAAATCGATTAGCGATTAGCACTTTCGCGCAAATCGCTAATTTCAAAAAATCAGGTAAGTGCGAATATATTGTCGGCAGTACCACCTGTACCACCTCCAGTATATCAGCAATAAGGAACAAATCCCTAGCATGCCGCAAATAACTCGTAAGATGATCGCTACGTCCCCGCAGGGGGACATGGCGGGGCGGGTCATAGGCTACGCCTTTATCCCGCAGTTTCATTGCGTGCCCGTAACAACGGGCACGGTTCAATTTGTTTTGCCTTCTTGGCATATGGTATGTGACAGGCGTGCATACACTGCCTGTCAGTAGTGTGGCTGCGTTATGTACAGTGGGAGCGCCGCGACGCTGTCTCGCAGCGTCGATTTTTCACGACATCTGTGCGACACACTCCCGCACGGTGAGACTGTAGGCGAACCTACAGAGGCCACGCGAGAGATAGTCAGCGAACAGATGCCGGCTATATTGACGCGCCCAGCTGTGGATGTTGGTCCCCGCCTGACACGCTTCCAGAGCTAGCCGGTTACGTCCCAGGCTAAGGGACCGTTTATGTATGTTTGAACGGTATAGTAATTGCGTAACACCGTTCATGTATGTAACGAAGCACACTCCGCGCGCGACTTATACTTGTTACGTGAATTTATACGCTTGTGGAGTCATGATTGTATGTTTACAATGTACATAGTGCCTATATTAACTTAGAACACTATATACACCGCATGTATGTACTTGGTATAGTATTATTGTATGAACGAGGCGCGTGTTATATGGTGTGCGGCTCGTTCAAGCGTCAATCCAGTAATGAGGCTGCGGGGGTAGGGTTGGGGGGAGCATGGGCGGGGCCTATGTATTGCACAGGTCGCGCGGGAGATGGCGGCCGTCCGGCGGGCGGGAGTGCCACGGCGCTATCTGTTTGATGTGCGGGTGAGCAGATGCGTCGGCGCGCGCGAACATATTGGTTGAGAGGCGGGCGCAAAAGCTATCCAGGCTCTCAATCCCCAGATCCCGTGCGATGACGTCGTTCCTCACGTAGCGAGGGGCATCCGTTATCCGGCGCAGCGTTAGGTTTTGCTGCGCACGGATACGTTTCTTATTGGACTCGCTCGTGAGTACGTACCACGCTGGAGCGGCGTATGTGATTACTGGGCGTATATAAGTCTTATATACGCCCAGTTTTGTGCGTAATGGGAGTCGGGACGAGAGCACTGGCTTAAGCAGTGCGCGCACCACTCTTGCCTTAGCGACAACCTGTTTGACATGGCCTGCCATGCTGAGCCTCCGGTCGATGGTTAACCCCAGGTATTTCGCCCGGGGGGTCCATTCAATGTCTACCCCCTGCAGCCTGAGGGGTGGTGGGAGATGGGCACACCCGACTACTAGGGCCTGTGTCTTACCCACGTTTACCGATAACCGCCACTTCGACAGCCAATCGGGAAGCAGCTCTAACACGCGCTGCATCTTGACGGCCGCGTGCCGCGCGTTTAGCGAGGTAGTTATGTACGCGGCGTCGTCGGCATACAGCGCGAGTGAGGATTCATGCGTCGTGGGAATGTCATCGGTGTAACATGAGTAGCACAGTGGCGAGACACATCCGCCCTGTGGCACGCCTGCCGCTATGGGTCGGGCGCTAGATAGCGCACCGTCGACCACCACCCTGTATTTCCTGTTTTTCAGGAAGGAAGAAACCACCTTTATGACGCGACGAGGCGCGCTTGATTTAGACATCTTGTAGATCAAGCCTTCGTGCCAGACGCGGTCGAATGCTTTTTCCATGTCCAGGAATACTGCAACTGCGTGCTCCTTCTTGTTGAGCGTCGCTGTGAGCAGGTGCAGCACCCTGGACAGTTGGAGCGTCGTAGAATGTTCAGAGCGGAACCCAAACTGTTCCGGCCTGGGTGTGAGATGCGGAGTAAGATGTCGCAGCAGGAGTGCTTCGAACACCTTGGAGATTGTGGGGAGAAGTGTGATGGGCCGATAGCTCTCGGGCCTCAGCACGTTCTTGTGCGCCTTGGGCAGCATAATGACGCGCCCCTCCTTCCAGCATGAAGGAAAGGACCCAGTGCGCAGTATCGCCGTAAACAGGCGCGCCAGCGCTGCTACCATACGGTAGGGCAGGTGGCGCAGCGCTGTGTTGGTGACACCATCGGCACCAGGCGCCTTCCTCAGCTTAGTGCGGAGTATGGCGCGTCTGACTGCGCAAGGCGAGAAGAAGATGGGCTCTTCGTCGAGAGCTATCGGCGAGGCGAAGTACTCGACAAGGTGTTGCTCGACTGCCGCGACATGTTCGAGGTTTTCAGTCGGGTTCGGCTGGAACTGACGCTCCAGGTGGTCAGCGAATATCTCTGCGCGGTCTGGCGCGGTATATCTGGGCGCCCCGTCGCTGTGTAGGAGCGGGCGCACCGGAGCTGGGGCATTGGATAGCTGCCGGCACACTCTGTGTATTGCCGGCCAATCTCCCTCTGTAGCATCAATGTATTGCTCCCAGCTCTCAGCGTTGTGAGCCTGGAGCTTGGCCCGTACCTTTTCCGCGTGGCGGTTTAGCTCAGCTTTCATGACTGGGCAGCGGGTAATCTGCCATCGCTTGCGCAGGCGCCTAGTTTGGGCGACTAGCTTTTTCAAGTAGCTAGGCAGGGGTTTGTTGACTAACCCCTGCTCCTGCGTACTCTCAGCTGTCGCCTCTGTGTAGGCGCGTTGTATACAAGCGATGATCTCCGCCGCCAGTCTGTCTACGTCAATGGTGGTGGTAACGGGCCATGTAGGTGTGGTGGTTTCTAACGCTTCCTGAAACTTGGTCCAATCCGTGGATCGACGTGGCGCTGGAGGCGAGAGTCGGGTCGGCATCTCGGACAGGACGACGAGCACTGGCTGGTGGTCTGACAGCAGCTCGTCGTCCATGACCTGTTGCGAGATCTGGCAGGTTAGGCCGCTATGAATGACGATGTCCAGCACATCGGGCGACTGCGTGTGATTCGCTGGATAGTGCGTCGGCACATCTGGGCCGGACACCGTATATCCATGGGTCTCTGAGTCGGCGAAGAGTCGATTTCCTCCCGTGTTGCGGGTCAGCGAGTTCCACGCGGGATGCTTGCAATTCATATCGCCGGCAAGGATTGCCGGACGCGACGGGTTTCCAACCAGCGCCCTAAGTTCGCTAATATCATAGCGGTTTGCGGGCGGGCTGTACGCGGCATAGATGTTGAGGTCCTCGCCGGCGACGTGAACCTGCACTCCCAGCGTGTAGAACGTGCTGACAGGGGGCGGGGGAAGGGGTTGGTGGACGACTCTCCGCTTGACTAAAACCACCAGACCGCGGTAGATAGTGCCGGACGTCGACCTCTCGTCCTTCCTGTAGACGTGATATCCCGGGAACCTGATCTTTTCTGTAGGTCCCAGGAGTGTCTCACTGATGAGCGCCACGTCGATGAGCTGCTCCTTGAGGAGGAGGCGAAGGGGGGCCACCTTATGCCGCAGGCCGCGAGCATTCCAATGGAGAATCCTCAGCGAGCTAGCCATGGTACATAGACAGTAACTCGGCCAGCCCGTCGAGGATCACCAGCTCCACGTCCTGTCCTTGCCTGATGGCCTTTATTAGGTCCATCAGCAATTTGATGGCGCAGGCGGTGAACTCATGTCTCGGTTTGTTAATTGGTTGTGTGTGTACGGTCCCTGTGTTATGAGTTTGTCGCTGCTGATTAGGCGCGGCAACTGTAACGATTTCGGGTTGTATTTTGGGCGCTGCAGCTTGGGCAGTGTTCGCCATCTCAGACTGCCGCGCCCTTCTCTGGCTTCTTGGCTCCTTTGTCCTGGAATCAGCAGCAACAGGGGCGATCTGTGTCTCCGCCTGCGCTTTTTGTGAGGCGGTATAAGTCGCCCCATCCTTTTTGGTTTCATTAGTGGTAGGGGGTTGGGGTTGTGTCCCCTTTTTCCCGCCCCTCTTATTTTTCCTCCGTCTCCCAGAGGGGGCATCCTGCCTGTTAGTGGGCCCGTTTGCTGCCGCCATCAGAGACTCGCTAGGAGTCTCCTTCTCCTCGGCATTAACAGGCCCCTCAGCGGCGTTTGTTTGCCGGCGCTGTTGCCTAGTGAAGGCGACAGTGCCCGCCCGCCTATTTTTGGCTTCCCTTATATAGACGGGACAACGCGGATTACTGGCTGGGTGATCACCCGCGCAATTAGCACAGGTGGCCGGCTCCGTTCTTGGGCGCGGACAATCCCTAGCGGCATGGTTGTCGCCGCATCTCACGCAAGCGAGCGGGCGGTGGCACAGATGCGAGCTGTGCCTAAACTTTTGGCATCTGTGGCACTGGGCAGGCCCTTGCTTGCCCCTCCACGCCTCTATCTTGACACCACGCATGTACAAGAACGAGGTGGTGTCATAGATTTTTCTGAAGTCAGGCGTCCTCTTTATGACTGCATGAAAAATGCAGCCGGGTCGTTCTCCACGTGCCTTGATATGGCGGACGTACTCCGGCTCATATCCATGCAGTCGCAGCTCCTCCTCGATATCCTCTATCGCGGTATCCGCTGGCAACCCACGTATTGCCAGCTTCACGCTTCTCTCGGCAGGGAGGGAGTAAGCAAACCAACTTAGGCCGCTTTTCTTCTCCAAGTCGGTAAGGTAGCGCTGGACCACCCTGTACTCCTCCGCACTCTCCGGCAGAAAGCGTATGCCATTCTGGTACGGACGGGCGTTTGGAGGGTGACCCAGCTCTTCCCTCACCGCTCTGAAGTGGGCGGCCCAGTTTGGCAGCTTCTCCACTATGAGAGGAGGGTAGCGGGGACTCTTCGGCTTCTTCTGGGCCGCGCTAGCTTGTTGCGGCGCATCTGTTACCGACCGGATGTTTACGTCGGTCGGCATGTTTGCGCAAGCTTGCTCAGTGGCGGCTCCGGAAATTTTAAAGGTTGGTGCTGGGGCGGAGTTTTGGCGGTCAGTGGCGGCGTGGGTGAGCGACCTCGATCCGCCCCCCGCACGTGGAGTGCGTTGTGGTAGTGGCGGATCGATGCAGCATCTCTTCGCTTCCTCAACTGCGTCTTCATCATCAGGACTTCTCGGTCTTCGCTGGGGTCTGGCAGCGGCATCGAGTGTAAGCTCGAAGTCGAACCCTAACGCGTCTGTTGTACTCACTGTACTGTTCAATAACACTGTAGTGGATTGGTACTCACCCAGCGCGCCGACTCGCTCGAACATATCCGGCGACATGTCGCGGCGACCAGCGCAAGAACTCCCCGAGGAGGCCGACATGTCTGACCCCTGTCGGGATGAGCATGCTGACATCATGGCCGGGGAGTCTTGAGCGGACCCTCTTGGTGGTGGTGGTGAAAATAGCGGTAGGTTTGCGCTATGTATCACGGTAGTCGCGGCGGTCGAACTCGCCAACCGGTGGCGTGGTGCGGGCGACACTGTACGGTGAAGCGTCGCCCCCCCTTCGGGTTTTTTTATACTGTGTCTCGCGGTCTCACTTGGCACAGGAGCGCGCGTGGGCGCATTTGTTTTTGGTGTCGGTGGCGCGCTAACGGTAGCCGCAACTGTTGTCACCACTTGTGCGTACGTATCACGTTCGGGTGCTGTAGGCGCAGCGGAGCGCACATTAGGCGGAGTTTTAATGGTGTTAGGCGCGGGCGGCAGCGCGGGGCGCGCTTGTGCATTCGTATCTCGCACTGTCATCGCCGCGGGGCGCGCGGACTGCGACACGGTCGCGCGCTGTCCCGGCGCAGCTTGGCGCGCGGCGGCGGTGGCGGCGCGAACTACTTGTGCGCGGCTCGGCGGCCCGGCCGACCCCGGGGCCTGTATTGGCACGGGGCGGAATGCAGGCGGACGGATGGGGACTGCAGGCTGCCGGTTCGACGGCGGCACAGGCGAAACACGCGCAGTCGCCAGTGTCGACGGTGATCCGGTGTGAGTCAACCCAGTCCGGCTTGTTGATGTCCCGTTGTTGCTGTCCGGTGAAGCTCCAGGCTCCAGGTGACGCGCCTCTCATGCTGGGCAGCGACGTCGAGCGGTCACCCATCTGATGGGCAGTAGTTGGGCTGGTGGGGGAGGTGTCGTGGTCCATGGGACCTCGACCATCTTTTTCTTTCTTGGGCGGCATGATTAAAATTGTGGCCTCCGCAACCGCAACGGTTTGTAAACAAACCGGGCAGCGCGGGGCTGCAACTTCCCGTTGAGCTCCCGCAAGTATTTATTTACAACAATAAACACCTACGAGAACACAACAGGTAGTAGCAGATACGGCTCGGGCGGATGTGACGTCACTCGTTAGTTCGTAGGCTCGTACGTGCGTGTGACGACGTTGACCACAGGCGAATCTCGATGCTAACTCCGATGCATGCCGCAAAAGATTTCGCCCGGCTCCCTAGTACTTCTCGTGGTAACAAAACGATAGCGACTTCTATCTCGACGTGAACGCCATCTAGTTGTGAAGCAGGTACTAAAATGCGCTCTTGGCTTGTGTCGTGAAGGATATTTTTGTTGAAATAAACACAATTGGGTAAAAGTTATGTATTTCGAAATAATACAATGGACACATAAACTGAAGCCTTTTTCCTATGGGATATACAGAAACTACAGAACTCTACCTGCTACGTTATATTATTATTTAAATAAATTATTTGTAGTTTTTTAAGTAATTGTACAAACAGTAACACCATTTGACTTAGCGTTCACATGTCCCCGCGCTATCTGGCACAGTTTTTGTTTTTGTAATTGTCGTCAGGTGGCTAAAATTTGTATAGAAAACCCATTTTTTTTTTTTTTGATAATTTACTGTGACTTCGTATGAGGAAGTTGTTCATAGGCAGAAGCTGCACGGGCGATAAGCAGACTAACCTAACAGCTTATCTATTCATAAGCTTTTCGAGATGCCTTCGAATGGGATGAGATGAGGCATGATTCGTTAGATACCTACTGTACATGATAAGTGTATTCACAGAATCTCTTCAAAAGGATATTAACCGATTTTCCACACTGATGAAGCTACTTCCGTATGTCATTATTTTCCTGGGTTATTTCAGGTTTAGGTTCAAATTCAAAAACTATGGGTTATTCGCGTTAGATATTTTTTCCAAAAGGGTTCACCTAGAAACCTTTCATCATGTCCACTTACCTTCCCCACAGGGCCCGCTCCTGTAGTTCCCGGGAATGCGCCGCCCTGAACAGCCGCGTGTCCGCCGCCGCGCACGAGACCGGCGCCCTGCGCCACGAGCTGCACGACCTGCGCCAGCAGCTCGCCCGCGTGCAGCACGAGCTGCGGCTCACCCGGGAGCAGCTGGACTGGTGGCCGCGACCACTCACCAAGTAAGTGGACGGATGTCATAACAAATCCAGGTTCCAGGCTCATCATCAGCATTTCAACCGAAAGACGTCCACTACTGAACATAGGCCTCACCCAAGTAGTGCTATATCTATCAAGGCTGTGCGACTCCAGGTTGCTTCTGAGAAGTCCCAAATGAGCATTTCTCTTTTTTTTTGCCATTACACATTTTTGGAATGTCCCATGATATTGTTGATGAATAACTTTGGCGTAATTTATAAATTACTGATACTGTTTTGCTTAGGAGCATAATTGTAATTAAAATTTGCAGAAAATATTTTACCAAATATCATAAATACGTTATTTAAATAAAAAATCACTTAAATTTAAACTGTCGAAAATTGGAATGTATGAAAATTCGTATGTCCCAGTCTACCACTGGCAATTTCAAACTCAATTATTTTGATAATGTTCAAAGACACTTTACTGAGATTTTGATTTTAAATCGTATTCCAAGGTAAAAAGGTCCACGTTGTATTGCCTTTTGGTAATTTGGTTAATATTTTACGTAGAATAAATGAATTTTAAAGTTGTCCCAAAGAAAGTTCCAATAATGGATTTCAGTTTTTGTTACCTATTTTCGTGTGTAAAATATTAATAAACTTCTATTTAGCAATGTTTTTCTGAACGAACAACACCGTAGATGCCATTAAATGCCGCCATAATGATGTATTGTGTCAGTTGCTGTTCCAGAAATTAGAGTGCACGTCACGTACTCGTTTTAGAGTGAATCTCATTCCAGCTTTTGTTATTACTGTTTCAAGGAAAGTTGACAATATATTGCCACTCTTTTTATCTTAATACAATAGTAATTAACTTCCATTAAAATTTAGTGTAAAATAATAGGCGCAACTGCAATTTTAACTACCACAATAATATTTTGAAAAAATCAAACACTTGTTTCGTTACTTTTTTTTTTGTTACTTTGGGGTAGTAACGTATAAGCGGAAAATTTAGCTAACAAAAACGGAATTAAAAGAAATACGATAAAACAAGAGACTGATTGGATTATAGTTTATCAAACGTTGATTATGATTAAGCACTAATCCATCTTTTTATTTATTCATAACTTTAATCCTTTTAATAGGCATTTAGACCCAGCCTTATGTTTTTATTTTGTTACCAATTACTCCTTTTTTGTTACTGTCCCTAAAATCTCCTGTCTTTAAACTCACTTTTATGTATTTATTTATTTATTTTATATCAATATAACTTCTAAAGAAAATCAATTTTACTCAACATTTTTATAAGAAGTAAACAAAATCTTTCAATTTTGTTTGTTCTTCATTTAAATTGACTTTAAGTTAAAAGTAACAAAACAAATATTAAAGCACCTAAATTAGAAATATTTTTTCACTTTTTTAGTATTTCTTTGCGATAATTTTATTCAATTTATCAAGAAGTTTAAGAAACATAAATATTATAGCCAAAGAATTTGCGACTTTACAGTCTTTTTTTAACAATTCAGGAGTAACAAAATAAGAACATTTAGCCTACCTTCATTTAGATTATTATATATTTTAAAATAAATCCTAAATAAAATATGATTCCTTGTGAAAAATCTAAATATTTATGAAATAAACTATTTGATTTCAAGAAATAAAAGCGATCTATGGATATTTTTATTTTTGGCCGCTTTTTGAAAATATGGCAAAAAAAAAGAGAAACGCTCAAATGGAAAAAAAATTGTTTACCCGACCCATAAATCAAACCCATGACTTCGGCTGCTTGGGATGCTCAACAGTACTGCTTACGACCACTAGATTGAAGTGGCATTATATTTTATTTTGCAGGACTTTTTATGTGCAGGGCTTGTGAAGGTGACACAAGATCACAGTTAGTGCGTATAAGGACACAGAATTTATGTCGATTCATCATCTTCATCAGCCTACAGCAGTTTACAGCTGGTCATAGCTAGGCCTCTCCAATTGCACGCTATATGTTCCGAAGCAGCATTCGTGGTCTCCACTCAATAACACGTCTATATTTACCAGATTTAAGAACGTACTCAATTTTATTTTCTGTTTTAAAAAAGAACCTTTGTTTTTGTTGACAGAATAATGGGTGCAGCGAGGTCATGGTTCCGAAGCCCTAAGGCAGTGCCCGACGCCATCCTGTGGGCTCTCATACCAGCCAGACACGGCATTCCATAGACGACAGAACCAAAATACAGACTTTTTTTGTACTAGAACATATTTTGAACTTAACGGTAATAGGTACAGATATTGTCAACAGTAAAAATACAATATTTTTAAGAAAGGTTCTTTAAAGTTTTTGTTTAGTATAAACGTTTACAAGGTAAGTTTGGTAAGTATTTTATTTTTATAAGGTTGTCCACATTCTAGATGTTATTTCGTTATAAAGTACTTGATTGTTTAATGTATTTTTAAGTGATTGTTGTTGCTTAGTGTTAGATAATAAACGCTTAAAAATGTGTTGGTACTTTTTTTATACAGGGTGTGCAAAAGATCGGATGAGATTGAATCAAACAAAACAGGGCGATAGGGAGTTTTGTTATAAGGAGATAAAAAATAAAAATATTCTTTTTATCATACTTTATGACCACAAAGTGGGGCAAATAGCCCCACATATCGCTTTGTTGCGATTCTTACACGATTTTTTCCCACCCTGTATATCGACTGGTATTGTGTTGTTCACTCAGTTTTACAGCTTTCAAACTTGTTTAGACGGTGATATAGTGTTTATTCAATAGGAAATAATAGCTTCTGCTTCGCCTTCGTGAAAGTAGGACAGGTACTATCTCAAAGCATACTCTCGGGACTAAAAGTATGTATGCGGTATGCCTTCTCCAAGGTCCTGTCTATTTCTATACCACAACTATTCAAAATTGGTTCAACAGTTTAGGCATGGAAATTTAAAAAAACAGACCGACAGACAGAGTTACTTTCGCATTCATAATAAAAAAACAAACTCGACGTCTTCAATTTATTTCAGTCTTACATTTCTAATCAACAATGTTTCAACTACAAAATATCAACATTTGGAATGGTTCCTATCACTGGGGGCGAGCCATGCACTTACAATAGTTGTTACTGCTACGAATCCACATCCTACATCCTTTCATAAAACATTTAAAATAACTTTGTGCAATTTTACATTATTATGTCGAAATATACCAATAGAATATAATATACAAAATCAATATAAATTGTTGTTCAATTTTATAATGCAAACGGATAATAATCGCAATCGACTAGAAAAACGATAACAAAACAATCAATTCTTGCACAAGCATTTGCTATAATAATAAACATAAATAAAATGGGGAATGTTAAGTCTTACATCGGATTTCTAAATGAAGAATTTTAACTTAAAAACTTGTAACTCTATTGTTATAGTTTGACAAGTCGGCCTAAGGAGTTTGACAGTTCTCAATTTCAAATTCTCTTCTCGGAAACCGGGGGTTACCCTTAAAAACGAAATGCTTCACTAATGGATATAAAGGTGAACGCTAGTCGTGTCGACCGCTACCGTTGAACTACTCTGATTAGGCCTACATATCTGCTCGCCCCCCTGTTACGTAAACATAAGGATGAAGACGTTTGGGCCAGTGGCACGAAGAAAAGCAGATCGTTTATGAAAAATTATGAACCACTACCATTTACTGAAGGTCGTGCTAATAATGGTAGCCTGCTGGAAATCTTCCCTTCCATTTCTTTCCCGACACAATCCCTTCCTCCTATGAGTAAGTACCTTTTTTATATAATAGCAACACTTTTTTTTCCAATTTAAACCGATTTTGAAAAAGGAGGTTATGTGTTCTAGTTGTAAGTTTACATGTCTGCAATTTTCTTGAAAATGATTGACTTTTCCTTTTTGGCCTTGTAAACCAATTTACTTATAAATATATCCTTGTCACTAGCCCGAACCAATAATTTTGAAATAGATATTTACAAGATGTCAGATATTTATTTACATAAATAAGTACGATTTGAATTACTCTTCCATATAATTAATAACGAGATGTTGACGCCATATTTGCTAAAATAAACATATAACAAACAAAAAACATTTTGATTATTTAAAATTTAATAATTATATACGTCAAGTTTTTAGATAAACAGAAAACCACTGTTACGGTTTGTAGAAAATAGACACCCTTTTTGGGATTTTAAATTGTAACTACCTGATTTTTAATCAGCAAAAAATGTAAATAGCAAATATAACATCAATAAACATAATAAATAGCTAATTGCTAGCTTTAAATCTGTGCAGGTGTGTTTGGAGAGCAGACTTGATATTTATTTTTTAACATCTGTTTTTATTTTAATGTAGGGGGATAACAGTTTTAATTATTTTTGTCGAATCCTTATAAAGGAGTAATCATCATTATTAAATTACTAATGGATGATGGAAGAATACCAAAGGTTTTATAGTGGCCCTTGTTTTTTTTTTTTTTTTTGATATTATCATGAACTTCAGTACGATTAGAAATATCAAACTACCACATTGGTCTTCAAGCAAATCTAGACCTTGATGATAACGATGTGCGTCTTTTCTAAAGTTCAAAATGAAATGCAATATCATTGGTGTCTTCTCCCCAACACAGTAAAATGCAATCACATTGCGAAATCTTAGAGTATGATGATAACATTATGACTAGAACCATAACAAACATGTGTTGAAACCTAAGCCGCCAACAGATAATAATTAATAATATAACTTTGATTGAACACTAACATCATTGCTTTTATCCTAAGTTAAAACGGCTTATTCCGTTTATCCATCCCAAAACAGCCACCCTAAGGTGGCTACTCGGAAACGCGTGTTCACCTATCCACCCTGAACGGGGTGGATAATCGGAATTCACTTCTGATTGTTCTTCCGACTTTATACCTCAAGTACAGTCGACAGTGGAATAAACATCTAATCAAAGTAAAAATTTGCATCCTGTATGAAAAAAAAAAACATTTTTAATAAACAAAACAATTCTTACTTATCTACCAACTTAAATTAATTTAAAAAAAAAGTACACCCGTGAAAAGAGTACACAAGTTTTTTTTTTTGTTGCCCTTCACTAGGAATTTCTTCCTGTATCGTGGGTGCGTTTACAAACATAAAACTCACATACACAAACACCCAGAGCCGGAACAACTATCTGTAGGTCATACAAATATTTGTTCCGTGCGGGAATCGAACCCGCGACACGCAGCGCAGCAGTCAATCGCTTAACCACTGCGCCACTACTACGTAGACTATTACATTCAGCATAGTAAATGTCTTAAACAAGCCCGCGCTGTTGACTGTACACAAGCGGGGAGGAGTGGATAAACGGAATAAGCCGTTAAAACAACTTATTTACGGTAAGAGCTGATAAGTTCACATTCATTAGGAAAACTGTCTGAAATATTATGTAGGTTTCAAAATCCTTGCCAGTTTCAACCACCCATTTCGTACTTATTATACAGGGCCAGTTATTTGTAAAAACACAACATAAAAAATGCAATATTTACCCGAAACAATGTACCTATGAATCGAGTCAAAACTTATTTAGCCGGTTGTGTTTTGGACCAAAAAAAGCGACATTGAAAAGAGACAAACACATACATCTATAGGATTTAACTTATGGGAGAATTATAATTAAATACCGCGTGTGAAAAATCACAATAATAATGATATTGAATGGTTGGTTGGTTTAGTGTTTTACAAACAACCACGTAACAATTTATTACTTCACATTTACTCTTGTATTCGGTCATTTAGAGGTGCTACAGTTTTACATACTGTTGTTATGTTTGATCTAGATAGACGGACTGCATTTCAACTGCACTCCATCTGCATATTTGCAGTTTGAATGCAGTTTATGTGCAGTTGATATACATAATACATCTGAACAACTGCATCGAAACTGCTAACCGACTGCGCAGTCTACTCATTTGTCCGTCTGTCTAGAGCCTAACCGGATAAATGTATCTGCATCACGAATGTTTTGTATGCAGATGTAATGTTACAATGAGTGATTGTTTTAGGTGTAAATCACTTTACTTTAAAACTCAGGATGCCAGAATAACGAATACATTTTTGTTTAAAGTACTGCCTTCTGTGTTCGGTGTGTTAGAATTTACTCTGTTATGAAGCGTTATCGTCCATTTTAGTTAGTTCCATTTACAAATTTAGACAGTTCCCCAAGTTACGTAACTCACAACTTTTACCGTAACATCGTGTACATTCAAGACAAGCTCACACAGAAGTATACATTCAATGGATTTATTACTATTATTACAAACATTATCAATAATTATTACATATACTCGTAGTTATTTATATTAAATGCAACTTTGGAGTTTAGATTGGAGTCATAGAATAGTTTAGGCCAAAATATAATAATTTGTACTAAAATCAAGATTGTATTTTAATTTTTATAACGATCTCAGTTTTAAATATTTTAAAATATACATATCTGTATCTGATAAAACGATAAACAATATTTTAGAGTTTTGAGACCAAGAAGAATAGTTTTTAAATATATTTATGAGACAGTGGAATAGTTTATTGTTGAATAATAAAATATTTAAAACATGAAACCTTTCAATATTTATAATAGTTTTACATTTATAGAAAGTTTTACAAATACTGTAGAATCTCACTAAAGAAACTAAATATTGAAATAAATAAATATCTATTATTTAATATTTAAGTATAACACCGCTAAATACTTGAAATAAGTACTTTCTTTATAAATAATATTGATAATTGCCCTTTTAAATAAATCTACGTTTTCTACAAGTAAATATTAAATTTTAATTAAAATAAAATTCACTCAGATCTAAATAAAACTACTCTTTAAGTATTTTTAAAGTAACTATATAAGCTGCCTCAATGTGAGCAAAAGGATATTATAAAATTGCCTCGTGTACAGTTGACAAAAGAGATGATATACCAGGCGGCTACTATTTATTTTCAAATCATGTCACCTAAGAGCGGTTACGCACTGCATCGGATCCAAATCCGAAAAAGCGGCGAAGTGTATACCCATGTACGTTAGCTTTCACATGCGTGGCATACATGGCTATTCACTTCGCCGCCAGGTACCCGGCACCGGCTACCTGGCTACCGGCTACCGAGGCTTATGAAAAGGCACTTACCATGCTCCTCTGAGTGCGTCTAAAGGTCGTTAACCTCGGTAACCATGTTGACGATCTCTTTTGTTGATTGTACATTTCAAACCCATCGGCACCTCTATGTTTTTCTATTTCGTAAATTAAAAGCCTCAGTTAGATTAGATCGACTAACGTTATGTGCCTCGTTTTATAGAAAAAACTACAGTTCTTTAGTTATTTTAGGCTAAGCTAAAGACAAACTTTCTGACTCTTAAAAAACATATGCTAACAAAAATCTTTCAATTTATCAGTTAATTATTTAACAAATAAAGTGCAGGCATCTTTGTGTTGAAGTAATTATAATAAGTGCCTAAAATCAAATAGGGTTTTATAAATACAAATATGCACTAACAAATTTTCTTTGTTATTTTACGTTACAAGTACATTCTCTAATGTACCTACAATATTAATTTCTTACAAAAGCAACGTACTTGCTTTCAATTCAAGTATAGATTTAGATTTAAATAAATTAATTGTCTTTTTCATTCTCATTCTCTGCCCAAAATGCCCAAACATTTTTTTTTAATTATTTTCGTCAATTTTATTTAATTGTTTGATTAATTTAGGTTTTCTTTGAAAGCGGTTCACTTACTTAATAATAATATTGACAATAAACTTGGATGTTTCCTTATATCGTTATTGTCATACGTTTATCAATTCCATGTAGATGGACTTCGTCTTTGGCAGGATTCCATTAAAATTTAAAGGCTCATGGACCCATGTTAATTATTTAGAGTATACTTTGGAGAGTCAGAATACGTGTTAAAAGGCTCGTCAACACGACACTTTGCAGTAGCGTTAAATGGCCTTTAATAAACCGGTTGTTTATGTCCTCAAAAGTATAACAAGATGGCGGCAATTCTTGCCAATTTCTTTCTCTTAGTGCAATGGACATGTTTGGACCAACATGGGCCACTGTGTAAGCCGATACGTGCGTACAACCATCTGACGTAGAGTTATGACTAGTTTGAGACTGATCCGCTCGCTTACTTTAATTTATATTCAAATTGCTCGATTTCGATCCCACGATTATATACTACATTTTATATAAACTATGCCTCTGTCCACGAGT
The DNA here is from genome assembly GCA_964057195.1 of Orthosia cruda. Lineage (NCBI taxonomy): Eukaryota > Metazoa > Arthropoda > Insecta > Lepidoptera > Noctuidae > Orthosia > Orthosia cruda. The sequence goes on along the minus strand of OZ059845.1, from coordinate 1,030,587 downwards.
GGGACTTTCAGCCTTTAAATAAATTGGAAACAGTTCCTCTGTTATAATAATACAAAATCAATTGGATCGTTTTTCAACATAATTCTTTATGCCAAAGACATAAGTTTCAAATTGAAATGACTCACGCAATAGCGTAAAATACAACACAATACAGTGAAGAAGAAATTCGTATGATTTTTTTCCCCTTGCTTGATATTTTTACCTGGATGATAATGTTATATACCTATCACAAACGTTGTATTGTACAAAATGTACTTATTTATCTGACCAGCCAATTGTCTTGTTGAGCCAATTGGAGCGGATTTCGGCTTCTTATTCAAGTTTCCAAACTCAAGCAAGTCCTCCCTACCTGCACCCACAGTACACACTAGATCATGCCGAAGCCCTCCCCCCCCTCGTTGATGGCCCACAGCAGTGCGTGCACCAGCAGCTCGTAGCTGTCGTAGTCCGGCAGGCACAGCTGGTTGAAGCACGTGTGGGCTGTGGGGAGCGCTCCGAAGTTGGGCGCTGCTGTTATTTGGAAGCGGGGGTTTAGCTCCTGGAAAGGAAAGGTCATGGTTAGGTTTGATATCTTTAAGCCCGGAGGCGGCCCTCAACAAGTCGGAGCTCATGGTGTTTCATATCCCCCGGCCAGCCTCACATCGTGGTCGGGGAATCGAATCATTGTCGAGTATACCATGAAGTACCTGGCGGCGCCTAGGCAGTGCTGAGGTTGGCCAGCGCCGCCCAGAACCAGCTCAGCAGCCGCTCCCAGTGGGGCCTGAGCCCACAGTACTCATAGGATACCCACCATGAAGCCCCCGGACGGCAGCTGCGAGCAGCCCGTGGTGAACTGCAGCAGGCGGGCGCGCTCCTCGGTGCTGAAGTTGGCCAGCGCCGCCCAGAACCAGCTCAGCAGCCGCTCCCAGTGGGGCCTGAGCCCACAGTACTCATAGGATACCCACCATGAAGCCCCCGGACGGCAGCTGCGAGCAGCCCGTGGTGAACTGCAGCAGGCGGGCGCGCTCCTCGGTGCTGAAGTTGGCCAGCGCCGCCCAGAACCAGCTCAGCAGCCGCTCCCAGTGGGGCCTGAGCCCACAGTACTCATAGGATACCCACCATGAAGCCCCCGGACGGCAGCTGCGAGCAGCCCGTGGTGAACTGCAGCAGGCGGGCGCGCTCCTCGGTGCTGAAGTTGGCCAGCGCCGCCCAGAACCAGCTCAGCAGCCGCTCCCAGTGGGGCCTGAGCCCACAGTACTCATAGGATACCCACCATGAAGCCCCCGGACGGCAGCTGCGAGCAGCCCGTGGTGAACTGCAGCAGGCGGGCGCGCTCCTCGGTGCTGAAGTTGGCCAGCGCCGCCCAGAACCAGCTCAGCAGCCGCTCCCAGTGGGGCCTGAGCCCACAGTACTCATAGGATACCCACCATGAAGCCCCCGGACGGCAGCTGCGAGCAGCCCGTGGTGAACTGCAGCAGGCGGGCGCGCTCCTCGGTGCTGAAGTTGGCCAGCGCCGCCCAGAACCAGCTCAGCAGCCGCTCCCAGTGGGGCCTGAGTCCACAGTACTCATAGGATACCCACCATGAAGCCCCCGGACGGCAGCTGCGAGCAGCCCGTGGTGAACTGCAGCAGGCGGGCGCGCTCCTCGGTGCTGAAGTTGGCCAGCGCCGCCCAGAACCAGCTCAGCAGCCGCTCCCAGTGGGGCCTGAGCCCACAGTACTCATAGGATACCCACCATGAAGCCCCCGGACGGCAGCTGCGAGCAGCCCGTGGTGAACTGCAGCAGGCGGGCGCGCTCCTCGGTGCTGAAGTTGGCCAGCGCCGCCCAGAACCAGCTCAGCAGCCGCTCCCAGTGGGGCCTGAGCCCACAGTACTCATAGGATACCCACCATGAAGCCCCCGGACGGCAGCTGCGAGCAGCCCGTGGTGAACTGCAGCAGGCGGGCGCGCTCCTCGGTGCTGAAGTTGGCCAGCGCCGCCCAGAACCAGCTCAGCAGCCGCTCCCAGTGGGGCCTGAGCCCACAGTACTCATAGGATACCCACCATGAAGCCCCCGGACGGCAGCTGCGAGCAGCCCGTGGTGAACTGCAGCAGGCGGGCGCGCTCCTCGGTGCTGAAGTTGGCCAGCGCCGCCCAGAACCAGCTCAGCAGCCGCTCCCAGTGGGGCCTGAGCCCACAGTACTCATAGGATACCCACCATGAAGCCCCCGGACGGCAGCTGCGAGCAGCCCGTGGTGAACTGCAGCAGGCGGGCGCGCTCCTCGGTGCTGAAGTTGGCCAGCGCCGCCCAGAACCAGCTCAGCAGCCGCTCCCAGTGGGGCCTGAGCCCACAGTACTCATAGGATACCCACCATGAAGCCCCCGGACGGCAGCTGCGAGCAGCCCGTGGTGAACTGCAGCAGGCGGGCGCGCTCCTCGGTGCTGAAGTTGGCCAGCGCCGCCCAGAACCAGCTCAGCAGCCGCTCCCAGTGGGGCCTGAGCCCACAGTACTCATAGGATACCCACCATGAAGCCCCCGGACGGCAGCTGCGAGCAGCCCGTGGTGAACTGCAGCAGGCGGGCGCGCTCCTCGGTGCTGAAGTTGGCCAGCGCCGCCCAGAACCAGCTCAGCAGCCGCTCCCAGTGGGGCCTGAGCCCACAGTACTCATAGGATACCCACCATGAAGCCCCCGGACGGCAGCTGCGAGCAGCCCGTGGTGAACTGCAGCAGGCGGGCGCGCTCCTCGGTGCTGAAGTTGGCCAGCGCCGCCCAGAACCAGCTCAGCAGCCGCTCCCAGTGGGGCCTGAGCCCACAGTACTCATAGGATACCCACCATGAAGCCCCCGGACGGCAGCTGCGAGCAGCCCGTGGTGAACTGCAGCAGGCGGGCGCGCTCCTCGGTGCTGAAGTTGGCCAGCGCCGCCCAGAACCAGCTCAGCAGCCGCTCCCAGTGGGGCCTGAGCCCACAGTACTCATAGGATACCCACCATGAAGCCCCCGGACGGCAGCTGCGAGCAGCCCGTGGTGAACTGCAGCAGGCGGGCGCGCTCCTCGGTGCTGAAGTTGGCCAGCGCCGCCCAGAACCAGCTCAGCAGCCGCTCCCAGTGGGGCCTGAGCCCACAGTACTCATAGGATACCCACCATGAAGCCCCCGGACGGCAGCTGCGAGCAGCCCGTGGTGAACTGCAGCAGGCGGGCGCGCTCCTCGGTGCTGAAGTTGGCCAGCGCCGCCCAGAACCAGCTCAGCAGCCGCTCCCAGTGGGGCCTGAGCCCACAGTACTCATAGGATACCCACCATGAAGCCCCCGGACGGCAGCTGCGAGCAGCCCGTGGTGAACTGCAGCAGGCGGGCGCGCTCCTCGGTGCTGAAGTTGGCCAGCGCCGCCCAGAACCAGCTCAGCAGCCGCTCCCAGTGGGGCCTGAGCCCACAGTACTCATAGGATACCCACCATGAAGCCCCCGGACGGCAGCTGCGAGCAGCCCGTGGTGAACTGCAGCAGGCGGGCGCGCTCCTCGGTGCTGAAGTTGGCCAGCGCCGCCCAGAACCAGCTCAGCAGCCGCTCCCAGTGGGGCCTGAGCCCACAGTACTCATAGGATACCCACCATGAAGCCCCCGGACGGCAGCTGCGAGCAGCCCGTGGTGAACTGCAGCAGGCGGGCGCGCTCCTCGGTGCTGAAGTTGGCCAGCGCCGCCCAGAACCAGCTCAGCAGCCGCTCCCAGTGGGGCCTGAGCCCACAGTACTCATAGGATACCCACCATGAAGCCCCCGGACGGCAGCTGCGAGCAGCCCGTGGTGAACTGCAGCAGGCGGGCGCGCTCCTCGGTGCTGAAGTTGGCCAGCGCCGCCCAGAACCAGCTCAGCAGCCGCTCCCAGTCGCGCCCGGAGCCCGACACCAGCGCGTGAGCCCGCCAGTCCGCCACCGACACCTCGCCTGTGCCGCACACCAGCAGCTGAGGACCACAACATGGTTATGTTATTAACGGCTGCTCAGTTTCAACACCTCAGCGCAATAAATTACTGACATGTCATCTGCCTACACTACATTCCACTGCTGCCCGACCTAATGATTTATAAAGTACCGATTATAGCCATATTTTATTGCGAAACAGAATCAAACATCTTTCGTTCGTCACGTTTGTGATTCAGTGGTGATACAATCACTTAGTATTGATATAGCATCGCTTATTCTTCTTCTTCTCGAGTCGATGAAAACTCTTTAAATATTTTGGGCCCTATAGGTGGCCACGCCGATTGCGGCGTCAGTGGCGTGCTTAAGGTCTTCCATTATTGATCTTCGCTATAAACATGCAACTGTTTCGCTGCTGTACCGCGATAACAGCTATGCAAAATCGAAAACGACATCACTAAATGCACATCTTCATCTCGTATTTTAGCTATGAAAAGTAAAATCGTCGAAAAAGTTCGTTGAACACACTTTTATTCCAATTTACTTTAGACATTGGCAGAATAGTCGACATCTTGCTTTGCTTACCTTATAAAAATAAGAATATAATAGAAGATAGTTATTGCGCACATTCTAATGTGTTTATGTATTTGGCAGTAAACATGCCTAGCGTGTCAACTTTTTTGGCAAGCTTCGCTGAGGTAGCTAACACTCCAATAAAATTTTCTCCTCCACTTTACCGAGATCACGTCTGTTTCAATTACAACAAATTGTCCAGTTGCGTAGACATTTGAGACACAAAACCACACAATTTGTCATTACAATATTCATTCGTAATTAATTTGCGGATAATTAAAGTAGCTATAAAATGACACAAGAAAAATCCCCTTTAAATACTCAAAAAGTTCTGTACCTACTCAGCCATCAGTGAGCGACTGGCAATCGGTCAACAACAAGGGAAAAGGTAATAGCAAATTGTCAGCCACATTTGCTCGCCGATGGCTGTCGCTCTGCTGGCTAAAACCATACGTAATACGAAATTATCGCGATCACCTTGCGATAAATGCACATGCAAATGTTAGTTAGCAGATTTGTATTGTTAGCAGAGCTGTCGTAAAATTATTATGATGTGGCTATCGTTCATACATAATGCAGATCCGCGCTTGAAGAGCAGGTTTTTCGCAAAAATAAGCTGATTTTTTGACGTAAAGCGATAATCGCGCGATGATTGCACAATCTCTGCGCAATTATTGCTGATTGCTATTTCATACGTAATATAACTGCTGTTTCATGTTAGAGCAACATACCTCCAGTTCATTCTCGTCGAAGATGGCGAGTAGGTTGTCGGGCACGAGCAGCGTGAGTCCGCGCAGGAAGGCGTCCGTCTCGTGTCGCACTCGCGCCGCCAGTCTCCACTGTGCCAGCGCGTCTAGGTACGCTATCTTACTGCTGTTGCGCACCTGGAACGAAACACAAAATTCGTTATTTAATTCACTCAGACAAACATTATCTATACTAATATTATAAAGCTGAAGAGTTTGTTTGAAAGCGCTAATCTCAGGAACTACACCACCAGTCTGCCCTGCGCGTCGTACACGTCGTCACAGAAGTATAGCTCTGGCTAAGACGTGAGATACATACCCTGATAGTGGAGCCGTTGGGCAGCAGGTCGTGTGTCTCCACCAGTCTGCCCTGCGCGTCGTACACGTCGTCTCAGAAGTATAGCTCTGGCTAAGACGTGAGCTACATACCCTGATAGTGGAGCCGTTGGGCAGCAGGTCGTGTGTCTCCACCAGTCTGCCCTGCGCGTCGTACACGTCGTCTCAGAAGTATAGCTCTGGCTAAGACGTGAGATACATACCCTGATAGTGGAGCCGTTGGGCAGCAGGTCGTGTGTCTCCACCAGTCTGCCCTGCGCGTCGTACACGTCGTCACAGAAGTATAGCTCTGGCTAAGACATGAGCTACATACCCTGATAGTGGAGCCGTTGGGCAGCAGGTCGTGTGTCTCCACCAGTCTGCCCTGCGCGTCGTACACGTCGTCTCAGAAGTATAGCTCTGGCTAAGACGTGAGCTACATACCCTGATAGTGGAGCCGTTGGGCAGCAGGTCGTGTGTCTCCACCAGTCTGCCCTGCGCGTCGTACACGTCGTCTCAGAAGTATAGCTCTGGCTAAGACGTGAGATACATACCCTGATAGTGGAGCCGTTGGGCAGCAGGTCGTGTGTCTCCACCAGTCTGCCCTGCGCGTCGTACACGTCGTCACAGAAGTATAGCTCTGGCTAAGACATGAGCTACATACCCTGATAGTGGAGCCGTTGGGCAGCAGGTCGTGTGTCTCCACCAGTCTGCCCTGCGCGTCGTACACGTCGTCACAGAAGTATAGCTCTGGCCAAGACGTGAGCTACATACCCTGATAGTGGAGCCGTTGGGCAGCATGTCGTGTGTCTCCACCAGTCTGCCCTGCGCGTCGTACACGTCGTCACAGAAGTATAGCTCTGGCTAAGACGTGAGCTACATACCCTGATAGTGGAGCCGTTGGGCAGCAGGTCGTGTGTCTCCACCAGTCTGCCCTGCCTGTCGTACACGTCGTCACAGAAGTATAGCTCTGGCTAAGACGTGAGCTACATACCCTGATAGTGGAGCCGTTGGGCAGCAGGTCGTGTGTCTCCACCAGTCTGCCCTGCGCGTCGTACACGTCGTCACAGAAGTATAGCTCTGGCTAAGACGTGAGCTACATACCCTGATAGTGGAGCCGTTGGGCAGCAGGTCGTGTGTCTCCACCAGTCTGCCCTGCCTGTCGTACACGTCGTCACAGAAGTATAGCTCTGGCTAAGACGTGAGCTACATACCCTGATAGTGGAGCCGTTGGGCAGCAGGTCGTGTGTCTCCACCAGTCTGCCCTGCGCGTCGTACACGTCGTCACAGAAGTATAGCTCTGGCTAAGACGTGAGCTACATACCCTGATAGTGGAGCCGTTGGGCAGCAGGTCGTGTGTCTCCACCAGTCTGCCCTGCGCGTCGTACACGTCGTCACAGAAGTATAGCTCTGGCTAAGACGTGAGCTACATACCCTGATAGTGGAGCCGTTGGGCAGCAGGTCGTGTGTCTCCACCAGTCTGCCCTGCCTGTCGTACACGTCGTCACAGAAGTATAGCTCTGGCTAAGACGTGAGCTACATACCCTGATAGTGGAGCCGTTGGGCAGCAGGTCGTGTGTCTCCACCAGTCTGCCCTGCGCGTCGTACACGTCGTCACAGAAGTACAGCTCGGGCACGCTGTCGCCGGCGTCCAGGTCGGTCTCCAGTACGTATTTGATCTTCGACAGATACAGCTCGGGATCGTCTTGCTCGAAGTACTGCCAAACAAAATGAAAAAGAGATAAAGACACGTTTCTATTGGCCCCACGTTGGGCGCCAGTTTGTCTTTGAGTGCATTTCCACCAAAACTGTGCCAGATAGCGAAGGGATAAACATTAAATTTTACAAGCTAGGCTAACCAACCGCAACCCTGGTGAAAAAGGGCTAGCGGAGCATGTAAATTAAAACATTCACTTCAATCAAATAATTCAAACAACAATTAACTTAAACCAACTCAAAAATAAGGGAACGCTAAGTCAAATAGTGATACTGTAAGTACACTACACACGTACGACGTAGTACGTGAACAGATCATTGTTACATTTGCCAAGAACAGCATTACAGCGTCAGCGACATACTTTCAGTCCACGCGCCGGCAACACCTTCACACCGTCAGCGCTAAGAAGTGACCTACTAAGATCTTCGCTTCATCAGCTCAATACACATACAACACACATGTAAACATGTATCAATGTGAATTGACCTCAAAATTTGTATATAATTAAGTTAATTACTGTAAAAAATTTGTCATCAAGCTGGAGTCGAGTTTTATTCATCTCTCCGTTACTCCTCTTACTGTGGCCAAGACATCCTTAGCCTTAAACGATCCTGTGAGTCTATGGAATCGGCAGTAAGAAACCCATTTCCTGTGTACATTGCACGACGTACACAAACCCCTATTTCTACCCAAATTCCGTCTATTACCGTAGGTCTCCTTGTAACAGACTTCCCGCACGTAAACCCAACGTAACCTACGTTTGGTGTGGTTTGTATGATAGTGTAGGGCATTAGGATAACTAGGGTGCTAGGTAATTGTTATAGGGCTAGGTTTGTAGTCAGTGGGGTCTTTGGTATCTCATAGGTACCAGATTCAATTGGTGAAAACATAGCCATACTGTACGCATTTGGAATAACGGCCGTACTAAGCTGTAAGTCCCGGTGCGTACACAGTTGTTAATACAAATAATAATGTAGCGTAGCAGGTAGCGTTCTGTAGTTTCTGCATACCATATAGGAAAAAAGTTTGAGTTTATGTGTGCCTTGTATTATTTCGAAATATATAACTTTTATCCAATTGTGTTTATTTCAACAAAAAATATCCTTCACGATACTAGCAAAGAGAGAATTTTAGTACCTGTTTTACAACTAGATGGCGTTGACGTCGAGTTAGAAGTCGCTATCGTTTTGTTACCGCGAGAAGAACTACCAAGCCGGGTGAAATTTCAACGGCCAGCTAAATTGTCCCACAAAAGCTGGACATAGGCCTCTTCTATTATATTTTTGATGTCAGCGATTTGCACGAAAGTGCCAATTGCTATTTAAATACCCATAATGAAAGTGTAGACAAGAAAATACGAACGATTATTGTCAAACTACGGCGAAGCCAAAAGGAAGGGCGAACTAGGGGTATTCTAAACACTTTCTTAACAAGGCTTCAATATTATATTATATTTAAATTGAATTTATTCCGATTACTTCTTAACTTTTAAACAATCATGAAGCTTCGTCTATATTATTATCATTAAGGAAGATCACAAGGAAGGATTATGATTTTAGCAGTATATGTATGTTTGTATTTACGTATGTTCCTCCGTAGCGCCTAAACTATTCATCCGATTTTGATGAATATAATGGTGTCAATCAATTCGTTATTTTGGCCCAAGGCAAAAACATACCGTAGTCGGAAAACAGTTTAAATTAATCTTTTTGCTTGTTTTCAGTCGCTGTAAAATGTGGATTACCTATGTTTCATCGAAAAGAAATTGACAAATTATCACTTCCCAAACAATTTCCCGCATAATTTCATTTGCCAAATTATAACTTAGCAAAAAAGTACGTACGCAAAATACGCGCTTAGACGTGGAGTTGCGGACACCAGCCCGTCTTAACCTAATCTAATCTTAGCAAAAAAATCTCTTCACAAATAATTGTAACGCAAACCTAATATTCGTCAAGTGAACGTTTAAACAATAACTTGTTTCCCAACTAGTACTTATACCATTTTTTTATGTGGTCAAATATTTCAGTTGGAATAACACATTTTACGCAAAATAAAATAAGCCAAATATTAGTATCGTCAGTTAACAATTTACCATTTCTATTCAGTCAATTGCTTAGTCAATGACAAAAAATTGCATATATATTTTATATCAGTTGCACAGAAAATACTAATTAAGTTACAATGTGTAAGTACGATTGCTATTTCTGTCTGCAGGGTCTAAAGTAACCTAACATTAAGGAGATGACGGGAGCTGAGTTCGCTCACGTTGCTCGCTCACTTCAGCTCCCGTCATCTCCTTCAAACCTAACCTGTCCGTGTCGGGGTGCCCAAAGCTCCCGAGCTCGCTTCGCTCGCTCTTGGACTAATTCATTGACTATAATTATACAATTGCCATTAATCTACCATTAATTCATTAATCAATGCAATATTTGGAATCATTTTAATACGCATATTTTATTTTGGTCAAATTTTTACTTGACAGAATATTACCAAGGATAGTGTTATTAAGGTTAAACTAGTCGAAATTTTTTCCATACAAACCTATGTTTGTATGTGTAGTCTGGCGATTACTCTACTGTTTGACGGTGTACGTTCAAAATAAAAAATGATATCAATTTGTCTTATCATTATCTAGCCCTGTTTGGAAACAAAAAGTAAAAAGACACAATATTTGAAAGTTATGAGCGTCGAAAGTTCCATATCTCGGCACTAATTTTAACGCATCTTTGGGCGGAAATAAATATCATAAGAAGAAGGAAAATTGCAAAACAGCCTCCATACAGGGATAGATTAGTAATTAAACAATGCAAATAATTTAATTTTGAAAATATATATTTAGTAGTTTTTTATGATATCTAGACTCCCAAAGGTCTGTTCATAAAATTTAGCGCACTCATTTTCGTCCTAAACCATCATCCATTTCGCTACAAAAGTGCTAATTCGTACGAGAACTAGCTTCTTACTGCTCATCACAGCATCAATATCTTTCGCACGTGTTGTCGGATGAGACAGCATGTATTTTAACCCCGCGCACAAAATAGTTCGTGCCGTTGACTAGGGGAACCTTAAGGACTCAAATCAAATTTTGCCACCAAGCGCCAGATTTCCTCTTTTGCAAAGCAAGCATGCATGGTAATTAATGGCAATTCAATAATTATGGTCAATGAATTAGTCCAAGAGCGAGCAAAGCGAGCTCGGGAGCTTTGGGCACCCCGACACGGACAGGTTTGAAGGAGATGACAGAAACAAGGGTAACCCATTAAAATAGAATTGCATTTTTTTATTATATAATTCCAAAAATATCTTATTTTAGCCTTTATATTTATTGTCATAACAAATCATTAGACCAAATATTTATGGTCTAAAGATTGTTTGCTGTAATAAATCATTTGATTAAATACCAAATGCCATAAATTACACTATCCTTGGTAATATTATGCCGAGTAAAAATTTGACTAAATGAAAATGTGCGTACTAAAATCATTCCTAATTTGGATAGGTATAAAAAAATGTTGCTAAAATTTGTTTGGGTAGTGAAATTTTGACAAAATATTTTCGGCAAAACGGCAGGCTCCCGTAAAATGTAACCGCGCAATGCAAAGTTCCTTTTGTGTTCATGCAATATGTACGAACGTGTCATACTTTTTGTATGAACCATCGCCCACTATAGGCACTAAGCAATCCGCACCGCACTTTTTGAACTATAATGCAAGGCACCTCTGATCCAATGTCACTTAGCTTAATTCCTATATTTATAATCATTCTGGGTACGGCAGAAATTGTACTAGTGTTATAAATGTGACAGTTTGCATGTGTTTGTTACATTTTTTTTTAATGTAATTCAGGGTGTGGCAGATATGTCAACATAATATTACCTTGTAGTGCACCCGCAGCCCGATGATCTGCGCCAGGAAGGACCTGGTGAGCCGCGCGCGCACCAGCTGGCGGTACGAGCATAATGTTACCTTGTAGTGCACCCGCAGCCCGATGATCTGCGCCAGGAAGGACCTGGTGAGCCGCGCGCGCACCAGCTGGCGGTACGAGCATAATGTTACCTTGTAGTGCACCCGCAGCCCGATGATCTGCGCCAGGAAGGACCTGGTGAGCCGCGCGCGCACCAGCTGGCGGTACGAGCATAATGTTACCTTGTAGTGCACCCGCAGCCCGATGATCTGCGCCAGGAAGGACCTGGTGAGCCGCGCGCGCACCAGCTGGCGGTACGAGCATAATGTTACCTTGTAGTGCACCCGCAGCCCGATGATCTGCGCCAGGAAGGACCTGGTGAGCCGCGCGCGCACCAGCTGGCGGTACGAGCCGCCCAGGGCACTCTCGTACAGACACTTGCCTACCAGCTTGCCGGCTAGCTCGAAGTGTTTTAGCTGAAAAAAAAAAGGATTTCTTATATATGTGTAGCTGAAGACTACTGCAGCTGAAAATACCAAAATATAATTTCGATCGAAAGTTTTGTAAACGAAATCAATTGAATATTACATATACAGTTCAAAATATATTGTAGACCATGTGTTTGGGTAGGGCAGAAAGATACCTGAAGAGCCATTCTTATGCTTAATATCGTCCACATTCCATTTGCATTTTCATCTCGGCGACGACCAATATCTATCTCTAACTAACGGTATCATACAAGAAACTGTATAAAAATTAGTGCAGTTTTTACATGATGACCGCGCTAATTCATATTGTCTTTTCGCTATCATTAGATTAAAAGTCACTTACCACGCTCGTAATATGTTCAAATCAAATCATTTATTTGCGAAATATGGGTAGTTTTCAGGGTGCAATTTTTATAAAAGTTCTTTAGACCATATCCTACCATGGCAGGTGTGCAAAATATTTTTTTTTTTTTTATATGCTATAGGCTCGCGCTTGACCACTATCTCACCTGATGGTAAGCGATGTTGTGGTCAAGGGTGAAGCACGCTTGCCTAGAAATAACCTATTCACTCTTGACTTAAAGAACCCCAGATTGTAGCTGTCGGGAAACACAGACTCCGGCAGGGAATTCAACTCCTTAGCTGAACGCATAATAAAAGTGTTCCCAAAACGTTTTGTGCGTATGGGTGGGATGTCCACCAAGTATCGATGGCGCATGGCCGTACGTCTGGTAGTGCGATGATGAAACGGGCTAGGTGGAATTAGATCGTTTTTAATTCCATCCCATACTTCCCGAAATGTAACCGATATAAAAAAGTTAATTTAAAAATCAAAAACCCGACCGCGAACTAAAAAGTTGTAAACAAGTAGAAATTCATGCTGTGCAGTCGGAGGATCAGGTGGTCAGCCAGCTCGCGAATATGTATCCTTTTGATGGATGCAAATGTCTCTGTTGTCAGCAGAAGGTTTGAACAATTGGCTGTGTGCGAATCAACATCTGGCACCCTCGTTGCCCCCTGGACCAGCTGGGTAAGGTTAAGCGCAAGTGCAAGCTTACGCATCTCCCCTCCAGCATGTTCAGTGCACTGGTATGGGAAGAGAAGGAACTCCTAGTGGTGGGCATTAAAGTCGCCCAGTAACACTAACTGGGCGGAAGGGTGCCGCTGCTGTGCCGCATCAGCCGCCTCACTTAGGTACTCTGTGAGCCTTGTTGTCTCCTGATCTCCGCTGTGCCAGCGGTAGACATAGGCTTAGATAATTTTATCCAGATCTGTGTCCACTAGAGCCCACAGTGTTGAAAATCTTGATTCTTTTTCCTTGGCATTTTACATTTTTACGCTGCTAACCTACAGACACGCACTGATAGGACGCCATCATTGGGGCACTAGTCTGGACACTGCGAGGACGCCCGACCCCATCGGGCCCTCCCCATCTGGTCGCCAACCAGCAAGATGGTGCATTCCGGACAATAAAATGAATAAAATATTACATTATTAATTAACAATTGCATCATCTATACATTAAATAATTATATTATTGGACAATTACATTATAAATAAAATAAAATAATAAGCTTTTTGAATTGAATACCTTTTTAACAGATTTTTAAATAAATTGAAATTACTAGATTCTTATATGTACTTAGGTAGTTTATTATATATTCCAGGGCCTACACAAAATGCACTCTTATCAAACATAGCCGTTCTATGGCTTATTGCACTGAGTGTGTGTGTGTGTGTGTCCAAAATGGTACCATCGAACTGATCTGTTGATGAAGCCGGCAGGTAGGCAGTGGAACTCCGAAATAAAACAAATTTATCCTAGTCGTGTTTGGGCTTATTGGAATCGTCATGAGATGTACTTTGTCCATATATGTATTGTTATGGCAATTGGAGTTACCTATCAAAACTAAAAAAGGGTATTAATGTATAAATAAACTTTTTAACAAAAAAAAAACAAACGGACTTCCAAAAAAACGTTGGTGTTGAAACACGGAAAACAATAGGTACCAAAGACAGGAAAAGAAAGTTATTTTTCACTTTGTAGTGTTTTTTTTTTGTTAAAAAGCTTATTTTTATAGTGTCTTATTTATTTAGGCAAATATTTAGGCAAGCGTACTTCACCGTCGAACACATCATCGCTTACCATCAGGTGAGATAGTGGTCAAGTGCAAGCATACAGAAAAAAAAAATAGTTCTTATGTTCAATGCTAGTTCATGTTGCACAACTAAACATTCGATGGCTGGAGGTCATGGTGACGTCAGATATGACGATCTAGTCTATAATACCTTGAGATGCGGCGGCCTGTCGGGGTTGGGATGCACGAGGCCAGTAGGAGAGTCGTGGAAGGACACGAAGAGCCCGAACTTGGAGTCGAACAGCTGTCCGCACAGCAGAGAGAACCACTCACGACGCACGCCACCCCAATCCACGCCTACAACATCCAAACATCTTTTGCTTAATAAAATTGATACACTAACAGACAACGTACAGCCTAAACCGCTAGGTGTATGAAATTATAGACATAAAAATGTAGCCATAAATACATACATACATAAACTCACGCCTTTTGCCCATGGGGGTAAGCAGAAACTACAGAACGCCACCTGCTACGATCCTTATACACTTCCTATGTACGTTCATACAAATCTGGTCATACACGAACACCGGTTATGAGTACTGCGCACCCGGCCTTTCTGAAGAATATCACCTATAAGGTGTATATCCTTCTAGGGCGTCCTGACGTTCCACTCACGTTTGAAATTTTATTGTTCTTTAACCACTAAGGACGCATTTTTGAAAAACGACGAATGAAGACGTTAAATAGAGAATTAATTGTTTGTAATTCCTTTTTCTTTTCGATGGAAAAAAAAATCGCACACGTTGAAGAAATGTTTTCGGCGTGTTTCGCTTTATAATTAAAGTAACTTAATCTTGCTCGGTTTTAAAAACCATTTTAATTATGTTCTTTATAATTTAGCTACGTCATCAAAAGGTTAAGATGAGCTGCTTACGGCCGCGGTTTTTTACGCTTATACAGTACAGTTACGGTCCATGTCTCAAAGGAAAGCTCTTGAGATCTTTCGGCTGAATGATGGCGCTTCCTCCCTGGTGATAGAAACACCTATCCTTCTACCAGTCCTGCACGGTGAAGTGCCTGGTAGCCTTGAGGCTGGTCCGCAGTAGCTCAGACCTTAGCACCAGGTGGCTAGCTGGTAATAGACGCCTACCCTGCTCACCCTGGAAGGTGACGTCGAAGTTCTTGCACCATTCCTGCACGGTGAAGTGCCTGCAGTAGCCTTGAGGCTGGTCCGCAGCAGGTCAGACCTTTGCAACAGGTGGCTAGCTGGTGATACAGACACCTACCCTGCTCACCCTGGAAGGTGACGTCGAAGTTCTTGCACCATTCCTGCACGGTGAAGTGCCTGCAGTAGCCTTGAGGCTGGTCCGCAGCAGCTCAGACCTTTGCAACAGGTGGCTAGCTGGTGATACAGACACCTACCCTGCTCACCCTGGAAGGTGACGTCGAAGTTCTTGCACCATTCCTGCACGGTGAAGTGCCTGCAGTAGCCTTGAGGCTGGTCCGCAGCAGCTCAGACCTTAGCACCAGTTGTCTAAATGGTGATAGAGACACCTACCCTGCTCGCCCTGGAAGGTGACGTCGAAGTTCTTGCACCAGTCCTGCACGGTGAAGTGCCTGGTAGCCTTGAGGCTGGTCCGCAGCAGCTCAGACTTTAGCACCAGGTGGCTAGCTGGTGATAGAGACACCTACCCTGCTCGCCCTGGAAGGTGACGTCGAAGTTCTTGCACCAGTCCTGCACGGTGAAGTGCCTGGTAGCCTTGAGGCTGGTCCGCAGCAGCTCAGACTTTAGCACCAGGTGGCTAGCTGGTGATAGAGACACCTACCCTGCTCGCCCTGGAAGGTGACGTCGAAGTTCTTGCACCAGTCCTGCACGGTGAAGTGCCTGGTAGCCTTGAGGCTGGTCCGCAGCAGCTCAGACCTCAGCACTCGGATGGCTAGCTTCTCATGTGGGTGGCGCGTGTGGGCCTTACGGATCTCGCTGTAGAAGAAGTCTTGTTTGTTCTGTGGAAACAAGAAAAATAAAGCTTAGAAAACTACCTCCAGTATTACAAAAACTTATTTAAGCAAATTACGTGTAAGAATGGAACTAGACCACGGTCTATAGACGTCACATTCAGGTCGAAAATTACTCCAAAATCTGTCATATGAATATTAAGTTATTCGTTTTAAATTCCACTATATCTTCGATCAATTGCGGTCTTTTCACCTCAATTGACTTACTAGACGATGAATTGTACTGATCAATATGTTACAGTCATCCTCATAACTTTACTACAGATTGGAATAGAAGAATGTTCCACTAGACATCTTGAAGCCCAAATATTCAGACTCTAAATCAGAATATGATGAGTTCCATGTATAGACACCAGCTTAGCTGAGGCTGTACTGCATCTCCTGCACACGTACCTTGAAGGTGTCCTCTCCGCCACAGTTGGCGATGAGCAGCTGCGTGAAGGTGGCGGCGATGAGGTCCCGCTCCGCTGACACCAGCTCCAACTGAGGCTGTACTGCATCTCCTGCACACGTACCTTGAAGGTGTCCTCTCCGCCACAGTTGGCGATGAGCAGCTGCGTGAAGGTGGCGGCGATGAGGTCCCGCTCCGCTGACACCAGCTCCAACTGAGGCTGTACTGCATCTCCTGCACACGTACCTTGAAGGTGTCCTCTCCGCCACAGTTGGCGATGAGCAGCTGCGTGAAGGTGGCGGCGATGAGGTCCCGCTCCGCTGACACCAGCTCCAACTGAGGCTGTACTGCATCTCCTGCACACGTACCTTGAAGGTGTCCTCTCCGCCACAGTTGGCGATGAGCAGCTGCGTGAAGGTGGCGGCGATGAGGTCCCGCTCCGCTGACACCAGCTCCAACTGAGGCTGCACTCCGTCTTCCAGGGTGAACTCGCCGCCAGGACCTGAACCCGCGGGCGTCGGCTTTAGGATTAACTGGAAGGAGGGCAGACAAGTTTAGTTTGAGAATATTGAACGTTCTAAAATCAAGTCTCGATCTCAGAATATGAGATTCTCAATATACCAGATTCGCAAAATACCAGATTATCTAAACACCAGATTCTCAATATATCAGATTTCGAACAGTCGAAATCAAAATATTTATAATATGAAAAAAACACTAGCTACTTTTTGCAGCAAATAGTTTGCATATTGCACATTGTGCAATAAAATACTGTCTGGTTTATTTTTGTTTTATTGACATGTCTTATCCTTATTTATTCCCCGTTGTACCGTATGCACCATTGACCTACACCATCAATGGTGCAGAGAAGACTAATTAGTCGAAGTCGACTTGTGGGTGAAGCCAGAGATTGCACGGATGGCAGGGATTTTTTTATGTTTCACAAGCTTATTTTTACCAGAATTTTGGAAGTATACACAGAGTTTAGAGCAGTGGTGGCCCAGTGATAACGGCCGTGACTTACGTGTTGTGGGTTGTGTGTTCGAACCCAGGCATGCACTTTACTTTACGCCAACCCGCACTGGGCCCGCGTGGTGAATAATGAATGAATGCCCATTACCTCTCTCACAGAGAATGAAGTAGTTGTGGCATTTATTCGTAAAACATTGTTGTTGCTTTTTGGTTGTTTATTTATATTTAAAAGTGGTTCCGCACACAAACAAAATACATCCTATGATTGGTTTTTATTTTACCTATGAGTAGGAAAGTATAGTGTAATAATACAAGTTTAGCGTATTAATATTAATGTGCAAACGAAACTATTAATTAGTTTCGTTTGCACATTAATATTAATACATTATTAGTCTCTTCTGCACCATTGACGGTGCAGGTCAATGGTGCACACACGGTACAACGGGATTTATTCACATTCACCTATTTCATTATTATTAAATAATTAAATAACATGGATCAAATTGATGTGAAATTTATAATAATTCAGAAAGGTAAACCGGCGTTACTGCACGCAGGGTGCAGGTACAATTTCTGTTTAAAGAACAAGTCTGGCAACAAAAGGAATGTAATACCTCGATACTTTTGGATGTGAATAACAAAATAGTAAGGGATGGGACTTGATGGTAGGCATACATGTAAAAAAAAAAACAAAAATATAAATATTGTTTATTTCAACCGAATCTTATATACTTTTGAATTGTCAAACAGAGTGTAAAAATCTTTTAGCTACAATAAGGCGATGTTGAGGAAAACCTGTAGTGTAGTTTTTTTTAGTTTGTTTCTGTTGTTCACAATTTATTGTTAGATTTGTGTAAATAGATACCTGTAATTTGAGTTTATTTTACTTTGATATTTCTCTTGTTCACGATTTATTGTTATTTTTTGGACGACTAAGTATCTGTAATATGATAATTTCTTTTGAAACAATTTTTCATTTAACTGTACTTCTGGTATAATGCGAATCTGGTGTTTAGATAATCTGGTATTTTGCGAATCTGGTATATTGAGAATCTCGTATTCTGAGATCGAGCCAAAATCAAGTGACATTAATTGGAACTCGGACCAAGTTTGTTTCGCGAAGCCTATGTGAAGCTCAGGAAGCTTGTGTCCGGAGCAAGGCTGGCTATATCAACTAGAACTCCCACGCAGGACCGAACGGGAGTCTTAGAGCGGAAAATAGAGTCCACACTACACTAGTTTTAGAAGAATAGGATAGAATAAATAATTATCGGCTATCTCACCTTGGTGGAGGGACACAGTCGGAAGCTGGTGATCCTCTTGGGGATGAACTTGAGGATGTAGTCCTTGAGGGTGAGCTGCTTGGGAGAGATACAGCATAAAACGCGGCGTTGCTTGCCGGACAGCAGGCGCGCTTCGTAGCTGATATTGTGGCGCTTGGACGAGATGTTGCGCTGAACTGTTGCTGTGTCGCTAGCTGTAACGTACATGGACAACTTGTTAAAGTAAGTTATTTGGTCACCCAAGGGTAATATTTCAAAGATTTGACAATGGATTACTAGTTCTACATTAATAATATCACGAGTGGTATTCATCGAAGGATATGGCAGAGGTGACCTTAGTACACCCGCATTATTACCAGTTCTACCGATTGAATAACAAATTCCATTCATGTAGATGGCAGATATTTATAGCACAGTGAATATTAATAATCATTACTGTTATTTTCTCAGCTTTTGTAGTTTGGCTGAGGTTATTGAAGTGATGAATATGCAGGGGAGAAAGATAGATGTTGTTTTGTCTCGGGAGGGTGCTGTAGTAACTTGCGAGCATGTGAAGGGTACGGAGCTGGTGCCAATGGTTCGGTATCACCTTCTGTTAGATATAGAGGTTTCTATCACAACGCATAATAAGTTTGAGGACAAATTAGACCCTAGCAATATTATTCGTGATAAAGATTGGAATTTTTGTAAAGGGGACTACACACTTTTTAACAATATTGTTCGCTCTGCTTCATGGCAAGATGTTCTTTGATGCAATGACGCAACCACCACTATGGGTAAAGACGGCAACACACTTATGTGTCTTAGCGAGGCGTTGCGCGGGATCCACCAATCTAACGACTCTGTTCCAGCCTACGTTATAACACAACGAGTTCTGTAGCCAACCAACTGCGTCAGAAGGCGCCACGCCACGTCAATACACGTAAGTGTGGTTCTGTCTTCAGTTTTACAAATAATTTATAACTTATTTGATTCTTCGGTACCAAAAAAAAGTGAAGTGCCTCCGGTAATAGGCGGTATCGTCTGGTTAATTCAATATGTCGTAAACGACACTCAGCGTAAAACCAGACTCCATCACAAATGGAAACATTCGCGGTCCGAACTTGTTTATGCTGAGATCATCTTTGAAAGTGAAAACCCGGGAGATAGATTGCATTGTGGCGCTGTAGAAAATAACATAGACAAAAATCCAAAACTGTTCTGGTAGCACATATCAAGCCTTCTTCTTCTTCTATAAGAAGAAAGAAAAGAAGAAAAAGCATGAGAAGAAGAAGAAGATATCAAGCCTGCGATCAAAGGGCTGGTTCGAGCCGAACGTGGTACTTCATAGTACGACTAGTTCGGGTGTCAAAGCGACCGAGACCTTTGCAAAGTACTTTGGCAGCGTGTGCTTGACTGACACATCTAAATTGGACCAAAAAATTGTAGATGTGAATAGCGAGTGAGACAATATTCTTCTTCCGTTTTCTACCAAGGAGACAGAACGAGGTCATAAGTTGTATGCTATATAACACAATAAACAAGTATCTCAGCATTACCTCTCTTAGCAGACATGAACTTAAAGGTAAAGTTTCTGAATGGCTTCAACTATTGGATTATCAGAAGACGGAAGACCTACATCTATTGAGTAAAATATCATACAATGCATTTAAACAAACAAACTCTTACATACACACACTCACACAATAATCACACACATCTGTTAAACTTAAATAAAACAAAAAATTGGATTATAGAATAAGATCTAAGGAAAGTTATCCTAAAAATATTGTAAGCCTACTGCAGCGACATTCAATCCGCGAATCAGTAGCAGTACCTTTTGTGTAATACACTAATACGAAGCATAAGTTAGTTTAGAATAAGATAGATAAGTGTAATAACTGGCGACAATAAAAATTTTTTTTATTACTCCATCGGATGTGGTAAAGGGGATTGCCAAACTTAAGCCATGCCCGTGTGGTTCGGTTGGCTTTGACAACATTCCAGAATTCGTACTTAAAGAATGTCGCGATATCTTGGCAGCTCCTCTATGCCATGTTTTTAACTTAGCTTGCCAGTCCGGTGTTTATTCCGAGCTGTGGAAAACTTCAAGTGTCACACCCATCCCTTCCATCTGTGGTGACACATTGTTGCATTATCGATGACATAGCACTTTAGGTTTTCAGCACGGTTGTCACGCCGCGCAGGGAGCGCCAGTGTTCTCCTGGAGTGTGTTGTGGATAGTCGTATATAGTCTAGTAAAGTACTGTAAAGAGACAGTGAAATAAAGACACAAAGTTTTACCTCCAACTTCACCTTTTATTTACTTTACTCTCGACACCTCGAAAAGGCTACAAAACTTCCATCCCAAAATTACCGAAAAAAACATCCGTAACAGGATCACAGACCCATCGCTACCCTGCCAACCATCGCAAGGTTTTTAAGCATATACTCCACGTTATTATCCACAAACGCTGAAATATGTCTCTCTCAGGTTTTCGGTTTCGGCGAACACGGTTTTCGGCCTTGTCACTCCGTAAATTCGAATCTGCTGATCCATATTGACCACATATCCAGCGCCATGGACTCCGGCGGGCAGGTTGACGTACTGTACTTTGATTTCCGAAAAGCGTTCGACAAAGTCGACAATGATATTATGCTTTTGACAAAGCTAGGGCCCGGGTCGGTTTCTCGTGTGCGTCAGAATGGCTGGTTGTCTGTAACGGTTCGCGTCACGCTGGTGACCAAAAATTGCTACCTATTTGCTACTTTTTACTACCTATAGTCAATTAATTGCTACCTAACTTTGAAACGAAATAAAGGGACTTCAAAATGACCAGCCATTCTGACATCAGGATAGCTGGTCAAGTCTCCGTTTGTATAAACTATTCAAATTTTTGTTATTATTTTTACTTGAGTAATTACTACCTGATTGCTACCCTCACGTCTTTCAATGTCTACCTTGTAGTTTTAACAAGTAAAAAGTTATGATCATTTTAAATTTTTACGGGGAATGGATTACGTATTGAAACAAAGCAATTTAAAACGATCACTGCAATGTTTATTTTTATTGGAATACACCTATCCATTATGTTAATTGAACATATATATATGTATATGTTAATGTAAAAGCCCGAACTACGGTAAAACCTAAGATTTACCCAGTCTTACTGGTAATCAAAAAATAAAAGGATGAACGTTTTCAAACAATAAAACAAACACACACCTCAGCTTTATTATTTAGTACAGATGAAACAGTTTGATAAAGTAAGTAATGATTAATAATTTTGCTTTTACGATAATATTACAATTTATTTTTGTTATTGTAGATGTTTAATCAGCATGTTACCTAACAAATAAATAATATATATAAAGGTATCAGTTTAATCAGTGAATATTCATTTTGCGTACAATATACAGTGAGAAATATATTTTCTCAATATTTTTGTTGTTTTTGTATATTGGTCATTTAATCACTCCCACACCGAACTTCGTTTACAGTGAGCTTTTAGATATAATGTCCAAAGTTTATATAACACTACGTTTATAATGGTCCATTCCCTGTAAAAAAATTAAATGATCATAACTTTTTACTTGTTAAAGCTACAAGGTGGACATTGAAAGACGTGAGGGTAGCAATCAGGTAGTAATTACTCAATTAAAAATAATAACACAAATTTGAATAGTTTACACAAACGGAGAGTTGACCAGCTATCCTGATGTCAGAATGGCTGGTCATTTTGAAGTCCCTTTATTTCGTTTCAAAGTTAGGTAGCAATTAATTGACTATAGGTAGTAAAAAGTAGCAAATAGGTAGCAATTTTTGGTCACCAGTCTGGCGCGAACCGTTACAGACAACCAGCCATTCTGACGCACACGGTTTCTCATGCGGATTTTTTATTTATTTTTCTACCTCTGAGATCGCAAGCAGCTTGTTCGACATGTCTGCTTCTAGTTCAAGCCTTACTATACTCGTTTGGGCGTGAGTCAGGGATCCGTTTTGGGGCCGCTCCTGTTTCTGATAATTATCTAATAAAGTTGTAAAAAAATAAAAGGCCCGTTTTGACAGCTATAAAAATACTTAATAATGCTTGCGAATGATACTCGTTGTTATAGTTGTGGCGTCGTGAGGGTCTCAACTGAAAATAGTCGAGTGATTATAAAATGTCACTTTTAGTAAGGGCCTAGCGTCATCTCTAAAAACGCGGTAAGACACTGATTTTCGGGGGTCACTGACATTCTCTCATTTCGTTTCCGCTTGCTTAGCTGATGAAAGCTAACCTCTGACCCTCAGGGCTAAGTGAGCCCGACCTAGGGAGAGTTCCGCATTAGTTAAGTAATTATGCCTGATTCTCTGCGCTGGATAACCTATATTGATTTCATCACCTATGTAGTATCTGATTTCGTGTGTGTCAATGTCACGCGTAGCTATTATCCAGCGCACAGGAGATTGTAATGAGTATGTATTTCTACTGCATCGAGGTGTGCCTCACTGTGTTATTTTAAGGATCACGTTTATTTTATGTTTATTAAATGCTTGCATGTCATACTTAACCTAATTTTGCATCTTTCAATGTGCTTGCTATGTTTGCAAGTTTCTCACCTGTAAACCACTGCGATGTGCGGAGCATTCACCTACAATGTTTCACACACCGTTCCTCGGCTTAAGAAGGGGAAAAAGCTGGCCTATGCACGCGGTCTACCACCGCACGAACCAGTGCACTATCCAAGAACATAGCGCCCTGCCCAGCCTACCCTGCGCACCTCTAGCCGCTACAGTCCCTGCGGCCTACTGCTAAGCCTACCGCGGTCTACCGCCGCGCGTCCCCACATCTGCCACGTGCTGCCATGGGAAGCTGCTCTTCTACGGGCTCGGTGCTGATAGGCTGTCTCCGGGCACTACCTGTGGGACTTACGAGGGTCGTCCGGCCTGTTGCTGAGCCTGTGCTGACAGGCCGTGGCAGACGTGGGGGCCGTATTTGCTTCATCATAGTCAGTTAACTATTCAACATTTCTTATACCTGTGACATACTTAGCATTAAGGAGTTCCAGTAGCCATCTTTGGTCTTCTTCATCAGTTCCACTTCCCTCATGATACTTTCTGAGTGCAAATGATTGCATTGTTGATGAAAATACCAAAATCGCTAAATGAGGAGTGCCCTCGATTACTCCAGGATCCCATCATCAGATCCTGACCTGATGACCATGGGACCACCTGGCAAGTATACCCTTATAAATAAAAGAAGAATTATCCAAATCGGTCCAGGCGTCTTTGAGTACTCGGGGAATATACACAAAAAAAGCTGACGAATTGAGATCATTTGACGATGATGACATTTTTAGAAACCGGTTAAAAATAACACAAACTACCTTGTTGGAATATAAATCATCAATGATGCAAAAGTTAAATAGGAGAGCAAAGGATGAGATAAGGGCTAAATGGGTGGGATAATAGGATAAGGGTAGGGTAAGGATAGGATAAGAATAGTATAAAGATATGTTCAGGGTGAGATAAGAATAGGGTGAGGGTGGGATAAGAATAGGATGAGGATGAGATAAGAATAGCGTGAGGATGTGATAAGAATAGGGTGAGGATGTGATAAGAATAGGGTGAGGTGGGATAAGAATAGGGTGAGGGTGGGATAAGAATAGGGTGAGGGTGGGATAAGAATAGGATGAGGATGAGATAAGAATAGCGTGAGGATGTGATAAGAATAGGGTGAGGATGTGATAAGAATAGGGTGAGGTGGGATAAGAATAGGGTGAGGATGGGATAAGAATAGGGTCAGGATGGGATAAGAATAGGGTGAGGATGGGATAAGAATAGGGTGAGGATGGGATAAGAATAGGGTGAGGATGGGATAAGAATAGGGTGAGGATGGGATAAGAATAGGGTGAGGATGGGATAAGAATAGGGTGAGGATGGGATAAGAATAGGGTGAGGATGGGATAAGAATAGGGTGAGGATGGGATAAGAATAGGGTGAGGATGGGATAAGAATAGGGTGAGGATGGGATAAGAATAGGGTGAGGATGGGATAAGAATAGGGTGAGGATGGGATAAGAATAGGATGAGGATGGGATAAGAATAGGGTGAGGATGTGATAAGAATAGGGTGAGGATGGGATAAGAATAGGGTGAGGATGGGATAAGAATAGGGTGAGGATGTGATAAGAATAGGGTGAGGTGGGATAAGAATAGGGTGAGGATGGGATAAGAATAGGGTGAGGATGGGATAAGAATAGGGTGAGGATGTGATAAGAATAGGGTGAGGTGGGATAAGAATAGGGTGAGGATGGGATAAGAATAGGGTGAGGATGGGATAAGAATAGGGTGAGGATGGGATAAGAATAGGGTGAGGATGGGATAAGAATAGGATGAGGATAAGATAAGAATAGGGTGAGGATGTGATAAGAATAGGATGAGGGTAGGATAAGAATAGGATGAGGATGGGATAAGAATAGGGTGAGGATGGGATAAGAATAGGATGAGGATGAGATAAGAATAGGGTGAGGATGTGATAAGAATAGGATGAGGGTAGGATAAGAATAGGATGAGGATGGGATAAGAATAGGATGAGTATGGGATAAGAATAGATCAAGATTGGGATAAGGATGAGATAAAGATAGGATAAGTTAGGATAAGGATAAGCAGCGAGATAAAATAGAGTGTAAGGAATTTCTAAATGGGAAATAATGTAACAGTTTACCAGTGAGCACAATGCAGTCGAACTCGCCGTTGTGCAGAAGCACGCCCTCGTACAACACTTGCGCGCGGTACACGCCGGCGCGCTCGAAGCACAGCGTCATGCTGACGCGCTGGTTGACGGCGTCGTAAGCGAAGCTGGCTGAGGACGACAGCTGCTCGTCTACCTCGCCGCCGAGCGGGTTGATCTTTATGGAGAAGCCCTGGAAAAGAAGGTTTAGGGCTGTTAATTTTGTGTCTAGTTTATACAAGAGGAACAATAGATATGAAAAACAATTTTCGGGCGCTTTCCCCCCCCCCCCCCCCTCCCCACTGTGAACTAGATGTGGTAGACTAGAGACTACAACACTTACAGCGGGAGGCTCCTGATCCGTCAGCGGGGCAGGATTATCATACTGGTCTCTGGGATGTATGTGCAGATGTCGCGCGTGTCCGGCCGCCCACACCAGCGCGTGGTGCGCGCGCCCCACCCGCGAGCGTCTGGCCTCCACCCGCCCAGCGGTGAACCACTTGCGGAACGGACTGCCAAGGATCGGGTTTAGGCCTACAATTAGAAGAAGGGCAAATAGTATTAATTTAAAAATCTTTTTAAAAGCTTTTCCCTATTCCTGAGTTGAGACATTTTGCGGAAATCCTATTTCTTACAAGAAACTCTTTCATTTGATACCTATATCATGGGGGTGCATAAAAAATGGTCTGCCATTTTAGGAAGTCCCTTATTGAGACCCCCCCTCCCTCTTAGACTTTGGAATGATATCAGTTTGTTAGCCAACTATTGCCATCCAAACTAAATGTGTATGCAAAATTTCAGCTCAATCGGTTAGGAATAGATCTTTAAATTGAGTTGCAAGACTTAACCCTACGAACAATCTAACTAACAAGACAAATTAATCAAAAAGACAGAGAGTTTGAATAGTATAGAGGAAACATATTTAAGACGCAATTTCAACTTCGGTATTCACTTCGCACTAACAGATAACTTCATAAGCAAAAAGAGATAGATATTTTGTCTATGCCATCTTGTGTGCCAATGTGACCGAGGATGCTATATATACTTATCTATAGATATATATCAGTACTAGAGCTGTGTCACTTTCATATCAATATTATCGAGTTTAGTTTTGGAGCGATCTACAAAGGTCAAATGTCTGTAAGAATCGTCCCTGACTGCCTGAGTGAATGTGTACTCGTACAAAGAGTGAACTTATCAGTCATTGTAAGTGTACAATCCCACTCTTTCGTGACTTTTCTGTGCATTATACGCGTTGTTTAATAATGTTTTCTTCCAACTATGCTTTAATTTCATCACAATCACACTAAAAACTCAGTACAAAGCGAGTCTTTAATGCTCTAGACTTTAGAGCAATAAAAATGTATGAAATTTCATTATTGCACAGTTTATTTTTTAATCGCACCAAAAGGTGCCAATCTCAATGGATTAGCTCTATTCAGCCAGCCGATATCAATACTATTTTTTTTACGTACGTATTATTCGTTTCTATCCTACTTGTTCCAAATTAAAGAAATGATTGCTGCTAACTCTGATTTAAAAATGAAAGAAATTTAAAAAGTGATTTGGCGGGAACTTTGTTAATTTTGCTTGACAATATTTTTGGAAACGATAAAGTGTGATACTATCTGATTTTGAGTGCTTCGGCTTCGAATTAAAATTGAATCATCTAGCGACACATTAACTCCGGAAAACATTCTAAATGAAGCCGACAGTGTTATAGAAAATCTTTTACCCTTAAAATCTCGAGTACAATACGTAAAATCTTATGAGAAATTTATTGTTTGGAAAGATAGAAATGGAGCAAAGTCGTTCCCAGAGAGTGTATTTTTGGCTTATTTTAGTGAACTATCGAAAAAATGAAGCCATCTTCGTTGTGATCCATATACTCAATGCTAAAATCCACTGTTAGCACAAGACACAATGTGCATATCAAAGAATATTCAAAACTCAAAGCGTTTTTGAAACGATCATCGGATGGGTTCAAAAGCAAAACATCTAAAGTTTTTACAGCTCAAAACGTAGAGATGTTTTTAAATAAATCCCCTGATGACATATATTTGGCTACAAAGGTATGTTTATCGAAAAAAACAAATATTTTTATTTTACTATATTAATATTAGTTTTTTATTTGAATGTACGAATATACAAACAAAATTATCTATCTTTCCAGGTTGCTCTAATTTTTGGCGTTAGTGGTGCTTGTAGAACCTCTGAATTATTGAATATTACGGTTGACGATATAGAAACTCACGACACCATGTTGCTTATAAAACTTGTTAACACCAAAACGAAAAAAGATCGAATGTTCGTAATTCGCGATGAGTTCGTGAAAGTCGTGGATAAATATCGACTACTTCGTCCAACAGAAACAAGCACGCCGCGGTTCTTCTTGAATTACAGAAATGGTAAACGTACGAAACAAGTTATAGGCAGAAACAAATTTGGATATTTTCCTAAAGAGATTGCTACATTTCCAAAGCTTCCGAATCCAGAACTCTACACAGGCCATTGCTTCCGTCGAACCTCAGCAACGCTTCTCGCAGATTCCGGCGCAAATTTAACTACACTCAAGCGCCACGGCGGCTGGAAATCCGACCAAGTAGCAGAGGGCTATATTGAAGAGTCGGTTGAAAACAAAAGTAAAATTACTTCATGTATTACGGAAGCAATTAATTTAAATCAATCGACATCGCCGCGCCCATCTACTTCCCGTGATAACGACTTCATTATAACAAATCAGCCAGGCCCATCTACCTCGTCTGATAATATTATTCAGTCCCAAGTTAAACAAACAAATATAAATTTGCTCAACAAAACTCTTAACCTTACGTTTAATAATTGCTCAAGTATAACTTTTAATTTCAATAATTAAACTTCTATTTTAACTGTTTGATATGAGTTTCTTTTATCTACTATTCCTATAGGTAATAGTTGGAAGAAAAGCAGATTATGCACCTCGCCTTAAGTAATTTATATTGCCCTCGTGCCTGTTACATTAGAGCCCTCGCTAACACTCGGGCTCTAAATCAGGCACTCGGTGCAATAATAAATTACTTTGTGCTCGATGCAATAATCTACTATTATTCATAACTTGCGCAAAAACTAGGTACATCATGAGATCAAAGTGACCGGTTTTGGTACACTTCTAGATCTTGTGCAAGACTGAAAAGAAAGTTTTCAACACACTTGTTCGTATAGTGAGCCTTATTACATCGCTTTTAGGGCCATAAACCGAGCTGTAACACACAAAGGTACGTTGAATATTATTAATCTAATCGAATCTAAATGATTGCGTAACCTTAGCATAACTTCTTAGAACTAATTAATTGATTTCGTTGCAGGTTGCCTTAATATACGGTTGTTATTGGTGCGTGTAGACGACAAGAGCTTTATAATATTGCAATATGTAGTAACCCGAAAGCAGACTCTATTCACAACAAGGCGAAAATCAGTGACAAAATAACGCAAGCCATTAAATTGTAGCAAAAATGTTTTGCCCCGAGCCACAACCATGTACATCTCGTAGCATGAGTTATTTGGTTCCTACTGTTCTATGATTTGCCTTTGTCGTCGACATTTACATACGAATAAAACGAAAGTATACTGTTCTATGATTTGCCTTTGTCGCCAACATTTACATACGAAGAAAACGAGAGTATTTACATACGAAGAAAACGGGCGTATCTACTAAAGAAGTGGCAAGCACCAATGTAACACAAACTGTGAAATTGCCATCCAAATCAATCCAATATCGCTTTGAAAATTGAACGTTCACCAATTGTATTAATAATTAAACGATATAAGCAATACATGTTTGTTTTTTCTCGCAAATGTGTTGAAAAACGTCGTATAAAACTTACTCTACTGTAAACTAGCTCTACTCATTACATGCTCGGCTGAATTACGCCCTCGCCTACGGCTCGGGCCGCAACCCACATCCTCGTGTATAATGAGCAACTTAGCTTACTGGTATCATAATATACTATTACAGAGAGTATGTATATAATAGCTATTTATGCAACTGTTACGTTATGGACGGTCTTTTAATACGAGTGCCATTTTTCGGTACAAGCGTAGCGCGTACCGAAATAGGTGGGCACGAGTTATTAAAAGACCAATAACGTACAGTTGCATACAAGATTTTATCTACGAAGGAAGGAATAAAACACAGATATAGACAAATAAGTATTTCAGGAAGTGTGTTTAAGCATTTCATTTCTCATATACATGTCTTGCTTTTTCTGGTACCTAATAAATTATTTGTAGCCGCAACTGCTCTATTTGTTATATCTAGTGGTGTATTTTCAATATCACTTGATGTTGAAGACATTTTTAATAAAGTTTGGAACAAAATTTCACTCAGAATTATTTTCCCACGTCCATTTTTTATTTCATTTAGTCATTAATAGGTATAAGGCAAAGATCTTGTAGCCGCAACAGCCAAATAGTATACGATACTTTTGCTCCAAACTTGTTCCATTTTTAAAAACATCATTTACATTGTCTCGATTTCGAAGTAATATTATAGGTACCTGGCTGTATGTTCAGAATTTCTTTGCTTGTGTTTAAGAATTTATGACGATTCACATAATGCAACCCGATGTCGTTATGGGTATCATAATGAAACCGCTGCCAATTTTATAATTCGAATATAACGAAACCGGAGTAGATAAAAGTAATAATAGTACATTATGGTACAAGTGTGTAATGTTGGTGTTACCGCTGAGGCGCCATTGAGACCCGAGCCGTTAGGTGAGGGTCTTAAGAGAGCCGAGGACGGTAATCATCAAAACACACGTGTATCATACGACGTTTTTCAACACACTTGTGAAGAAAATAATACAAAAAAATCATTTCCAACAGTGATAACGAGTTGTGATTTTTTTTTCGCAATGGCAGGCAAAAATAATCAGTTTTTCTATGCGCGCGCATCTAACAATGGCGATCGGCCATAGATTAAAAATAATGAGTTTTCTTTTTTTTTTGGCTTTTCGCGGATAGCGTTTTAGCCACGTACAAAATGGAGAATTGCAAGTTTTCTTTATTACAGACAAAAATAAAAGTTATATTTGAGTGAAAGTTTTATTTATTACGTGTTTAATAAACAAAACTTTCACTCAAATATAACTTTTTTAACAAGTTGAAATTATCTATTTAAATACGAAGTTGCATAAAATGTGTTGCATTTGTACTATTGAGCACGATCTTTTTTGTATCGAAACTTTTTTTAAGAACAAAGCAACTCAACCAACAAATTAATAAAAGAAAACTCCATAACTCACTTGTGAATAATAGCAATGAAAAAGTCACAGTTTGATAACAGGTGTCATTATGTGCCTAATTGCAGTGAAATTAGAGGCACTTTATGAGCAAGTGTGTTGAAAAATAAATAATTACAAAATGGTTTAAACATAATATGTCCAGTTAGCTCGTTTTATATTCTTGATAAACTTATTTCTTAAATAAGTACTCTTAGGAAACCTGTTCTCAATCAATATTAGATTAATACAAATAGCAAATAAACTTTATGATATAAATTAAAGTAAGTAAAATAAAAATACAGTATCGATAAATCTTTCTTGTGATTTTTGTCACATCTCTAACATCAGAACGTAAGTACGTAAGCTCTATCAGCAAACGCATAAAAGTAAATTTTTCACTAAATAGAATGGTTTAAATGATACTACACATCCTTGACGTATTTAGAACTAAGATTCTTTGTCCCGAATGACAGCCTATGAAATGTATTCCCTGCACAATCATTTCAGTATGCTAGTCGATAACTCACCTGTGGAAAGATATCCTTTGATTATTTTCAGTTAATAAGCTCATTCTACTCTTGCAACCGATAGCTACACACGACATGGTTCATGCAGATAATTATACAATAACATTCTGCCTGATCTACACGACACAAATGCGTGAAAACAGCGAAAAACTTTAATTACAGCTGCTAACCAATTGGTTACAACAGTGACTAAAAAGTTATCTCTTAGACGTTCAGGATAGTAGCGTTTTTTTTTTTTTTGTCTCTTTTTATTTCATAGAGTTTTTTTATAAACAGGAACGAAATAATTAACAGTTTCTTTTTCGTAGTAAATACGTTACCTCTAGCCTAGAAGACTAGGTATTGTACAGACTCTCTGCAAAAAGATGTAATTAATAAGAAAGGTGATCTACAAGAATCTGACGTTTCGAACCCATGCCCCCCAGCTCTATCATATTATAGTACAACACACTCACCTATAATGATGGACACGATGTACACGCCGGCGGTGCGCACAGTGAACTTGACGAGCGCAGTGTTCGCGTGCGCGGGCTCGAGCCAAGCTCTGTCATATAGTACAACACACTCACCTATAATGATGGACACGATGTACATGCCGGCGGTGCGCACAGTGAACTTGACGAGCGCAGTGTTCGCGTGCGCGGGCTCGAGCCAAGCTCTGTCATATAGTACAACACACTCACCTATAATGATGGAAACGATGTACACGCCGGCGGTGCGCACAGTGAACTTGACGCGCGCAGTGTTCGCGTGCGCGGGCTCGAGCCAAGCTCTGTCATATAGTACAACACACTCACCTATAATGGTGGACACGATGTACACGCCGACGGTGCGCACAGTGAACTTGACGCGCGCAGTGAACTTGACGCGCGCAGTGTTCGCGTGCGCGGGCTCGAGCCAAGCTCTGTCATATAGTACAACACACTCACCTATAATGATGGACACGATGTACACGCCGGCGGTGCGCACAGTGAACTTGACGCGCGCAGTGTTCGCGTGCGCGGGCTCGAGCCAAGCTCTGTCATATAGTACAACACACTCACCTATAATGATGGACACGATGTACACGCCGGCGGTGCGCACAGTGAACTTGACGCGCGCAGTGTTCGCGTGCGCGGGCTCGAGCCAAGCTCTGTCATATAGTACAACACACTCACCTATAATGATGGACACGATGTACACGCCGGCGGTGCGCACAGTGAACTTGACGCGCGCAGTGTTCGCGTGCGCGGGCTCGAGCCAAGCTCTGTCATATAGTACAACACACTCACCTATAATGGTGGACACGATGTACACGCCGGCGGTGCGCACAGTGAACTTGACGCGCGCAGTGTTCGCGTGCGCGGGCTCGAGCCAAGCTCTGTCATATAGTACAACACACTCACCTATAATGATGGACACGATGTACACGCCGGCGGTGCGCACAGTGAACTTGACGAGCGCAGTGTTCGCGTGCGCGGGCTCGAGCCAAGCTCTGTCATATAGTACAACACACTCACCTATAATGATGGACACGATGTACACGCCGGCGGTGCGCACAGTGAACTTGACGAGCGCAGTGTTCGCGTGCGCGGGCTCGAGCCAAGCTCTGTCATATAGTACAACACACTCACCTATAATGATGGACACGATGTACACGCCGGCGGTGCGCACAGTGAACTTGACGAGCGCAGTGTTCGCGTGCGCGGGCTCGAGCCAAGCTCTGTCATATAGTACAACACACTCACCTATAATGATGGACACGATGTACACGCCGGCGGTGCGCACAGTGAACTTGACGCGCGCAGTGTTCGCGTGCGCGGGCTCGAGCCAAGCTCTGTCATATAGTACAACACACTCACCTATAATGATGGACACGATGTACACGCCGGCGGTGCGCACAGTGAACTTGACGAGCGCAGTGTTCGCGTGCGCGGGCTCGAGCCAAGCTCTGTCATATAGTACAACACACTCACCTATAATGATGGACACGATGTACACGCCGGCGGTGCGCACAGTGAACTTGACGCGCGCAGTGTTCGCGTGCGCGGGCTCGAGCCAAGCTCTGTCATATAGTACAACACACTCACCTATAATGATGGACACGATGTACACGCCGGCGGTGCGCACAGTGAACTTGACGAGCGCAGTGTTCGCGTGCGCGGGCTCGAGCCAAGCTCTGTCATATAGTACAACACACTCACCTATAATGATGGACACGATGTACACGCCGGCGGTGCGCACAGTGAACTTGACGCGCGCAGTGTTCGCGTGCGCGGGCTCGAGCCAAGCTCTGTCATATAGTACAACACACTCACCTATAATGATGGACACGATGTACACGCCGGCGGTGCGCACAGTGAACTTGAAGAGCGCAGTGTTCGCGTGCGCGGGCTCGAGCCAAGCTCTGTCATATAGTACAACACACTCACCTATAATGATGGACACGATGTACACGCCGGCGGTGCGCACAGTGAACTTGACGAGCGCAGTGTTCGCGTGCGCGGGCTCGAGCCAAGCTCTGTCATATAGTACAACACACTCACCTATAATGATGGACACGATGTACACGCCGGCGGTGCGCACAGTGAACTTGACGAGCGCAGTGTTCGCGTGCGCGGGCTCGAGCCAAGCTCTGTCATATAGTACAACACACTCACCTATAATGATGGACACGATGTACACGCCGGCGGTGCGCACAGTGAACTTGACGCGCGCAGTGTTCGCGTGCGCGGGCTCGAGCCAAGCTCTGTCATATAGTACAACACACTCACCTATAATGATGGACACGATGTACACGCCGGCGGTGCGCACAGTGAACTTGACGCGCGCAGTGTTCGCGTGCGCGGGCTCGAGCCAAGCTCTGTCATATAGTACAACACACTCACCTATAATGATGGACACGATGTACACGCCGGCGGTGCGCACAGTGAACTTGACGCGCGCAGTGTTCGCGTGCGCAGGGTCCCCCGAGCCCAGCTCTATAACTGCCGTCACCTGCAATAAAGTTCATAGCACGAAGCTCTCACACCTGTCTATATAGATTCATAAGTAACTACAAATTAAGCTTACACGCGGTTTTTGAAAGGCTTCATAAACATTGGAGTTGGCAAAGTAGTGTGACAAAATTTCGCCAGTTATATTTAAATCTTAAATCCCAAGTAATTAGGGAAACATATTCCCGAGAACCGGGCAGAAGTATCGAAACTGCGCTGCTACTGAGGTCTACAAAATCACTCCAAGTTTGAGTATTACCCTTTTGACCCCTAGGCCAAAGAGGCCAATTGTCATAGGGGTGTGGTATTTACTGACTGATTTCATAGCCCGGAGCTTTTTCTGTCATCCAAGTTGTTACCACTTTTATATAGCTCATACTCGAGGCATTTAATTCTGTAATTGATCCACTTACAGGCACTTTTAACTGGTAAGAAATGGACCAATCAGAATCTAAAAAAGCCTATTCTAAATAGCAGGTTCCTAGCCTAGTCTTTCAAAAACCGGATGTGACCAAGCAGTAGTAATATCCAACCTTCGCTTACCTTCCTAGTTCCGTGCGAGATGGTGACGGACAGCTCGTCCGTGTCGCAGATGGGGTAGGGGTGTCCGTTGCGCTGGTAGCAGTGCACCGTGAAGCACATCGTCTCGCCCACTGGCTGGGGCTCCGTCCAGCCCCATTCCACCTGGAGATGAGACGTGGGTATAAGAAGGTGTCATAATTGTTTGTTTCGGCCAATCACCGAAACGGCTGGACTGGTTTTGACAGAGCATTCATTGTCGGTTAGCTGGTATTTTAAGGAGTAATTTAAATAAAAATAAATAAATAAAAATAGCTTTATTCATTCCATACATGCATTTCATTTCCTTAAAGTAATCACTTGTTGGATTGGTAAAAATAAATAGTAATAATAAAATCAGTCTTTCATGTGCCCCGATTACAATCAATTAGCCAATAAAAATAATTCAAACATTCAAATGTTGCTATGATGTCAAGAGATACTCGTATGAATCAAATATAAGAGTTAAATCTGGAAGTATCAAATCAAATTAAATATCTTAAATCATAGGATTAAATTAATTTTTGATTTATAATTTAGATTTGGAGTAATTTAGACTATTAAAATTAGGGATCACGGCAAAAAAAACCTTTGAAATTGTGATCAAAAGCCGATTTATGTTGATTTACAAGTTTAACGCGAATGAAGTCGCGGGCAAAAGCAAGTTATTATAAAAAAATACTGGATTTGTACAAAAAACGTTATTTTTAAGAAGGAAAGTTCAAGGTTCAACATTTTCCCGCTACTATTGCTGTTGCGTTATTCTTTTAGGCCGTATGCCTTAGGCAGTGGTTTCGACAACTTTATGATTTTAAGACTTAAAATAATGATGCACATTATATAAATTGTTTTTCTTTGACTTCGTTTTGTATCCGTTCTGAGAGGATTCATCTATATCTATACTAATATTATAAAGAGGAAAGATTTGTATGTTTGTATTTTGTTTATGTAACGAATAAACTTAAAAACTACTGGACCGATTTCAAAAATCCATACACCGTTGGAAAGCTACACTATCCCCGGATGACATAGGCTACTTTTTATCCCTGTATTCCCACGGGAACGGGAACTACGCGGGTGAAACCGCGAGGCGTCCGCTGGTTAAAAATAAAATCATAATCATATGGAGTACGCCCCTGCACGCCCACACTTGGCTTTTATTCAAATCAAATCAAATCATCATATCAAATCATAATATTTATTTGCCAGAAAATACATTGTTTTTACAAGGAAAGATCTAAAAGCCTAAAAGTTATTGTATTCTGCCTGCAAGCAAGCGTGCAAATTGCTTCAATAATAAAGTCATAAAGTTTTTTCGGCATCATAACCAAAACACAATTGTAAACATTACATAGAAAAAAACCAGACCAAACCAAAACAACATTGATGCATTCTTATACTTTCAATTGCCAGATTATAAAAATAAAAAATTAAATAAATCAGAAACACAATCATTAAAATTAAATGTCAATCAGATAATTATATTTAAATGTCAATAACTAAAATTCCAATACTTTCAATTGTCAGAGTATAAACTCGACAATAATTGGAAAATAAAATAAAAATTATAATAAAATAAATTAGCATGTCAATAATTAAAGTTAAAAATTTCAAACAAATAAATTAAATATGTCAAACAAATAAATAAAAATGTCAATAAAATAAATTAACATCTCAATAATTCAAATTAAAAATGTCAAACAAATAAATTAAAATGTCAAACAAATAAATTAAAAATGTCAAACAAATACATTAAAATGTCAAACAAATAAATTAAAAATGTCAAACAAACAAATTAAAATGTCAATAAAATAAGTTAGCATGTCAATAATTAAAATTAAAAATGTCAAACAAATAAATTAAAAATGTCAAACAAATAAATTAAAAATGTCAAACAAATAAATTCTAAATGTTAATCAAATTAAATTCTATCGTCGTCTATTATGTTACGTGTGTATTATTGTTATTTATAAAGTGGGAAGCGAAAAATAATAGCATTGAGCTTCTTTCAGAGTTAAGCGGCAATACTACCGATGCAGAACTTGTTATCAGTGAAGTGCGTAGGATGTTTCTTGTTAACACTAATCCATTATATTATAATCCAATTATTTGTCCGCAAACATTAATTTATGCTCGGTTTTGAGTACCTGGAAAGCTAATAGTAACCTTGTCGAGTTAATAGGACCTTTCTAGTCAATACACGTGTACTTCTAATGCTTCCTCCAATAAGCCAAAGCCAAAAAAGTTGCGTTTATAATATTAGGTCATTACATATGAAATTGGCGTTTTGTAAGGGATGAACATAAAGTCGTTTTTTTTTTATTATAATATATTTATTTAATCAAAGTATGTACCATTGCTATCTATGCACTTTTGCCATCTCATAGGTAGTTCATGATCCCTTTACTAAAGAAACCATTCTGACGGGAATCAATGAAATCTTTGAAGGCGCTTTGGACTGCCCCATCGGAGTTGATTTTTTTCCCTTGCAAGAAGTTATCCAAATTTCGAAAAAAATGGTAATCTGTTGGAGCAAGGTCCGGAGTGTACGGTGGATGTCTAAGACATTCCAATTGAAGCTCCTCTTATTTGGTAGCCGTCTGTTGTGCAGTGTGTGGACTAGCGTTGTCCTCAAGCAGCAGTGGCCTAGAGCGATTGACCAGCCTCGGCTGTTTAGCAGATAGCTTTTCCATCATGGTTTGCAGTTGCTGACAATAGACATTCGCCGTAATCGTCTGGCCAGATTTAAGAAAGCTGTAGTGAACGACACCGGCACTAGTCCACCAAACGCTCACAAGTATTTGTTTTTAATCAATTTTGGCTTGGGGCAGGTTTTGGCTGGTCCGCCAGGGTTAAGCCATTACGATGAGCGTTTCCGATTATTGTACAGGATCCACTTTTCATCACAGGTAATGATTCGATTTTAAATCTGTTTATTATTGTGCCGGTTGAGTAATGTAACGCAGCAGTCAATTCATGAGGTACCCACCTTTCAAGCTTTTTCACCTTCCCAATTTGCTTCAAGTGGATTAAAACAGTTTTATCACTAACATTTCATAAGTAAGGACCATGTAAGGACCTAATATTGATAGGCTCGATTGCTGACTATTTCATCACCTGATGTTTGGCAATGATGTGTACCAAGATAAACCACGCTTGTCTATTAATAAACTATTATTTTATGCCTTAAAGATCCGCAGGTTTTTCCTGTCCCTGGCGGCTTTTGAACTCACACCAGGTCACGTCGCAAACCCTTTTAAACCAAAATCATGCTTGAAACAATACAAACATACCTTACAACTAGGCGGATGCAGGTACTTCCCGGTGACGTACTGCAGTAGCGAGTGCTTGGCTTCCGGCGCCAGCGAAGGCTGCGTCATGGCCGCCAGGGTCACCAGCCCGCACACCGACACCGAAACCACCAGCATGCCACCTGGGTTAGGTCATGAGGTTCTAATATAACTACGTTAGATAATGTCTGTCAATATGGAAATTAGGTACCCCTCGAAATTAGCTTTAAAAATATGAGAAAGATAGAAAGGTAGCCGGTATCTAATGATACACCCTCCATCTACCATTACCAGGATGCCACCAGGATTAGGTCATGGGGTTTTAATGCTACTGCGTTAGAGGAATCAACATGGAACCAATCTCAATACCCTTCGAGTTTAACACTTTGTCGCTGCACACCGGCTACACGCGACAGCCACAAATGCTGCCACGAGAAGCTAGAAGCGTGTAGCGTGTGGCGGCCACCGGCGCCAACCGTGTGCGGCGAGTTCATACGAAATGTATGAAAACTACAGGAAATATGCCGACGGCGGCGTTTTGTGGTTGTGGCCGGTGGACCCGTGTGCGGGGACCCTAAAATTACGCGAAATGGGCAAGTCTACCATCAGTGATAACGGATAATACCATGCCAGCTGGGTTTTACCACGAAGCTATGATGTTACTGCGTCAGATAATTCTCCCAATATAACAAACTCCTGAAGGTTGACCCTTAAAGTATGTGTTAAAAGAGGTGAGTTTACGACTAGAGATTCCTGATCAATTGAATAGGCATAGACAGATAATCTCCTCTAAATTCAAAATTGCAGGCAACTTACGTTCGCCATATAAAAGTTTTCTACCACTTCAGTTTAATATTTTTTAACCCCCGACGGAAAAAGAGGGATGTTATAAGTTTGACGTGTGTTGCTGTGTATCTGTGTGTCTGTCTGTGGCATCGTAGCGCCTAAACGGATGAACCGATTTTGATTTAGTTTTTTTTTTTGTTTGAAAGGTGATTTTGTCGAGAGTGTTCTGAGCTATGTTTGAATAAAATCGGTTCAGCCGTTCAGAAGTTATAGGCGTTTTACTGTTTGAATCGGGGTGTTTTCGGAAGATATCATAATCGTGTCATAATTACGTGTTGAAAAGATTGCTGATCGAAGCGTATCCACTATGTACTAGATAAATTATGTAGCATGAAATAAAAATGTGACGGGGGTTTTTTAAATTTTGAAATTTTACTTGTTTCGCCAGTAACGCGGTTTATAAGTGCTTCCCAGCCACGGGCAACCCCAAAAATTGGTGCACTCATCAGATCATCATCAAGGAGAAAGTTACAAATAGGAGACCGGTGGTCGATTTCGCTCGATCCATAACGAACGATTGAGATAAAAAAGCGCAGTAGGTAATCCAGGACTGCATATAATTCCATTTAATACCGACGCTATCATATTAGCTATTCTTCGTTATTTTTGCTACGGGAATGGCCTAAATATATGAATGTTAGTACCTATATACATGCATTTATAACAAAACCAATATACCAAAGGATTATGGTTTATCTTCAAACACCCACACCCCGCACAACTAAAAACTATGACAGTTTCACCATACCCCAAGTCCAAGCGTCCTGATGCTTGCTGTTCTTAACGACAGCGCTCCAGAGGTCAGCCTTCAGGGTCTGCAACGCCTCCTTGCCGGTGGGTAGACTCTGCCGGGCTGCGGACCAGGCCCCGAAGTCTTTGGGGTCCAGCACGTGGCGCGCGGTGCTGTCCTCCAGCCAGTACACGTCCTCCAGCGAGGAGACATCGAGGCTGAGGAGTCTGGGGACGAAGGAAATCAAGCAAAATTAATTATATGAAGAAAACATACTTCTATGTCTGCGGACAATGGCCATATTCGTAAATGTGTTGGAAGGAAAATTAAACTGTACCTCAAAGGACACAAGAGGTTTCAGAACGAATGCAGTTTTTTCAGAGTGTTGCCGCTTGATTAGTTTTGTGAAGTGCATTATCTAAGGACTCTTGTTAGATAACGAGGGTTACCCCACCGATTGCACGTTGTCGTCGTGGTGGGGCTTGCGAGTCTTAATCATCGGAAAGGCGCAAGTGAGATACCTGACTAAGAGAGGCACACAAAGGATTGACAAAGGATGTGACCATGCCGCAACGATGCAGGCGCACCAATTCAGCGGGCGTGCCTATCCTCAAAGGAATCCCCTCGAGGAGAGACACGCCCGCCTAATTGGCGCCGAACTGACAAATCGCGGCTCGGCGGACAGAGCTCCGGCAGGATCCCATGGCAACATGGACTGGGGAACTGTCGCAAACCAGCGCTGGTCAGGCTGCCTCCTCCTCCTTGCGTCGTATTCCTCAGTATTGAGGGTCGTGACCACCGTTCTGCATCACCTTCTCTCTAACAATCTTTCTACATCTGTATCTGTCTCTGGCGGTGTGGAGGGCGTAGTAAACTGTAGAGTCAAGAGCGGTGCGGATCTGGCCAGACCAACGTATTGGGCGGCGTCCACGAGGCCTTTTTCCCATCCACTTTGCCAGTCACGATGAGCCTCTAGAGGCTCTCTCGAAGGTCAGGCCACAATTGCGGCGATAAGGCTCCTTTTTGAGGAGTGGCTTGAGAAGCGTCACGGCGTCCTCACCCTCCGACTGACGCAGGTCTTCACCGGACACGGCTGTATCGGGCGGTTCCTGTTCACGAAAAGGCGAGAGGAAAGACCCGGGTGTCACCATTATGTGGATCGGACACGATGGAGAATACGGCTCGTGTGGTCTGCCCCACTAAGGCGGAGCACCGCCGTGTCCTCGAGGCGATCGGCGGCAGCGACCTCTCGCGTCCGGCCCTGGTCCAGGCCATGGTACGGAGCGAGAGGCCATGAGAAGCTGTCTTCTCCTTTTGCAAAGCAGTTATGCTTGCGAAGGAGGAAGCGGAACGTGTGAGGGAGAAGCAACGGA
Source organism: Orthosia cruda (assembly GCA_964057195.1). Lineage (NCBI taxonomy): Eukaryota > Metazoa > Arthropoda > Insecta > Lepidoptera > Noctuidae > Orthosia > Orthosia cruda. The sequence goes on along the minus strand of OZ059845.1, from coordinate 989,975 downwards.
GACGCCTTCAGCCGCCGGAGGAGACACCCTGGGCACTGGGAGTCGCAAGCCGATGCCCTGCCACCGTAAGCGTGGGCTTGCGGACGGCGAGTAATCGGTAGCTCGCCGTCCGATGAGATGAATTTGAAAGAGGGTTGCCGCGGCCCCGGCTCAAGCAACTGAAGGAACACTGGTGGGTTAGTCAGTAAAAGTCTGACACGCCCTTCCGCTTCACCTAGAGCGAGGTTTTATAAATGCGTCACCGTGTCAGAAACTGTATCTTCCTTTCTCTGATTAGTATTAAAAAAGCCACTGTCGCCCTATGACTGTTTCTCGGCTTACTTCTTGTAAACCATGTAACGACCACCAGGTAACCATGTTTTGATATGGTCTTCACTAATCCCGGATGGGTAGTCTTAGATAATAACTTAAAAACGTTTGGTTGCAACAATTGGAAGTATAGGAGGGCACCAGAAACAGTGTTGAGAGCAAGAAACACATACGAATGAATAAACAAACAGTTATCAGAAAAGTATGAGATTTTGTATCTATAAGTAAATATAACGCGTTACATAAATACTTTATTTTATCTAGGTGTTTTCCTAAAGTCCGTATTATTAACTAAGATCTTGTTAAGGCCTTTTCCACACTTACAGACACGTGCAAGAATTTATTCGCGCGTGAAAAACCTTCACACGACATGCACATAGTGCTAAAGACATTACCACAATAAAACACCCCAGTAAACCGAGTATCTGCCGTTGACATTAGAAATATTAACCCCACAAACCGAACATAAACCGAATATCAATTTTCTAACCCACATTAAAATAATAAATAAAATAAAATAAAATAAGCCTTTATTGCTGTTCTATGAGTTTACAAAACATTTTTTTTTTTTTTTTTTTTTTTTTTATTAATATAATTTACTCATTTATTAACTCGACTACACGATCGGTTTCACTTCACAGCTTGTCTTCCGACAAAGGCCTCCTCTAAAGCTTTCCATTTCTGCCTGTCTTTCGCTGTTCTCGTCCACTCTGGACCCGCCACCTTTTTGAGGTCATCTTCCCATCTTTTTGTTTGACGCCCTTTACTTCTTTTCCCATTCCTGGGATACCACTCTGTTATGGTTTTTGTCCATTTTCCACTCGTATCTCTAAGCATATGTCCAGTCCATCTCCATTTTAAAGTTTTACAAGTTTTCTTTGCATCCTTAAATTTAGTTGTATTTTTAATTTTATCTAATCTTATTCTATCTTTCCTCTTGACGCCCATTACGCTTCTCTCCATTCCGTTTTGACATACCTTTATTTTGTTTATTAAGTTATCTGTCAATGCCCATGTTTGGCAACCATAAGTTAAGCATGGTAAAATGCACATATCATACACTTTTCTTTTCTCTTTGATAGGCATGTCTTTATTTTTCATGACTTCGCTGAGTGACCAATATCTCTTCCATGTATTGGCTATCCGTCTATCAATTTCTTTATGCATGGTGTCTTCAGCGGCTATGAGTTGTCCTAGGTATACGTATTCTTCGACATATTCTATTATCTCTGAATTGACTATGATGGTATGCGTCTGTGAAGAGTTAGTCATAATCTTTGTCTTTGCCGTGTTCATTGTAAGTCCAGCTTTCGCGCTTTGATCTGACAGTTGTTGTAACATTTGCTCTAATTTTATTGGACATTCTGCAAATAAGATCAGGTCATCTGCAAATCGCAAGTGGTTTAGTTTTTCACCGTTTATGTTCAGGCCTTCGTGATCCCATTGCAGGTTCCTGAATATCATCTCTAGAGCCGCAGAAAACAACTTAGGAGAAATTGGGTCTCCTTGCCGGACGCCTCTCTCTATAGGAAATTCTTCACCCGTAGTTTCAAGCCTAATTTGGGCTGTGCTTTTGGAGTATACGGTCCGGAGTATACGTATGTATTTTCCATGTATTCCCTGTATACGTAGTGCTTCCCAGATATACTCATGTTCCAAGGAGTCGAAGGCTTTATTATAATCAACAAATCCCAAATAGTATGTTTTATTGTACTCTTTATATTTTTGTAGAACCTGCCTTAGAACATATATGTGGTCTATTGTTGAATATTTACTGCGGAAACCCGCCTGCTCTCTTGGTTGGTTTTCATCGAGGGTAGAAGTGATTCGTGACAGAATTATTTTTGAAAAGACTTTGTAGACATTGGACATCAAGCTTATAGGTCTGTAATTACATATATCTCCTTTATCTCCTTTTTTATGCAATAATATTATTGTTGATTTAGTCCAGTCTTCGGGGATAATTTCAGTCTCTATTATTTTGTTAAATATATCAGTTAATATAGGACCAATGACTGGTGTAGTAGATTTTAACAGTTCATTTGTGACTTGATCAGCACCTGGTGTCTTGTCTGTTTTTTGCGTATTGATTGCTCTAATTGTTTCTACATTTATTACCAACATTATCTCTATCTAAACTTTCGGAAAACTACAATCAATTTTGTAAACCCCGCTTTCGTTCAAACGGTATATTACCCGTTGCTGCCCTGAAACCCATGAAGCGGATGTAGGGTGCGTCTGATCGTGTTAGATGGGCCGCTTAGGCCGCTTGGCCCCTCAGGGGTCAGGGACCTGATGTGTGTGATAAACTACCCGACAACAGCCAGATAAAGGGTTACTGCCGCGATTATGTGTGTTGTTGAACGAATTGTTTATGTTTTCTTTTGATAGCCGTGTTTTTGTTAGCTCGTGATATTTTAGCTTTTGTATTTGTTTTCGGTAAGTCGATTTGCGAGAGAAACAATAACATTGAACCCTTTTTTGTGATAAGAGAATTATGCTCTTTTGCACAGAATAGTGTTTATAGATTATGGTAATCAAATCTATTTATAGGTTGAACAAAATAATGTCAACAAGACAACAAGAAACATGATGCGCCGACAGAAATAATATAAACACTGAGGGGTTGGGGTCTGGTTTTTTTTCCAGAAACTGAGGATTCCTAAAATTTTATTTTATGTGTTTTAACTTCATCATCATCATATCAGCCGAATCACGTTCTCTGCTGGACATAAGCCTTCCCCAAGCGTCGCCACATTCAACGGTCCCGCAAACTTCACCAGGTCATCGGTCCACCTGGTGTGAGGCCTTGTGTTTTAACTTATAGTGCCTAAAATTCCTCTGTAGAAGAAGGTCGATGGTCCACGATAAATTTAATATAAACTTTTGATTATATCTATACTATTAATTAAATGAGATGATTTTAGAACTATTTCTACAAATTTTTAGGCCTTTTAACTTTGGGTAACTGCACTTTTGACCCTTGACTGTACTTAGTAAAGTATTCTACTAATATATCTACCTATATGATAACACCTGCGCTAAACATAGATCAACAAACTACTCAGCTCATGCCAATCCTCATAATCGTGACAACAATACCCTGAGTGCAAATCCGTCAAGTGTCGCAACATGAACAGGCTTCCAGACGACAGGTGATCACATTAGCGGATTATATTGTCGCACTGTGACTGTGAGTGGCTTAATTCAATCACGTTAGGGTTACCATTCCGAAATTTGAAAAGATCTGGTGAAAAGCCGGATTATTGTTAAAACCGTACGGAAATTAGACTTTTCGGAAAATACACGAAATTACAAGTAAAATTAAAAACCCTCGACAGATTTTTATTTTATGCTATATAATTTATCTAGTAGTAGACTCGCTTCCATCGACAATACGTTGAACACGAAATTATGACACGATATCTTGCGAAAACTGCCCGATTCAAACAGTCAAACGCCCATAACTTATGCGATTTTCATCAAACATAGCTAAAAACACTCACGATAAAGTCACAATTCAAACAAAAAATTAAGAAATCGAAATCGATCAATCATCCGTTTAGGTGCTATGATGCCACAGACAGATACACATATACACAAATAAACAGGTAGCCACGTCAAACTTATAACACGCCTGATGATGAAGTTGAAAAGTCCGGCAAAAATTAAAAGCTATGCATATCCGAAATTATCCGGAAAGATGGTACCCGTAATCACGTCAGACCACAGTCAGCTCTAATTAGGAACGCTCGACTATCGCATGTTACTTTGTTAGCCCATTTCAACGAACCCACGTAGCTATAAAAAGATTCCGTTTTTGACGAAGTTTCTCCGAGTGCCAATTCTGGATACATTTTGTTTTACCCCAGGGATGTTAAAACTGTGAAGCTGTTAAAGAAACGGCTTGCGAGAGTCGTTAAGGTGTGGGTGTAAAAAGCAAAGAAATAAAGAAATAATGTGTTGTTGTAATAAAATTGCAGCTGTATAATCTAGAGAAAGAATACTAGCTAGGAGACAGGGGTATCTAATAAATACTCAGTAATTTAAACTTAATTATGTCCATAAAGATATAAATGTATATTATGGTTAATAATAACAGCCTGTAACTGTACCACTGCAGGGCAAAGACTTCAAAGAAGGCATGGGCATTGATCACCACGCTTGCTTAATGAGGGTTGGCGATTTCAGACTTACATTATCTATAAGTCCATACGCCTTATTGCGTAAGTGAATTCGGCAAGGCATAAAAAACCTTTTTGCAAAAAAATACTACCGACTTCCAAATATAAAACTACAAAGTGAAAAATAACTGAATTTTTTGAAGTCGGTGTCTTTCGTAGGTACCATTTTTTTGCGTTATGGACACCGACTTCAAAAAATTCAGTTATTTTTCACTTTGTAGTTTTATATTTGGAAGTCGGTAGTATTTTTTTGCAAAAAAGTTTTTTATTTTTCACTTTTTAGTTGTACCTACGTAATAGGCAAGTTAGTAAGGTAACTATAACGCCAGAATAGATTTCATGAAACTTGAACATAACCGGTGAAATGAGAGATCTGCTTACCCCTTAAGAACGAACTGGCGTGATGTTATGTTATGAAATGTTATAAACAACAAACAGACATGCGATTGCAGCAATCCCACGAGATTTGCCGTTATTTATTAAAGAGTTCTGTTGTATATCTCCGAAGTTCTTCATCAGATCTTCACCAAATTAAAATGGAACCAATTTCGGAACATACTTTTTCATACAAAAAAAGAATTTTCAAAATCGGTCCACAATTGACGGAGTAATCGGTGAACATACACAAAAAAAAAAAAAAAAAAAAAACAAACATGAAGTCGAACATAGAACCTTGTTACGTATGCCTAGGAATCTGCTGACATTGCGGACAATATACATACATAGACCTTGATGACAGTGCAGTTACCGCGAAGTCAACGCACGTAGCTAGACTTTCGCTGACACAGAAACGTACGGAGCATAAACATAGGAAGTTGCTGACTGTGCAATTACCTTGGAACCGATCCAGCCATGACGTCAAGGAATCGATCAATGCCGAACTAATATTTAAGAGCATCTCTTGTAAGAAAGAGGCATTCCATATTCCTACCTCGAGTTGGAATCAAGACCCGTAGTCTAGTTAGTTATAATTAGTTTTGTTAAATAATAGTTGTAACCGCTCCATGCTCTCACATCGACCTGGAGTGGACATCCGTAGATTAATCAGTTGTAGTTAACTTTATTAATTAAAAGTTATAAGTGTCATTTCGAGTTTCTTTCCACTCTCCCGGCTGTGGTAAACGTAATTGGCGCAGTCGGTAGGGTATCCGCGGGAGACGTCGGGACACATCACACATCGATAATCACGTCTCGTGTCACCCGGGTGCATCAAGCACCGTTCCGGATATCCTGAACATACGGACCTGCTGCAGACCGAGAGAAGAATCTGGAAATCGATTCGCAGAGAGGAACCGGAAATGAAATAGCTGTAAGTACATTTGAATTATTCTCGTGTTGCTCCCTCCTAAATCCTAACCTTCAGGGTTTACCATCCCAGGAACTCGAGTGCGCGGGGACCTGCATCACGTCAGGCCCACCGACGAACTGTAGATATTAGTAGAAATATATTTTTAGATAAGCTAGAGTTAGGCAACTTGGTTAGTTTAGATATGGATCAGCACAGCCAAATACCATTTCTAAGGCACTTCGCCTTGGCCTTGCTTTTCATAGTAACTCTAACGTGTTTGCGCGGTTTATTAAAATCCTTGATTCATCATCCAAGTGTTGCACGCGAAAGCGAATTTTCTAACTTGTGACCATTAAACAGAATTCTTAATAAGATTTCTGGAACCACTTTGTGTACCAGTAACTCTAATGGGGTACCAGAGAGTTGGTTGGGCAGTCGAACCACCCTAATTAACAACTTTTCAGACCAGCACCATAATTTCAAGGAGCCGGTATCTAATTGACAGCTCCCGTAGGTCCAAATCCTTCGTTTTTAAATTTTCATTTTATTTCTGCTCCCAAGAATAGTTACGACCTATAAAGATTATCATCATCAGCTTCTTTTAATGTTCCCTCTGTGATAGGCAATGGACCGTAATTCATCACACGAGCCCAGCGTGGGTTGGTAAAGATTATCCGTAGTACCTAAAAACACGCATAGGCCCTTATCCTATCCTTCCCAGTCCTAGCAACCAACGAGTTGACATTCACTTACATGGAGGCTGAATGCCCGAAGTCAAACTGGTGCGAGAAGGAAGTTACCCACCAGATCCGCACCAAATCTGATTGCATCCAGAAGTCGATCACCAATCAAGTTCTGCGGGACTCCTGCCATCCCACTACAGTTATCCTGATGAAGAAAACTATGAAGAAACTCGATGACCAACACCACGTCCTGTAATTCCCTCAGCAAACGAAAGTACAAATTATCTGTCACCAACAAGACTACACACCGCTCCAAGGAAGTTATTTCGTTACAACTCCCGATGGATGTCGACTGAAATCTGAAGAGTTCACCATAGCAGATGCCGACGATGAAATCAAAGGCCAACCTCGCAAAATCATGAGGATACCCTTCGATTCTGGACAACGAGCTACGTCAACTACTCACATCAATTTGTACTCCGTGGATCTTAAGGGACTAGTGCAAATGGGCAACGCGCAAAAGAACACCTGTCATACCACAAGAACCAGCAGTCTCCTACCGTAATCCTGAAAAAAAACTCGGATCCCGAGAAGACTCCGGCAACTTTTTTCACTCAATGTGCTAAAATAGTTGCCGTTCTAAGGGTGGAGGTGTTACGTATGCCTAGGAATCTGCTGACATTGCGGACAATATACATACATAGACCTTGATGACAGTGCAGTTACCGCGAAGTCAACGCACGTAGCTAGACTTTCGCTGACACAGAAACGTACGGAGCATAAACATAGGAAGTTGCTGACTGTGCAATTACCTTGGAACCGATCCAGCCATGACGTCAAGGAATCGATCAATGCCGAACTAATATTTAAGAGCATCTCTTGTAAGAAAGAGGCATTCTATATTCCTACATCGTGTAGGATGGATTCTCGTAGGCTAGTTAGTTTTAGTTAGTCTATTTAATTATTGTAACCATTCCATGTCCTAACATCGGCTTGGAATGGACATTCGTAGGTTAACTAGTTGTAGTTAGTAGTTGTAACCATTCCATGATCCAACCTCGACTTGGAATAGATACTTCTAGGATAATTAATTATAATTAACTTTAATAATTAAAGGTTTAGAATCATTTCGGGTTTCTTTCCACTCTCCCGGCTGTGGTAAACGTAATTACCTCCTCCTTTTTGGGAAGTCGGTTAAAAAGGCAAAGAGTATGAACAATCAACCCATCACAGCGAGATAAAAGACGCGGTGTGGATTTCCGTCTATGTTATTGGTCGATTGTTAACAATCTTCGGCAAGGCAAAGGACAAAGAGGCAATTGTCTCTTTGTCCTTTGCCTTGCCGAATTAAGAAAGACTGTAGGTTTCCTCACGATGTTTTCCTTCACCGTTGCCTGTGATGTCCCAGATAAACTTAGAAAGTACATATGAATTTGAAAAAGTCACATTGGTTCTTACCCGGATTTGAAGTCACGACCACAAGCACGAGAGGCGAGGTCTTTGCTACTGGGCCACCACGACTCAATATACTGCTGGACATAGGCCTCCCCCAAGCGTCGCCACTTTGACAGGTCCCGTTCGTTTCGCAACCAACGGAACCCCGCAACCTTCCCCAGAACATCGGTCCACCTAGTGAGAGGCCTTCCAACGCAACGTCTTCTGCCCCATCGGCCATCCGTTCTACGAGCAATGTGCCCTGCCCACTGCCACTTAAGTTTGTCAATTCTTCGGGCTATGTCGGTAACCCTGGTTCTCTTGCGGATGTCTACATTTCTGATTCGATCACGCAAGGCAACTCCGAGCATAGCCCTCTCCATTGCCCTTTGAGTGACTGTAAGCTTTCTGATGAGGCTCATTGTAAGCGATTGCGATTGTTGTTTTATGATTATTCTCTATTTATTTAAAAGGCACAGGTCAATGTCTACACAGTCTGAAGTCGTCGTGCTCAACTATGTTGTAGTCTGCTACTAGTCTAACCGAATGCAGCTAAAAAATAGTCTGGATTGATTCGTTTATCGTAGTCAGCGATAAGACCGCCATTGTACTCTAGAATGTATCTAAAGATATTTGTTAATTTTGGTGCACAATAATGTATTTCTACCAGCATTTTACGTGAAGCGACTGTCTGTCAAACAACAGACACGCTGGCACAGCATGAAGCCATATTGCCGAAGAATTATGCAATATGCAGACTGTAAACTGTTCATGACCAAACAAAGCCCTTTGAAGAAAATAATAACCTTCACTAGCACACAAAATACCCGTGTGCATACAATATTCATTATGATATGCATATTGGAGGTTGCCCGGCAACCAAGAACCTAACAATTTTAAATGTTTTCATTTCAAATAGTAGATTTCAGGGTTTCCACAGAGTTTTCTGGACATTGTTTTAAAGTTGCTGGTTTCGCAATTTGATCACGTTTGCGGGCCAAACTTGGTAAAAGAGATCGCACAAGACAGAGAGTTTTGAAAGAAGAAAGGGCCTTTGTCCAGCAATGGAACATATATTAAGAAAGCAAAAAAAAATATCTCAAGACTTCACTTTAACTTCTGATATAAATTGCCTACTACGTGAGCTTTGTAAGACTGGATTCAAAAATTGACAATTTCCAACGGTAATAGACCATCAAATTCTTTTTCATTTTCATTATCTGCTGTTACCAGCAACCCGGCTAACTCAGTTGGAGAACCCAGAAAACCGGGATTAGCTGCATTTTAGGGTTCATGATTAGGAACATCCTGCTTTATGGTCTCACAAGTTTACACTACACTGAGTTATTATGTTTATTTGCAGTAAACAGCGAACCATGTAACGACTCCTAAAGTCCTGAAACGAAACATAGGCGGGGCAGTGTTGTTCAACTAACTACAAATTAAAATAATCCTTCACAACTCACAAGGCACACGATAGAACATACTCCATATCACTATCAGACATGCAATCACTTGGCCTACAGTTTCCTGTAGCGAGCTAGTATAACATAGTACAGTCAACCATAATGTTAAGGTAACATTTGAACTACGAAAAAAACTGCAACCGACTTCCAAATAAAAACACTACAAAGTGAAAAATAACTTTAATTTCGGGAGTCGGTGTTTCTGGTTTCGTTTCTTCGCTTTTTGACAACGACTTACGAAATTGAAGTTATTTTTCACTTTGTAGTGTTTTTATTTGGAAGTCTGTAGTACCGATTTCTTTTTTTGTAAAAAAGTTTCCTTTTTACTTTTATTTGTGGTACCTAGTTAGTGGGCAGTTTCTATAGTACAACAGACAGACATGCGATACCAGCAATCCGGGCTTACTGTCATTTATTGAAGAGTTTCATTGAATATCTCTGAAGTGCTTCAAAAGATCTTTACCAAATTTAAAAGGGACTAATTTGCGATCATACCCTTCCAAACAATAGAATTTTCAAAATCGGTCCTCACTTGACTGAGAAATCGGTGAACATACACAAAAGAAAACATACAGTCGAAAATAGAACCGCCTGCTTTTTGTCAAGTTGGTTAAAAAGGCTCTTACTGCTAAGAAGTCCATACTAAACGTTTTGGGAATACTTTCATTGTGCATATATATTTAGATATGTATGCACAATGATACGGATGCAGTGGGATCCCTGCCGGAGTCTGTGTTTCCTGATAGCGTCAAAGGGGGTCTTTAAGTTAAGAGTGAATAAGTTACTTCTAGGCAAGCGTGCTTCACGGTCAACCACATCAACGAGTCTATCAATTATATAAAAACCGACCAAGTGCGTGTCAGACTTGGCACATTTAAGGTCTATCCACACATTCCACACATAACAGGGCCGTGCCCGGGACCTGACTGCAGGGCTGGACCCAGGCACTTCACTGGTCCATGCACGGACGTGTGTGAACGAGTTCATATAAAATCTACACCCACCTATATTTCTTTGAGCCCCTGACGGGGCACGGTTAGTCCACAAAAAAAATTCTTAGTAAAGTATACGTAGGTATCTAATAATAAACATCACCAAATTTAAGTTCGTAGGTCAATAGTAAGTTTAAATATATTCGGAACAAATTGTGTGACAGACGACGGACAGACAGACAAGTGAGTGACAGCAATAGGGCTCCGTCTGGACCCTTCGGATACGCAACCCTAAAAAGTAAAATCGCTGGCAAATTTTAATTGATAGCTTCTACGTGCGGTTGAATGTACCTTAGTTCAGTTAGCGTGCTATCGTCGTATTCCACGCTATTGCCCAGATTAGCGGCCTGAATGTGAATTAAGAGTTGGAGGGATATTATTCATGCTGGTTCGCGCCTTCCGGACAGCTAGGTTTAGAGGGGAAGTGGGTGTGGTGTGAGTTTGTCCGCATAGATGCGTCAAAAAAGCCGCAGAGGCTGATTTATAGGACTAAGCAAAATATTGTTTTCTTCAGCCTCTGAAACTGCTTGGCAAAGTCTTCCCTCATAGTCTTTCACTCGTCTCGGTGTTTCGCCTTCTCCGGCCAATCTCCCGTAAATTTCTCTTCATAATGGACCTTGCTGGTGGCTCGACGCTGTTCGATTTAAATCACACCGATGAGCGATTTTTACTAAGCGAAATTGCAAGGACATATATATCACACAAGGATGCAATACGATATAATTCGTTAAACAAAGTTTATAGGCAGAAATAAAATTAGCTGTAGTCCAAGTCAACATATCAACAGGCTTTGTTCAACTTCAAAGAATAATTTAAATAGATGTCTATCTTAGACGTTTAACTTAATATAAAGTCTAAAACCATATTCAAGTTCACAGATTAATCATAATCACGAAGAAATATATCACATCATTACAATCAAGCTACAAACGAAAGGAGCGAGAATATAAAATTTATATCATTATTCTTTGTTACTCTATCAAACCTCAGTGAGTTGGCAATTTTCCGCGCGAGCAAACACGTCATAAATCATAAGCAGAGTTTCCTCCCCTCCGACCTTGCGTGAAATGCAACTTGCTAAGATTGCATTCACGTTATCGACTGAAACGCGATTTTGCTACGACATCGCTTGAAAATACACACATTCAAACCTGAACATCTGTGTCTGATTAATAATTTTGCTGTCGGAACTAACTGCAGAACATAAGATTTGGAAACCTTCGAGGAATGGTTCCTATAGTTCGGGTGTACCATAGGTAAACTTCTGGGCCACCCTGAAGTTGGCTTTCCGATGCGCAAGGCACGAAACGGTGCTGTTTTTACCCGTGTGTTTCGCGAGTATCTTGTATGTATATATTCTTTATTACCTCATATCTTTCAAACCAATAGACGGATTTATATGTATAATTAAGATATCGTTAGATAAGTATTGGCCGCCCAAGTGTTCTTAGATAAGTGCCGTTAAAAAAAAAGGAACATGGAGGGTTTTCAGCGCCATATTGTGGGGGTTGCAATTTTTTTTCTTCTAATCCATCGAGGGGGTATCGAAATAAAGGGTTTTTAGAGGTGATTACAAAAATACCACTATATTTTAATAGTCATTCGAGAAAAAAAAGTGTGAATAAAAAGTTTATTTAAAAATCAAAAACCCGCCTGCGAACTAAAACGCTGCAAGAAAAATCATGCTGTGCAGTTGGAGGATACTTATTCGCAAACTGGCTGACCCCCTGATCCTCCGACTGCACAGCATGATTTTTCTTGTTTACCTACAGCTTTTAGTTCGCTTCCGTTTTCGCTTTAGTTTTTGATTTTAAATTAACTTTTTTTGTAAGACATTTTCTACTGCGCAGCCATAGAAGCCAACTTCAGGGCGGCCATGAAGTTTGGCGAGAACTATATACCATTTCGCCGATTATGTTTAAATCCCAATTTGCTCAACCCCGGAATCGAATCGACTTTATGCTCAGCAGTAGCGACTGTGATCGATAGACCAACGCTTGGGTATAGCGTAACTTGGTCACTAACTTCTCGATAATGTGTTACCAGTGTAACCCTGTACCATATTTATTAGACTGCAAAAAACACTGGTTCAGATTACAATTTATTTTCTTATTTTTCGATTGTTTATTTCGTTATTCGATGCGTTATACCATAACCCATGCGTTTTACGTTTGTTCATAAATATCAGCATGGGATTTACGAAGGGCCTCAGCGATATGACAAGAGTTAAGGAGTCATAAAATGGCAAGATCCGAACATGACAAAAGTTTATGGTTTATTAAGGTTGAGGATCCTCCTCGGGTTTCGGTGTCACTCTATAGTATCTGCTAATGTATTCAACTGCTTATTGGCACCAACATGGTACGATTCTGATCCCAATGAATTCAGAAATGGCCAAATTTTGATGATTTTTTAACCGATTTACCAAAAAGGAGGAGGTTCTATGTTCGACTTTATGAATGTCTTTTTTTTATTTTTGTTCACCGATATCTCCGTCAATTGTGGACCGATTATGAAAATTGTTTTTCGTTTGAAAGAGTATGTTCCGAAAATGGTCCCATTTTAACTTGGTTAAGATCTCATGAAGAACTACTACTGATAGGCTTGCGTTTGCCCACTATCTCACCTGATGGTAAGCGATGATGTGGTCGACGATGAAGCACGCTTGCCTAGAAGTAACCTATTCACTCTTGACTTAAACACTCCCAGGTTGTAGCTATCAGACAACATAAACTCCGGCAGTGAATTCCACTCCTTAGCTGCACGCACAATGAAAATATTCCCAAAACGCAAAATGGTTATTTACCGAAGTAACTTTTAGAAAGCCGCCAAAAATCACAGAAGGCCTTCTATACCAAGGTCGTTAGCAAAAAAAATTACAAAACATAAAAACCTTCAATATAACGCAACTTGAGCAATAATAAAAGGGCGTAAGTCCCCTGGCACGAGTTACGGGGTTTGTTTACGAGCGAATGTTAAGGGATGTTCATGTCGTTTAGATTGTACGCTGTCGCTACTTATTTATTCGGTTCAGAACTGCGGTGACAGATTTGAGAAGCAGCCCTGGAAAATCGAGTTCAGATTTCAATAACTCTCTTGTTTTTCTTTCCATTTATATAAAAGTAGGATTTTGCCCGCGGCTTCGCTCTCGTGGCCCACCCCTCAGGACCCGTTATTTTTCAGGATAAAAGTAGCCTATAACGTGTGACTCTCTATTGCTGAAAGAATTTCAAAATCGGGGTTTCGAAGTTCGTTTCGTTTCCTCATACATCCAAACTTACAAACGTCAACTTATTGGTATAAATCTGAGATGTTCGCTATCTGGCAGGAAGAAATAAGATGCATTGGATAATTCAATAAAACTTCATTCACTGTAGGACAGCAGGTGTGATCGGTTTGAGCGCCGGCAAGCAAGTATCTCCAACTACTCATTCACTACGTCACAATCAAGACGTCCCACAATATAAAGAGGTTTTTGTTTGCTTCCTTAATATCATTGTCATAAGTAATACTAAATTCTAGATGAGGGTAGCAATCGGCAGCATAACGCTGAAAGCAATAAAATCAGATAATTAATCATCCAATCCAAGCAATCTGCCGAGCCTTTTCCTACAACCGGCATGACTGGAAGAGTGGATGCCAACCCAAGGTCATTTACATGGAGCGATTGCTTATCTGACTTCCTAGATATTAAGGGCGGCCAATCGTGGCAAAAAATACACTGATGATAACAAGAAATTCATGAGCGCGGAATGAAGGGGGTCAAGGCACTTGCATCCCTCTAGCTTACAAATAAAGTAAACAAAAATTTTAAAAAGCCTCATATTATAGAACCTAGCGAACCCGAGACGAGAAGTGTAAAAATTTTCGAGCACGCTTCGCTCGCTCTTGCATCTTTGAGAGAGAACCTAACCAAGAACCCAAGAACCCTCTTTTTAGGGTTCCGTACCCAAAGGGTAAAAACGGGACCCTATTACTAAGATTCCGCGGTCCGTCTGTCTGTCTGTCTGTCACCAGGCTGTATCTCAAGAACCGTGATAGATAGAGAGATGAAATTTTCACAGATGGTGTATATCTGTTGCCGCTATAACAACAAATACTAAAAACAGAATAAAATAAATATTTAAGGGGGGCTCCCATACAAAAAATGTGATTTTTATGTAGTTTTTAGGGTTCCGTACCCAAACGGTAAAAACGAGACCCTATTACTAAGACTCCGCGGTCCGTCTGTCTGTCTGTCTGTCTGTCTGTCACCAGGCTGTATCTCATAAACCGTGATAGCTAGACAGTTGAAATTATCGCAGATTATGTATTTCTGTTGCCGCTATAACAACAAACACTAAAAACAGAATAAAATTAATATTTAAGGAGGGCTCCCATACAACAAACGTGATTTTTTTGCCGTTTTTTACGATAATGGTACGGAACCCTTCGTGTGCGAGGCCGACTCGCACTTGACCGTTTTTTTTAACTTATGGAAATCCTCATGAATGGATGTCCGCCGCCGCGGGGCGGGCGAAGAAAAGTAAATTCATAGTCGTACGTATATAATGAGACCTAAGAAAGGGGCGGCTGGGTACCACACGGCCTAGGGCGGCCAAGACTGCAAATCCGCCACTGTGTACTTTGCAAGACTGTCTGATTATCTGATTTCTGACTGCCAAAGATCTACAATTGACAGCCAGGACAGGTTAACGTTCTTTTCGAGTATTTTTTTTACATCTTCATTTTATTCAAGCAAAAAGCACCACCCCAGTTTACAGCATATATCAAGAACATGTAAATGCAGCCTGTCTAGCTAACCCGAGCTGCAAGTCAGATACACAAGATATTAATCACGCGCCTGTCACGGTGTTAGGGCTGACCCCAACTCCGTGAGCAGCATTGTTTGCCGATGTTGGGAGTCGTGTTATTGTTTTAGAAGTGATACGGCGTTTACACGTGTTTTTCCAATGTTTCTATGACGGTTAAACTTTTTCCGGTTGGCCTTAGCCTGCAGACAAGTATCATTCTCTCAACGAAAGCGTCGCGATAGCGATTGAAAAGAACCGGCCAAGTGCGAATCTGACTCGCGCACATAGGGTGTCGTATAAATAGATCATTGCTCTAACGAAGGTACAAAATTAACTTTGCCGTTCGAAAACTGTTGTCCCCATACATCAATATACATTTTTTTTACTTTTCCAAGTACATTTTATAAGTTGGTCGACTATTACTTGTAAAATATACTTAGCTGTGTTAGTTGGCCTTTAATTTCATCACATATACTACCGCCGTGAATTTTTTCACATATCCAAAAGCAACCATTTAGCTGGCAGGTCAATTTACACTTGACTCTAACAAAAAATAGCCATTTAAAGCTTAATGTTACGCAAACTGATCCCTGAATCGAAAAATTTCCATGGTGTATGGTATCGTAGGATACCGGAACATTTGACATGGAAAAGGCAAGAAAAAAGCATTCCTACTTTACGTGTACAGGAGGTAGCATAATAAAAATATTTTCATGGTTTTATTTTACCACTTTGTCGGCATGTTTAATATGTATATCCAAACCAAATTATAGCTTTCTAGTACTAAGAGTCTCTGAGCTAAGCTGCGGACGGACGGACAGACAGACGGATATGACGAAACTATAAGGTTTGACTACGGTTTGAATTCATTTATTTCTAAAGATTACAAATCACAGAAATAAATACTAAACATTAATTGAATTAATATACATTTTTGTTGTCCAGGAGTAGCTATAGTGTTAACATTACGAATATATGAGGGTAGTTGTTAAAAGTTTTGTATTGTCTACCGCCGTGCGGCGCGTTAATGCGGTCGACGTGCGGTGACTCGATCTTTGTTTTTATGTTTGAAATCTAAGGACTCGTTCACACCAGAGGCAAATGAATTATATTTGTTAAACTAGTTATTTATGACCTTTTAAGATGTGGCACTTTAGTAGTTTTTAAATAGTAATAACGATTGTGTATTTTTTATATCTTTTGGTAGTGAGTTATAAAGTTTTGCTCCCTCATGTGTTATTTTTTTTTTTTTTTCCCATAGTTAGTTCTAGTACTAGGTATATGTAAGTCTTGTGCGCGCCTCAGAATTCGTTTTTGTACCTGTATATTTTTCGTAAATGTGATTTGTGTGTGTAAGTCCTTGGAAAGAATTTTACGAACTAAAATACATGTGTTATATAAATATATACGACTACGGAACCCTAAAATGTCAAAAATGTATGGACATGTCGAACGCTATCGAAATGCCACGAGATCAGTCCCTTACATTCCAGCATTTCCACCGCCATCGCTTATGTCTAGAACCACGTATCTATTTTCTCATTAAAAGAATCTTTTAACCCGCCACAAGCCACGTATGACAAAATTCTGCGCTGCAATTGCCTTTATTAACCCCAACCACTTCCAATAATGTGGAAAATCTTAAAGGAAATGAGAAAATCAAGAAACCCCGTCGTGATCTCGACGAAAATAGAACTGAATTACTAGTAAATCTTTCTATTGAAAGAAACGTCTTGTTATTGAAAGAAATATTTATCAAGGATTTGTGGCGTGAATAGAACTGTAAATTGCGTATTACTCCAGATATGGTTGTCTGTCTGTTGAAGAATGATTGCTTCTCATCTTGTTCTAGGTCAATCTGAGAACTGATACTTTCTACAGCTGTTCTTACGATATTACAGTTATGAGTTCTCAGATATTTTATTTAGTCATATAAAGTAAAAAAAACTGGCCAAGTGCAAGTCCGACTTGCGCACGAAGGGATCCGTACCATTACCACAAAAATATCACGTTTGTTGTATGGGAGCCCCACTTAAATATTTATTTTATTCTGTTTAGTATTTGTTGTTATAGCGGCAACAGAAATACATCATCTGTGAAAATTTCACCTGTCTAGCTATCACGGTTCATGAGATACAGCCTGGTGACAGACAGACAGACAAACAGACGGATCGTGGAGTCTTAGTAATAGGGTCCCGTTTTTACCCTTTGGTTACGGAACCCTAAAAATCACAACATTTTAACACAAGGATTCTACTCTCATTCCCTTATTCTTCTGGTTCTATCAGTCCATCCAAAGGTTGTCTGGTAGATATCGCTGTCATCGATAAGACCGCCTTTGTACCCGTATAATTAAGTTTTTCTTTTAAAAGAGATGTGCATCTTTTATTGGGTACAATCTATATATATAAAAATCAATGCCACTTTCCGTTGTAATTTTTTAACTCAAGAACGAGCTCACCTATCCAAACCAAATGTTTAGGCTTTGTTCGGACTATTTATGGACTATGGACTATATAGATGGTTATGTGAAGTATTTTTTTTTTGTTAGGTAGGGTAGGGTAGGTAGGGTAGGCTAGGTTGGGTAGGGTAGTTGGGTAGGGTAGGTAGGGTAGGGTAGGGTAGTGTAGGTAGGGTAGGGTAGGTAGGTAGGGTATGTAGGGTAGGGTAGGTAGGCTAGATGAATGTTTGGTGTTTTTATGGCAAAACAAAGTTTGCCGGCTCAGCTAGTAAAGTATATTCTATTCCACATTCTACGCTTCAGAAGTCGTTTGACTTTGGTGTAATGTTGAAAATAAACTACTGCCATTCCATTGATCCTAATATCCCCTGAGTCACAGGTCAATAAATTGACATAAAGTACTTAACTGCACAGCCCACAGTCGTCCTTAATTTCGAATTCAATTGCTATCTCTATATCGCCAATATATCCTGAATCCTTTGCAATTGAACCGATACAATACAATCCGTATTAGAATTCCCTGCAGAGACATAAACAAGGGTTCGAAACAAGCAGGATACAAACACATGGCAATCAAAGTTAGCAGACAAACATTTGAACCTAGTGAAAAATAATCCTGCTATCGAAACCTTCGGTATATCTTCAGTGATTTGGGACTTGCGTATTTGCCCGTGCAAATTGTGTCAATTTGGAGATATGTATTTTTTATACCTATCGATTTTTGCTTGCAAATGTTTCGTGTTTTGGCACTACTGCAGAGTATGAAGGGATGCCAAGTTTTGGAGATGCATTAAGGAATCAGTCTGTTATGCAACCGACCTCTGTCTCTGTGAACTTTATTTAAACCAAATCAGACACGGCCTATGTCGAGCTAGAATTATTATTATCAAAGTTCACAAACTTGACTGCCTCGTTGGTCAAGCGCTGATCATTTCATCCTGGGTTTGACTCGGGGCGGGCAGTGTTGAATTTCACAATAGCAGTCCGGAGTCTAGATTTGTGCCTGGTTGATGAAAGAAGAGAAAGGAAGAAAATACTTTTTGGCTTAATTTTTTGGCTTTCGTCTCGCCCGCTATTACATGGGACTTAAAAATAACTAGGTAAATGTGCTGTAGGTGCATATCTGCCTAACCCTTCGGGAAATAAAGGCATGATTTTACATTATGTAAAGGTCTCTCCATGATATCCTGAAATTAACGGATTGCGTGATCGGTCACAACAAATCAGTACAAGAACCGCTAGAATATTACAGTAGTACTGTATTATTGATTTACAAAACACCTAATGCCGATTCACCAATGAGTGTATATCAAGGCCATAAGTGGTTTCATAATGTTCCAGTTAATCGGTTTAACTGGACTTTGTGTGCTCCAGTTAGGAAAATTGCCGTTACAGAGTGGATACTGCATCGACCACATAGCCATGACCAGTATAATATGAACTCTGATAAATAATATCAGAAAATAAATCTAATTATGTAACTATTAACAAAACAAAACAAATCGGTCCTTGAGCAACTAGGCATAAAAGACTGACCACGCTCTGCTACCGAAGGATTCTCAGCTACTTTGGTCACATTGCCCGTCGGGAACCTGTCTGGTCTCTAATCTGGTCTGGAATCTAGAGAAGTTGGTGGTAATGGGCAAGGTGGATGGGAAAAGACCCCGCGGCCGGTCACCTAACCGCTGGTCAGACCAGGTATACCGCCCTCACTGGACTCTCTGTTACAACCGCCCTGAGAGAAGCTGAGGACCGATTGAAGTGGAAGAACATCGTGCATAAAGCCACGAGAACCTTTCAGGGACACGACCTTCAGTAATGAAGAACACGACCATGAAGAAGAACTATTAACTTATCAATTAAATTGTATGCCATTTTCTCGGAAACTCGAAGTCTGGTTGTTGTTACCATACCAACGTATTGTACAAGAGGCCATTATAATATTTATTTCATCAATTTTTTATTAACTGACGCGGAAGTGTTTACGGCTCACAGAAGTGGTCGCTACTAATTCGAAATTGTCGAGTGGCGAGATGTATTACCTGTATATGATCAAGTCGAGTATTCAAGTCATATGTATTAACAGACATCGCTCGCCTGTTATTAGGCGTCTAGGGGCTGTGTGGTCGCTGGGATACTGCTCTACGGGGGAAACCGACTTTAACCTAATTTAGACAAAATTTAAATTTTATCAGTCTATGGTAATTTAGTAACAGTCACATGTATCCGAACTACGGCCGCATCAAGACACTATATCTCGTTGTTCACTATACTTGTCGTTGTTTTTCAACATTTTGCGGATAACACTGCAGTAGTTGAATCCACCAATTTAGAGAGAACTACAGCTGAGCGCTTGATTAATGGCATGAACCACAGACTTGTAAATAAATTCGCTCAAAAAACACCACTTTAGAATTCAAAACCAAAATCCACAAACAAAAACGGACGCCAAACCCGACGATTACTCGCTAAAAATAGTTCTACAAGTACATAAGTACATTACGCAGACGGGACCGAAAAATATGTCCTCGGAGTGAATCAAAATACTTCACAAGTGAAAACCGCCTTTTGCAATTGCCAGGAATTCAATGGAGCGCGAAAGATTGTCATACATCAAGCGAGGGACGCGCGGGCGCCCGATAGGATCCGGCCGGAGGACGCCTAAGTGAAAATGTGGATAAATCGTGGACCCTTTTTTCATAATACCCTCATGATATCGGGATGAGTTGAGGTTTTATTTGGCCTTGGCCTTTAACATTTGATTTGGGGTTAGTGTTTAATCTTTACGCTTGTTTTGACGCATAAAGAGCCTTTATCTACTCCTTTTTGTATCAACGACGGTAAATCCTTACAAGTTTTTAGGGTTCCGTACCCAAAGGTTAAAAACGGGACCCTATTACTAAGACTCCGCGGTCGGTCTGTCTGTCTGTCACCAAGCTGTATCTCATGAACCGTGATAGCTAGACAGTTGAAATGTTCATAGATGATGTATTTCTGTTGCCGCTATAACCACAAATACTAAAAACAGAATAAAATAAATATTTAAGTGGGGCTCCATACAACAAACGTGTTTCTTTTTTGCTGTTTTTGCGGTAATGGTACGGACCCCTTCGTGCGCGAGTCCGACTCGCACTTGGCCGGTTTTTTTTTATTTTCCTTGTCTTATTAGTTAATATAAGTCTTGTAACTGCATTTTGAAACAAACGGTTGAGCAGGTTTTTTTACATACATGTTTCGTTTGGATGACACTGCACGGTTAGGTTATTTTTTAACCCCCGACGGAAAAAGAGGGGTGTTATAAGTTTAACGTGTGTTGCTGTGTATCTGTGTGTCTGTCTGTGGCAGCATAGCCCCTAAACGGATGAACCGATTTTGATTTAGACTTATAGATTTTGTCGAGAGTGTTCTTAGCTATGTTTGAATAAAATCGGTTCAGCCGTTCAAAAGTTATGGACGTTTTACTGTTTGAATCGGGGTGTTGCCGCAAGATAAATGTGTCGGGGGTTTTTTAAATTTTGAAATGTTACTTGTATCTATATTTTTTTAGGCACCTAAACAAACTAACCACCTTTTAATGACATAGGTATCAATTAAAGAATTTAGGAGTAGATTACGAAAAAAGCTTGATTTAAAAAATCTCTATTTGTTATTATACTTTTTGAACCCCATAGGTAAATGGTTAGTTTAATACGGACTAGGAGACGTTGTTCAGATCATCAAGCGGGCAGGCGAACACATTTGGGACACTACCAAATGATACATAGTCAGAGCAGCCATTTTTAAATCTCAGTTTTATCTCTGTAACTGGCTGGCTCTTCTAAAACTCAGCATATTCTAAAATTGAATTCATCCGTGACTGACTTACTGAAGATTTCAGTTCCAAAGGTAGAAACAGTTTGAAACTTCGCAGGCCCAGAATATTTAATCTTTTTCATTCTCTATCTGTTATGCAAGTTGTCTGAAATAAGAAGTTGTGGAGAGAAGATGGTGAATGCAATCTATTTTCTGCTGATCCTAGATTGGAATGAATTTTATGACGTTGACATGAAAGGTTCGGAATGAAGAGTGTATTTATCTTGTTTGAAGTGCCTACCTACAGTTTTGCGAAAACTAATAACATCAACTCTCATTAACGAATACTATAAATGCAAATTTGAGTTTGTATATTTGTTACGCTTGCACGCCGTAACGGCTGAACGCACTGAGACGAAACATAGCTTATGGATGGACCAGGACCTGGATTAGGTCACTTTTCATCCCGGTACGATTCCTAGGAATAGTAGTAAAACCCTATAACACGAGCGAAACCACGGGCAGAAGCTAGTAAAATATAAGATAATTTAAAGCCCATCCTCAGAAAAGCCAAATCACCGCTAATATTTCATCAAGAAGCATTTTAAAGCACGTAAATAGGCACACTTTGTTGGGTAGCAGCAAATTACTACTTTCCACAACCTCAGTGCCTCGCTATACTAATTTTGTGAAAAACTTTGTGAAAAGCGCCAAGATTAACTTTGTAAGAACTTGCAAAACTGCAAAGAGGCAAATTCATCTGTAGGAGGGCAACGCAAACGAGTTCCATTCATAAACGGAGGAATTACTGTAGCGTGATGAAAATCACAAATATTGTGCTATAGAATATTACAGAATATTGTAGATGTTTGTTAGTGTGTACAGAAGAGACTACAAGTGGGCTTATATAGGTACGTGGCTGTTGACCTAGTTGCAGCGAACAATGCTCGGTCAGAGACAGGTGGGCAATTATTGATAGCAGCCATCCCGTTCAATCTGTTCGCGTGCTGCTTTAAAGCCTACAAACCAATCTACAAAAAGATGCCAGTTCGTTTGTGCATAATCCAGCTTCCACACAAACACAAAAGAGCTAAGCTCGCACAGAAAATTTAAGAAATTCCCTCCAATATTAAGTGACTGGATCCCGAAGATAAAAATTTCAATACCGTTTTGTAGCCGGAGTGTGGACCCGGACGGCGCGAGCAATGAATATGAAAACGCGTTGGATCGCGGGTACAGATTGCGTTTGTACTGTACATTTTAAATGTAATAATCCGAAGCGCCAATCAGCTGTTGGATTGCCCTTTTTTAATTTTCATGAAAACGCCCTTTTTCCTGGTTCTAAATGACACCGTTCTGGGTCCAAATAAAGCAGTCATGATCCGCGGCTCAGTGACGCGCCTTTTTTATTAGGCGTAGATATTGTATTCAAGAAGGGTTCCAAACACAATTTCGCAAAGGTCAAACAACACAAAAAAAATGTATGGGTACTATCCCTATTTGTATCCGTCTCTGTTTGTCACGGGAATGGTGGGCATCAACACGCTGGAACTGCGACGTAAGTGTGCGCTGTTGATGCACTACTACCTACTGCTGAACTATAAGATCGACGACTCGTCCACGCTAGCTCGCTGTTCACTATTCGCTCCGGACCGAATGCGGGCGTCGCGTGCTTGTACCCCGCGCTGCCTTTTCGCGGCTCCGCCCTCACGTACCCTGACAGCTCGTCATGCTCCTACAGCTCAGGCGCTCAATTTGCTGAACGGCCTAATTGCTCAGGAACCTGGCGTCGACATATTTATGCTCAATCGGATTGACGCATATCCCTTGAGGGTACAGATGCACCACACAGCTGTAGAACATGGTCCGGGGTTGCCGCAAAATGCAAGCTACGAACTTGAATACGAAATGAATTAGATTTTTTGCGAAATTTCCTCAGTTTGCAGTAAAATATGGTGGAAAGCTGCGGTTAAGCCGGCGCGGATTTGGTGCGGGGTTGTGCATAAGTGTCTCTTATTATAATTTTTATGTTTATCTGGTTTCTTTGCTCGGTGTTATGTTTGTCGTTTTCGATTCCCTTCTACGAGTATTCTCGTGTTATGCTATCTCTGTGGATTGTAATGACAACAATCTGGATTTGAATAATTGTGGACAAACAAACAATTTTATATCAGAAACTCTGCTCTTTTTAACCCCCGACGGAAAAAGAGGGGTGTTATAAGTTTGAGGTGTGTTGCTGTGTATCTGTGTGTCTGTGTATCTGTGTGTCTGTCTGTAGCATCATAGCGCCTCAAAGGATGAACCGATTTTGATTTAGTTTTTGTTTGAAAGGTGATTGTATCGAGAGTGTTCTCAGCTATGTTTGAATAAAATCGGTTCAGCCGTTCAAAAGTTATGCGCGTTTTACTGTTTAGATCGTGATGTATTGGCAAGATAAATGTGACGGGGGTTTTTTAAATTTTGAAATTTTACTTGTCTTCATAGCATAGTCTGATTGATTATACCGCAGAAGAACTTGGCAAAGGAAACCAGACCCTGGGGGTTTTCCTTGATCTAGCCAAAGCCTTCGATACGGTGTCCGTTCCTATGCTTCTAAAAAAATTAGAGGCTTTAGGAGTTAGGGGAACACCGCTGAAACTTTTTGCTGACTACTTAGACGATCGATCTCAATATGTTAAAATAGACGATATTATTAGCGATGAGCAAAAGGGTACTGGTTATGGTGTTCCTCAGGGAAGCATTCTGGGCCCAACCCTATTCCTGATTTACATTAACGATCTGTGTAATTTAAATATTAAACAAGGCAAACTCATATCATATGCCGACGACACGGCGTTAATCTTTACCGCGAAAACCAGTAACGAATTGTACGAATACGCTCAACAAGGTTTTAATACTGTGACTAATTGGCTGCAAAGCAATTTACTAACACTAAATGCTGACAAGACAAAATATATTCATTTCTCCATGCGCAAGCCTCAATTTAACATTACTAACTCTCAACTGTATGCCCATAAATGTGGATTCCACCCAGTCAGCATGTGTAATTGTCCTTTTATCCTCAAAACAAGCAACATAAAATATCTCGGGGTTATTATAGATGAAACACTCTCCTTTAGACCTCATATTGATAGCCTAGTTAATAGAGTGCGCAAATTAATTTATGTTTTTAAAAAGTTGAGAACGATTGCAGATTCAAAATTGGTCAAACAAGTCTATTTGGCCCTAGGTCAATCTGTAATCCAATACTGTATCACATCATGGGGTGGAGCACCAAAAACGCATCTACTGCCTCTTGAAAGGGCTCAGAGAGCTATTTTAAAAGTAGCCAATTTCCACCCTTTTCTCTACCCCACTGATCTGCTTTACAAATCCTGCAACGTGATGACTGTTCGCCAGCTTTTCATTATGCACTCAGTTTTAAAACAACACACCATGCTTTCCTATAACGCCAAATCCATAAATAATAAGAGACGAAATGACATTGTCTGCATTTCTAATGCATCCTCAAAATATGTCTTTGTAAATAGATTCTTTACATTCTTAGGCTCATTTCTGTACAATAGATTAAATAGAAAATTAAATATGTATAAATTAAACTATTTTAGCTGTAAAAAGACTATTCTTGAACATCTACTTAGCATATCTTACGGAGAGACAGAAGATCTCCTGACTGTAACAAAATAATAGTTTTGCTGTGTTTTTAATTTAAGTATTCATTTACCATACCCTTTGTTAATTTATTATTATTATAAGTTTTAAGCACTTTATATCCTGAAACACAGGTTCAACCTAGTTCAGGCAAATAAGAAACTGTCTTCTTTTATATTTTAAGAAATTGTACTGTAAAATATGCCTTATGTTATATAAATAAACGATATTATTATTATTATTATTATAGCTACTGTGATCGCATTCATAATTTTATTCTTAACTCTCCAACCTCCTCCACAAAGGCAAAAATAGCTTTCCGAAACATCAATCTAGAGTTTCCCAAGTGCCTCTGTCCCCCCCAGTGGAAGCTAGTCTCAATGAGTCGACGAAGGTATTGTCACCACCGCCGACAGCTGCGAACAAAGGCTCGCTTGTATCAAAATTGACATACTTTCTACAAAAGGTGGACTGACGGCCCGTCGGGGCTGAATTGAGACATGCAAGCTTGTTTTGAATATTAACTATGATGCAGATAACGTTGGGGTTTATTGAATTTTCTATTGGACCTGGCTATTGTAACGGGCGCGGCTGCGCTTTGCGAAACTAATATTATAAAGAAGACATTTTTTACCCGACTTTGCAAAAAGGAGGAGG
Source organism: Orthosia cruda (assembly GCA_964057195.1). Lineage (NCBI taxonomy): Eukaryota > Metazoa > Arthropoda > Insecta > Lepidoptera > Noctuidae > Orthosia > Orthosia cruda. The sequence goes on along the minus strand of OZ059845.1, from coordinate 964,265 downwards.
TTTTCAATTCCACTGTATTTTTTATTTTTTTATTTGTGTTACCTCAGAACTTGTTACTGGGTGAACCGATTTTGATGATTCTTTTTTTATTTGAAAGCTGGTGCTTGTCATGTGGTCCCGTTTAAATACGATCAAGATCTGATGAAGAACTTCGGAGATATACATCAGAACTCGTCAATAAATGACGGCAAATCACTCGGGATAGCTGCAATCGGATGTCTGTTTATTGTTTACACCGTTTCATAACATAACATCACACAAGCACGCTCTAAAGGGGTATGTGAACAGTTCACCCTGGTAAACTCTAATTCCACCGTTTTTGTTTAAGCTTCTTGTTTCTGGGTTAATCTATTCTGGCTTCACTTTGGAGAATTGGTCCGTTATGTACCCACAACTAAAAGTGAAAAATAAAAATAAACTTTTTAACAAAAAAAAAATACATGTAACCGACTTCCAAAAAAAAACACTACAAAGTGAAAAATAACTTCAATTTCACAAGTCGGTGACAAAAAACGAAGATCCCAAAACAGAACACCGACTTCCGAAATTGAAGGTATTTTTCACTTTGTAGTGTTTTTTTTTTGGAGGACGGTTGTACTTTTTGTTAAAAAGTTTTTTTTTGTTATTTATATTTTCTCTCGCTGTTAAACTACCAGGCCAGAGAGCCACTTTTTATATTCTAAAGAATCTCGGACCCTGTGGAAGGAAGAGCAGGGAGCGAAGCCGCGGGACAAAGCTAGTATTTAAAATTTGCAAAGAAATTTTGTTCTCAAATGCTGAAATCTTGGAGACGCAAAAACTGAAATTCACTTAATAAGTGCTCCTAAAATAAAGTGCCCCTAATACAAAAATGAGTCACCCCGAAGTTCCACAAACCGCACACGACTCTTTGTTCGAACTCGCCCCTTTTTCCTTAACATGTCAAAAGGGAAATGCCAAGGTCACGAGTAGCTACCCGGTTGGATTGTTGGCACATGTCCGACACGTGCTATCGTTCAGATTTACTGCTGAAAAGATCAGTAAAATGGGCCAAATAGTTTCTTTATTTGATGCGGATAATGCAGTTTTACTAAATTGCTTTTTTTCTAAAGTAAGCCTGGTTGATAGCAATATGCTAGTCCTGTATTAAAGAAAAGCTGTGAAAGTGTAAGTAGTGTACTGTACTGTAGAATATGTACACCGGTTTTTCTGGAGATTTGCGAAGCTAATGGCACTCCATATAGATAGCCAGCACTCTAATACCGTAATTGTCTTGACGGTTGCGAAGCAGGCCAGCTCCCATTCATTTTGACAACAGTATTTATATACAGTATTCACATTGACAGTATATAGCGCGTTTTGCGCTGTGGTGTAGACGGATTTTTGACAGGAGTTGACAGGCGCCTTTCTTGCCCGTATTACTACCAGTAGTAATACTGTTATTTTCATCTCCTTTCTTACTACTGCAGTAGTAAGTTGTTAGAAGGGTAACTACAATTTGCCCTTGTAATTTCTATAGCCCTAGAAAAGTTGCGTTAATTTACCTAATTTTAGTTACTAAAAGATATTTTTTTTTTGATATAGGTATTTTTTTCAGTTTTGCGCTATTAAGTCCTGAGGCTTTTCCTACTTTAAATATGATTAGAATTATTTTTTATTATATTATATATATTGTACAAGGGCAAATTGTAGTTACCATTCTAACAACTTACTACTGCAGTAGTAAGACAGGAGATCAAATTAACAGTATTACTACTGGTAGTAACATTGGTATATATGGGAGAGTTATGAAATAATATAAATGATATTTTTTTATTGACTATGCTGCCTGAATTGGATGCAGTTTTCCTAAATTGCTTATATTGCGAAATTAAGCACTGTTGATGGCAATAAGCTGGGACCATTACATGGGACTTAACACCTTGTATGCCGTAATTAACTGAAACAAGTGCACAGTGGGTCTCGGTACAAAAGGCTCCTCTGCCCAGTCCTTCGGAAATTAGAAGTGTGATGTAAAATTCTAGGATCGAATTATATATAGGTCATGGTAGTTAATCGTGGCTATCTTGCGTGAGCTAGCGTCTCTATTATCCCGCCGTATCTAGTTTCCTGCTCCACCTTTAACTTGATATTCGCTTACCTTCATTTCCCACTTATTTTCACATGTAATATAATTTTAAAATAGGGACCGAGAAGTTTGTTTAATTATTTTTTAGAACTATTCCCGACTGATTTTGTTAATGGGACAATAAATTTCTGTCTGTATGTTAGTAATATTTTCACATCTAAGACGATTCAGACACTGCACCGCATTACGCAGCGTAGCGCGTGAGTGCTTACGTTGCTTGTAAGTATCACTCTTTGCATTGAAAACAAGCGTAGTGCAACACACAGAAAACGCATTTACGCACAGTGTCGTGACTTCGTTGCCAGGCACCCCGCAGCGTATAGCGGGGCAGTGTGTGAATCGCATAAACCGCTGAGCTGATTTTGATCAACCTAGTACAATGATAGATCGGACCTTGGAGTAGGAAATAGTATACTTTTTACACTGGGAGTACTTTCCGTTGGGTAATTTCCGACTATTACGCGGGCAAAGTCACTGGCAGAAGCTTGTAAGAAATAATTACGGTTAGCTTTGCTGGTTCTACCGTCTACGCTAATTTAAATTCGCAGATCCAAAATTCCGTATTTCTAATACTCGGATTACAGCTCCAAATGGCTGCGAATATTTATGATATTCTAGGACTTACGCCGCACCCCGTTGGGAGCCAATTCCCTAAATGTTCTACGGAAGGTGCGACTAGTGGAAAAGTTAATTTCCTTTGGAATAGAAGTTTTCTAATAGAATTCGTGAAACTATAACAAAGTTTAATGACTTTGGCTGTAAGACAGTGATTTAATTACGTGCTTTTCTTTGGGTGTTTTATTTCTTGCGTACGGAAGCAACGGAAATCAAACCGGCCTAGGTTTCATCATCATCAGCCTTTTAATGTTTTTTTTTTTATATATAAATTTTATGGCCTGGTTGCTAGGACCTTTTAGCCACGTATAAATGGGTTTTAATATTCTTTATTATGCATTAGAATGCGGATGTAACATATTCTAATGTTTTTTGGAGTATTTGGCAGCAAATTATATCGAGTCAGGCTTCCCAGTAAGCTTTGCGGAGGTAGAGGTGTAATACTACAATAAAATTCTCCGCTCCACTATCCCGAGATCACTTCTGTCAATGATTTCCACATATTGTCCATTTGCGTAGACTATTGAGACACAATACTACACCAATTTTATATCACATTAACCACTAGGAATCAATCTGCAAATAATATTTTCAGCCGCTGAACTTCACCCGAAAAAATCCAGCCAAAAACTCCGCCTTTTAATGTTCCTACTGCTGGGCCACAGGCCTCGAATATCCTCTCTCGTGAGAGAGGGAATAGGCCTTAATCCACCACGCGGGCCCCGTGCGGATTGGTAGATGACACATGTCTTCGAATTTTAGTCTCATTCCATACAAAGAAACCGATAGATGGTGATCTCTATTGCCGTGGAACGGAACCGAACGCGATCGATTTACAAAAAATAATCAGTATAATCAGATTAAAAACGCTAGTTACGTCGGCACGGTTTCTTTGTATGGGATGAGGCACCTGTATGCTGGTATTATATTATCTGTGGCCCAGGTTTGGTTATTTGGTTTCCGTTGGCACCGTTTCTGAATGGCCATGTGTCAGAGGACGGTATCTTCGTGACCACAAATATTCAGCAAGATTATGATTAGCATTATGGTCAGTATTGGCCGAACTGTCGGACTGACATATCACTAAACAAACAAACCGTTTCAACCCTTAAATGGGTATAATGATGGGATTATGTTGGTATGGATACTCTTCTATAAATATGCTAATCTACTGTTACGTACTTGGTATAGGTATGCTGCAGCCTATGCGTGGCCAGCCACTGGCGCAGCACCAGTCTCTGCTGCAGAACCTGCGCAGCACGTCGAAGCCTCTTCTCCTCCGCCGCCGGTAGCTCGGGCAGCCTGTCCAGCTGGTCTGGGGAACCGCATCCGGACAACGTGGAGATCCCTATAAGAAAAACGTTCTTTAAATTGATGACTAAATAAGAAAACCAATACATTTTATTTTCCTCTATACAGTTAGAAAACAAAATAAACGTTAATAAAATTCCAACATGTAAATCAGTCTAAATCTGCGCGGAGCCGTTGAATAATTCATTTAGACATTTTCGAGAAATAAAACCTTGTAAACGCCTAATGGCGCCCACCGTGGGACTATTAACAACTCCGTTTTATCATGGAATATCTCACTTTACACGCTGATAATTACACCAACAACAACGATTTGTCATTAATTACGCGAAAAAACTCCAATTGCAATGGTTCTGATACCAAACAGAATACGTAAGCTTAATGGCGCCCACCGCGGGACATCTACCCTCTTTCATAGTTATTTACATTAAACGAGCGATTATTACAGCTAATAACATTTTAATGCAAAATCCATGTTCAACAACCATTAATAATATTAAATTACTGAGAGAAAAGCTTTGTTGTCAGTACGTTGCCTAGAAACAACGCGACCTTGACCTTTGAGACTAATGGTAGCCTGTATTACGACAAGAAAGTTGGTGCTAGCTATAATGTCTAAAAGTATGTTTATGCTGTAATTTTGTGACATAATACACGCTAACAACATGGTCTCTATATGTGACAAATTACATAGTCTTACATAATTGCAAGCGTCTATCTGTCAGCCTGATAAATTGATAATGTCCAATTAGACATGATCTGATGTCTCTTTTATCCATAACAAATAAAGTACTTAGTTAAAATGTAACTTAAATATGTATTCATAATTTGTATTCTAACTAGCTACTCCCTTGAGAGACGTTTCGGGACAATGCTTAAGACATATTATAGTACAGGATTTGTATCATAAATTAAACATAATTCGTTATACGCTTACAATAATAATTTATACGCTTCGTAATACTCATCACTCTTTATTTCAGTTCAGCAGCATATTTTATGACGGTATCCTGATGTTGTCTACCCACCATCTGACATAAAAGCAATTTAGGAACTTCCACAAAAGAATAAAATTTATAATTGAAATGCCATCTCTAGTATAATATTTTCGACGTCTGGTAATATTTCGACAGTTAATAGCGAAGAATATTGAGACAGTTTCGACCGTGACCTTACAAGCGTGAGTCACGCCACATCCATGGAAAGAAGACAAACACGACATGGTAACCGTATATTAACTTCATTTTAAATTTCAAGGATTACGCCAATGAAAGAGCAAGATTATATAACATTACATCTGTAATGTCTGTATTACCCAAAGGGCTGGACAGACGTGAGCCTATAGTGCACCCACATTTCGCCAATTTCCAGTTATATTTAGGTCGAGCGTACTGAACCAAATATTAGAATTTCATGCTCTGCAGTTGCGCTTACACCCACTAAACTAAACCAACGAGGCGGTTCAAAACAAAATTAACATTTAGTAAACAAAATGAGACAGAGAACTAAAAACAACGGGTATTTAATCTTTTAAAACTAATTAAAACTTTTCGACTTAAACGCCAAGTAATTAACCTTTTAAACAAGACTGCTGAAGCTAAACGCCTCCTACAGAAACTTTGTCAACAACGAACCCCGCGTTCTTTCCCAGCCATAAATTCTATTTTCAAATTTTCAAACAAAGAATGCAACACCCAGAGAACGCCATTCAAAAAAAGGGTGGGAAAACTTTAAACTGCCAGCTTACATGAGGCAAGCGAGGTTTTAATCTAAGTTACAGAGACTAGCATAGAAAACATCTGGAAATAAAACACGAAAAGCAGGCAACACGCTAAGCTGACGTTTTGCGATAAGAAAAATTGTTGCTAGTACTTCACTTACAAAATACTTATGTAAGTAACAAGATTGCGCTTTACAGCTGTAGATTTTAGCAGTTGTTAGTGAGTGATAAGTAAAATTTAAATCTTTATGGAACCCCCGCCACATTTTGATTCCATGCTACATAATTTATCTAGTGGACACGCTTTGATCGACAATCCATTGAGCACATAATTATAACACGATATCTTGCAAAACACCCCGACTTTTGAACGGCAGAACAGATTTTCATGAAACATAGACATGAACACTTTTGATAAAGTCACCTTTCAAACAAAAAAAACTAAATCGAAATCGGTTCATCCGTTTCGAAGCTATGATGCCCCAGACATGTACACAAACACACACACGTCAAACTTATAACAGGGTTAAAAATAGTATAACCGTAAAGTTAGCCTGTGTGCCCCAATGGTCGAAAACCCAGGACATTGGATCCTTCATACTGTACCTCTCGGTTATTAGACTCATTAGTTACCGCTGAGCTACCACAAGCATTTTCGACTAATACGTGCCTCGAGCAGAAACGTCGATACAAACGTGCTATACAATCAATGAACGCAATCAAAACCCTGATCCTCCAGTGGAATTTTTCGGCACGTTTTCCGCACGTTTTTTTGCCCGCATTAATTAAAATATTTCACCTAAGAACAGGGTTTAGCTCTCGATATTTCTATAGAAAGAACAAAATAGGTACTCATGTAAATTTTTTGTAAAAACAATTTACCTTTAGGTACAAACTTTTAAGGTAAATAACTATCGAGGCCTATCTTTGAACAAAGCCTCCGAATATTTCACCGAAAATAATCAAAAACTTTGTGTACTTTGTGAACAACAAACAACTTAGAAATTGGTTGTTTCGTAAGTGCCTTGCTTGTTACCGTGTGGCGTAAATCAAGACAAGAATCAATTAAGGCACTTACGTCAAGTTTACTTACTGACCTCGTCGATAAAATGTAACATGATTTATAACTTTGTCTTACGTAAGCCGATCAGCAAGATAGTTTTTTTCGAAGGAGATTAAATAACAAAAAACAAACTAATAAAAAAACCTTTTGCAAAAAAATACTACCGACTTCAAAATAAAAAAACAACAAAGTGAAAAATAACTTTATTTTTTGAAGTCGGTGTCCTTAACGCAAAAAAATTGGTAACTACGAAAGACACCGACTGGAAGTCGGTAGTATTTTTTTTGCAAAAAGTTTTTTTATTTTTCACTTTTTAGTTGTACCTACCTAATAGGCAAGTAAGTAAGGTAACTATAACGCCAGAATAGATTTCATGAAACTTGAACATAACCGGTGAAATGAGAGACCTGCGTACCCCTTAAAAGCGAACTGGCGTGATGTTATGTTATGAAATGGTATAAACAACAAACAGACATGCGATTGCAGCAATCCCGAGAGATTTGCCGTTATTTATTGATGAGTTCTGTTGTATATCTCCGAAGTTCTTCATCAGATCTTCACCAAATTAAAATAGGACCAATTTCGAAACATATTTCTCAAACAAAAAAATAATTTTCAAAATCGGTCCACAATTGACGGAGATATCGGTGACATACAAAAAAAAAAAACAAACATAATGTCGAACATAGAACCTCCTCCTTTTTGGGAAGTCGGTTAAAAAGGAGAACCCCACGCTTTTTTATAATAAAATATTATTTTTTGTTAATGACACTATTCTCAATTTAAATTTATTGACAATTATTTTCTACTTTTTAGTTTGAAAAAGCGAGTTTTATAGTATTTTTTTTAACTATCATTTATTTTTTACATTTTAGTTCAATCGCTAATCCAGAAGATCCTGGCAAGGATAATGGGACAAATTATTTAAATGATTACATTGTCGTCGGTCCTTGATAAGTGTGCAATATTGTGTCAAATTAAGTCGATATTTTGAAGGGGTTGAAAATCACGTTCAAAGATTCCCTTACATAGATTCATAGATAATAACATTAAGTTAAAAACAAAAAGCACGAGCTCGGTGTGGCGCAGAAGTACTAGGAGGGCTGACCCCAAATAAACTGGCAGGAAGAAGAAGAAAAATCTCAAACAAATTTCGTTCTGGTGTTAGCTCTTTTAAAATGTCTAAGCTAATAAAAAAACTTTTTGCAAAAAAATACTACCGACATCCAAATACAAAACTACAAAGTGAAAAATAACTTAACTTTTTGAAGTCGGTGTCTTTCGTAGGTACCATTTTTTTGCGTTATGGACACCGACTTCAAAAAGTTAAGTTATTTTTCACTTTGTAGTTTTGTATTTGGAAGTCGGTAGTATTTTTTTGCAAATAGTTTTTTAACTTTTAATTTTTCGTTGTACGTACCTAATAGGCAAGTTATAGTCATCGGCACGTAACTTGGCAAGGTTTTGGCGTAGTGGGGGTAAGTTCGCGCATCGTACACTTATTGCCACAAAAAAAAGTGGTCACTTTTACTTTTATTTCTTGTCATTTTTCAATGGTTATGGCCATCATTTATTTTTAAACATGTATGTTTAGAAGAAAGTTAAATAAAGGATAGAAATTCGTGAAGTTTATTAGGTGTTATAAATAATATATATACAATTACAAGTTAAAAAATAATTAGAAAAGGAGAGCAAAAATTATGGCATTGTTATCAAAATAAAACAGTTACACTCGTAATAAAAACTAAATTTAAAACAATAACATTAACTCCTAAAAAAAACTAACTTAAGGGCGCGGCGAACAAAGCTCGCAAATGCAATTCGAGGCGAGCGAAAAATTCGTTTGGTGTATTGCTATCTCTGTTTGCACGCACACGCGGTGCGCCGTACATAGCCATGTGTGTGTGAGCAGATAGATATCGCTACCTAATCATCCTATCGACTCGAAAGCCGGCCGACGCGAATTGCGCCCGCGTTCTTTTGTCTTATTTATGTAGGTATTCCTTTTACTAAACCTCAAATATGTGTTGTTATAATAAATAATGAATGCACGTAATATATTACAAGTGTTACTTATGCAAAGTATTAGTAAAAGACAAATATTCCAATAATGTATGCCTATTTACGCATATAAGTAGGTACAGATAAATAACAGAGCTCTGAGCTAAGAATATTAAAAATAAAAACAAGTATTAAGTAAACGTAACAAAATATTATTTTGTTACGTTCTTACTTTATACTATAGATCATCATTGTCTTAATCCGAACATCATCATAATATGGTGGAAATATGCTAAAATTACAAATGATTTTGGTATTATGTTTGTATGGACAATTGATGCTTCGCCGCGCTCTTAACAAAATCTTTTACAAAAACTCAACAAAAACAAAGTGTACAACTTTCGTGCACGCGAGAGTAATCGGGAGCGAACGGAAAGAGGACGGGGTGCGGGAGGCAAGGGTCGACTGAGCCACCAATCGCGCGCTCGTATCGGCGTGACCTTGTACCCCGCGTCCCGCTTCACTACCAAGGAGACCTAAAAAACGATTTCTGCGCATCTAACGACTCTTGCCAAGTTATGTGCCGATGACTATAGTAAGGGAACTATTTCGCCAGAATAGATTTCATGAAACTTGAACATAACCGGTGAAATGAGAGATCTGCTTACCCCTTAAGAGCGAACTGGCGTGATGTTATGTTATAAACAACAAACAGACATGCGATTGCAGCAATCCCGGGAGATTTGCCGTTAATTATTGAAGAGTTCTGTTGTATATCTCCGAAGTTCTTCATCAGATCTTCACCAAATTAAAATGGGACCAATTTCGGAACATACTTTTCAAAACAAAAAAAGAATTTTCGGTCCACAATTGACGGAGATATCGGTGAAAATACAAAAAAAAAAAACAAACAAAGTCAAACATAGAACCTCCTCCTTTTTGGGAAGTCGGTTAAAAAAATACATTCAAATCGTTCCTACCAACAATGAATTATTCACCGTCCTAATAAGAAGCGAGAATAGTCCTAACTTTCAAAAAGAAAGACACAACACAGAAGTTTCTTTGCGTTTTCTTCGCTTGAAACCAATTCCATTCCAAAATTATCGTAAGTGCTTTTGATAACTTGTGCTTGATAGGCACTTAACCCATATATGCCCAGTAATTCGAAAACGAAACAAGAGGTAGTACTTTCATAAAAGCATTGTTAATCGTTTGTTAACGCAGTAAAATGCAAAACAAAGCCATCTATCACAAGACTACGTAAGTAGGTTCTATTTGCAACAAATATTTTTGAGCAGCGTTGACATTTGATTCAAATAGTAAACAGTGCAAGTTGTGTCGCGTTTTACGTAGCGCAAGAATCATGTCGTCTGCCCGAAAAAAGTATGTAACTGTTTAATTGAGTAAAGCTTTGTACTTATCAAAGGTTTGTAGTAAATTTAGTTAAATTATGTACTTATTCATGTATTTAGAATGAGTAAATAATAATTTATAAATACCCACACTGCCTTTATAACTTTCATGTTTCGAAAACGATACGTCGGGCAAATATACAGGTGAGGCTTGTACTAAATCTGTTTTAGTTTGGTTTTTATGTAGAACTCACGGTTGACGACAAATGATCTCATTGATATCATCAATGATTTACGTATAGCTTTGGATGATGAAGTGACAGCAGCTGACGACCCTCCAGGTAATAGAATTGTGTCGGATTCAGACTCGGGGGACGAAACAAATGTAAGTTTTGAAAATTTGTCACGTCGTCAACTATTGACACTAGCTGAACTGATACTAAGTGAAACAAATATCAGTGATGGCAGCGAGTCTGAAGAAGAAGTTGTACACCGAAGCACGTCAAGCCTTTATCAACCCGTAAACATGGCCGGCCATCGCGATGTATAGATAATCCTCCGCTTCAACCTACGCTGCCAACTGCACCGCCACCGTCGCCGCCGAAAATGGGTGAAGTGAGACTTACCCCAATATCATGACGAGTGGATAGCACCATTCCCAAGATCAGTAATTACCTTATCCGATGCTTCAGAAAAAGCAGTTGATTTCTTTGAATTGGTTTTTAGCCACGAAAATATCACGCATATTGTTCGTCACTCTATTATTTATGCAGTACAAAAAGCAACCCAGGGTTTTTCCTCAGTTATAGTGTCATTTATTGTTTCAATGGCATTTTGATATTGACTGGATATTCTCCACTGCCGCGACGTCGGATGTATTGAGAAACTAATGAAGATACGCACAATATCTTTGTGGGAAAATCCATGCGGAGAAACAGTTTCGATGTAATTCTTGGACATTTCCATGTGGCCGATAACACCTACCTTTGCCCTAATGACAAAATGGCTAAAGTCCGCCCTCTTATTGATTTTCTAAGTAAGAAGTTTCTGCAATATGCTGTGATCGAAAAGGACATCAGCATAGTGAATCAGTGATACCTTAGTATGTATGATAGACACGGTTGTAAGCAGCACATCAGGGGAAAGGCTATTAGATTTGGCTTTAAAACGTGGATTGCAGCCTTGCGCTTAGGATATTGCTTATAAGCCGACCCGTATCATTTGTTTTAATTACCAATAACGAATGTAGGATATTTGCCCGTTGTTTCGTTTTCGAACACCTCTAAAATACCTACTAAACAAAAATATTTTATACTAAAACTAGTCAATACTAATAAAGGGGTTTATCAACATAAACATATCTGAAAATAACCAAGATCGGCAGCCCAATATAGTTCTGGGCATGTATGGGTTAAGTTAGGAGGATCGATTTAGTACCTATTATAGTTAGTTTACACGAGTAGGTACCTGTTTAACCGAGTACCATCATTCAAATAGGTACACATGTCAAGGGGTAGCTTTGTACCAGGTTTTTTCGGAAGCTCTTCAATTCAATCACACCACCCTTGAAACTTGCGCCCGCTTTCTCGTACGACGTACAAAGGTGTCTTGACTCAAATAATATCTACCATTTGACAAGATTTTTAATTAACAGTAGGTACTGTACCAAAAAGGATATTGCTATCATTGAGTTAAATGTACTACGTACTAGAGAAGCTATTTCAAACAAAAGATTGCGCGTAATTCGGTGACAGCGGGGCAAGCAGGGGGGGGGGGGGTGTTATGTTCTCACAGATAAACAATCAATGCGCACAGATGAACTTTTTCTTACTCTTTGACATTTACACAAATACGTCACGAGATACAATAAATTGATAAAATATAATTAAATTAAGCATGTTTTCAACTTACTGTTGAAAACTCATTTCCAGTATCTCAATACACACGAAGGCATTTTATAAGAAACAAAACTTAGTACTCAAAAGTGTCACGTTGCAGCGAGCGCTTGCCACAGACTAAGTGAGTTGGGGTACGCGCGCTCTAACGCGTGTTACAAACAATTGAGTTGAGGAGTCATACGTAGTACATTTAACTCAATGGTTGCTATATGCATTGTGGTTGTGTTCTTATAAATATGTTAGATACTTTGTGGTTTCCATTAACTTTATGAATACTTGATTACTGATCGAAGCTTATTTGATACTTTTCAGAGAAGTCTTGGTAAGCTATGATGATATTATATCAGACTTAAGATAAACTCTACACAAAGCGCGTTTTTACTTCGCAAATAAGAAGCCACAAGCAAAATTCAATACTTATTTCTAAAATACCCTCAAGTTAAACTAAACCTAAGTCGTCGATCAGAATACTGAGTCACGAACTTGACTCACAATAAAATCGACGTCCTTTTAATGTACGATGACAAAGTTTTTTACGACTACCGCACTTTTATGACCACTTTCTGAACTTGAGGCGAAGGTCGCTAGAATTGCTTTTGTGCGAAGAAAACAACTGACGGTTTTGTTTTGGAGAAAGAAATTCTGGTTTTAGCCACACATTTATGCTGACGAGATGTTGTTGTTACCCAAACTTGATTCTACCTTCCAGATGTCAGAATCTATCTACATAAGAACATTGTGATCCTGTGCCAACATAGAAATTCTAATGTACATTATTTCCATTAAGTTAATATCTCCGTCCTATAGATCTGGCTAACTGGTAAGTAATAACAGCTTCACATGATTTATGAACCATTTATTCGTGTTATTGTTAGCAATAATTTCACGGTTACGTAATGTTATTCTTTTGAACACGCTTTTATTAGCTTGGTATATGTATTATGTAACGGAATCTTTGAATGTGATTTTCACCCCTTTCTAAATGTCGGCTTAATTTGAAGCTGCAAACTTATCAAGGACCGTTGACAATGCAATCATTTGAATATGTATTGTGTCCCATTATACTAACCAGGATCTTCAGGATTAGCGATTGAACTAAAAATTAATAATAGTTTAATAAAACAAAAAAAAATCTTTTTTGTCCTTCAGATTACCCAAAAATATTGGACACGTATTTTTTCTTTTGTCACGTAAATACGACGATACAACAATACAAAATGAACCCCTCCCCCCTCCTGAACTTTGGTGCGCTTTAACTTTGTAAATTTTTATTTATTTGATAAAGCAAAAAATACATGTCCAATATTATTTGATAATCTCACTGACGGACTAAATAGAATTATCTTTTATAGGGTTCCATACCCAAAGGGTAAAAACGAGACCCTATTACTAAGACTCCACGATCCGTCTGTCTGTCTGTCCGTCTGTCACCAAGCTGTATCTCATGAACCTTGATAGCTGACAGTTGAAATTTTCACAGTTTTTTTTTTATTTGTCGGTCGGTAGTATTTTTTTGTAAAAATCTTTTTTGTTTTTCACTGTTTACATAATGAACAAGTTCTATAGTAAGGTACATAATGCCCACAGTGTTGCCAGAATAGATTACCCTAGAGATAAGCCGTCATTGATTTAAAAGTTCTGTTATATATCTCCGAAGTACTTCATCAGATCTTTACCAAATTTAAATGGGACCATTGCGGCATAAACTTCTTACAAACAAGAAAAAAAATTGGCAAAACCGTTTATATATGACGGAGGTATGCATATATTAAAAAAATATATAAATAAACATCCGAATTGAGAACCTCCTCCTGTTTGGACAGTCGGTTAAAAAGATAGCAAAAACCCAAAAAAAGTACAAAACGGCAAAACCCCAAACCAGACCATTTCACACCAAGTTTATTTCCAGCAAATATCAAACGCGGCAAATCTACCAATCTCGTTGAGCAAATATTGGTTCCCACCCGTAGCACTTTAAATTGTATCAAGGTCCGCCATCACATCGGCCTCATCGCATCCTATTCACTAAGTAGGGTAGCCCTTTATGGCCTTTGATATCATGGAGTTCAAAGCGTTGACCCTGACTTTCAGGCCATCAATTGTTTTTGCTGACTCAGATGTCGATTAGTTGATGTAGTAGAGGTAATGGTGTAGCGGCTGAAATTGCTGAAATGTAAAAGCCATTTCTTTTAAAAGGCTGTTCAACGTACTTTTACTAAGCTATTCGCGCAACGCTCCGATGAATCGATAAAAGCCTATACATCTATTCTCGTAACCGCTCTGCAACAGCAGTACCGTAACGTGAAAAATATTCTTAAACAAAATCTTGAGCCATTAAATAAATTTTGAACACTCATTTAGGTTATTAATGACATTAAATGGTCGCGTTACTTCATTCTCACCACATTATCCACAAAAGATGGATTATCTCGCAGCGATAGCCCTAATTACGTTAAATAAATACGCCACGATAATCCACCAAAAACGCTCTTTTGTTATAATCTCTTTTCAAAAGATTGTTCCGTGAACCGCGAGACCCATGCCACACTTTGTCAAACAAAAAGATTCAGAAAGGCGAAACATTAAGGCTTTTTGAATATGTCTAAAAACCTACATAATTTTCAGTCTGTTTCGGCTTTGTTGAAAGCAAAAAAGCTCTAGAAAGTTCCAGAATAACAGTTAAAAGCCGATAACTTTAAATTTTCTAAAGGAGACTTAATTTCTTATAGCTGTGTGCGACAAATAACCTACCCTAATAAACTAATTCAACCAATCGTCCAACAAACCAATCATCTAAACCACAAAGACACACACAAAGCCATAACATCAAAGCCAAATCAATATTCAATACCCATTGTCTTAATCAGCTACAACATTGATTGAGAGCCATCAACGTTGGAGACGCCAACAACATCATCTAAGTACGCAATTCGACATTATATAATGACACATCACTTGTTGCGCAGCTCCCGTTGGAAGTAGGGCGCAGAAGGGCCGGTGACCCGCGACCGGGCCATCCCGGGCTACAGGTGGACCTGTCCTGTAAATACAGATGCACCCCATAAGGGCAATGCACTGCGTGCGATCGGGTCGAACGCTTGGGTGTGGTCGATGTCTACGGGCGATATTTTGACGAATTGAATATTTATGAGGAACAAACTAAATTGTTGATTATTCCTTGATTTATTTGATACTTTTTATTAATGAAATACTAAACTTTCTTGCGTATTGGTGCTACTTCTATCTACAGATTTATTAAATACAAAGCCAAAACACATGGGCTTAAATATATAAATATCACACTAGTCTCGAAGTATTTGAGTTATAACTTAAATACATCTAAATGTATCTTCAAAGCTACAATGTAATCTTATTAACCAAGGAATATCAAAAGTAATTTAAAAAATACGACTTGAAAAATTGCACTCGCTTTTATAACTGTAATATAATTTGAGTTTTGAAGCCGAATTTTTCGTCAGACTCCCAAACCAACACAAAGGCGCGCTTTAGCCATTACCATAATGCAATAACATTACTCGAGAGAGACGAGATTATCAAATTGAAGCAGATTCAGCGGCGTTCAGGAGCAGGGCGGCGCACAAATCGATTGCTAACCGAGTTTGTGCAGGACCTACAGATGAAAGGTCAATTTGGGCCAGGTCAGTGATAAACATGGCGTTCGATGGCTTTTTCAAAGCAAATTGCCTTGAGAGTGGATTTTTATTTCGTTCCGGACATTTTGTTGCTTATTGCTGAAAGCCAGGACGTTTGGCATGATCCCAACGTGCTATTGCAGATTGCACTCTTACAGCCCAAACGAGTGTTAGTCACTGAATAATTGCATCGTTGCGTAGTGAATCAACTTGAATATTAAATTAATGTCACTGTTCTTGATACCTATATAGCTGTGAAAGGACTGGGAGGCAACGGACTTATCCCAGATGTCAAGTTTGTACAAAGTTTAAACCAGACCTAATTAACATTTCGCAATATTAGAGTAAGGATTAATTTTGAATAGTTGAATTATATAATAAAAAACCCCGACTGCATAATTTTAGGGTTCCATAATCGTACCAATTTATCAAAATATTGGTGGTTGTTAGTAAAATCTAATACCTTTAAATGAGCAATTCTTGTATATATGTATGATTATCTAAATCTCTGAAACGGCTCCAACGATTTTCATAAAATTTTGTATGCAGGGGATTTAGGGGGGCGGTAAATCGAGCTAGCTAGGTTTCATTTTTAGAAAACGTTGTTTCTCTATTTTCACCGAGCAGAACGCGGTCGCCCAGGTACTATAACTAATAAAAAACATTATCAATTTTCAAGTTTATAGGTCAATGGGAAGTTAAAAACTCTTCGGAACAAAATGACAGAAAGACGAACACGTTACTGAGAGCAATATGGCTTCGTTTGGACTACTTTGGAGTTGGGCCATTCGTGTACGGAACCCTAAAAAGTGAATGTTAAATAAAAACTGAAACAAGTAAAATTTCAAAATGTAAAAACCCCCCGACACATTTGTCTTGCGAAAACATCCCGATTCAAACAGTAAAACGCCCATAACGTTTCAACGGCTGAACCGATTTTATTCAAACATAGCATAACAGAGCACTCTCGACACAATCACCTTTCAAATAAAAAAAACTAAATCAAAATCGGTTCATCCGTTGAGGCGCTATGATGCCACAGACAGACACACAGATACACAGCAACACACGTCAACCTTATAACACCCCTCTTTTTCCGTCGGGGCTTAATGATAATTCAACAAACCGAATTAAACTTGTTGACAAGAATAGAGGTTTGGATTAAACCTACATGACCAAATGGATCATCATCACAGGCCAATAAATAAATCATCATCATCATTTCAGACAAAAGACGTCCACTGTTGGACATATGCCTCCCCCAAGCGTCGCCACATTGATTGGTCCTGTGCGTCTTGCATCCAGCGGACTCTCGCAGCCTTGACCAGGTCGTCGCTACACCTAGATGGATGTCTTCCAACATGAAAGATTTTGTGATTACTTTAGTAAAAGAAAGACTTCGTTGATAAAAATGTTCTATAATATGGCGCGAATCAAATACAACAGAAGAAGAGCGTTAGAAAAGTAATGACCACAGATAACTATAATATAATGTTGCAACTAAATGGTTGCGTTCACTATTTGACACAACGCAACGTCTTCCGGTTCCCGGTCGCCACTCTAGAACTTTTCTGGCCCAACGGCCATCCGTTCTGCGAGCAATGTGCCCTACCTACTGCCACTTAATTTTGGCAATTCTTCGGGCTATGTCGGTAACCTAAATAGACCAAATGGATGCACCATTTGTTTTCGGCTAGTTAACTTATACGGACTTTTGTGGTTTTTCTCTTCCTTATTTACTGAACCATTTATCCGTAGCTTAATTAACTAATACATACCTATGTTATCTATTGTAAATGTTAATGACATGTTGTGTAACATTGTTTTCCTATTGTTTATAAATATTTGCATACTGTTTTGAAATAAGATAACGAAATATAAGATTTTGTAATGAGTTAAGTTTTTGTTTTGCGTTCTTTATGGAATTTATATTTTGGTTTAGGTAGTAAGTTAACCTTTAAACGTCAATTATTAGTCTTGAATTACTTTTTTTTATTTTTAAAGGGTCTTTACTTTCAAATATTGAAAGCAAAATACTAAACTTAAGCTTGTTGTTGTGTTGTTAGATTTTACCCCAGCCAGCATTTAAAACATAAAAAATAGTATCTATATTTCAGCTTCCCAATATTGGGATAAGTTAACTCCCGCAACTGCGGAGAATCCATGACAACTCATGTGTTCAAATCCGTCAAACGGTTTAGGCTGAAGAGCGTGCCAAAGAATAAGACATACATACGTTGAAAAACATAACCCTTCCATCGGCAGTCAGGTATAAAAATATATTAAAGCATGAAGAAATAATTACGTCGTGGGATGTTCAAAGAAAAATACTTGGAGAAAATGCACTCGTTTCATTTTCAAAGTAGTTTTATTCTCTTAGATACCACTTTCATAAAAGCTTATGAAACTTCAGTAAAAAAATAACAATATTAGACTAAGAATTTTACAAAGAGATTCACCCACGCCACGTCCAAAGTCAAGAGGTCGGAAATATAACGGTTTATACAATTTCGTATTCAAAAATTGAATCAGTACCTGCTACAGGCCTACATACATAATGCATACAATACACTATACTTTTGATCCGGACAGCACAACAGCGGAATATTAAGCAGATTGCGAGAAGTAAAATAATATTGCTCGTAAACCATTATGCGATACTGCAGAGCTGCTGAGTTTATTTCTTAGAAGTTTGAACTTGCTACTTTATCTATATGATCAGCAGATCGATTGGATTTCTTCTGCATCAAAGAAGCTTTGAAACTTTGGCTTAGGTCAGAGAGGTATATACTTGAGAATCAAGGGTGCATCATTGGGTATCAAAATTAGATAAATAAAGAGAGTTTTTGGCTTTTACTACAATAGCGCTCCCCTTTTGTTGGTTTGTTTTATTTTGTTTGTCTGACTATAGGTAATAGAATAGTTGACTGCCATAACTCACATGTACATTACATCATTTCCATCAAGCATGTCACTTTTGTAAATTCATCCTTTATATCAATAATAGTGAAGTCTTAAAAGTGCAGCTCCGACTGGAATTACATATTTTTAACAGAGAAATAAAATTACACATTGCAAAAATACAAAAAGAAAAATGTTGCACGAACATTAAAAGCGTTGAATGAAACAAATAAAATTAAATTTTTGTAACTAATAACGTCAGCGCAAAGCGTCGAAATGAAAACTTAAAAGGATTTTTTAATTGCATTCGTTAATCCAGCGAGAGGCTTTTATCTCAGTCCATAAAACAATTTATGTATCGGATATGCATAAATTTTATTTATATGCACGTCGTTGCTGGTATTAAAAACAAACTGGGGAAAGTGGGTCACTGCAGCGCAGGCTTTTGATTTTGTCCACCAGAAAAAAAATACATTGTTTTACGTTACGTCATCGCTGTTTTGAATCTGTGGAAGAAATGGAAGGGCAATATTGAATCTGTCCTCGGAACCTGATTGATCATTTTTGCTGCAGTCTTTTCTTATCTCTCGGAAATTAATATTTGGCTTGCCAACGTTTTTCTCGTTAACTCCAAAAGAAAAGAGTTGTCTCTTTTCTTTTAGTTTTGATGCGTGGCCACGTTTATATATAGAAGCATTAGTAACGTCCATTTTGTCCGCAAGTTAGCAATAATATTGGTGTTAGGACCAAAGGCACCGACTTTTAGAAAATCCCGTAGGTTCTCATCTCTTGGCCATTTGATGACTTGTTTAAAATAATTGGCAATATGCGAGAAGTAAAATGCACATTGACGGGCAATTGGTGTACATTTTCATTGCAATCGTGGTGGAATAGACGGATCAGCCAAAGGCGAGGCTGTGATGGAGCCAGTGACGAATTCCCACGTGGTTTTACACAATTATACAGATATATGTAAGATCTTATCTTAGTAATGCCTTTATTCTTGAGTGCTCCGTGCTGAACACCCACGGGCCCCTGCTTGGGACACTCCAGCATGTGAGTGGGTACTCTACTACCAAGTATTTGTACGTAACAAATATACTGAAATAACCAGATCAGTCTTTATTTCGTTAATCATCTTTCTATTATATCGGCGCATTTTCATGAATGATTTCAGGCCAGTGTCAATTCTGCAACTGCATCAACATTGCCACAAAATATCCGATAAAGGTTAAGTTCAGCAGTAACTCCTCGTGAAAGTTTGGCACTTGGCAGGCCACTAGCACTAAAGCACAAGTATAATGTTCATGGCACAAAGCGCGGTGACGGTGCCCGATGCGCAAACAAAACGCGAGCCAAACCAGACAAGGTTAACATAAGTTGAGGTCCGGTGAGCGAGGGCCTTTTTGAATTAGTTCCAAGTGGTGCTCCCTGAGAGTGCTGCATTTAAACGGTGCCGGTGTTGCAGAGCGGGTTAACTAGCTCCCATCTTTCATCACTGAAGTATTCATTCATTCAGTATATGACACGGTTAGCGCAGCTATGAGCGATCGGCTGATGCGCTGCGGGTTTGATCCCCGCACGGAACAAATATTTGTTAGGCCTATAGTTAATTATTCCGGCTCTGGCTATATTTGTAAAAGCACCCTCGATTCAGGAAAAATGCCTAGTGTAAGGCAACGTTATATTAAAAAAAAAACTAATATATTGTAACCTAATTTTGTCTACAGTTACACGTTTCTTCTTTTTTAATGTCCTGCCATGACTCTTCGCTTTATATAAATAGCAGGGTGTCTTCGCTTCTCTCTCAACCATCATATCACTCGTTATATTCTGCTGCTGATCGACAGATGGATTAAAACTGTCCCGACCACATACTGTGGGATCATTAGGTCCTCGCTCTGCTGGATAACATGGTGACGACTGCTCTTTATTTTACCGCAACCGAGAAATTGCGGCTGTTTTATTGCAGTATGTAAAATGCAAATTAGTAGATGCAAAAGTGGCTGGATGCTAAATTCGATTTCTTGTAGAAATTGCAGACGCTCCTAGTACACGTAATCAACTGTTAAAACATATTTCACCCCTTTGTCTGCACCGCATACCGTCCACCCGAGCTCCCCACTAAACTCTCGGCGGTTCGTAAACTTCAGTTCTACTAGAAAGTTTGCAATCTAATTAAAAACACGATAATTATACGACACCGGGTAACGAACCACGTTATTTTTAATTGCGGTCGATCCCTATTTACTTCAAAGTAGCTTTTATGGTATTTTTTTCCAGGAGCGGGACTAAATTTTATAGTCAATTACGTAACTTAATAAAAAAGGGGCCGAATTTTTCTCAACAGTCACGAACAGCTATAAAATTATGGGTATAATGAATGGAAAATGAGAACGGAATCTATAGAGAACTTCAAGCAGAACTGAGAAGTTCGTGTAAGCTAACTTCAGTAAACACGATGCAATTTGTGTACAAGACCTTAAATAATTTCAAACGGACCATCACTATTGGTGACTGGCATCACGAGGATGATTCGTGTCCTATATTATTTCTATACCCACTCAGCTACAGTAAAGTTATAATGTAAACTAATATATAAACTCTTCGGCGACCGTGAGGTGAGGGCAGTATTTGATTGATCTTATCAAATCTTTCCCTCACACTTAGGAACTCCACTCTTCGGAAGTCCAGATATTAACAAACACTAAATTGTGGGTCAGGCCGATTCGATGAACCGACCAGATCTAGTCTACAATATAGACGGGCGTACTGTATGAGTGCACACGAGTAACAACCGACAGAGAGGCATGTGCTCACATCGTTAGGCGAACCATGGCAGCCCGAAGTCCCACTGCAACATGATGATCACGACCGCTATGCCAAGAGCGTGCCGACGAAGAAGAAATTGTAAATCTCCCATAATTTGGACCATACATTACAGTTGGCTAGCACGAAGAGTGCAGCAGGCAATTAGTCGCAGTCGCTGGCTTTATACTTTAGCATATTTTTAATGTCCGCGCAATAGAAACTTTGTGCCTACAAATATTAAATTAATCCCAGCTTGTTTTACTTTATTACCGTCGGCTCGAGGGGCAGTTTTCAGTTATACAATGGCAGAAGTTCGTCTCTGTAGACTGTTGTACTTTAGAAACATTCTCATGTGATTTTTCTTTCAAATGCCCGCTCTTGACCTGTATCACGCTTGATGGAAAGCGATGGATGGGGTCTACGACTGAACGAGCGTCCCTAGAAGAGGCCTGTTCGGTCTTGCCTTAAAGGCTGTTGGGTTTTAGTTGGTAGGGGACAGATGCTGGCAATGAGTTACACGCTTTGATTGTGCGCATAGTAAATAGTATAATAGTGAAGAAGCTCTGAGTGCGACTAGTGGGGAATAGTCGGGATAGCTAATAAATGCGGTATCCTGCAGTAGGTACCTCCGGTAGAAAAATGATTATTTTTAACCGATTATACCAATTTCATGAAACGTCCAAACTAATTTTGTCCTAACGACCAATGATAGTTTCTAAAGCTGTTCAAAGCTCCTTGGTCCCAAAATTAATTACAAGGTCTTTACGACAGCAAGTGACAAATAAGACGACCCTAAAGAGTCCTCTTGGAACAGACTCAATACAATATTTCAAATAAATATCCCAATTAAAGGTATCATAAAATCTGTAAGTACCAATTAAGGAGTGCACAGACGGTCTAAGCATCCAATTACGGCTGCACGAGCCAAACATACGATTTGAGGGATCTTTAGAATTGAAAGTCCAATTAAAATAAACATTCCCTTTGCTGAAATAATTTGTGTAATATCTTTAAAGGGTTTTACAGCATTAATGATTACAGAAACACTGATATAACTTAGGTTACCATTGACTAGTCCTAGGACATCAGGTTTACAGTACCCTATGTGGATCTTAAAGCACATAAATATCAACTATTAACTAGTAATCGTCCAAAGACCTCCTCGGAATAGTGAGAAATCGCATTTTATATGCCCATAGCTCGAAAGAGAATTCTGCTAGGTGTCCTCTTGAATTAAGCTCTCCGTCACCTTTACTACACCCTTGGGGGGAAATGGAGTGGTTTTTTTTATGCCGGTAGCCGTATTTTACCGGACAGAAAGTTTTTCAAATGTCATAGGTTGTACTTTCGAAAAAAAATAAGGCGACCACCTGGTTACGGCTGGCCATGGGCATAGGACACACAAGGGATAACCGGTACATTGTCAGCCGAAGAGTGAAGTTTAAAGGTCGCGTCTAAAACAATTTACCACATTCAACATTGACCTTTGTACCTCTGAAATAACAAGCAGGTGATATCATCTACCTTTTTCATTTCATTCTCAAATCCACGCAAAAGTAAATGGGTATACGTGCTTTGAAATCCAAATACTCCATAGTAGATAACGCAATGCACGATACAATCCAGCGCTGAAGCGCTGAAGGGATTACTCAGACAATGGTACTGCGAAACCTTGTTACAGGCAACTTTTCACACAAACTTAAACTCTCATCCAACACGTTAAAGTCCTATTTTGGATAACAGGTTCGTTTGTTTGTAACAGGCTATTAATTAATGTTACTGCTGGGGACCCGGTGAAGTTATTGCGATGAATATACTGGTCGCCAAAATGAATTTCATTACAATTTATTTTTAATGATGACGATGATTTAATGCATTTTATGTCGGGCCGCGCCGCTTAGTCGCATCCAAGCGAGATTATTTTTAAGTAAAGCACGGATACAGGTCCTAAAAATAATCCTGGATTCGAGTTCATGCAACTCTTTGTCGTGCGCTAAAGCGAAAGTTTTAGCCTGCAAAAGAACATCAAAACGCTCGCGAACCTACCTGAGAACTGGGAAACACCAGACAGCATAGATAGCCCCGAGTGCCGGCTGTGGGAAGGGTGGATCATCCCTATGGAGTATATCTCCGAATCCTCGAATTGCCACATGGTGTACTTTAGAGTTCAATTGACATTAATTATCTAAACCGAAATAACCGCCACCGCAGACAATCCTCGAACAAAGGAAAAACACTCCGACTTGAAATTGAACCAAGAGTATAAAGATTGATAGATATAAATATTTTTTAATTGATACCGACTTTGTTTTTTATCACAATTTGAATTAAAACGATCATATTAAGCTGATGTGTGGTGATATGCATAGGTGTTGCGGCGTCCGCACTGCACGGAGGGTGCGACGCGACTGAACGCTAGCGGTCTTTGTATTTGTTTGCCGGCAGGGTGGGGGTGGCCAATGGGGTGACGGGTGGCGACGTCACAGCCGCCCCACACACCCGCGGGATCTCTACAGATACTGCTATAATTTTTCTACCGCGGCATTCTCGCTTTGATCAAGTTAATATTATTATGGTTATAATCTTACCACACAAAGCAAAAATTTGATTTTTGTAACAAGATATTTTTGAATAGTGTAAATCTGAAAATGTGTACTGGTAAACGAATATAGATAAAGAGGTCATTGAACTATGACCGTGTTATGATTTTAGTTAGTTGTTAGCTAAAACAGATAACAAGCATTAGTTTTAGTTGATGACTTTGATAATATAAAGTTAGAAACTATTATGAGAGATCTCTGAATGGCTTGTGCTGGGTTCTTGAACTATATTCCCGGGGGTATTTCCATACAGTGAGAAGTATATTGCATCACAGTCTGGCTTATAATTTTGAATAATATTTACAATTCCCTCATAAGTTTATTGTATTATTAGGTAGTAAAATAAGAAATACTAAGATACAATTTTTTAAACCAAAGAATTAAATTTAACTGTTTTCTCTTGGTAGATTTACAAAATTTCAATAGCCTGTAAGCCTGGAAACAATAATGTTCCTAAACATGAGATATTACCCCCACCTAATGTTCAAGTCAATTTAATTTTAAGTTTTTTTGTATTTAATTGTTAGATTTTTCTTGATTTTTTGTTGTTTATCCGTGATCATGGTGCTTGCAACAGCACCGAAATATCGGAAACTCGCAACAAACAGTAAACATGGTAAATATCCTGTTTCTAATGTTAATGTTGATTTTTCTTATGTTGCATTAGCATAATTAAATCATTCTAACTTAATTTCAACACTATGGTATGACGGTAACAAATAAAACTAGTGCTATGCATGGCTGAACCTGATAA
The DNA here is from genome assembly GCA_964057195.1 of Orthosia cruda. Classification (NCBI taxonomy): domain Eukaryota; kingdom Metazoa; phylum Arthropoda; class Insecta; order Lepidoptera; family Noctuidae; genus Orthosia; species Orthosia cruda. The sequence continues at coordinate 939,479 of OZ059845.1, read as the reverse complement.
GATCCAGTACTCCCGTAAAAAAAGAGTATTTTGTGCAACAGTGTGGCTATTTGAAGGTTTGAGCCCTCTATTTAGTATTACAAAATTTGGTACCCACTGTTTTATGACCGTTAGTAACAGTCTGCAGGCAAAATTCCTGAAATAAATAATAATAGAGACACATTCATACTGATCGCTATGAGGCATAGGCCAGGTTTCCAAACGCAGTTATCACAAAATTAATGTGACAAATTGTCAAGCATGCATTATCTTGAATGAATTTTCAACAGCCAACCACAATTCCGCTATTATTCGTTGATTACGTTAACAGCCCGATAATCGAATTTTGAAAAACTGGGAGATAGACTCAGCACCAACATGTCTGGCAAAGACGGAAAATGAGATTCAACCACAAATAATTAGTATAAAGCTGGGCAAATAAAGAAACAGATAATTATGTCTTATATTTTTCCTGCCTTGAAAATAGCAATAATAATGAAAACAAGTGTGGGTAGATACCAGGCACTGGTAACCCAAAGAAATTGATTAGCAAGTAAATTTTATAAAGAAAGAAAACATTGAAACCTGTTTAATCATTTTAGAAACATAATTAAATATTCAGTGAACATCCTGAAAATGTGTACACAATACTGCATAAATAACTCTATTTGATGTTAATAATTAATCCAGTTAGAAGAAGTAAGGAGGATAGAATTTAGTTAGAGAAAACAGTATGAATAAAATCATTTAAACTGAGATTATAGGTGTGACATTTCTTAAACAACCTGTAAATTTGTAGTTAATTGACATTTTAGTTAAAAGAAACAAGTTCAAGTAACAGCCTTGGATTATTTTAGATTTGCCGGGCATTGAAACTATCGTAGAATCGACAGAAAACGTCCAATTAACGAAAATAGAGGCGCGGCCTGGAACGCGCCCGAACCATTCAAACCATAACATTTCTACGATTATTAACATTTCTTTTACGACACAGTTAAAGATACTAAAAAGAAGTACTCACCATATTCTCTGAAGAGCTTCTTATATTCACTAAGATCGTTTTGATCCAGCCATTCGTCAACCAAAGCACTTTCATCATCAAAAATCTCGGTAAATACAACCCTTACTAAATAAATAAGCGAACACATAAACAATATTGTGCCGCAGTAATGTACCCGTTTATACATGTTTACAGTTCTTGGTCATAATGCCATTTTAAGTTATATTTATTACAAAAGTAAACATTATAAAATGAGGACGGCCCCAGAAAGTTGTTTTGATTGTCAATGTCAACTTTGTTTTTTTTTTTTTTTTATATATATATTTGTTCCTAACGGAACAGGCTAAGGTCTGAGACCATGCTGCCTAGTCATCAGTATTTGTATTCTTTAGTATGCATTAGAACGCGGATGCAACACATTCTAATGTTTCTTGGAGCATTTGGCAGCAAATTGCATCGAGTCAGCCTTCCCAGTAAGCTTTGCAGAGGTAGTCAATACTACAATAAAATACTCCGCTCCACTATCCCGAGATCGCTTCTGTTAACGTTTTTACATATTGTCCAGTTGCGTAGACAGTTGAGACACAAAACTACACCAATTTTATATCACAATATCCACTATAAATCAATTTGCAAATAATATTAACAGCCGCTGAACTGCACTCGAGAAAATCCCGCCAAAAATTTCTGTCAACTTTGGTGTTTGACATTTATGTTTATTGACGCATTCCATACACAACATACAGAATTTTAAGCATGAAAAGCATTTTAAGAACACATAAGAATTTATAAATAATACGGACTAAACGTCTCCCGCATATAAAGATACAACAATTTTTGAAAGTCTTAAACAGTTGGTTCATTACGGTGAATGAATTAGCATTAAATTAAATAAATCGTTACATTTCTACAACAGTCAACGTAAATAAAAAATGTTGTCATGCTTTTCTTTCACTTTTTAATGCAATCTGGAACGTTTTAGTTATTGACTTTTTGTTCTGCATAACTGCAAAATATTGGCAAACCAATAAGGGCCTGGACACATCACCACGGCGCGGCGCCGCCGCCGCGCGCCTTTACCGTATTACGGCACGGGTGGCGTCACGCCACGGCATGCATGGTGCCGTATATGGTGCGCCGCGCTCTCGATTTACCCGCTCGGCATTTGATCAGTTTGATCTTACGCTTTCGCTATGTTCGCAGGGGTTAGGCTTAGCACGCATTGCGATTTTTATTCGCATGAATTTTTGTCCGCATACTGAATAATAATCTTCTTTCAAACAAAAAAAGAATTTTGCAAATCGGTTTAGATATGAAGGAATTTTACCGAAAATAAAAAAAAATAAAAATTACGTCCGATTTGAGAACCTCCTCCTTTTTGGGAAGTCGGTTAAAAATGCAAGTTTGACACGTTTGAACCGATGGTTGCGGCGCGGCGCACCGTGGCGATGTGTCCGCGCCGTAAAGGCATAACGGCTGTTTCCGAGGTGTTTATATTTGTAGGTAACTGTTTTTCCAAACGGCGCAGCAGGTCAGTAGTAAACATTTTTAGATCACTTGAAAGTACCTTCTTCTAACGAAACTAGATACTAAAGTAGAATGATGTGACTTGGATCTATTATTATATCTAAAAGAGCAGTTAAGTAATTATTTAGTCGTTACAATCCCAACAGATCTATTTTTATGTCCGTGACTACCGCCGGACCCCAACGCAGCTTCCATATTCGGTAAACAATTACTACACAATTCGTTACGATTAGAACTCGAACAACAAAATTGGTACCTACCTGAGCAGTTTTTGAGAAAATCGACTTTGAGGGTGGTTCGGCGGTAGTTACACTCCCTTCAGTAGGGCTACCATGAGCACCGAAAAAGGATGCATGCTACAGCTATTCTAAGTAAACAAATAATTACTACCCTTATATGTGATTCATTGAGTAAATAAAACGGAACTGAAACATTTGTATTTACCGAGAAATCAAAGATCATTACTTTCGCGCGCTCGTTCAGCAGGACCACGAGAGACCACGGCAAATTGCCACTACTGCGGAGGCGAATTTGACTCTGGACAGCACACGCTCTAGGAGTGCCCTGCGTGGGCCTCTGAGCGCCAGGTCCTGGTCACCTGGATCGGGCGAGACCAGTCTTTGCCAGCAGTTGTGAGGGCCATGCTGGCAGAGACAGAAAACGGGAGAGAAATGACCTCCTTCTGTGAGACCGTGATGGCCCAGAAGGAGGCCGCCGAGCGTGATCGCGAGCGAGCCGATCCCGCTCGGAGAAGGAGGCGTCGGGGAAACAACCTCCTCGGTGACTATGACTGCGAAACCTCGCCTGCATCAAAAGTAGGCGAAACTCCAGGATTGCGGGTGGTCGTATTGGGGACTCTGTCCGCCCACCAAGTGACTCCAGGAAAGACTGTGGCACAGTGATCACGTGCTGCCGTGCAAATAAATGCCATTGTTGGGGTGGCGGTAGTCACAGTGTTAAATTTTCATTTCAAGTTTTCCCTATTAAATACTCGGTGATTTCTTTTTACAAAAATTACTACTCCTAAGGCAGTTAATTATATCTTGCAGGAAAGTAATTTTCTATATTCCTATAGTAAGTTTGAGGAAAGCTACAAGATTCTCTAACTTGAAATCAACATTCAAAGTCGTGGTCATGCTGATCGAGCGCGCGAAAGATATCATCTTTGATTTCTCGGTAAATCCAAATGTTTCCGCTCTGTTTTCTTTTACGAAATTAATCACATATAAGGGTTGTTATTATTTGTATACTTAGAATAGCTGTAGCATACCCCCTTTTTCATCGTGGTACTGCTGAAGGGAGTGTGTCTACGGCCGGACCACCTTCAAAGTCGAAAACTACCAAGGTACCAATTTTGTTGTTCGAGTACTAATTGGTACCAATTGATTAATAATTATTTATCAAATATGGAAGCGATTAGCTTTGGGGTCCAGGGGTAGTCATGGAAGTTGTGTATTTCTGTCCCTGAATTCAATACCAACACAGGTTAATTTTATTTTTAGACGAGTTCTAGACAACAAAGGTAGTGTTAGTATTATGTAATCTCATGCATTTCTAAAAATCATAAGCCATTTTTGGAAATTTTCCTGCGCACAAGAGTCAATCATTAGGATCTCGCTTCACTGTTCCTTCATAAAGTAGGACTAGGGGCATTATTAGTAAGAATAAAATACAAATAAAACAGCACATTAGGTACTAGTATTAATCTATTTTATATAAATTGATTTGTTTTCAATATCACAAGGAGTGCTTTACAGTCTATGAGCTGCATAAAGCTAGGTGTATTAGATCACAAATTAATAAGGAGCTTAAGTCGAAAGTTCAGAGTAAAAGGGCCTTGCACACCATCTTGTATGTTTCAAACATTATTGGTATCGGTACCGGGAATTACGCCCACCGTGCAAACATTTTTAGTATGGATTACAACTTTACAAATTGAGAATCAATGAAACAGTACCTACATAAGTACAATAATAAAAATTATATCAATACAAAAATACATAGGTAACTAACAATACATAAATAAAATAAAATTTAAAATAGTTACATCACTTAGGTACAAAGGAATAAGAAAGAATAGAAAAGAGAACATTTTAAATGGAAATGCAGCTGTTACAATAAAATTGCTATTACGTTAGATATATAAGAATATGGCTCTGAAATAGAATAGGAATGCTCAAATGTAATTTTTTTCTCGCTTACACAACATCGTGCGCACCAGGTCTACAAAAGGTGCAAAGAGACCGATTGGAAAAATGCATCGTGCAAAAATTGTACTCTATAGTTTGCTAGCCTGGGCATACACGATGGTAGGTAAGGCGCCTTTCAAAATGAAAAGGAAAAGGGCCATTCTTTACAACTCACGCAGAAACATCGTCCTGCAACAACACGTTTAAATGCTAGGACCACACGGGCAGTATTTATTGAGATAGGTAGTTGTGGCGTCCAAAACAGTCAAATATTGCGTACTTTCCATCACTCCAGTGTTTAGAATGGACCTCTACCTTGGCACAAGGGATTTTAATTCTTGATTTTGAGTTTATCAGCGAGGGAGCATGAGAGGCCAGTTCCATCGGGCTCCACGTTCAGTTTGTCGACCTTGCTGTCCTTGATGACCATGGAGAAGCGCTTGGAGCGGTATCCTCCGAGAGGGGGCAGGTTGACGCCGAGGTCCAGGGCCTTGATGAACGCACCAGTGGGGTCGGCTAGCATGCGGACCTGTGGATAAAAAGATAAATTGGTATTTAGATCTGTTATGAAGTTACTCATTTCTTTATGCTATGTTGATTGCATGTAGATCAGTGTCGACCACAAGTTGGTGATTTCATTTTGACGTAGAAAAATGGCCTTAGATACCTAAAGTACGAAATTTCGAAGGCAATTCCAATAGAATAAGTTGCCAGCTAACTAATAGTGCTTTTAAGTAGATATGTTACTGTAAAAGCCCGAACTACAGTAAGACCTAGGATTTACCGGCAAATACTAAGATTTACCAGCAATCACACGGTAAATCTTAGGATTTCCCTAAGAGACTTATAAATATTTAAAAATTATAATGTCTATGATACACTACGACACGAACATACGAGAACATTAAGGTCGGATTGATTAGATTCATCAAAGTATGTATTATGTTTATTGTGTGTGTGTATTATGTATATTATCTATTTGTTTAATTTTTTTACACAAAATTTGTCGAAATCGTGCACGGTACTCCAGCCCAAAATGTTTATATCAAAAAATTAAAAACTTTCAGCTTAACAAATTCAAAAATCTGCTTACCAATTACAGAAACTGTATATTTAATTATCTAATGCACTTATAGGACGTTTTAAGACTTTTTCTTGCTGGGGTAACGCACACTTTACTGATAAATCCTAGGTTTTACCGTAGTTCGGGCTTTTACAGTAACAGATCAGACAGACATTTCGATTATAATTACTACGGGGATTAAGGTATCATCCTTGCAGTGTAATTACTGTTCAAATCTACATATATAGGCAAAGTAGGTTTGTACTATTTATGCTCGTAACGTACGTAATTAGTTTTCTTTCTTACTTTTTCATTCTTTTAACTAATCTGTGATCTGATTTGGATCTGAGTAACTTTATCTCGCATACGTACAATAGTATCTACTTTGTCTACAGCCTACAGTTTTTGTGCAAAGCATCTCCCTCTGATATATCCTACTAATATACATTACACAGAAATGTGAAAGTTTCTGAGTATGGATGGATTTTTTTACCCTTTCACGAATAAAGTACTGACCGGATTTTGAAGAAAGTTTACAGTAAAACTTCAGATGTTATTCTGATATATAATATACTAGCTTCTGCCAGCGGCTTCGCCCGCGTGAACAGTGATTTATCTTCCCAAGGGAACATTATACCGCAATAAAAAGTAACCTATGTGCTATTTCAGACTATAATCTATCTCTGTGCCAAACTTGATCCAGATCCGTTTAACCATTCTAGCGTGATTGAGTAACAAACATACATCCATCCAAACTATCGCATTTATAATATTAGTGAGATTACTACCATAGGCTATAGAAGTACACAATCCACTAGATTTCGATATTTTTAAATTTTAACCTTCGGAACAGAGCAAACCGAGCCGGAATTAAAGCTCAAAACGTGTCTATAAAAATTAAATAGTATTCTGTATACGACTGAAAGAACTGAGGTTAACTCACAAACCCGCAGCTGAAGGTTTTCACCATTCGCTTAACATGTAATTAGTTACGTGACGAAGCGAAATTAATTATGTTTCCGCCTTTCAAAGTGTCAGTTTTATGCGGTTTAACTAAAATATTTGTGACTGGACGACATTGAGGTCCTGCCTATTCAACACGCAACTGTATAGACTGTTTATTTTTGCGCTAAATATGCGTCACAAGCTACTGCAGATTCTCTATATGACTTAATATTGGAGATATATGTACAAGATTTAAAAATATTTAAACATTATCCACAATCTATTCAAATTTATTTTTGCCAGAAAGTTTTTATTTTTCACTTTTTAGTTTTACCTACCTAATAGGCTGGTTTTTTAGAAAGGTAACTATAATGCCAGAATATATTACCCGAATAATTCGATGAAGCCCGAATATCATGAAACTTGAACATAACCGGTGAATTGAGAGATCTGCGTACCCCTTAAGAGCGTACTGGCGTGATGATGTGCTATGAAATGGTATAAACAATAAACAGACATGCGATTGCAGCAATCCCGAGCTTCCGTGATTTGTCGTTATTTATTGAAGAGTTCTGCTGTATATCTTCGAAGTTCTTCACCAAATTAAAATGGGACCAATTTCGGAACATACACTTTCAAATAAAAAAAGAATTTTCAAAATCGGTCCACAATTGAAGGAGATACCAGTGAACATACATAAAAAAAACCATACTCCAAGTCGAACATAGAACCTCCTCCTTTTTGGTAAATCGGTTAAAAAGATTAATTTCATTCTTCGTAAACAGGGACTAAAATAGCTCATTAATCCCTAGGGGCGAAAAGTGATTTGAATTTCGAATGTGGATATTGTTAGTAAATATTCAAATTAACAAAGAGATGAATCACAAACCATGCGGTCCAAAACAGGATTAAATCGCTACAATCGATTCGACGAATGTATGGCTAATTTCGGACCGCACGGGAACATTGTATTGAACTGGCTGGAAAACCGCGCGCGAGCCAAATCTATACTAATATTATAAAGAGGTAAAGTTTGTGAGTTTGTGAGTTTGTGACGTTGTAAGGGGTAATCTCTGGATCTACTGAACCGATTTTGAAAATTCTTGCACCGGTAGAAAGCTACATTATTCCTGAGTGTCATAGGCTATAAAATATTTTCAAAAAAAATAGAGATCCTTATGAAAATTGCAATAATGTAACCCAAGGTAGCAAAATGTTGTCTGTAAAATACATTATTTGGCGTGCGCTGAGAAAACTATTGATGATAGATACAAATTAGTAGGTAGGGTAGGTAGGATAGGCAGGTTAGGCAGGGTAGGCAGAGTAGGCAGGGTAGACAGAGTAGGCAGGGTAAGCAGAGTAGGCAGGGTAAGCAGAGTAGGCAGGGTAGGCAGGGTAGGCAGGAAAGGCAGGGTAGGCAGGGTAGGCAGGAAAGGCAGGATAGGCATAGTAGGCCGGGTACGCAGGGTAGGCAGGGTAAGCAGAGTAGGCAGGGTAGGCAGGGTAGGTAAGATAGGCAGGGTAGGCAGGAAAGGCAGGAAAGGCAGGGTAGGCAGGGTAGACAGGATAGGCAGGGTAGGCAGGATAGGCAGGATAGGCAGGGTAGGCAGGAAAGGCAGGGTAGGCAGGATAGGTAGGGTAGGCAAGGTAGGCTGGGTAGGCAGGGTAAACAGAGTAGGCAGGGTAGGCAAGAAAGGCAGAGTAGGCAGGGAAGGCAGGGTAGGCAGGGTAGGCAGGGTAGGCAGGGTAGGCAGGAAAGGCAGTGTATGCAGGATAGGTAGGGTAGGCAGGGTAGGCATGGTAAGCAGAGTAGGCCCGGTAGGCAGGGAAGGCAGGATAGGCAGGAAAGGAAGGGTAGGCAGGAAAGGAAGGGTAGGCAGGAAAGGCAGGTTAGGCAGGGTAGGCAGGGTAAGCAGAGTAGGCAGGGTAGGCAAGATAGGCAGGGTAGGCAGGAAAGGCAGGGTAGGCAGGAAAGGCAGGATAGGCAGGGTAGGCAGGAAAGGCAGGGTAGGCAGGAAAGGCAGGATAGGCAGGGTAGGCAGGGTAGGCAGGGTAGGCAGGGCAGGCAGGGTAGGCAGGGTAGGCAGGGTAGGCAGGGTAGGCAGGATAGGCAGGGTAGGCAGGAAAGGCAGGATATGCAGGGTAGGCCGGGTAGGCAGGGTAAGCAGAGTAGGCAGGGTAGGCAAGATAGGCAGGGTAGGCAGGAAAGGCAGGAAAGGCAGGGTAGACAGCAAAGGCAGGGTAGGCAGGGTAGGCTGGGTAGGCAGGATAGGCAGGGTAGGCAGGAAAGGCAGGGTAGGCAGGATAGGTAGGATAGGCAGGGTAGGCAGGGTAAGCAGAGTAGGCAGGGTAGGCAGGGTAGGCAAGATAGGCAGGGTAGGCAGGAAAGGCAGGGTAGGCAGGGTAGGCAGGGTAGGCAGGGTAGGCAGGGTAGGCAGGATAGGCAGGGTAGGCAGGAAAGGCAGGGTAGGCAGGATAGGTAAGGTAGGCAGGGTAGGCAGGGTAGGCAGAGTAGGCAGGGTAGGCAGGATAGGCAGGGTAGGCAGGATAGGCAGGGAAGGCAGGGTAGGCAGGAAAGGCAGGGTAGGCAGGGTAGCCAGGGTAGGGGCAGGGTAGGTGGGGTAGGCAGGGTAGGCTGGGTAGGCAGGGTAGGCAGGGTAGCCAGGGGTAGGCAGGATACACAGGGTTTGAAGGGTAGGCAGGGTAGGCAGGGTAGGCAGGTTAGGCAGGTTAGGCAGAGTAGGCAGGGTAGGCAGGGCAGGCAGGGTTGGCAGGGTAGCCAGGGTAGGCAGGGAAGGCAGGGAAGGCAGGGAAGGCAGGGTAGGGCCAGGGCAGGCAGGGTAGGCAGGGTAGGCAGGGTAGGCATGGTAGGCAGGATAGGCAAGGTAGGCAGGGTAGCCAGGGTAGGTAGGCAGTTGACGGGAGCGAAGCCCCGAGGGTCAGCTAGTTAAAAAATAAATCTACAACTGTACCGGATGGTACTAATAAAATTGTTACGATGCACTTCCATAATTGTTCAAATATAAACATTACCCTCTGTATATGTTATGTCGTATGGTTCCTAATTGTATTTAAATAAATAAACGTAACGTTCTTGTTCATAAGTTGCACTTACTTATCTTCTCATAGAGGGTGATATAAAGTAGAGTGTCCACCTCGGGAGCACCATTATTTTAAGCTCGAGTGACTTACTTTGAATCCTTCGCTCCCTTCTGGATTAAACAACCGGCCAAGTGCGAGTCGACACGCGCACGAAGGGTTCGGTATCATTATCGCAAAAAACGGCAAAGAAATCACGTTTGTTTTATGGGAGCCCCTCTTAAATATTTATTTTCATTCTGTTTTTAGTATTTGTTGTTATAACGGCAATAGAAATACATCATCTGTGAAAATTTCTAGCTAGCACGGTTCGTGAGATACAGCCTGGTGACAGACAGACAGAAGGACCGCGGAGTCTTAGTAATAAGGTCCCGTTTTTACCCTTTGGGTACGAAACCCTAAAAACACTCATGCCTTTTAAATAGCTGTTTGCTCCTTAGGTAAACAATCTACTCTCTCTATCTATCTAAGTATATTCTATTCTATTCTACTCTTATTATTATATTATAATTTCATCAATATCATCATTACAGCCGAAAGACGGGCACGAGACGCAAGAACCAGCCGATCGGGCGACACTTGGAGGAGGTCTAAGTTCAGCAGTACCTATCTACACCTGTACAGGTTGTAAATTCGAGATGATTCCATCTGATTTCTTCCAGCCTAGTTTACATCATAAATGAGATAAGAAAATAGCTACTACACATAATATGCATAGCAAGGCGGAATACTGCCAGAGGCAGGCAACTAAAGCGATCAGTGATCTAAAACAATGAATATAGTTAGAGTAAATATTATGAATGCACTATACTATAACATACTATATATATCACAATGCATAGTACAGAGCTTCGAGAGCTCGACCGGTCTAAATTAAGTCCGCATTGTGTTCAGATCGATACAGGCCATGTCACACTCACACATTCAAAGCCACAATAGCCAGCACTGTTCAACTTCAAAGCCTCAGTCCTATTTACTATTGACTTATTGTCGGGTTAGGTAAATAAAGCCAATCGTACTGTATTCAGGATTTGTGATTTTAGGACTGACTAAACATTACCAATTGCGACTTAAGTGATTTTATTTGTCTCAATAGTTTCGCAGGACGAACTGGCGAAGTTTTGGGCCTTCTTCTTTAAGAATATATATAGGATTTTATGCGAATTCAATTCTTAATTCGTCGGAATCTTTTTTTATGTTTGTTCCCCGATAACTCAAAGACGCCTAGACCGTTTTTTTTTTTTTTTTATAACATTGCCCCACACTAGGAATTTCTTCCTGTATCGTGGGTGCGTTTACAAACATATAAACTCACTTACACAAACACCCAGAGCCGGCACAACTATCTGTAGGTCATACAAATATTTGTTCCATGCGGGAATCGAACCCGCGACACGCAGCACAGCAGTCAATCGCTCAACCACTGCGCCAACCGTGCGCCCAATTATTGCGATTTGGAAAATTATTTTTTGTTTGAAAGGGTATACTTCCCAGGTGGTCCCATGGTCGTCATTCAATAGGATCTGATGATAGGATCCTGCACAAATTAAGGGAACTCCTCAAATATTATAGGCGTACATAAATCGTATACATATAGCGAATTTGGTATGGTCATCAACAATGCAACCAGAGAGTATCATTTGGTGAAGTGGAACTGATGAAGAAGACCTGATCAGATGGACATTGGAATTCCTTAATGTTAAGTATGTCACGGGTATTAGATATATCTCGAATAGTTCTAACCGACTATGATTAAACAAATACTTATAAAAAAGTGGTACTGATGAAAATGGTACCATCGAACTGATCTGATGATGAAGCCGGAAGATAGGCACTGGAACTCCGAAATTAAACAATGTATACTAGTCGTGTTTGGGCTTATTGGAATCGTCATGAGATGTAATTTGCTTATAAATATTTTTTTGATAATTGGAGGTACATACAAAAACTAAAATGAGATAAAATAAAAAAGTTTTACACAAAAATCAAACCGACTTCCAAAAAAGCAAAACATTACAAAGCAAAAAATAACGAAGTCGGTGTCGAAAATCGGAAAACAATAGGTAGTTCACCGACTTCGGAAAAGAAAGTTATTTTTCGCTTTCTAAACACTACGTTTTGTTTTTATGGAAGTCGTTTTGATTTTTTGTAAAAAAAATTTGGGCCATCAAAATTTGAATCACTATCGTGCCAGCGACACTAAGACATAGAAAGATCAACATTCTCTTTTAGGTCGGTTTACCACGTTATGTTATGAGTCGACATTTTTGTGGGTCCGCTTTTTATTAATGTCACATGGCTGGCATACGGAGGCATTTTGCAGTCAGAGAACGCCTACCGGAAAGCAGTTCATTTTAACAACAAAAAATATGCACGAGCACCGGAAAAAGGAAATCTAGTACAAAACCTACGTGCCGGATGTGACACGTCAAGTTTCGTTTTACGCCAGAATAAAGGGCGAAATAAATAAAAAGAGATTTTATAAGACGGGCTTTTGTAGGCAAGACTAATAAAGGGACAAGTAGAAAGGGGACCGAAGTTCATAATTCCGCCGTGACATTGAAATCCCGTAGTCAAGCTTTTTATAATAAAGCCGGGATTCCACGCGGCTACCCTCGAAATGTATGAAAAGCCTTTGATCTCACAAATTAACGAGCCACCTTACGAGGTACGCACCTTTTTACTGGGTAATCGGATTTCACATACTTTGCACGTGTGATAAAACAGAATTTTATAAAACCTTTCCTTAAGGGAACCTCAGGAAAGGTTTTATAAAATTAATGAAAGTTAGTCCGGCTGACATCTGAAGCAGGATTTATTATTGCAAGTTTCTAAATGCCTATGCAATACCTAACGTAGGTATGGATGATCCATTTTGGTAGAGGTCGAGAGGTATTATTTTTAACCCCCGACGGAAAAAGAGGGGTGTTATAAGTTTGACGTGTGTTGCTGTGTATCTGTGTGTCTGTCTGTGGCATCATAGCGCCTCAACGGATGAACCGATATGATTTAGTTTTTTTTTTGTTTAAAAGATGATTGTGTCGAGAGTGTTCTTAGGTATCATATGTTTGAATAAAATCGATTCAGCTGTTCAAAAGTTATGGGCATTTTGCTGTTTGAACGGGATGTTTTCGCAAGATAAATGTGTCGGGGGGTTTTTAAAGGAGAATGCTCATGGATGTATGGAATCCCGTACCATGCTGCATCAAAATTAAACTTTGTTTTTTATAGACTACACTGATCATGTTAACTCTTACAAAAGTTCTTTTTGAAAACAAAACCCGGATTTCGTAGTTATTTTATAAAATCGAAAATAACCTAACATTTGGTCTATTTTGTACGACGCTACCAACGACGTAATTTATATAGACACGATATACATGGATGTTATAGTTAAACGCGACGCGTAATGTCGTAAAAAAATATGAAACTAATTACTATATAATTTTGGTCTTGATGCGTGAGACTTCTTGGTACCACTTTTGGTCATTCTCCTTTGAAATTTTACTTGTTAAAGTTATTGGGTATAGCCAATGGTAGAGGCACACTCACTCACACACTACAATCTCTAATACTGAAATTCTTTGGCCATGCTTGTGGCGGAATAACGAGTCCATTGCCTGGTGGTGGTGCAGGGCAGAGTGGACGGTAACAGGCCATGCAGGAGATCACCAATGAGGTCCTATCAAATTAATTGTACCCTTGGAGGTCCTGTAAATGACTGCGCCGAATGTACTTTCATGTAACCGAGCCCAATAGAGTGAGATTGTGAGGTGAGTTGGAACACCAGCGATTGGACAAAATTCATCGTGACCACGGCCCTTCTGTCAAGAGCGAAACGAAGAAGAGGTCAAGATGTATTATTTTAAAAGTTATTGAGCATAGCCATTGCGTACCTACAGCAAAACAGCTCAAGGCTGATTGCACCAAAAGTTTTTATTAATAAAAAAAGTTATTTAAAAATCAAAGAACCCGACTGCTTAAAAAGCGAACTTAAAAGACGTAAATAAGAAAATCATGCTGTGCAGTCGGAGGATACATACTCGTATTCGCGGGCTGGCTGACCAAAACCAGGTGTATACTCAGACTCCTACAACTTTTTAGTTTTTTTCTTTTAAATGGTTACATTTAAACATATAAGTGTTATTTATTTTTGTAATCAACTCTTAAAACTCTTTATTTTGATACCCCAAACTATGCGAACGGAAGAAAAAAAAAACCCGACAAAATCGCACCCAAAATCCGCCATTTTTTTCATATCCAATTTTAATGTAGCCAGTGACACTCGCAGGGTTAAGACGAATCGATTGACGTAAGAATCATCAAAATAGGCAAACGCGTTTGGTCTCTAGAACGCCACATAGGAACAAACATACATAGACTGATAAACACATTACCCTCCTTCGGCAGTCGGGTAAAAAAACACCGATAAAAACATTCTATCACCTAAGTTCACGACCCTTATCCAGGTTTCAACCATAAACTCACAGCGTACCTCAACATACATAAAGTTTATTTATTTATGGTTAGCTGGTCCTTCGTGCCATTATTTACTCATTTTACTATCGTCACACTTTACGCCAGTATTATTATTCTTACCGCGTTCCAAGTAGGTCTTAGTAACTCGTCACTATTATAAAGCAACAATATTATAATCAAGGTTATTAGTAGCTATTGTTAGTATCTATATGACTATACAATCGTGTCTAAGCTACGTACAAATTGTACGGTCTATCTACCAGTTTCGGTTGAATAGATTTTTTTTTATTAAAATAAAATATCGGTTGGCAGCTTTATCAAAGGTCGGCGGCAAACACATCGAAGTCTAAGGCGCTATATACGCCCCAATGTTAACGCAGTACTGGCCGTGCGCCCGCTCGATGCTAAAATATCAATATTGAACCTCCTTTTGAACAGTTTTGTTTGCAAAATATTATTTAATTTACATATGCTATGTTTGTTATGAAGAAATTCCAGCAATCAATTTTCCATTGTAAAAATATTTTTAAACATCCAAGTAAGTCGTTTTGGAGGAGTTTCGAAAAAGTACCGTGTTGGTATTTTTTTTTAAAGCAAAACTATTAGTTACACTAAAAAACCTTGTGTTCAAAATTGTATATGAATTATAATAATATTTTTTTTCAAACCTTTTAACATAGCCGTTATTAAGGAATATGCTTTAGAAAGTTACCGTTTTACAGCACTTAAGCGTATATAGGCCCTTAAATGGTAGAAAAAGTACTGGTTGACCGATATCCACATCTGAGTTCGAACTTGCCAACAAGGGGAGTTCTACTTGACTCATCAACATCATTCACAATCCAACTTCGCCAATTACTGCTGAATATAGGCTACTCTTTTTGTGCCTATGTCCACGTTCCTGTGCGAACCTCATCCAGGTCCAGTCCTGATGGCAACAATGTCGTCTGCCCATCTCGCCCACTACCAAACATACTGATTTGGTGAAATAGAACCTTCCGTTACATGATTCAAAGTCAAATGTGTTTATTTCAAGTAGGCCATTAAGCGGCACTTTTGAACGTTAAAATTTACAAGTGATAACAATTTATTCTACCGTGCATTGATTGTAACAATTGTGTAGTTTTTCCTTCAAATCCAAGCCAAAACCTAGAAACTGCGCAACATTCTAAAATTACCTCCCCCTTCAGCTATCAGACAATAACGCGAAACAAACGGCGAATAGAATCAATAGTCATAAATCTAGTATTTGTATTGTCGATGAGATTTCGGGCATTCAAGGTAATGAATATGGATTGTACCTGAATTGTTATTTCTTTGTTTCAGGGTTGATTGATCGGTCTATATTCAATAATAGCGTTAGGCGGGGAATTCACTACGTAGCTTAAGGTTTCCCTAGTCAACGGCACGAACTATTTTGTGCGCGGGGTTAAAATACATTCTGTCTCATTCGACAACACGTGCGAAAGAGATTGATGCTGTGATGAGCAGTAAGAAGCTAGTTCTCGTATGAATTAGCACTTTAGCACAGGTGAAATGGATTATGGTTAAGGACGAAAACGAGCGCGCGAAATTTTATTAACAGACCTTTGGGAGTCTAGATATCATGAAAAAACTACTAAATGTATATTTTCAAAATCAAATTATTTGCATTGTTGAATTACTAATCTATCCCTGTATGGAGGCCGTTTTGCAATTTTCCTTCTTCTTATGGTATTAATTTCCGCCCAAAGATGACCTAAAATTTGTGTCGAAATATGGAACTTTCGACGCTCATAACTTTCAAATATTGTCTTTTTTTTTTCAGTTTCCATACAGGGCTAGATAATGATGAGACAAATTGATATTTTCTTTATTTTGAACGTACACCGTCAAACAGTGGAGTAGTCGCCAGACTAAGTTTGTATGGAAGAATTTTCGACTAGTCTAACCTTAAGGAGTGGCATTAAATACCCGAGTCTGTGATCCCTGATAGCTAAAACCTTGGGGTCTTTTAAGACAAGAGTGAATTTAGTTCACTAGTCTACTCTACGTCTAGTCTACCTAGGAGGAACCACCTAAAAACTACATTTACATCTCGATAGTCGACCACCATCGGGAGAGATAGTGGTCAAACGTGAGCCTAGCAATAGTAAAAAATAAACCGCAGGCCTTGTCCGGTGGACTTCAAACGACAGCCACACACTAAACCGACATAGAACTATTGTACCGAGGTTCTGCGGAGACCCGCAGACAGGCAAGTCCGTCAAATGTATTCCCCCTAAACCGCACATCATCAACGTGAATAATTTAGTAATCAAAAGGCCGGAGGTCGCGGCAAGTGGGGCGTATTGATTTCATAATGAGTTCTGTCGCCCGGAGCCCAACCGCTTTTTCCACCCATTTTAACTAAACATCTACATTTTTTTTTGCCATTTTCTCGGCCATTAGGCGCATTGACAAATTGAGTGTAAACAGTAAACCGTTTGCGGGGACGTTTAATTAGATTCGCGCCAGTTTTGAGCGGAATTCGAGGTAATGTTCGGTGATTTCGACGTTGTTCGGACTTCGGAGTTATAATCATGGGGCAGGACTGGCCGATCTTCCCGTCATGATGACCAGACTTTTTGAGTAATGGGAACGGTGCTCATTACCTAATTCGCGATAAAATAAATGCTTCAAGATTTAAGGCGTATATATTCCCCAATGTTAACGCAGTACTGGCCGTGCGCCCGCTCGGAGTCAGTATATCAATATTGAACCTCCTTTTGGACAGTTTTGTTTGCAAAATATTCTTTGAACAACATATGCTATTTCATTTGTGAAGAAATTTTAGCTATCAATATTTCTGTGTAATATTTAAAAAAATCCAAGTCGTTTTGGAGGAGTATCCAAAAGTAGCGAAAAAATATTGTGTTGTTAATTTTTTTTTTGAAGCAAAACCATTAGTTACACGAAATAAACATATTTCACAAATAAAGTACATGAATCAATAATATTTTATTTTTATTTTTCATACCTTGTAACTTAGCCGTTACTAAGGAGAATGCTTTAGAAAGTAATCTTTTTACGGCACTAAAGCGGTGAAAGGCCCTTAAGGGTAAACAAGTCAAAAATTCTTCCATACAAACGTAGTCTAGAGATTACTCCACTGTTTGACGATGTACTTTCAAAATAAAAAAGATATCAATTTGTCTCATCATTATCTAGCCCTGTATGGAACCGAAAAAATAAAAAAATAAAATATTTGAAAGTTATGAGCGTCGAAAGTTCCATATTTCAACACTAATTTTAACAAATTTTTAATCTTTGGGCGCAAATAAATACCATAAGAAGAAGGAAAATTAAAAAACGGCCTCCATACAGGGATAGATTAGTAATTCAACAATCCAAATAATTTTATTTTGATCAGATACATTCAGTAGTTTTTTCATGAAATCTAGACTCCCAAAGGTCTGTTTATAAAATTTCGAGCGCTCGTTTTCGTCCTAAATCATCATCCATTTCGATAAAAGATTGCAGAAGTGCTAATTCGTACGCGAACTAGCTTCTTACTGCTCATCACAGCATCTATATATTTCGCACGTGTTGTGGGATGAGATAGCATGCATTTTAACCTCGCGCACAAAATAGTTCGTGCCGTCGACTAGTTTAACCTTAATGATTGATTTTACAGGGTACGATTTTTTACTGAACAAAAACCATTCTGGTACCTACCGATAAAATCTTCAAGAGATTTTGTTTATTTTTTGCTCGTATTAAAAGTAAAGAAGTAGGTAACTAAGAGGAGGAAATAGTACATTATGGTACAAGTGTGTAATGTTGGTGATTACCGCTGAGGCGCCATTGAGACCCGAGCCGTTAGGCGAGGGTCTTAAGAGAGCCGAAGACGGTAATCATCAATACACACGTGTATCATACGACGTTTTTCAACACACTTGTGAAGAAAATAATACAAAAAAATCATTTCCAATAGTGAAAACGAGTTGTGAATTTTTTTCGCAATGGCGGGCAAAATTAATCAGTTTTCCTATGCGCGCGCATCTAACCACAGACTACTTAGAGATACTCATCTAATCTAACAATGGCGATCGGCCATAGACTAAAAAGAATTAGATTTCTTTTTTTTTGGCTTTTCGTGGATAGCGTTTTAGCCACGTACAAAATGGGAAATTTAAAGTTTTCTTTATTACAGACAAAAACAAAAGTTATATTTGAGTGAAAGTTTTATTTATTAAACACGTACAAGTTGAAATTATCTATTTAAATACGAAGTTGCATGAAATGTGTTGCATTTGTACTATTGAGCACGATCTTTTTTGTATCGAAACTTTTTATAAGAACAAAGCAACTCAACCTATAAATTAAAAAAAAAACTCTATAACTCACTAGTGAATAATAGCAATGAAAAAGTCACAGTTTGATAACAGGTGTCATTATGTGCCTAATTGCGGTGAAATTAGAGCCACTTTATGAGTAAGTGTGTTGAAAAAATATGAATCATTTTTATTTACAGTTTAGAAAACAAAATAAAATTAAAAATAGCATAATAGTTGCAAGGTGGTTATTACCAGCAGGGTTTAACAAACCCATGGCATGCAAACCAGAGGTCACACGCGACGTGTATTATCGCCGCTATCAAACTATAATTAGGTCTTGATTTCAAAATAAACAAGAAAGTAAAGTTCATAGAAGTATTTATTTTTATTCTCGGCATTATTGCAACAAGGCAAATCGCACAAGGGCTAATGTTATAGTTGCAAATATTTTTATTTATTTTTAGACATCATAAGATAAATCATATATATTCATCATATTACTGTAACCGTAACTGTACCTCAAAGAGTTACTGCGGGTTTCTCAACGCTAAAATATCGCAAAATTAATGTGACAAATTGTCAAGCACGCGTTATCTGCTGTGATTGGTTAAATGAATATTCAACAGCCAATCACAGCAGATAACTGGCCATTATTTGTCGATTACTTAACAGTCCGATAATCGAGTGTTGAGAAACCGGGGGTAAGTATACGACCTTTTATTAATATATAGAAAAGTATCCACCAACAAGTTTTTCCTTTGAAAGGAGCCAGTTGGTTACTCGTCCCACCCCTCCCCTCTTATTAAGTGTAATAGAATCTAAATAGTCAAGTTGTATTGTGGGAAAGTATGCCAGCCCTGACCTTGCTGAATTATTGAGTAGTCATTATTTTCATTGACGTTGGTGATGGCCTCAATCAATAATATATTGCAGGATTTTCTTTCAGTTACCTATTCTGTTTCAATATGGACATTAATTATTGTACAGACTGATTATATTTCGAGGGAAAGAGGAAATCTAATATAAAATTATTCTAATCTCTTTCTAATTGACATTAGAAAGAGATAAGATATTTCAGACCAGTACTTATGACTAAGTACTGGTCTGAAATATCTTAAAGTTAATTCAATTATGAAAAATAAATCTACTGCACACTACCACAGAGTTCTATAGGATAGTTTATATTGCTGAAAATGCATGGTTCCTGCAAAGCTCATGGAAGCGAAACCATAGCAAAAGCCCTTATTTTATACTTGATGAAGATTCCAATAAGGATCATATTGGCAGACATCTAAAGACAGATTCAAGTAAGCACTTCAGTGTTTGGGAGATGCTTCACTTCTGAAGTAGACAACAATATTTGAATCAGGCCTTGATGAAAAAATAAAGTATTTATCTATGTAATTGACGAGTTGACCTTGATTTTTTTTTACTAGGAATTGGTACATATGACAAAAAGTAGATAAAGGTATAAAAAAGGAATAAGATATTTTAATCGTTACCTACGTAATTTAGGAATAGGTAGAATTAATTTATAATAGCATCTTACAAATATTATAAATGCAAGTCTGTATGTTTGTTACTCAATCATGCTAAAACGGCTGAGCGGATTTGGATGAAATTTGGCACAGATATAGGTTATAGTCTGGAGTAGCCCATAGGCTACATTTCATGCTGGCGAAGCCACTGGCAGAAGCTAGTATACAATAATTATTATGTTCCTACACAATAATGTCAATAACCTACCTTCATCCTATAAATAAATTATTCTACTATCTGTAAACAGTTTTACTGGTAGCGACTATTTGACCCCTGACATTATGTTTGTAATTATCTAAGTAATACATAATAATGTATTCCAAGACAGTTAAAATAACAATGTAGCATTTTGTTCTGGAAGGTATTCGGTTTAAAAAAAAATAAGTTAAAAATAACAAACTTTACAATAAATCCCTGCAAAAGCCTTTAGAGTACCTATTTAGGGTAGCTATCTATTGGCTTGTCCGGTTACAATAAATATATATTTATTTATACTTTTCAAAAAGAACCCATTTGCACAAGTTAAAAACTAGATGGTACAGTCTTACTAAACATTAATTGAGCAATTTTTTGTGGTTTAAATTCTGAGGCTTTCTGAGAAAAAACTAAACACAAAAAAAAAAACATGATTAATTTATATAAATATCTTACCTTTCCCTTGGTCTCGTGCTGAGCTCCCCAGGCCGCCATGACGTAGGGATCATTAACGGACACGCACACTATCTCGTCCACACCCTCGCCCTTCAGCTTGTCAGCATTCTGCACGTATCCCGGCAGATGGGTTTTCGAGCAGCCAGGGGTGAAGGCCCCAGGAACCGCAAACAAAACCACTGTCTTCCCCGCCGTCAAGTCACTAATATTAACTTTGTTAGCCGGAGAATCTTCAAACAAATCATTCGATGGTAGAGGATCACCAACCTGAAGACACAGGAAGACAGAATACTCACATAAGCCGGCTATTATATAATAACAAAACATTTCTGACAAAATAATTACCTTAATGGGTGCCATGGCTAAATACGAAGTGTGTAGCGCTCGACCGACCACTCGCCTTGACGATGAAGTTATACGAACAATTGACGACCCGGTGAGAAACATTTGTAGTGGGTTATGTATTTTTTATTATCTTTGTTTTATCGATCCTTTCAGTCAACAGATGATAAAATACCCTGACCTCTGCGCGAATGTGACTTTGACAGTTTCGTTTCCTGTCGTTCGCTTAAAAAGTTTTTTTGCATGGTGATTATTACTAAATAATTAATAAAATTAACATTTAAAAATATTAGTTTATTTCATGATGATATTTACCAAATTAATCAACTGTTAAAAAAATCTCCATAGTAAATAAAAGTTTTCAGATAAAAGAAAGAATAAAAAAACCGTTTGAAAGAGTTTTAGTTTCCGAACGTGTGTCATTATAGTTTCCTGTCTTTGGCTTGACGTAGACATTTTAGTAAATGTTGCCAGCAAAAGTTAATTGCAAAAAGAAATGGAAAATTGGTTCCAATTAAAACAATACCATACAGTGACCCACTAAACTAAATAATTCAGTCTCCCGGTGAATTTTGAAGGAATATGTTCAAGTGTAACTTTCATTGCGAAGCATCAAACATTATACTGGATACGTCATTATTGCGGATTACCATAGTGAAGTTGTGAGACTTGGTTGTTAATTACAGGGAACAGTTTGTTATGCCGTAGCAACATTAATTGTTTATGGTTCGCTTTCAGTCAAGCATTCCTTCGACTTTTGCTTGTTTGTTAATTATTTGAGTTTTTTAGGTCGTTTTCCACGTTTTTAGATATGACAGTGTGTGATATAAGTGTTACGATAGAGTGGTGTTGATATTAATAAGTGTACTACCGGTCTATCAACATGGATACCCCAACAATGGACACTATTTACCAGGCCATAAGCGCCTTATATGATAACCCCAATGCAAGCGAAAAAGAAAAGGCCTCGCTATGGCTGGGAGACATGCAAAAATCCGTAAGTATTCTTCCAAATCATGGTTCTAAAAATGTTCAAACGATAAAAATACTAACAGATGTTCAATAATATAACCTTATTTACAGATACATTCGTGGAAGATAGCCGACGAACTTTTACAGCAGAAAAAAGACATGAACTCATGCTACTTCGCTGCTCAGACGATGAGGTCGAAGGTGCAGCACAGTTTGTCTGAGCTGCCACCCGAGGCTCTCATATCTCTCAGAGATTCTTTAGTGGCACACTTGGAAAGCACCTCTCCGGAGACAAGTGCCTCTGTGCTTACACAGCTGTGCCTAGCACTAGCAGACCTAGCTCTTCAAATGCCTTCATGGCAGAACTGTATTGGTGACCTAATCAAATCATTTTCAAACAAAAATGATTTTGCCCTTCTAGAAATATTGACTGTGTTACCTCAGGAAATAGATTCATCTAGCTTAAAACTTGGTGAAAATAGGAGGGAAGACATAAAGTCTGAGTTAAGGTCAAATTCTCATATAGTTACATTATTCTTAAAAGAAAGTATCACTAATTCTCAAAATTCACATGTGGCATTAAAAATTATAAAATGCATGACGTCTTGGATACAGGTCAGAGCTATAAATATACAGGAAGTTCCTCAGAATGCGGTCATAGGCTTCAGTTTACAGGTGTTAAGGGATCATAATTCAATAAATACGCTGCATGATGCAGCATCTGACTGTATTACTGCATTGTTGCACTGTTTAGAAGAAAATAATAATAATGACAATATAGAGAGACTGTTATTTGAGAGTGTGTCAGCTTTGGAGGAGAGCTACCATATGGCTGTGGCTCATGAAGAAGATGAGAAGGCTACAAATTATGCAAGAGTGTTCACTGAGTTAGCTGAGACGTTTTTAGAGAAGATAATTGTGTCAATGTCTGGAGGAACCTCTCACTTTGCTGTGAGGTCTTTGGAGTTGGCGTTGGTGTGTGTTGGACATCATGACTATGAGGTAAGCAGAGCTATCATAACAAACAAGAACCCAACAAGATAATTCTACCGAAATTCTATTTCTGTAATCAATTGTTGTGCTGTATGTCAGATAATAATACTTTAATAGTTTTTATCTAAAACTGGAATTCCTATTGTTGAGATCACATATATGTTGATAATGTAACATACATTTGTTTTAAGTAACAATGAATTTTGGGTGTTAAAAACATTTAAACAACAAATATGTCATGTGTTATTTGGCCTTTAAAAATAAACTTCTTCTTTTTATAGGTAAAATACCACATGACTTTTATTATTACTAAACAAACAGTAATTTCTCTATATTCAATAAGAATGAGTAAGAACTTGGTAATGACTGTAGAGAGCTACAAAAGTTAATGAATCACCACATTCTAGGAGTGGTCATTATTACAGATTGTGTTTGAATTTGTAGGATTACCTTCAAGAATGGTACATACATAAACTCACGCCTTTTTCCCATGGGGGTAGGCAGAAACTACAGAATGCCACCTGCTACGATCCTTACATAATTCTTTTGCTTCACACAAGCAAAAGAAACAAGCAAAAAACATGCAAGCATGGTATTTTTATTATTATGTTTCCAGCAACTTACTTGCATACTAATATAAAAAGAGAGAGTGGTAATTTAGTGAGTTTGTGTCATCATTTGAAAAATAAATTATTCTAAATATAATATATGAAAGATAGCAGTGTATTATGTAGTACATAAGAATATTTATTATTTTACAATTGTTACAATCATTTTAATAACCATACCTAACATAAAATGAGTAATGGTAACATTTTGTAATAACAAGATGATATACAGTGGCCCCCAAACTAGGCAGTGCCTGTATCTTGGGCATGTGTCATCATTTGAAAGATTCATCATTCCAGTTGGACATAGGCAATGTACTACATTTAAACTGGGCAAAGTTAGTGTGATCCTGTATCGTTAATTTCACTCTATATTTTTATTTTACTTGAAGAATCATATTTCAAAAACAAACCATAGTGTCATAGTCATAATTGTGAGGAAAAAAAAAAACAGCTCAAATTTTCTAGTAAATAGAATAGAACTACTAATGGCAGAGATCTAAATTTCAGCCAATTAATTCATTACTATTGCATGCAATCATGTACTAATTAACATAAATATTTAATGCCCACAGAATTCATTAACTTCTCATATAGAAGCCTAATTATTTAAAACAAGAAAGATGGATATCTGTCTTTAAAATGCTCAAATAGATGCCAATTGGTGATTTAATAAAGATGGAATTACACTTGGTTCCTAGTTCGTTATAGTCCGGTCAAGTTATCCCGAAAAATAGGAGTACCCTTGAATAAATTCCAAACAAAATTCAAATTTACATAATGCTAGGGATACCATTATAAAGAAATTGTGAAACGTCCGCATCAATCCCATGTGTGCAAGTTCTTTTTATTCAGGTCAAAGGGCCCAAAATGAGTGTTTGCTTAATTCTCGGAAAGTCATGATTTTACTGCATTTTATGTTCAGAGCAAGATTGTTCCTTGTTAACTTGTGCACAAAAAAGTCCTACATCAGATTCACTAATGTTCATTAGTTTTAGAGATATTAGTTAAAATACAGTTTTATTTGTGTTTATTTTTTGTAAAAAATCTGTGCATATGGTAATTTTATGGCTAGTTACATTATATTTTTATGCTCGAGACCATATATATTTTGGCTCTTTTAGACCGGACTATTACTTGGGGAGCCGAATTACTGGTATGCACATTTTACACTGGGGCTAGTATTATATTATCTGTGACTGGGGGTTCTTATAAATTCTGGGTTCACTTCCTGATTTTGTATTTGTTATCATTCATTACACTTAATTGATTTTTAGTCTGAACACCATAGACCATAGATTACAAGAATTGCTAAATATGATTAGTTGATTACATACAAAAAAAATGATACAGTAATTACAGTCTCTACATATGAATTCATTAATTTTTCTGTAGGTTCCTTTATAGCATAAATACTGTGTTAGAGCCGCCTTAAGCACTCCTTCACACCTTGCTTTAATTGACACCGCATAGTGATTTGATGCATCAGATCAAAACTAACATCCAATTAAGCAAATAATCCAAGTAAATAATACCAGCCTGATACTGTTCCACTGCAGGTCAAAGGCCTCTTCTCATAAAGAGAAGTTATGAACATTAACCACCACGCTAGGTCAAGGCGGTTAGGCGATTATTATACTAACTATCAAGTCCAGGTAGCCTCGCGATGTTTTCCTACACCATTGCCAGCAATGTCTAAGTTGAAAATTTATCTTGGACATTGCTAGCAATGAACAAGAAATTACATATGATTTAAAAAGTCACATTGGTACTTGCCTGGGTTTGCACTGACAAAAGACTACTCTTTTTCAAACCTCACTTATATTCTTCCACCAGGTAGCAGAGATAACCTTCAACCTGTGGTACCGGCTATCAGAAGAGGTGTACCAACGGGACTACCAGCCTCTCACGGATGCCTTCAAGCCTCACATAGAGCGGCTGATCGAAGCTTTAGCCAGACACTGCCAGTGTGAACCTGATCATACGTCCCTGCCTGATGAGGGGGATGATTTCTATGTAAGTATATAAAGTAAATAATTAATATTAGAATTTGGTTGCTTATTGTGGCCGAAAATTAGCACTATTAGCTACAAACAGCCACTATTCTAACAACCATTACAATATGAATAGCAGACATTGCTGGGGTGTTTGTTGCACCACTTATTCCCAGCTAAGATTAAATTTAAGTCAACAGTCAGCCTAATTTGAACAAATACAAGACTAGAGTTGCAAACGCATATAAAAAAAAAATGAGTTATTGAACAGATTACAAAGATCTGTCTCTTAAGACACAGGATACCCTAGTTTAAAAGAGATAGTTTAATCTATTGTGTACAGATTTCTGCAGCATCCAAATGTTAAATGTATATGTTCTCTACCATAATTATATTCAGAAATTGTAAACTAAAAGTACCTACAATTATCTGTATTTTTGGGAAACAAAGATATTTATTATTATTATAAAGATAATTCTACACCATGTGTGCTTCCCTTCCGTAATCTTCAAGGTAAGATTATCTTGAAGATTAGACACTAAGAAACATCAAATTGAAAGACAGTTCTATCCTCTTGAATTATTCAATATAGCCACTATTGAGGCTTATAGTTTAAGACAAGTTCAAGAACTACTCTGCGTGTCACTGAAATTATCCTTACTAAATCTAAAAATCTCTTCGTAGCGGCCCACAGTCTGGACCTGTGCCTGGTAGATGGCAATAGTCTAGCCCCCTGTTACTTAAACACAACTGGACTTATCTGCACTAATTTTAGCTGCACTGTTGCATTTAAATAAGCTGGCAATGTACTATATTTGCATCTCTCTGTCTAACCCTTTTGAGGTATACAGGCGTGATGTTATGTAAATAAATACTAAATGTCTCTTTTTCTGTCTGTAGGAGTTCCGCGGCAAAGTAATGGGCCTGATCAAGGACGTGGTGTTCATCGTGGGCTCAAGCTCCGTGTTCCGCCAGATGTTCGCCGTACTTCACGCCGACATCAGCTGGGAGCAGACAGAGGCCGCACTCTTTGTTATGCAGTCTGTCGCCAAGAATATCTTGCCGTGAGTAGAACCTTACACTACAAGCAGCTTTATTTGTAGCTTTTGTGGAATACCACAGATGGGGGCAAAAAACTCTAAATTTCATATGACATACCTAAAATTGTCTAACCAAGTTTAACTTTATTTTAATATTCGTCAATATTTCTGGTAAATTTGAAATAATTATAATTGAATATGCGTTTTATATCCCTTGATTTTTCTAGATATTTCGTCCAAAGTTATGTGCTTCGATTAATAATACACTAAATACACAATCCCATACAAAACTTCTCTTTAAAACTGTCGCCAATTGCCTTTAGGTAATTCTAAGAATTCTAGTTGAAATAAATATACATTAATACAAATTCAAACTTAAATACAATGCTTACGTATAATACATACAATGCATTCACAAAGCTATGTACAAAAAGCAATAAATTTTTTGAATAAAGATTTTGACGTCTTAATGTTGGCTATGATTGGACCATACTAATTTGAAATATAACCACAACCGTATTTTTGCTCTTATTGTTCGCCCCGTTTTTGAAGCGTATTAATTAATTCTAAAACAAAATCTTCTATCTTGGAACAACTATCTAACATCAACATTTCCTCCACAGTGAAGAATACGAATACGTCCCAAAAGTGGTGGAAGCGATCCTTTCCATGCCTGAAGGCACCCACCTGGCAGTCAGGAAGACCTGCATCCTGCTGCTGGGAGAGCTGTGCGAGTGGATCGAGCGGCACTCGGAGTGCCTGGAGCCCTGCCTGCAGTTCCTCATCAGAGCGCTGCATAACAAGCACCTGGCGTATGCCGCCGCTATGGCGCTACAGGTCAGCAATGTGTACCTTGTTTGGTTCTAGATGTATAAAATAGCATGTGACTAAACCATGATTTTAACTATGAAAATAGAACTCGAACAAACTATGGAAAATACATAATAATACGTATGATTCCAAAAAAGCTTTGATCTCAGCTTAAAATGTTATAGTACATTTCTGTGAATCAATTTTGCCTTAAGGAGTTTTTTGAAAAAGCATGATTTAAATTGTATTTAAACTGCACATGCATTTGATAAGAAGAATAAATATGGATGAAGTAAAATGAGTATAGTTTTCTCCAAACTTCTTGGCTGCCCTGAAGTTGGCCACAATGGCTGCAGTAGTAAATCTCATACAAAAACAGCACTGTTTCATGCCCTGCGCATCAGAAAGTCAACTTCAGGGAGCCTCAGAAGTTTGGCAAGCACTATATGTGAAGTAATATGTAGCACTTGACGTTCGACAGTTTCTGCCTATTGTTCTTGCCAAACTTTTGGCCGCCCTGAAGCACTGATTCGTGCCTCGCGCATCCGGTGAATCAACTTCAGGGCGGCCAATAAGTTTGGCAAGGGCTATATCTATGTAAGACAGACATGATTCGTTCAGTGATGTATTGTATGTACTCGTATAACTGACGTGCTAGATGTATGAACGTAAAAGAAAGCAAAAGAAATATATACATATGTTGCATCAAGGCTGACTGATAGATGTAAACCATCGGGCAGTCAGGATGTTTTCCTTTAGGATAAGACATCGTGTGTGGGCAGGTCGCTGGGTACAAGTTTATTCAAATAGTCACAACTCAGTTACAATCTTGCTTACTAATATTACGGATCGACAGTGATTCTACGAAGTCGTTATTAGGCGGCCAGTAGTCAACTGCCATATTTGGCTGTCCCCACCACGCAAGTGGTTAGAAAAAGCGCGCCAATGCGTAGTTGTTCTTGATTTGCCGCCAGGGGCGTGCTTGTGATTTTTTTTGACTTGACTGTACTATTGACTAAACCCGACACGGCCATCCTGCGAGACAGGCGTCCTCGTCTGTACCTCATTGCCAGGATTTAACAGTGTAACGAATCATGTGGAAATCCTCAATGGATGTCCTCAGCCCTTGGGGATAGCTGAGGGGTCTGTCAGACTCCTACTGACTAAAACCACATGGTGTTCTATAGGCATTAGTTCCTCTTGAGAGGCGAGCGTGGAACACAGCACGTTGCCTTCTCGAGCCTCTCTGAGGTGACAGACTCCCCAAATCTATCACTCGCAGGCATCATCTTCTTTTCCTTGCTCGATGCCATGTCATGTCGTGTTGCGCCACACGTCCTCTTAGTCCACTCCGTCCTGCCAATCTCCCATCATACAAAGGATGTCTTTCTGAGAATTACAAAATTTCCAAACAGTATTCGCTCGTCCAATCCTGACTTATACTCTAGGTGAGTGAGGAAACATTTTGAAGCAATCAAACATGATTATTTAATCTCGCTCTTCACTTTTACAAGGAACGAGTAATTCGATTTCCTACCTAAAAGCACCGAATCTTCGTGATTACAAAGTCCAATTACCACTGATAGTCATTAATGTCACATTAAGTTAAACAAAAGAAACAAGACACCAGGTATCTTATTCACAATCTTTAGCCATCACATAGCTCTCTTAGCTATCTCCTAGCTCTCTTAGTAATCACAATTACTCTACTCGCACATCCCCACGATGTCGAGTCAACTCAACTCTCTGAACTCAGAACCTGTTCACACAGAGATTTAGTCTGTTCTATGTTACGTCAATTCATTATTTACTTCATCTACAATCTCAATTGGTACTTAAGCTTTGTGTATCTTACTAACACGATCTACGCATATTAATCAAAATCAGAAAACCAAAATATTATTATAGTATTGAGGGCTTGCTAATTAGAACGCCATCAACATTAACATGGTGACCTCACCTCTCGCGTGACTATGTGAGTTTATTTTCTTTTAACCTCCATAACTCAATAGGAACTTTCTGTAAGGTTCCTAACACAAACATGAATTTTCACACCAGACATAGTGTCACACAGACTTACAGGTGCCATACAGGCCTACCGTTGCCATAAAGGCCCACGGTTGCCACACAGGCCAATAGTTGCCACACAGGCCAATAGTAGCCACTCAGGCTCACAGTTGCTACTCAGGCTCCTCACAAGTGCCACACAACGCTCGGCTATTCCTGACCAAACTAAATTATTGGGTTCGTGAAAATAGTGAAATTTTAGAACTCTACTCTTTAACTAAATCATTACCCTGGGCCATGTACCACAGTCATTCTAAACAAACTTTAAAACTTCTGCTGCTGCAAAAACTGCCAAGCTTACAGAAACCCTCGAGTAATACCTCTGACACCACGGTCTATCTAGACTCCGACCTCCGCCAGAATCCACTGGTATGGTCAAACATTATACGGTCGATAGACTGAATTACTCGACAACTTAAGCTTGCTCATCATCATCATCAAAATTCTTTTAACATCAACATATTCGACTGCTACATGACCCGCTGGCATCTTTCTTAACCTACAGTGTGCGTACATGTAGGTTCTAAGCGTATCTATTTAAAGCTTTCGGTGTATAACGATCACCGTCCTGTCATAATCATAATCACCTATCGGGGTCTTAATACAGAGCCTATTTAGTTTTCGTACTAGAGTTTCCCACACAACACTATTCATTAGAAAAAGGTCCGAGGATCAACAAGTTACCAACAAGTAATTCTAACAATTCTGTTACTATTTACCATAAATCTTGCAATGCATACTCAACTCATGAAACTTCTTCGTAGACCCATCGCCACATGTTACTTATGAGGTGCAGTCCAGAGTTTCGAGAATGAGTGCGACACAATATGGTAACTGAAACATGAAAAACACTACGAGAGTACATATTTACGCAGTAATCTTTAACCATACACAACTTTAAAGGAATTTAACTGGTGCAGCGGTGTAGTAACCTAAACCGGCACATGGTTTAAGGACAACGAATGTGAGTGCAGAGTGTGTCAAAAACATGAACCACATTTTACAGTGTCCCAAGTGTCCAAGTAGGTATATGGGCTTTAGGGAATCCAATGAATGCCATAGCGTCACGTCAGTGGCATTTTGAGTTGCAATTAAGAAGGCCACATGCTAGCCCCAAACTATGTAAAGAGATTAATTAACCTCAACTTGTAAAGAAGAAGCATAGCAATCTCATAATACAAACACTACCGACACTGAAATCCAACTAAAAACACTACTAAGTAAAAAATAACTTTCAAAAATTGTACCTACCAAAGACACCGACTTCGAAAAAGAAATTTATTTTTCACTTTGTAGTGTTTTAGTTGGAAAACGGTAATATTTTATTTGTAAAAATGTTTTTATACAAAAAATGTCTCTTTAAAGGTTGAATTTCCAAAAATTCCTCCTTAGTGCTACCCTACAGCAGAACCCTACAGTAGAATTTCCAAAAACGAATAAAAATAATTTTATTTATCTACCTAGACATTAAATCTAAAATTTCACGTGTACAGCTTTCAAACTATAGAAATTACATACAAACCTTGAACCCCCTTTTTACCCCCTTAGGGATCAAATTTCCAGAAACCTAATAATATCTAATAATATCTTTTTATGAACCAAAAGCGTGAATCTAAAATTTCACGTGCCCAACTCAAGTAGAAATTACATACAAACTTTCAACCCTCTTTTTACCCCATTATGGGTGGAATTTTCAAATAATTAATTCTTTTTATCAACTAAGAACGTAAATGTAAAATTTCAAGAGTCCAATTGCCAAACTGTAAAAAATTCATACAAACTTTCAACCCCCTTTTTAACCCCTTAGGGGTCGAATTTTCAAAAACTAATAAATACATTACTTCTTTTTATCAACCAAGAGCGTAAATCTAAAATTTCACTTGTCCGTCTTACAAACTGTAGATATTACATACAAACTTTCAACCCCCTTTTTACCCCCTAAGGGTTGGAATTTTCAAAAACCAATAAACACATTAATTATTTTTATCAACCAAGAGCGTAATGTAAAATTGCATGTGTCCAATTTACAAACTGTAAAAACTTCATACAAACTTTCAACCCCCTTTTTACCCCCTTAGGGGTCGAATTTCCAAAAACTAATAAATACTTTAATTTTTTTTATCAAGCAAGAGCGTAAATCTAAAATTTCATGTGGGCACATGAAATTTTAGATTTACTATTTTTTTTTATTTGTAAAAATGTTTTTATACAAAAAATGTCTCTTTAAAGGTTGAATTTCCAAAAATTCCTCCTTAGTGCTACCCTACAGCAGAACCCTACAGTAGAATTTCCAAAAACGAATAAAAACAATTTTATTTATCTACCTAGACATTAAATCTAAAATTTCACGTGTACAGCTTACAAACTGTAGAAATTACATACAAACTTTCAACCCCCTTTTTACCCCCTTTGGGGTAGAATTTCCAAAAATCCTTTCTTAGTGCTCACTTACGCCACTTGAGGAACCTTTCTGCCAAATTTCATGCTTCTAGGCCTGGCGGTTTAGGCTGTGCGTTGATCGATCAGTCAGTCAGTCAGTTTCTTCTTTTATATATATAGATAACAACAACACATATATGTATATGATATACCGTAAAAAAAAAAACAGAATATTTAATAATGTACATTCTTGACCAGTCATAACAAAATTAAAACGACTCACCAGATTGGTTTACAGATCCGTGTGTATGGATATTACCACACGACCACACGCGAGGAGCGTGTGCTTGACCTGTCCAGTTCCTTGGTTTTTGCTAGCCTCCTTGCTGCTCCTCTCCGGACTGGTTTTTCATTATTCAAGTTTCTGAGGGTAGTTGCAGAAAACTCTACTACTCCTTAAATTGGACCCTCGTTGTTTCTGGATAGGTTATCAGCGACTGCCACATAGACGCGAAACCCTTCAGCGCCTTAACAACTGCATTCATGGCCAAAACAATACGACGCCGCCGGTGTATTGTGCCACCGTTCACGCATCGAATTCGGGGTTATCGGGGTTGACTCCACAGCACTAGTCAGCAAGTGCGCTACTTAACGTGTGCAGATGCTCATTAAAAACGAACCACAACAGATTTCACTTCAACTGACACCGCAATATTTTTTTGCAAGAATGCAACCGCCATTTTCACTATCATTGTTTTTACGTGTGATGTCATTAGAACGACTGAATCCCAATTCTGATATCGCATCAACGCTGGCCGATAGATGTTAAACATCGGGAAATCAGGATGTATCCCTTTAGGTTAAGACATCGTGTGTACCCTCACGTCTTCGTTCTAAGGCGGTCAGTAGTCAACTGCCATATTCTAGCGATGGGCAACTCGAGTTAACTAACTCGCGTAACTTAACCCGAGTCAAAATATCTGCAAACCGAGTTGACCCGAAGAGCGCGCGCGGCGCGGACGGTGCGGAAGGTTGGCGGCCCGCGGCTAGGCCTAGCCCGTAAGACGCGAGGCCCGAACGACTCCGAGCGAGCCCGAATCAGCCCAACGACCGAACGTCGGAGCCGCGAGTAAAAGAGATAGTTCTCGTTGTTGGTTTCTTATCAGACGATTATTCAGACAGAACTGATGAGAGAGTTTTGACATTGAAAGGCAACTCGTTGTTTTGTTGCAGTTTTTTACTTTAAGTGTTGTTTGTATTGATTTTAATAAGTTTGTAAACACTTAATAATAATAAACGTCTGATTTTTGAACGGGCTCAATTTTATTTGACTACCATATTGACTCGGCGCCACGCAGCGCGCCGGACCCGACCCGGCGAACCGCGATCGTAGCAAACTAGCAACCCGCGGCACGATGCACCGAGTTGAGCATTTACTGACTCGGACGGACGAAGCGGCGGCGGCGACGTGACGGGCCTTAAGGTAGACTGAGTCGAGTCAACTCGAGTTGCAACCCGAGTTGGTAAGCGAGTCAACTCGAGTTACTCGAGTTACCAAAAAGTCGACTCGGCCCATCGCTAACATATTCTGCTGTCCCCACCACGCAAGTGGTTAGAAAAAGCGCGCCAATGCGAAGTTGTTCTTGATTTGCCGCAAGGGGCGTGCTTGTGATTTGTTTTGACTCCGTACTATTGACAAAACCCGACATAAATATGGAACATAATGGATGTAACTATGTATTAATTGTACGTTCTTAGTTATAAGAAGTACTTGAAAGTAATTGGAACTTTCTTACGGCTGCTTTTCAAATGTAGTTTACACTATAGTGTTATATCCTGTAGAACATCTGCCGCGCCTGCCGCGCTCAGGCATCGTGCCACGTGTCGACGCTGCTGCGCGCGGCCGCCGCCAGCGACCAGCTCGCGCTCACGCCGCACGCCTCGTCCGCCGTCATGAGAGCCCTGGCCTCCGCTATAGGCCGCCTGCCCAATGATCAGGTAAGTTAACATTTGTTATATTTTGTTAGCTTACTTTTAGTGTGATGATTAAGTCTGCTGTGTATGAGAAGAGGCCTCTTGCAATGGGTCAATTATAGACTAGTATTATTCTTATTTACTTGAAAATAGATTTCAGAATTATATTTTATTGGGTGATCTTGAATGATTGTTTGACTTTGTTGCTTTAGAGTGAATAACAAATTGAATCTTAATGTGCGTATACTGTTCACCTATTCAGTGTTTGTTCAGATGTCACTTTATTTGTTACTCATTCTGTGGTAATAAAGAAAACCGGTATTTATGTGAAATTATGAGATTAGATTAAAATAGTATTTAGCTATATTATTTTGATTAAGTAGTTTACAAGTCAAGCCACATTGGTTTCAGAGATGTGAGATAATACTTGTGTTTATATGTAAGTCTAATGAAAATGTACCATAAAAGTATTGTTTAGCACTTCTTCTTCTTGGCGTTCCTTGCAACAATTAGATCAGTGGAGTACAATTTACTCCAAAATCAGCTTAGGGAAAGACTACGTAAAATTGACGCTTTAATTCGAAACAATCATACGCCATTGTGCCTTGACTGACCCAAAACGCAACAAAAAAAATGTAACAAACAAAAAAATTGACTTGTTAATTTGTTTTGTTCCATAGCTAAACCGTCTACATATCATATCTACTTCTAGCTAACAGTCGCTATGCGCGAAGCCGTCGCCGTTCAGATCGGAGGCTTGTCGGAGCTGGTGAAGTCTAACGCGGAGGTGGTGAAGGGCACCTCCAGCGACCCCGCCGTGTGGCTCGACCGCGTGGCGGCGCTGTTCCGCGACGTCGACGTGCCCGCCGCGCAGCTCACCCACTGCCATCCCTGCGTGCCCGCCTTGAGTGACGCCTGGCCGGTGCTGCAGGAGGCACTTGATAAGTAAGTATATTGGCTGCTTGTAATGTGTGAAATGCCACGGTCTGATTGATAGTAGCACAGATAATATGGTACTAGCATACAGATACCTGTTAAAACAGTGGTGGCCCAGTGATAACGGCCGCGACTTACAAGTTGTAAGTCGTGGGTTCGAACCCAGGCAGGCGCTTTATTTTGTGTTTATTATTCCATCACCACTGATCTCAAAATGGTGAAGAAAAACATTGTGAGGAAACCAGCGTGTCCTAGAACCAAAAATTCGAAGACATGTGACATCCACCAACCAACACTGAGCCCGCGTGGTGGATTACGGCTCATTCCCTCCCACAGAGGAGCGTTTTTCTTTTTTTTTGCCATATTTTTAAAAAGTGGCCAAAAATAAAAATGTCATTGGATCGCTTTAATTTCTTGAAATCAAATAGTTTATTTCATGAATATTTAGATTTTTCACAAGGAATCATATTTTATTTAGGATTTATTTTATAGTACATTACTGCAGCGGCCAGCAAAAGAGGCATTGATCGACGAACGTGTAAATGTGGGCCGAGGCGAAGCCGAGGCACACATACGTAAGTCCATCAATGCCTAGTTGTGGCCAAGGCTTGTATAGTGCTTTTCTCAAATATGCGCGGAAATTTAAACTAAGTAGTACCTAGAACTCATTTTGTCAAAATCAATGACGAACAACAATAATTGTTCCCGCGTTAGTGTTCATTTGTTTTTTTTTCAATAAACAGCGTTCTATTTGCATGCCGAGTTCGAAATTTAAAAGAAACCTTTGATAAGTTATCTCCTTGGTGGCCATGCTTCGGAGAAAAAGATCGTTCCATTTTTAAATTACACGACAGATATGAGTTTACTATGGAATTTATTTGGCCGCTACACACGACAGATATGGATTTTCATACAACTTTTGCCGGCCGCTGCGCGCATGTATTTGGCCAGTACAGGAATTGCGATTTATCTCGAAGAAGGTTGTCAAAATAATGCTCAAATTTCCAAGCATGTTTGAGAAAAAATATATAATAATCTAAATGAAGGTAGGCTAAATGTTCTTATTTTGTTACTCCTGAATTGTTAAAAATACTGTAAATTTGCAAATTCTGTGGCTATAATATTTATGTTTCTTAAACTTCTTGATAAATTGAATAAAATCATCGCAAAGAAATACTGAGAAAAGTGAAAAATATTAATAGGTGCTTTAATATTTTTTTGTTACTTTTAACCTAAAGTCAATTTAAATTTTTGATTATATGAAAAATAAACAAAATTGAAAGATTTTGCTTACTTCTTATAAAAATGTTGAGTAAAATTTATTTTCCTTACAAGTTATATTGATATAAAATAAATAAATAAATACATAAAAGTGAGTATAAAGACAGGAGATTTTAGGGACAGTAACAAAAAAGGAGTAATTGGTAACAAAATAAAAACTTAAGGCTGGGTCTGAATGCCTATTAAAAGGATTAAAGATATGAATAAATAAAAATATGGATTCGTGCTTAATCATAATCAACGTTTAATAAACTATAATCCAATCGGACTCTTGTTTTTTCGTATAAAATTTCTTATAATTCCGTTTTTGTTAGCTAAATTTTCCGCTTATATGTTACTATCCCAAAGTAACAAAAAAAAAGTAACGAAACAAGTGTTTAATTTTTTCAAAATATTATTGTGGTAGTTAAAATTGCAGTTGCGCCTATTATTTTACACTAAATTTTAATGGAAGTTAATTACTATTGTATTAAGATAAAAAGAGTGGCAATATTTAGTCAACTTTCCTTGAAACAGTAATAACAAAAGCCGGAATGAGATTCACTCTAAAAAGAGTACGTGACGTGCACTCTAATTTCTGGTACAGCAACTGACACAATACATCAATTTGGCAGCATTTAATGGCATCTACGGTGTTGCTCGTTCAGAAAAACATTGCTAAATAGAAGATTTTTAATATTTTACACACGAAAATGGGTAACAAAAACTGAAATCCATTTTTGGAACTTTCTTTGGGACAACTTAAAATAATATTTTTGTACGTAAATTATTAACCAAATTACCAAAAGTCAATACAACGTGGACCTTTTTACCTTGTAATACGATTTAAAATCAAAATCTCAGTATAGTGTCTTTGAACTTTATGAAAATAATTGAGTTTGAAATTGCCAGTGGTAGACTCTGGGACATACGAATTTTCATACATTCAAATTTTCGACAGTTTAAATTTAGTTGATTTTTATTTAAATAATGTATTTATGATATTTGGTAAAATATTTTCTGTAAATGTTAATTACAATTATGCTCCTAAGCAAAACAGTATCAGTAATTTATAAATTACGCCAAAGTTATTCATCAACAATATCATGGGACATTCCACAAATGTGTAATGGCAAAAAAAAAGAGAAATGCTCAGAGAGGAGGTCTGTGTCCCAGCAGTGGCAACATTAAAAGGCTGATAATTATGATATAGATCCCTCATCCCATACAAAGAAACCGAGCCGACGTAAATAGCGTTTTTCGTCTGAATAAGATTATTATTTCTTCATACATGAAAATTGTAATAATTTAATTAAGATTTTGTGTGTTGTGCTGTGTCTTTTGTGTACACTAAATAAATGATTTATCTATCTTTTTTTATAAGTACCTCAATCGCGTTCGGTTCCGTTCCACGGCTATAGATGGTGTTAGCAGCGACTTGCAAGTAAAAGGGTTTTCTCGGTTCGTGAATATTTTTTCTTTAAATACAGTGATGATTTGTATTATAGTATTTTTTTCATGTTTATACAGTTTCATTGTACCAAAATGTTGTATTGTAACACAATAAGTACAAACAATTTAAAAATCGTGTGGCATGCCTCTGAAATTTAAAACCGCGCCATCTATTGGAACCAATTTTAAATGATCCGTTCAAAAAATCTTTAAAATGTGATATAAGAGTATTACCCAATATTCCATAATTTTGTGCTTAGGAGAGTTGATTAAAAAATAACATACAATTTTTTTTATCAATTCTAGGAAATGTTAATTTTACACACAATTTAATAACGAATCGATGCAATTCGCGCCATCTAGTGACTTTTATTTGAACCAAATTGTCTTTCTTAGCGCTGGGACCTCATGATGGTAGTTAGGGGTTATGATGATTTTGGTGTTCAGCACCCAATTACTAGGTTGAGGAGGTCAGATAGACTGGTACTTCATTTAAAGTACCGATATTCAGTAGTATCCGGTTAGATCGGAAACTGACGCCGTAGTTGGGAGAAGCAGATTGGGGTTTTGCAGCCTATAATCTAAAAATTTAATTAAATTAAGTTAAATAAATTTAATTATTCAAAAAATTTGGATATCTATTTATATGTTTTGGTTGGGTCAGAATTTTAATCATCATTATCAGTCGTAAGTTAGTGTTAAGTCAGGTGGGTCTCACTCCGCAGTTTAGATACGATCGGCCGGCGGCGACGCTCCTATTGAATAGGTATATCGTAGTAGGTTGCCGCTCGCCACTCGGCTCGTAGCCTCGTACGCTAGCCGCGTCACGATAACTGTTATTATTTCTGTGATTTTTGCAAAGAACGATGACTTCTAAACGATCTAATAATAAGTGTAACGCTCAGTGTGCACGGCTACGGTCAAGGTAGCTGCAGGTAGAGGGATCACGCTTACAGATGGTCACCAGATGTGTGAAACGCACCCCGCCAGCGCCAGACAAAAAACATTACCTTAAAGTTCGTCAAACCAACTTAACTAACAAAAAATATTACTAAAGTTCAAACAAAGATCATTTTCATTGCGAGCTGAATTGCACTTTGTTGCTTAGCAGCAAGAGTCGCTATTTCTATAAATTGTTGCGCGAAGTGACTCTTTTGTACTTGTATTATTTATTCTGTGGTTAAGTGCTCAAGGAAGTATTTTAAGTACGTAAAATTGATAATATTTCTGTCAAAACACGAAAACCACAGATCAAACAGTAAACAGATAGAACGTACGGAACAAGAGAGCGGTGCCGCGATCTATATAAGTGTGCGTGACAGCGTGGAGCGGCACTGTAGGGACACGTACATCTGTGTGCGTATAAGCATGCCAGATGTTGGGAAAAACGCCAACATTTTTTTCGA
The DNA here is from genome assembly GCA_964057195.1 of Orthosia cruda. Taxonomy (NCBI): domain Eukaryota; kingdom Metazoa; phylum Arthropoda; class Insecta; order Lepidoptera; family Noctuidae; genus Orthosia; species Orthosia cruda. Next base: position 900,477 of record OZ059845.1, on the reverse strand, counting down.
TGTTTCTCAAGCACATTATTGTTACTTACTTAAGTAGTATTTGGACAGAGTAATGGTTATCAAATCTTATCTTAATATATATAAATCTCGTGTCACAATGTTTGTCCTAAACCACTTAACCGATTATAATAAAATTCGCACACCATGTGCAGTTCGATCCAACTTGAGAGATAGGATAGTTTAAATCTCAAATTATAGTCGCAATTTTAATTTATTGCTAATTATTTGTCTGTTATTATTTGACAGTCACAATAACCTTACGCTATAACTCCAGAACGCACGAACCGATTTCCACGGTTTTGCATTCGTTGGAAAGGTCTCGGGCTCAGTGAGGTTTATAGGGTAAGTAGGGTAGGGTAGGTAGAGTTGGGTAGATAGTGTTAGGTAGGGTAGATGAATGTTTGGTGTTTTTATGGCAAAACAAAGTTTGCCGGGTCAGCTAGTAAATTATAGATAGAAGAAGAATATATAGTTTTTTAAAGAATTGATAAGCAATATCAAACATGCTGAATAATTACGCGAGGAACATGAAAATGTGATTTTTTGTTTGTTGAGATATTTTGATGATGTTGGTGTCAAATGAAAGGTCTTGGCCTAGAACCATTTTATCCGTTTGAATCATCTAATTAGGTTTACGCGTTTAAGAGATAATCGCTAATCATTACAATAAAAATGTAAACAAATCGGAACTTTATCTGTTTTTGTTCTAGAAACTTTTTAATTATGGCAAAATGTGCAAATATTAAAACTGTAAATTGAGTACGTGAGCAAACCCTATCTATCTATCCTATAAATTTGTAAGGATTATGTGAAAAATGAATAAATAACAACGCTCCAAAGATTTCAGCTAACCGAAAATGAACGCAAAAATGGTCAACGAAGGTTCAATATTATCACTTATACCCCGCGCCCCTGTCACAGCTCCACCGCGTGCCACTATATAAAAAAGATATTGAACAATTAATGGAAATGTGTTCCATTACTGATACTGCACCACTAAAAACAATTGCTCACTAGTTACAAAATTTTCCTGTATAAATTAATCGATCTTCCTACACCCCATGTACATTTCCCTAATTCAAGGAAACTTATTTCGATGTAAACTGGCAACACCAACCAATTACTGCCAATATTTTGTGTTCCGAGTGAGCCGTAAATATTAGTGAGTAAATCAATATCAAAACTATAAAATAATCAAAGTTACCTGTGGAAAGATATTCAATCTTTTATTTTTTGTTTTTGGGAACAACTTTTGCAATGTTTAAAGATACAAGGCGGCATTTTTACACATAAAATAAGAAATGACTTGTGACGTGTAAGCAGTGCGACACTTAGTTTCGTACTAACGCGAGATTGTATTGTATTAGTTTTTCAATTTGTATTGGTGGTTGGTTGCACTCTCTTGTTCCGTACGCTCTATCTGTTTACTGTTTGATCTGAGATGAAAACATACAATTTGTATGTTGAAAGCCTTTCTTGAGCAAAAAATATAATTTAAATAGCCTAAATTACCATACGCATAGATTTAGTATAAAAATAAACAATCAAAATTTATTTTGGCTCATGTCTCGAAAACTAATGAACATTAGTGAATCTTATTTAGGACTTTTTTGCGTAAAATTTTACATGGAACAAACTTGCTCTGAGCATGAATTGCAGAAAAATCACAACTTGGCAAAAATAATAATTTGGGCTAAAGGGACCTTGAATAAATGTTTTTGCACACATGGAATCGATGCGGACTTTACACAATTTCATTATAATGGTGTCCCTAACGTTCATGTAAATTTTCAGCTTCTTTGGAATTTATGCAAGGGTACCCTTATTTTTCGGGCTAACTTGACCGGACTAAAGACTGGTCTGTTGTTTTGTCAATAATAAAGTTTAGAAGTTCGTAGAAAATGGACGCTTTTGTCCAGCAGGAGATAGATATGACTAGAGTTGTATAGATAGATTGCTTTGCTAAATTAAAATAGGAATAAGAAACACATTTTGGTTACTCCACAGATATGCCTCAGACGGACGTGTGATGGAGCGCTGGTGCCGCTGCGTGCGCTTTGGCGTGCGCTGCGGCGGCAAGCGAGCCTCCGCCTTAGCGCCTGCACTGGCCGGCCGGCTGCAGCAGGTAACTACAGCATTACACGCATATCCACATAGCAACACACACTCAGCTTATCATAATCTGTCTTAAAATGCCCACTGCTAATGATAACAATTGAGAATCTCGTGGTTAAATAATAACAGCCACACGGGTCGATCTTCAAGGTTAAGCAACTCTTGCCGAGGTCGACCCGCGGACGGGTGACTGCGCTTGGAAAGCCGTTGGTTCCGGCTGTCATTTAAATTTTTTGCCAGATGTTTTGGGTAGTCAGAATCCAGGCGATCTAAAACCAGTTTTACCTAGAGGTATCGTGTAACTCAGTTCCTAGGTTGTGAAGATCAGACAGACAATCTCTCCATGTAAAATAGTGGTACTCATTTTGTTACACTGGAAGCCAACCTCAACTTATTTGGGTTAGTAGACATAAGCTCTCCGCCAGATAACAAAAAAAAAAAATTGATAGACTTAATATTAACTTTAAAACTTTCGCGTTTCATAATTGAAAAACAATATATCAAGGGACATTAACGCGATGAAATTTCGATTGTTTATTTACCTATTTCACCCGACTTGTATCTTCAAATTGTAAGGCGAATTGAAAACATGATTTTTGTTTATTAAGATATTTTCGTCTCAAATTAATGGTATAGGCGTAGAACAATTGTAACCGTTTAAATCATGTAAATAGGTCCACGCGTTTATGAGATATTAACTCACGCCCCTTACCGCGATACGTTTGTTTTGATCGTGTTAGCAGCGACTCTGCCTTTACATTTTATTCGTATCGGTTTGAAATATTGGAATACATTGGTAGACAGGTGTTAACGGCTTTTATTTTTTGTTATCTGTCTGATACTTTAGTTGAGAAAAGGCTAGGCAGATTTTTGAATGATTGGCGTTGTTTATGATTGCTAATAAACCCTTGATCATCCCCAGCTATACAGCGTGCGGCCACACTCGTGCGTGCTGTACCTGGCCTCCGTGCTGCTGGACGAGCTGTCCACGGAGCCGGGAGCGGTGGCGCCGCTGGTGCAGCTGCTGCAGGACGTCATGCCCAGGGCCTTCCATCTGCTGCAGCAGACTAATGGCCTGAAGGAGAACCCCGACACTGTGGATGATCTGTTCAGGCTGTGTATAAGGTGACTCATATTTTGTACATATAGTGGCGTAGACGTAAGGTTTATTTAATTATTTTTCATTTAAATCAAGTACAGCTACATCACATAAATTACACTGTTAGAAACAATCTAAATTAATGGACTAATTCAAATGAAAATTAAGGTGAGCACAGCACTCACTAAAATAATGCTGTTGTCTTGAAATATTTGGTTGTAACTTTGCAACATGTATGAAAATAACATACTAATTTACCCTTTTTTCTAAACATTTTGGTAAGTAAGCAGCCTGCCAAAAGTTCATAAATTTGCTTACCTACAACAAAATATGAAGAAACAAGAATTTGTTTTAAGAATTATATTAATCTGTCTTTAAACATCTTAGGACCCCTGGGTCCTGGCCCTTTGAAAGGTGTGCCAGGGGCCAGAGCCATCTAGTAGGGGCCATGTAAAGACATATTTAAATGAAATGTGACACCAGCCGACGATTATCTCTGTATGCACAAAGTAAGTGCACCCAAGGACAATCCCCGGTTGGTGCAGGACTATTGCAAAATATGGAGACAAAATATATTGGGCTATGGGTTTGAGAGGCTTAGTGGACCGAGTGCCCAGGGTCGGACTGGCCATACGGGACTACCGGAACTTTTCCTGGTGGGCCGGTTCCTACTTGGGCCGGTCCGATACGCCAGCCGGACCGGCCCAGGCCACAGCCTAACTGGCCTACGGAGCGACCCAGCTCCATTTTTCCTTCATTTTTATATAGAGCGAAGTCGTGATTATTGAGACAGCGCTAAGCCGCATTGCGATTAATCGCTCGCGGTCATCAATACAAGCGACCGCTCTGGCGGCGATTGTTTTTTAAACTGTAGCTAGCTACAAAATGTGCGCGGTCAGGCTATGGCGTGGGCCGGTCGGCTGGTGGACCGGAGCGGCCCGCGCCACGCTTGCCCCGGTCGGCTGGTGGACCGGAGCGGCCCGCGCCACGCTTGCCCCGGTCGGCTGGTGGACCGGAGCGGCCCGCGCCACGCTTGCCCCGGTCGGCTGGTGGACCGGAGCGGCCCGCGCCACGCTTGCCCCGGTCGGCTGGTGGACCGGAGCGGCCCGCGCCACGCTTGCCCCGGTCGGCTGGTGGACCGGAGCGGCCCGCGCCACGCTTGCCCCGGTCGGCTGGTGGACCGGAGCGGCCCGCGCCACGCTTGCCCCGGTCGGCTGGTGGACCGGAGCGGCCCGCGCCACGCTTGCCCCGGTCGGCTGGTGGACCGGAGCGGCCCGCGCCACGCTTGCCCCGGTCGGCTGGTGGACCGGAGCGGCCCGCGCCACGCTTGCCCCGGTCGGCTGGTGGACCGGAGCGGCCCGCGCCACGCTTGCCCCGGTCGGCTGGTGGACCGGAGCGGCCCGCGCCACGCTTGCCCCGGTCGGCTGGTGGACCGGAGCGGCCCGCGCCACGCTTGCCCCGGTCGGCTGGTGGACCGGAGCGGCCCGCGCCACGCTTGCCCCGTCTGCCCGGGCGTCGCACCGAGGCAGATTGCCCCGTCTGCCCGGGCGTCGCACCGAGGCAGATTGCCCCGTCTGCCCGGGCGTCGCACCGAGGCAGAAGCGACGAGCATCGGAATGATGTGGAACGAGCTGAAGCGCGGTCGGGGCGATTGGCTCCCCGACGCCTTCTTAGCCGACTGGGATCGGCCCTCTCACGATCCCGCTCGGCGGCCTCCTTCTGGACCATCACGGTCTCATAGAAAGAGGCCATTTTCCTTCAGTTTTCTGTCTCTGCCATCATGGCCCTCAAAACGGCTGCAAAAGACAGGTCTCGACCGATCCTGACGACTAAGAACTGCCACTCAGAGGCCCACACTGGCACTCCTCAAGCGTGTGCTGTGCAGAGTCAAGGTCGCCTCCGCAGTGGTGCCAATTTGCCGTGGTGCCTTGCTTCTACCGAAGCAACCGTGCCCGCGGGCTTATTACGTAAGGAACAGCAAGTAGCAATAATTGTACAATTATTGCGCGATCAATTTAGTGACCTGGCTACTGAGGCCTTTAAGTCAAGTCTTTTTTTTTTGATAGTCACTTTTAACAGAAGCTATTTTATCTGTCTGATGATTTATAAAATGTATCATTTGATGAATTAACCAGCTTATGAAAGAGCAACACTTCGTGGAGGCTGTTTTGTTACAATAGTCAATTGATTATTATTTAGCTCCAATATTCCGGTAAATTAATATCCGCAGATTTAAAGTATTTGTGTAAAGTAAATATGGCAGTGAAAATTGGATATTTTCATTTTATTTACATAATATAATAATTAATTTGAAAAACTGGATGACTAAAATGACAATGTGTAGAATTGATTACAATTTTTTCGAATTTTAGATTGTTATAAGAAATCGAATAGATAATGCATTAGGACATCACTTAATAGACTACATTATCTCGCATTTGAGCTATGAAACGTAAAATTGATTTTACCAAATTAATTTAGACATTGGCAGAATAGTCGACATCGGTGCTTGCCATATAAAAAAGAATATAATAGAAGATACTTATTGCGGACTTATCACAATCTTATGTGTTTGTAAGTATTTAGTAGGTAAACATATAAGCTTCGCTGAGGTAGCCAACACTACAGTATATAAAAATCCTCCACTTTACCGTGATCACTTCTGTTTCAATGATTCAACAAATAGTCCAGTTGCGACATTAGACACAAAACAACACCAATTTGTTATTACAATATTCACTAGGAATTTGTTATTTCAATATTTACTTTTATATTATTATTCTAATTTGCGGATTATAAAAGTAGCCACAAAATAACACACGAAAAAAGCCGCCAAATACTCAAAAACGTCTGTACCTACTCAGCCATCAGCAAGCGATTGGCAATCGACCAACAACAAGGGAAAAAGAAATCGCAATTTGACAGCCACATTTGCTCGCCGATCGCTATCGCTCTGCTGTCAAAAACCATACGTAATACGAAATGATCGCGATCACCTTGCGATAAATGCACATTTCAGTTAGCAGATTTTTATTGTTACCAGTGCTGTCGTAAAATTATTATGGTGTGGCTATAGCTCATATATAATGCGGATTCGCGATTGAAGAGCAAATATTTCGCAAAAATAAGCCTTCCAAATTTTTGACGTAAAGCGATAATCGCGCGATGATTGTACAATCTCTGCGCAAATATTGCTAATTGCTGTTTCATACGTAATAAGCCTGCCGGTCATTACCTGACTAAACGGCTGAGCCTGTAGGAGATGGGCTATTCTTTTTTTTCAGCCTTGCTTCAAAGTGCGGCAGGACGGCTTCGACAACGCGCTTGCGTGAACATTGCGGCTGCTGTAGCGCGAGGCCACTGCTCGAGCGCGTGCCGCTTCAAAGGATAGCTTTCCGTAACCTCGTGCGATACGAATGACCATTTTCCGCTGCAGGCTTTTTAGTCCTGCAGCGTTGGACTCCTGATAGTCTGCTTGACCAAACAGGCGTCCCAAAAAGGACCATTGATCGCACGACACCGCGTAGAGGTGGCGAACTTCTTCCCATGGTCCGCAAAGTTGAGTAGCAGTCTATGCAAAGCACGCACTGACTTTCAACGCGAGGGACTTGCATTCGTTCGAAACGCTATTCGAAGCCACCAACCATCCAGGATTAGGCCAAGACAGTTAATATATCGACATGAATGCAATAAATAAATAAATAAATAAATAAATCTTCTGCGACCCACCTGGGCTTTCGAATCTCCAACTGTCACTGACAAGCTGGGCGGCTATCTGCCCCTTTGCAGTTTATGGAACCATAGTCTCAGTTTTATGAGGTGCTATGTCCAAACTCAGCTCGCAGATCAACGCCACGACTCTTGACACCCCGATCTCGGAAAAATGGATGGTCTCGTCGGAGGTGTCCCCGCCGGCTAACACCAGGGTGTCATCTGCGTAAATAATGATATTAAGCCGACGGGTAGGTCAACACTCAGGATCAAATCGTATGCAAGATAGTCATCGTCTTCATAATCATTTCAGCCGCAAGACGTCCATTGCCTGGCATAGGCTTTTCCCAAGCTTTCATTCACATTAACCGGTTCCGTGCGTCTCGCATTCAGTGGACAGTTCAGATCGGTGGTCAGATGCCTGAAAAAATCTGACACAAGTCTTGATATAGGGGTATCGTATTACCTATCCAGTTACGGGGTTGTGGATGTCAGATAGGCAATCCTTTCATGTAAAATACTGGTACTCAGTAGTATCCAGTTAGACTGCAAGAAGAGCCCAACATTTAGTTGGGAACAAAGCTAGGCAGATTGATTGAATTTATGTCAGTCAAGTGTGTACCTTTTATTCATATATATTGCCCTATTTTTAGTGTGGGCCGTAGTTTAAAAAAATTCCCGGTAGTTTTTTGGGTCCCAGTCCGAGGCTGGGAGTGCTTAGAATTATAGGAGTGCTATTGGCCCCTGCCTGACCACTGTTGAACACGGCTACTGGCAATAAATGGCAGGGGGTGACTTGCACACTCAATTAATGGGCCCCCAGAAACGGTCGCCAGCACTTAAGTGACGTAGCGCCAAGGAGACAACATAGCCTGAGGTGCTTGTCTGCATTCAACACGTATTTGCTAACTAATGATATTTCGCCCCCAGGTTCTTACAGCGCATCCCGCTGGAGTTCCTGTCGTCCGGCGCGCTGGCCACCGTGATGCAGTGCGGCGTGCTGGCGGTGTGCCTGGACCACCGGGAGGCCAACTCCTCCGTCATGAAGTTCCTCTACGACTTCGTCAAGGTCGCCAACACCTCGCGCGTGGAGAAGCAGCAGATCAAATGTAAGTGCCTGAACCGCCTGAAGGGAAATACACTCTGTAACTGTCCCACTACAGGGCTAAGGAGCATTGATCACCAGGCTTTCTCAAGGCGGGTTAGCGATTTCAGACTAATATTAACTATTATTTCAAAATAGTCTACTTATTTTCTTATTATCCCAACTAAACATTAGACAACAATTTAAATTAGATAATAATTTGGCCTGTCCAGGTGACTGTTATTAAAGCCTCGTTTTCACTAGGCGACATTTGTTCGGCGACCTTGTCGCCCGACACGAAATCTACGTGTCGGGGGACGTCGCTCTGGGAGCGTCGACTTGCTGCGAGTGCTGCGACCGACAGTCGCGGGTCGCCCGACAGGCTTTGCTAAGTGAGGACGTGTGTCGCTTGTGTTCCGTGAAATGGCAGTAGTGTGTGGTCGAACGAAACCATATTGACTCTTGAGTTATATCGGGCGACATCTCAATAGCAACTGGGGTGTGTGGACGAGCAAAATGTCACTCGACTTTGTCTCCGGACAGCCGTACGTAAATGTCCGGCGACTGCTCTCGACATGTCGAGCGACTTTGTCCCCTAGTGAATACATGGCTTATATCTTGCAAGTTATATTTGACCCACTTCTCAGTGTGTGAGTGAGCTAAAATTTGGCACACACGTTGCTTTCTTATAAAAATACATTTTTCTATATAAAAGCTTGCTTAATTTATTTTTATTATATACGCTTGTTCCCTTCATAAGCCCTCTGACTAAAAATGTTATTCACCTTCCCCAGCGCTCGCCGACAACGCTCTGTCCACGTACGGCTCGGACCTGACGTACCGGCTCATCGAAGCCAGCGTGCTGCACCTGCACTCCTACATGCTGGCCGAGGTGGCCGAGGTGCTCATGGAGCTGCTGGAGTGGCAGAAGGCGAAGGGCCTGGACTGGCTGCTCAGCGCCGTGCAGCGGCTGCCCCGGGACAGGCCGGCTGTGGCCACCGAGCAGCAGTGCTGGCAGTTCCACCAGTATGCTATGAGGTGAGCATTGAACATCATTTCAGGCTTGCAACTTCTCCTGTTTTAGGTGAAACCTTGAAGTACATTGTTCTAATCGGTATACTATGCTTTGTAACCAAAATTTTGTAAGGCGTCTCATAGCCAACCAAAATATTGTAACCTACAATATTGAGGATTGCGCAATACAATTGAACGTCGTTGTTGCAGTTTTAATGTTGAATATAATCCCCAGCACGTAAGTTGGCAAGAGTGAAGAATGCGCAGAAGTAGTTTTTTAGGTATCTTTGGTAGTTAAGCGGGGCGCGGGGAACATTTAGGACCGTTCCGCGATTGGTTGGTCAGTTGACACAAGGATCGACTGACCAATCGTGTGGCGTCCACGTTCCGCTCGTTCTATATGGTGGTTGGTCAGTTCGCGGAATATGCGGGCATTTAACCCCACTACGCCAAAACATTGCCAACTTACGTGCCGGGCACTATACAAAATTCCAGAAACTTAAATTTTATTGCGCAATAATATTGCATTGCTTTGCAAAACTTCGAGACAACATTGAAATATGTCTTGTGCCTAAAATTTTTACTCGCTACTATTGTTGAAATCACCCTTAAAATTGCCGTTTTTGTAACGTTTTTTGTTTTATTGTTTTCAGGGCAGAAAAATGCAAGGAAATGACTCGGCTACTGCGCGACTTCGCGAGACTGTACCGATAAGATACGACAAATTTATATACTAAACAAATTATAAACCAAACGACACAGGGCTGCGACTGAGTGACTCAACACTAAACCTTAGTTCAGCGTAATAAAAATTAATTTCGATTGAGTTTTATCAACGGAGACTTAGCTACATTAGTGAAGTGAATTGGATAAACGAAACTATGTATAATTGTTAAAATTTTGCTATTTGTAATGCCTTGGCTCTGTGGCGACTAGTGATGGGAAAAATATACATTTGCCAACTGGCATTCCTTCTTTACAAAATAATCACAGGCAATTTATTTAGTTACTAAAAAGACAAGTTGTGTGTTTAGTTTTTTGTTGTTTACGTTGTACTAATATGGACAAATTATATTTATACGATTTGAATAGAGTGCCTGTGATTCTCGAAAACTATCGACTTAATTTTAACCCATTTTACCAGCATAAGGTTGAAGTGAAATTAGGCTATATATTTTCCTTTTAATCGGAATACAATTGAAAGTATGTATAAACCTATTTTAAAGGTTTGATAGATAGGTAATGTAGGTAGATAGCCGTGTTGCTGAATTATATCGTATATACTGTTACTATATACATAAACTAGCCAATTTTAATTCTGTTTCAAAGTGTAGTTGTGTTTACACCGTTTCAATGTTATTTGTAACATAAATAATAATTAAATTTTATTAAAAAAGGCCAACCTAGGATCCTACAGGAAATTCTCTAGCCAAGTTACAGTACAAAGCCATTCTTTCTATCTTTTTTTTAAACCTATCCCCACATTATATTCAGTTTTTTTTAAGATCTTATGATCTTTTCACATTTTAGTACTGTAACTAAATTTATATCCTCAGTTTCAATTATATTTCTAACAGCAATTAAAACCTAGGATGTCCAGGAGCAATTGATACCATGTTTAATGTCCACCACAGTCGTCACAAGATCCAAGGCTAGTTATCACATCACCGTATCGTAACGTATAGTGAGTAGGTGCGGTTGTGCGCGTCCGAGCAATAATAAATTTGTTGAGTTCTACAACTATATGTAGATGTGTCTCTTTGTCCGTTGCATTTCCTCTGATTAGACACGATGACGAGTTGCATTCTCTTGTGGTTTCAGCCAATTTTATATTTTAGTCTGTAGATTGTATAATAGTAGTAATTTGTGATCAAAATTAACTTGACATTGGGGCATTGGTTTAATTTTGATATCTGATTTATTTTTCTCGAAGGTAGAGACATGCAAGGAGGCTAAAATAGCGATAATTATGTTATTTCATCCAAGTTTTTGGTGTTTTCTGACCTAGTCAATGCTAAAGATAAGCTGAATGTTACCGACTGTATGATGTTTAAAATTGAATTTTAAGTCGCGATACACAATAAGTTCTCGAGGAAAATGCGTATGGTAGGTAATCTACGATTTTATTTCTTATATTTTTTTTTAATATTATTTAACTATTCCTGAAAGCAAGAGGATGCAACATAAGTTAGCCCTAACTTGATTTATGATCAAATTCGACGGATTGTCCGGTCAATAGGTAAGTACTACTTTCGATTGATGCAGATATATTTTGTTATATTATACTCACTTTTATTTTGAATGTGATACTACACATTGAATTGTAAATATTTATTATAAATGTTTACTTTTACATAAGTCTTTTATTTACACATAAAAACGTTACATTTGATCCTTAAAACTAAAATAGTATTATTAAATTATTGTTTAAAATGGAGATTAATACAGAACGATTAACAATTTGATCTAATTAATATGGACATGGCAAAACTAATGATGGTATTTACTATTCCAGACAGTAAGGATTCTAAAAACTTTGAAAACGTGCAATAAAAGATTAACAAACATTTTAAAATCAATTCAATTTGATACTTATTACTCTCAATTTGGCATGATAAAACTAAGTAAGTTTACCAAGCATCATTAGTCACGCCAAACCACTTAACAAATGACAGGAACTCAAATATTTACAAAACTATTTCTTCTTAGCATTCTTAGGGCTCGATAGAGTCACGAAACTGACTCGTCTGGGCGCCTTAGGGCTCGGCGCAGACTTCACAGCCTGATCCTTCACATCCGTCACTTTAGCTTGCTTGAAGAAGTTGTTTTCAGGTTTTGAACTGCTTTTGGGGGTACTTGGCTGGCTAACAACTTTAGTATTAGTACTTTTGGGAGTATCTACTGTTGGTTTAAGTTGTTCTTCAGTCTTTGTTTTAGGAGAGTCCTGCTCTGTACTTTTTTCAGTAACAGTCTTTACTGTGTTTTCGGAAGAATCTGGTGAAGTCGATGTGAACTTAGCCCCTTCAGTATCTTCGTAAACTAATTTGATGTCTTCACTATCATCTATTATCATTATTTCTGAATCTTTCGAGGGTTCTGTTTCCTTAGGCTTTATAATCTCAGTGTTACTGTTATCTGACCACGACGGCATCGCCACGTCTTCTAAAACATCTATTTTGATTGGTGTTTTCTGAGGCTGAGGTTCTACTTTCTGCTTCTTAGGGGATTTCTCTGGAGCCTTGAATGTGATGAAGGAGTCCATCTTACCCACTGGTTTGGTATCTTTCACTTCTTTACGCTTTACGGCTATTTCTTTTGGTTTTACTGGTTCTTTCACTTCTTTACGTTTTATGGCTATTACTTTTGGTTTTTCTGCGTCTTTCACTTCTTTACGTTTTATGGCTATTTCTTTAGGTTTTACTGTGTCATTTACTTCTTTAGATTTCAGTGTTTCATCTTCTGGTGTTTCTGTTGGTTGTATTTCAACCTCCATTGGTTCTGTGAAGAGAAAGGCTTTGTTATATTCCAGATAGATACTGCCAGATACCCCCTGCAATAATCTATTCTACTATGGAGTAGCATCCATGATCATAAAAATAAAGTTATATAATAAAACAGATACTTGCAGATTTAAGCAATGGGAACTTAGACTATAAGCAGTTCTGACAGTCTATATATATAAAAATGAATCCCTGTTTCTCTTGGTCACGGCATCACGCGTGAACGGCTGGACCGATTTCGCTTATTCTCTTTTTGTTGTTTGTTATTGTTAGGAGAAGGAACTAATGAATAAAAAAAAAACAAATGGTTGCTTATCTACATAGGTAGGGTAGGTAAGGTAGGTAGGTAGGATAGGGTAGATGAATGTTTGGTGTTTTTATGGTAAAACAAAGTTTGCCGGGACAGCTAGTTAATAATAAATTTAACAAATTTCCATCACTATTATGATGACTTTCTGTCTACGAAAGAAAGAGATCTTTCTATCACTGCGACAACTTTTCAGATTCGAAAATACTGTATTAATTTTTTTATAGCTATAAGCAATCAAATGCAAACATTGATTTACCTGGTGCTGCCGCCGCCGCAGGTTCGGGCGCCACTTCGTCCGGCAGCACGTCCCCCAGCTCTCCGGCCGCGAACGTGATGACGGAGCAGTAGCCGTCCGTGCTGGACGCCACCAGTGTGCGGCCGTCCGGGGACCACGTCAGGTCTGTCAGTCTGGAGAGTGAACAATAATAACTTAGGCACAGATCGAGACTAGGCGGCGACTAAGAAATTCCTAATGGAAAAATGTGTGCCCAACCTGGGAATGGATCCTAGGATCCGGATTTGTTCTACTATCAGACCAATGAAGGAATAAACAAATTTTGAGTAAAATAGTTTCTCTATGAACCACATCATCAGACTGCTGGATATAGGCTTCTCGTGAATCACACTGCAGAAAACTTGTCAGACAGAAAACAGAAAACGAGTCGCATCGTAACTATGTGGTTGCGATCATCAGAAGTGAAGAGAGGCCACACCACTATCCTAAACTATACTGCATATTTAAACATCTATGAAATAATAGTTTCACAGACAGTGGTTCATGAAGATTATCGATATTGGACCGCCGCCGGCCCGCCCGCCCGGCCCGCGTACTATGAGCACTTACCTAAGTATAATGTATATTATTAATGAGCGCGATGGGCGTCTTCTGCTGCGTGTCGTACAGCAGCACGGAGCGCTTGGTGCCCACCGCCAGCAGCATGCGGCGCGGGGCGGGCAGCGCGGCCGCCGGCCCGCCCGCCCGGCCCGCGTACTATGAGCACTTACCTAGTATAATGTATATTATTAATGAGCGCGATGGGCGTCTTCTGCTGCGTGTCGTACAGCAGCACGGAGCGCTTGGTGCCCACCGCCAGCAGCATGCGGCGCGGGGCGGGCAGCGCGGCCGCCGGCCCGCCCGCCCGGCCCGCGTACTATGAGCACTTACCTAGTATAATGTATATTATTAATGAGCGCGATGGGCGTCTTCTGCTGCGTGTCGTACAGCAGCACGGAGCGCTTGGTGCCCACCGCCAGCAGCATGCGGCGCGGGGCGGGCAGCGCGGCCGCCGGCCCGCCCGCCCGGCCCGCGTACTATGAGCACTTACCTAGTATAATGTATATTATTAATGAGCGCGATGGGCGTCTTCTGCTGCGTGTCGTACAGCAGCACGGAGCGCTTGGTGCCCACCGCCAGCAGCATGCGGCGCGGGGCGGGCAGCGCGGCCGCCGGCCCGCCCGCCCGGCCCGCGTACTATGAGCACTTACCTAGTATAATGTATATTATTAATGAGCGCGATGGGCGTCTTCTGCTGCGTGTCGTACAGCAGCACGGAGCGCTTGGTGCCCACCGCCAGCAGCATGCGGCGCGGGGCGGGCAGCGCGGCCGCCGGCCCGCGTACTATGAGCACTTACCTAGTATAATGTATATTATTAATGAGCGCGATGGGCGTCTTCTGCTGCGTGTCGTACAGCAGCACGGAGCGCTTGGTGCCCACCGCCAGCAGCATGCGGCGCGGGGCGGGCAGCGCGGCCGCCGGCCCGCCCGCCCGGCCCGCGTACTATGAGCACTTACCTAGTATAATGTATATTATTAATGAGCGCGATGGGCGTCTTCTGCTGCGTGTCGTACAGCAGCACGGAGCGCTTGGTGCCCACCGCCAGCAGCATGCGGCGCGGGGCGGGCAGCGCGGCCGCCGGCCCGCCCGCCCGGCCCGCGTACTATGAGCACTTACCTAGTATAATGTATATTATTAATGAGCGCGATGGGCGTCTTCTGCTGCGTGTCGTACAGCAGCACGGAGCGCTTGGTGCCCACCGCCAGCAGCATGCGGCGCGGGGCGGGCAGCGCGGCCGCCGGCCCGCCCGCCCGGCCCGCGTACTATGAGCACTTACCTAGTATAATGTATATTATTAATGAGCGCGATGGGCGTCTTCTGCTGCGTGTCGTACAGCAGCACGGAGCGCTTGGTGCCCACCGCCAGCAGCATGCGGCGCGGGGCGGGCAGCGCGGCCGCCGGCCCGCCCGCCCGGCCCGCGTACTATGAGCACTTACCTAGTATAATGTATATTATTAATGAGCGCGATGGGCGTCTTCTGCTGCGTGTCGTACAGCAGCACGGAGCGCTTGGTGCCCACCGCCAGCAGCATGCGGCGCGGGGCGGGCAGCGCGGCCGGCGGCCCGCCCGCCCGGCCCGCGTACTATGAGCACTTACCTAGTATAATGTATATTATTAATGAGCGCGATGGGCGTCTTCTGCTGCGTGTCGTACAGCAGCACGGAGCGCTTGGTGCCCACCGCCAGCAGCATGCGGCGCGGGGCGGGCAGCGCGGCCGCCGGCCCGCCCGCCCGGCCCGCGTACTATGAGCACTTACCTAGTATAATGTATATTATTAATGAGCGCGATGGGCGTCTTCTGCTGCGTGTCGTACAGCAGCACGGAGCGCTTGGTGCCCACCGCCAGCAGCATGCGGCGCGGGGCGGGCAGCGCGGCCGCCGGCCCGCCCGCCCGGCCCGCGTACTATGAGCACTTACCTAGTATAATGTATATTATTAATGAGCGCGATGGGCGTCTTCTGCTGCGTGTCGTACAGCAGCACGGAGCGCTTGGTGCCCACCGCCAGCAGCATGCGGCGCGGGGCGGGCAGCGCGGCCGCCGGCCCGCCCGCCCGGCCCGCCCGGGCCGCGTACTATGAGCACTTACCTAGTATAATGTATATTATTAATGAGCGCGATGGGCGTCTTCTGCTGCGTGTCGTACAGCAGCACGGAGCGCTTGGTGCCCACCGCCAGCAGCATGCGGCGCGGGGCGGGCAGCGCGGCCGCCGGCCCGCCCGCCCGGCCCGCGTACTATGAGCACTTACCTAGTATAATGTATATTATTAATGAGCGCGATGGGCGTCTTCTGCTGCGTGTCGTACAGCAGCACGGAGCGCTTGGTGCCCACCGCCAGCAGCATGCGGCGCGGGGCGGGCAGCGCGGCCGCCGGCCCGCCCGCCCGGCCCGCGTACTATGAGCACTTACCTAGTATAATGTATATTATTAATGAGCGCGATGGGCGTCTTCTGCTGCGTGTCGTACAGCAGCACGGAGCGCTTGGTGCCCACCGCCAGCAGCATGCGGCGCGGGGCGGGCAGCGCGGCCGCCGGCCCGCCCGCCCGGCCCGCGTACTATGAGCACTTACCTAGTATAATGTATATTATTAATGAGCGCGATGGGCGTCTTCTGCTGCGTGTCGTACAGCAGCACGGAGCGCTTGGTGCCCACCGCCAGCAGCATGCGGCGCGGGGCGGGCAGCGCGGCCGCCGGCCCGCCCGCCCGGCCCGCGTACTATGAGCACTTACCTAGTATAATGTATATTATTAATGAGCGCGATGGGCGTCTTCTGCTGCGTGTCGTACAGCAGCACGGAGCGCTTGGTGCCCACCGCCAGCAGCATGCGGCGCGGGGCGGGCAGCGCGGCCGCCGGCCCGCCCGCCCGGCCCGCGTACTATGAGCACTTACCTAGTATAATGTATATTATTAATGAGCGCGATGGGCGTCTTCTGCTGCGTGTCGTACAGCAGCACGGAGCGCTTGGTGCCCACCGCCAGCAGCATGCGGCGCGGGGCGGGCAGCGCGGCCGCCGGCCCGCCCGCCCGGCCCGCCCGGGCCGCGTACTATGAGCACTTACCTAGTATAATGTATATTATTAATGAGCGCGATGGGCGTCTTCTGCTGCGTGTCGTACAGCAGCACGGAGCGCTTGGTGCCCACCGCCAGCAGCATGCGGCGCGGGGCGGGCAGCGCGGCCGCCGGCCCGCCCGCCCGGCCCGCGTACTATGAGCACTTACCTAGTATAATGTATATTATTAATGAGCGCGATGGGCGTCTTCTGCTGCGTGTCGTACAGCAGCACGGAGCGCTTGGTGCCCACCGCCAGCAGCATGCGGCGCGGGGCGGGCAGCGCGGCCGCCGGCCCGCCCGCCCGGCCCGCGTACTATGAGCACTTACCTAGTATAATGTATATTATTAATGAGCGCGATGGGCGTCTTCTGCTGCGTGTCGTACAGCAGCACGGAGCGCTTGGTGCCCACCGCCAGCAGCATGCGGCGCGGGGCGGGCAGCGCGGCCGCCGGCCCGCCCGCCCGGCCCGCGTACTATGAGCACTTACCTAAGTATAATGTATATTATTAATGAGCGCGATGGGCGTCTTCTGCTGCGTGTCGTACAGCAGCACGGAGCGCTTGGTGCCCACCGCCAGCAGCATGCGGCGCGGGGCGGGCAGCGCGGCCGCCGGCCCGCCCGCCCGGCCCGCGTACTATGAGCACTTACCTAGTATAATGTATATTATTAATGAGCGCGATGGGCGTCTTCTGCTGCGTGTCGTACAGCAGCACGGAGCGCTTGGTGCCCACCGCCAGCAGCATGCGGCGCGGGGCGGGCAGCGCGGCCGCCGGCCCGCCCGCCCGGCCCGCGTACTATGAGCACTTACCTAAGTATAATGTATATTATTAATGAGCGCGATGGGCGTCTTCTGCTGCGTGTCGTACAGCAGCACGGAGCGCTTGGTGCCCACCGCCAGCAGCATGCGGCGCGGGGCGGGCAGCGCGGCCGCCGGCCCGCCCGCCCGGCCCGCGTACTATGAGCACTTACCTAAGTATAATGTATATTATTAATGAGCGCGATGGGCGTCTTCTGCTGCGTGTCGTACAGCAGCACGGAGCGCTTGGTGCCCACCGCCAGCAGCATGCGGCGCGGGGCGGGCAGCGCGGCCGCCGGCCCGCCCGCCCGGCCCGCGTACTATGAGCACTTACCTAGTATAATGTATATTATTAATGAGCGCGATGGGCGTCTTCTGCTGCGTGTCGTACAGCAGCACGGAGCGCTTGGTGCCCACCGCCAGCAGCATGCGGCGCGGGGCGGGCAGCGCGGCCGCCGGCCCGCCCGCCCGGCCCGCCGGGCCGCGTACTATGAGCACTTACCTAGTATAATGTATATTATTAATGAGCGCGATGGGCGTCTTCTGCTGCGTGTCGTACAGCAGCACGGAGCGCTTGGTGCCCACCGCCAGCAGCATGCGGCGCGGGGCGGGCAGCGCGGCCGCCGGCCCGACAGCCCGCGTACTATGAGCACTTACCTAGTATAATGTATATTATTAATGAGCGCGATGGGCGTCTTCTGCTGCGTGTCGTACAGCAGCACGGAGCGCTTGGTGCCCACCGCCAGCAGCATGCGGCGCGGGGCGGGCAGCGCGGCCGCCGGCCCGAAAGCCCGCGTACTATGAGCACTTACCTAGTATAATGTATATTATTAATGAGCGCGATGGGCGTCTTCTGCTGCGTGTCGTACAGCAGCACGGAGCGCTTGGTGCCCACCGCCAGCAGCATGCGGCGCGGGGCGGGCAGCGCGGCCGCCGGCCCGCCCGCCCGGCCCGCGTACTATGAGCACTTACCTAAGTATAATGTATATTATTAATGAGCGCGATGGGCGTCTTCTGCTGCGTGTCGTACAGCAGCACGGAGCGCTTGGTGCCCACCGCCAGCAGCATGCGGCGCGGGGCGGGCAGCGCGGCCGCCGGCCCGCCCGCCCGGCCCGCCCGGGCCGCGTA
Source organism: Orthosia cruda (assembly GCA_964057195.1). NCBI lineage: Eukaryota > Metazoa > Arthropoda > Insecta > Lepidoptera > Noctuidae > Orthosia > Orthosia cruda. The sequence continues at coordinate 881,837 of OZ059845.1, read as the reverse complement.
CTATGAGCACTTACCTAGTATAATGTATATTATTAATGAGCGCGATGGGCGTCTTCTGCTGCGTGTCGTACAGCAGCACGGAGCGCTTGGTGCCCACCGCCAGCAGCATGCGGCGCGGGGCGGGCAGCGCGGCCGCCGGCCCGCCCGCCCGGCCCGCGTACTATGAGCACTTACCTAGTATAATGTATATTATTAATGAGCGCGATGGGCGTCTTCTGCTGCGTGTCGTACAGCAGCACGGAGCGCTTGGTGCCCACCGCCAGCAGCATGCGGCGCGGGGCGGGCAGCGCGGCCGCCGGCCCGCCCGCCCGGCCCGCCCGGGCCGCGTACTATGAGCACTTACCTAGTATAATGTATATTATTAATGAGCGCGATGGGCGTCTTCTGCTGCGTGTCGTACAGCAGCACGGAGCGCTTGGTGCCCACCGCCAGCAGCATGCGGCGCGGGGCGGGCAGCGCGGCCGCCGGCCCGAAAGCCCGCGTACTATGAGCACTTACCTAGTATAATGTATATTATTAATGAGCGCGATGGGCGTCTTCTGCTGCGTGTCGTACAGCAGCACGGAGCGCTTGGTGCCCACCGCCAGCAGCATGCGGCGCGGGGCGGGCAGCGCGGCCGCCGGCCCGCCCGCCCGGCCCGCGTACTATGAGCACTTACCTAGTATAATGTATATTATTAATGAGCGCGATGGGCGTCTTCTGCTGCGTGTCGTACAGCAGCACGGAGCGCTTGGTGCCCACCGCCAGCAGCATGCGGCGCGGGGCGGGCAGCGCGGCCGCCGGCCCGCGTACTATGAGCACTTACCTAGTATAATGTATATTATTAATGAGCGCGATGGGCGTCTTCTGCTGCGTGTCGTACAGCAGCACGGAGCGCTTGGTGCCCACCGCCAGCAGCATGCGGCGCGGGGCGGGCAGCGCGGCCGCCGGCCCGCCCGCCCGGCCCGCGTACTATGAGCACTTACCTAGTATAATGTATATTATTAATGAGCGCGATGGGCGTCTTCTGCTGCGTGTCGTACAGCAGCACGGAGCGCTTGGTGCCCACCGCCAGCAGCATGCGGCGCGGGGCGGGCAGCGCGGCCGCCGGCCCGCCCGCCCGGCCCGCGTACTATGAGCACTTACCTAAGTATAATGTATATTATTAATGAGCGCGATGGGCGTCTTCTGCTGCGTGTCGTACAGCAGCACGGAGCGCTTGGTGCCCACCGCCAGCAGCATGCGGCGCGGGGCGGGCAGCGCGGCCGCCGGCCCGCCCGCCCGGCCCGCCCGGGCCGCGTACTATGAGCACTTACCTAGTATAATGTATATTATTAATGAGCGCGATGGGCGTCTTCTGCTGCGTGTCGTACAGCAGCACGGAGCGCTTGGTGCCCACCGCCAGCAGCATGCGGCGCGGGGCGGGCAGCGAGGCCGCCGGCCCGCCCGCCCGGCCCGCCCGGCCCGCGTACTATGAGCACTTACCTAGTATAATGTATATTATTAATGAGCGCGATGGGCGTCTTCTGCTGCGTGTCGTACAGCAGCACGGAGCGCTTGGTGCCCACCGCCAGCAGCATGCGGCGCGGGGCGGGCAGCGCGGCCGCCGGCCCGCCCGCCCGGCCCGCGTACTATGAGCACTTACCTAGTATAATGTATATTATTAATGAGCGCGATGGGCGTCTTCTGCTGCGTGTCGTACAGCAGCACGGAGCGCTTGGTGCCCACCGCCAGCAGCATGCGGCGCGGGGCGGGCAGCGCGGCCGCCGGCCCGCCCGCCCGGCCCGCCCGGCCCGCGTACTATGAGCACTTACCTAGTATAATGTATATTATTAATGAGCGCGATGGGCGTCTTCTGCTGCGTGTCGTACAGCAGCACGGAGCGCTTGGTGCCCACCGCCAGCAGCATGCGGCGCGGGGCGGGCAGCGCGGCCGCCGGCCCGCCCGCCCGGCCCGCGTACTATGAGCACTTACCTAGTATAATGTATATTATTAATGAGCGCGATGGGCGTCTTCTGCTGCGTGTCGTACAGCAGCACGGAGCGCTTGGTGCCCACCGCCAGCAGCATGCGGCGCGGGGCGGGCAGCGCGGCCGCCGGCCCGCCCGCCCGGCCCGCGTACTATGAGCACTTACCTAGTATAATGTATATTATTAATGAGCGCGATGGGCGTCTTCTGCTGCGTGTCGTACAGCAGCACGGAGCGCTTGGTGCCCACCGCCAGCAGCATGCGGCGCGGGGCGGGCAGCGCGGCCGCCGGCCCGCCCGCCCGGCCCGCGTACTATGAGCACTTACCTAGTATAATGTATATTATTAATGAGCGCGATGGGCGTCTTCTGCTGCGTGTCGTACAGCAGCACGGAGCGCTTGGTGCCCACCGCCAGCAGCATGCGGCGCGGGGCGGGCAGCGCGGCCGCCGGCCCGCCCGCCCGGCCCGCGTACTATGAGCACTTACCTAGTATAATGTATATTATTAATGAGCGCGATGGGCGTCTTCTGCTGCGTGTCGTACAGCAGCACGGAGCGCTTGGTGCCCACCGCCAGCAGCATGCGGCGCGGGGCGGGCAGCGCGGCCGCCGGCCCGCCCGCCCGGCCCGCCCGGGCCGCGTACTATGAGCACTTACCTAGTATAATGTATATTATTAATGAGCGCGATGGGCGTCTTCTGCTGCGTGTCGTACAGCAGCACGGAGCGCTTGGTGCCCACCGCCAGCAGCATGCGGCGCGGGGCGGGCAGCGCGGCCGCCGGCCCGCCCGCCCGGCCCGCGTACTATGAGCACTTACCTAGTATAATGTATATTATTAATGAGCGCGATGGGCGTCTTCTGCTGCGTGTCGTACAGCAGCACGGAGCGCTTGGTGCCCACCGCCAGCAGCATGCGGCGCGGGGCGGGCAGCGCGGCCGCCGGCCCGCCCGCCCGGCCCGCGTACTATGAGCACTTACCTAGTATAATGTATATTATTAATGAGCGCGATGGGCGTCTTCTGCTGCGTGTCGTACAGCAGCACGGAGCGCTTGGTGCCCACCGCCAGCAGCATGCGGCGCGGGGCGGGCAGCGCGGCCGCCGGCCCGCCCGCCCGGCCCGCGTACTATGAGCACTTACCTAGTATAATGTATATTATTAATGAGCGCGATGGGCGTCTTCTGCTGCGTGTCGTACAGCAGCACGGAGCGCTTGGTGCCCACCGCCAGCAGCATGCGGCGCGGGGCGGGCAGCGCGGCCGGGCGCCCGCCCGCCCGGCCCGCGTACTATGAGCACTTACCTAGTATAATGTATATTATTAATGAGCGCGATGGGCGTCTTCTGCTGCGTGTCGTACAGCAGCACGGAGCGCTTGGTGCCCACCGCCAGCAGCATGCGGCGCGGGGCGGGCAGCGCGGCCGCCGGCCCGCCCGCCCGGCCCGCGTACTATGAGCACTTACCTAGTATAATGTATATTATTAATGAGCGCGATGGGCGTCTTCTGCTGCGTGTCGTACAGCAGCACGGAGCGCTTGGTGCCCACCGCCAGCAGCATGCGGCGCGGGGCGGGCAGCGCGGCCGGGCGCCCGCCCGCCCGGCCCGCGTACTATGAGCACTTACCTAGTATAATGTATATTATTAATGAGCGCGATGGGCGTCTTCTGCTGCGTGTCGTACAGCAGCACGGAGCGCTTGGTGCCCACCGCCAGCAGCATGCGGCGCGGGGCGGGCAGCGCGGCCGCCGGCCCGCCCGCCCGGCCCGCGTACTATGAGCACTTACCTAGTATAATGTATATTATTAATGAGCGCGATGGGCGTCTTCTGCTGCGTGTCGTACAGCAGCACGGAGCGCTTGGTGCCCACCGCCAGCAGCATGCGGCGCGGGGCGGGCAGCGCGGCCGCCGGCCCGCCCGCCCGGCCCGCCCGGGCCGCGTACTATGAGCACTTACCTAGTATAATGTATATTATTAATGAGCGCGATGGGCGTCTTCTGCTGCGTGTCGTACAGCAGCACGGAGCGCTTGGTGCCCACCGCCAGCAGCATGCGGCGCGGGGCGGGCAGCGCGGCCGCCGGCCCGCCCGCCCGGCCCGCGTACTATGAGCACTTACCTAGTATAATGTATATTATTAATGAGCGCGATGGGCGTCTTCTGCTGCGTGTCGTACAGCAGCACGGAGCGCTTGGTGCCCACCGCCAGCAGCATGCGGCGCGGGGCGGGCAGCGCGGCCGCCGGCCCGCCCGCCCGGCCCGCGTACTATGAGCACTTACCTAGTATAATGTATATTATTAATGAGCGCGATGGGCGTCTTCTGCTGCGTGTCGTACAGCAGCACGGAGCGCTTGGTGCCCACCGCCAGCAGCATGCGGCGCGGGGCGGGCAGCGCGGCCGCCGGCCCGCCCGCCCGGCCCGCGTACTATGAGCACTTACCTAGTATAATGTATATTATTAATGAGCGCGATGGGCGTCTTCTGCTGCGTGTCGTACAGCAGCACGGAGCGCTTGGTGCCCACCGCCAGCAGCATGCGGCGCGGGGCGGGCAGCGCGGCCGGGCGCCCGCCCGCCCGGCCCGCGTACTATGAGCACTTACCTAGTATAATGTATATTATTAATGAGCGCGATGGGCGTCTTCTGCTGCGTGTCGTACAGCAGCACGGAGCGCTTGGTGCCCACCGCCAGCAGCATGCGGCGCGGGGCGGGCAGCGCGGCCGCCGGCCCGCCCGCCCGGCCCGCGTACTATGAGCACTTACCTAGTATAATGTATATTATTAATGAGCGCGATGGGCGTCTTCTGCTGCGTGTCGTACAGCAGCACGGAGCGCTTGGTGCCCACCGCCAGCAGCATGCGGCGCGGGGCGGGCAGCGCGGCCGGGCGCCCGCCCGCCCGGCCCGCGTACTATGAGCACTTACCTAGTATAATGTATATTATTAATGAGCGCGATGGGCGTCTTCTGCTGCGTGTCGTACAGCAGCACGGAGCGCTTGGTGCCCACCGCCAGCAGCATGCGGCGCGGGGCGGGCAGCGCGGCCGCCGGCCCGCCCGCCCGGCCCGCGTACAGGCGCGGCGACCAGCGCGTCACCAGCGCCGCCTCGCCGCACGGCAGGATGCAGGCGGGGCTGTGGGGGGAACTTATTTATATATAGGCGGATTTAAGGCCTGGTCGACCGTGGGTAGTGGAGATATAACATGGCAGGTGCATCAAAAACTGCACAGCGGCTTCTTTATAGCTTTCATTGAGCACACTGCGATTTTCTATAAGTCAAATTAACCTGCTATCAAAGCACGAGAGAGCAAGCATGTTGTGAGCTCAAACACTTATTCTTGAACAGATAAACATTTATTTCAACAAATATTATCACCGTAAAACTGGAATGATGTACAATATTAGCTAACTTCCTCCATACAGCTTTATTTAGCTACTGTTAATGGCACAAATTTTACATCATAAAGTCATACTTAAAATCTTGCTTGGTATTTCAACATATCAAAATGATAATATACTCACACTTTCAAAGAGTATCTAGTGTAGATGTACACTGCATTGATAGGCTTGATGTCCACCTTGCCCTGCTCCGGCTCGATGCGACCAGCCGGCACTGCTAGCAGCAGACCATCTGGACTGAACTGAAGCCTCCTGTGGATCAAATTCACATTTGAAATTCTTCACCAATGCTTATAAAAGAAATCTGCACAGAATTCTGTTCAATTTTGATCAAGATAAAATAAAGATAAAGGACCTTAAAAGGGTCCATTGTGACTGTTGCTTATTTTAGATTTGTTGAAAGTTTTTTACATAAACATAATGCATACAAAAAGTCACAAGTGTAAGCAACTTACCTTTATACCACTTCAATAGGTAAAAGGGGCAACCATGTAAAAATATGCACTTAAAACTCAGCGACAATCTTACCTGTAGTAAGTCTGCAGTGTATCATCATGGTACAGCCTCACTTTGACGTCATGGAGCGGGTGCTCAGCAGGGAATGGAAGGATAGCTTTACTGCTACGTGATGTCACTTTCTTGGTTGTAACGTCGAATGTGCGGAATACCCTGGAACAGCAGATTTTGTGTTAGTTCTTTACTCATTTACATCTTGACTACTGTAGACTACGTAAGCAAAGTAAGATGCAGCCATAACTTATTTTTAAATAAATATTAATTATTTCCTACACCTTGTAAAACTCTTAATATGTGTCCACTTCCTTTATAAAAATTTTGTTTAAGAGGTTACTACTACTCCTTTTACTGTAAGGGCGAAACTATACATGCAAGTATAATCCCTGACATGAAACTTGGCAGGGTTTTGGCACAGTGGGGGTAAGTTGCGCACTAGGAACATTGCTAAACATTCCTCGCATCCTGCTTGGTAACCAAAGTGACCTAAAAAACATCTAATAACTCTTGCCAACTTATGTGCCGGCAATTATAGCTTACATGCCATTGTGAAATACACCATTCGAAGTTATTATGTACATACTCTGTAAGTACATAATTGTGATCTCACCTGTCAGTACTAGCTGAAGCAATCATCTGTCCCTTAGGGTCCCAGGACACTCCCTGCACAAACCCCTTGTGGTCAGTCAGGATGCTGCTGTATTTGCCCTTGTTTAGGTCCCATATGAGGAGCTTGTTGTCCACAGAGCCTGAAGCCAGGTGCAGAGAGTTGGCACTCCAGGTTATGTCTAAGACATCTTCCATGTGGCCACGAAGAGTCTAAAATATAAAAAAAAATGCATAACTTTCATGGACATAGTAATATAGTGAAACATTTCTAAATAGCAGGCCAGTGATGCTCTACCTTTATGGGGAAATAGTTTTGTATTAGTGGGCATACCAGCAGTTTACTAAGCTGACTATGTCACTTCTAAAAGCTTTGATTTTCTTATAGATAGATACAGGTAAAAAACACAGGCCAAGATATATTTAAGAGAGGTAACTTTAACTAACCTTATGAATAACCCAGGTCTCCTTATATTGCTCTTCCATCTGTTCCAAGGCAGGTGCCGGTTCTTTATCAGTCTTCTTCCAAATGAATATGATTGACTCATCATCTCCTGAAGCCAAGTACTGGCCGTTGGGTGACCACCGCACCACGTTAACAGCCTTCTGGTGACGAGTGAGGTCGGCAGCTACTTCTAGGTTCACTGACCCTGTGTCTGTAGTGGAAATGTACCAGATCTGAAAATTTATGAGGAAAACTGTTACTCGATTGTATTAGTTTACGAGTTATATATATGAGTAAGTTTAAGTAGCACGGTAAGTGTGAGTTTGGACAAAATTTTATAAGAAATGAAGTCGTTTAAATAGAAAGGATTTTCAGTTAGAAAACTCGTAATTGAGATTATTCACCACATCCTATCCATCAATTAGCTATGTTTGCTCAGGTGTAAGTATACTTATTCGTATCTTGAAAGATTTATGAGGGCAGTCATACCAAAACATGAGAATCAGTCCCTCCAGTGGCGAGTCGTAATGGTTCAGTCGAATCTGCTTTTGGCTGGAAATCAACACTTAGCACGGGATCTCTGTTATGCCACGATATTTCTGGGATAGCGAACTTCATATTTTCACTTCAGTTTTCCACTTTAAAACAAATAAATAAATTACGGTCTGGTTCACAGCTTCTGTCAGATTTGGCGCTAAAACTTTTTGATCGATTTTTTTTTAAATATATTTGACACAACTTTGGCTTCCAGTGATTTGACTTGCTAGGCTACAAAGATTAAGACTTAAGGCATAGCACGCACTGCGATTTTTATTCGCGCGAATTATTTTCCGCGCGAATTTTTAGTACAATTTGAGCGCAATTTTTTTTCCGCCCATTCTGTGACCTTCGGAATTGTGTGAAGCTGCACGCATTGTGGAAAAAAAAAACGTTTTTTTTTGTAGAATTATTTCTGTGTAAAACACACAGAACCGCAATGTGAGGTCGCAGAATGGGCGAAACAAAATTGCGTGAATTAAAATCGCAGTGTTTGCTAATAGTGCTTACACACGTTCGGATTTGGTCCGGCCGGACCACGGATTTGTGGGTGGAGTTAGTCCGGCCCGGACCATATCCGAGCGTGTGTAGAGTGGTCCGTCGGACATTATTATTATTAATTGATTCCGTCTCGGTCAACACAAGCGTGTGTAAGCGAGAAAGGATTTGTGGGCGGAGTTAGTCCGGCCGGACCAAATCCGGACGTGTGTTAGCACTATAAGCCTTAAAAGAAAGATTAGTATTTTTTTAATTAGCTACCCGAGAAAATATACGATGATGACATCTATGCCTCTACAGATCAAAGACCTTATACTTCTTACTACTAGACTGTGCACTATGGCGCAAAAACCGGTCCGAGCGAGAGGGCTCCCTTTGGTAGTGTGTCTCTTTCTAATGAGGTGACCATGACCAAACAGAACACGGGACAAATTGATTGTAAAAACGATAGTTTAAGTATTCCGATATGTTGATGCTACCTAACTGCGCTACCTAAACCTACATAATTTAAAGATAATAAAAAAAGTGTTTATATTTTTTGGTACCTACATCACTAACCGTATGGTGTCGGGCGTAAGAATTTCACCATCCCATGTTTACCCGTGGGTGTCGTAAGAGGTGACTAAGGGAAAAACCAGATAATGGGCAGCAGCGTTCTCTGTGCATTTGTAACAACCATACTGCGATCGCCAATCCGCCTGCAAAGTACTCCCCATGAATAGCACAAATAAAACATAGTCCCTATTGCCCGGCAGCCTGTACCCTCGACTACGGTAGCGGTCGAGGTTACGGTATGGCAAGGGGTGCTAAGAATCCCGGACGAGATCCGGCTACCCCAACAAATACCGACGACTGGACCTGGCAACGTACAACACGCGCACACTCCGGACCGACGAAAATATCACCGAACTCGAAGAGGAATTGAGCAGTTTACGATGGAGTACTATAGGGTTATCTGAAGTTCGAAGAGAGTCCTCCCCGACTCAATAATCCTCAAATCCCAAGTCTCTTCAAGTTTCATTCTTCAAGACCATCATATAGATTGGAACAAAAAGCTCTCTGAGAGGCGTTAGTTGACCCTGCTGTTTTCTGACGGTCCTTTGACCTCAAAGGATCTCTATTATTTCACGTATATTCCAGTTGCGTAGACAGTTGAGAAATAAAACTACACCAATTGTATTCCACTAGGAATTAATTTGCAAATAATATTAACAGCTGCTGAATTTCACTCGAATAAAGTCCGCCAAAAAATCCGCAAACCTTCACCCTACGTTTAGTATTACCAGGGCCAAACATTTAAAAGTACTACTCTTACTCAGTATTAATGATATTTTTTTTAATTATAACGAATTGATTAAATATAGGAACTGTAGAAATATTTATATACTTTTCTAGAAATATTTAAATAAGTGTCAAAGTCTATGAATTGTTCGTTTTGGTATAACATAAAAAGAAACATATAAAATTTTCTACCATTTCTACCAAACCCAATGATTAGTTGTGCTAGCAATAGGTCAGACAAGGATACACTACCAGCGGAATCCCTCTCACCAGGACCGCTTTTGGTTAGCTACCGCTTATAAGGAAATAGCTAACCTAGGTGTAAGATGATAGATTTCATTTTAGCTAAACAAAAAATTTTGGTACACAGTCTAGTAGTAAGAAATACGTATAAGGTCTTTGCTACAGATCTATAACTCCACATAATTATAAATACAAAACACCATGAAGGCTCTACAAGAAATAATTTAGCGATAATTGTTGGAATGACTCTAGAAAATAATCACCTTAAAATCATTTTATTATTTATTGAATACTTATTTGGATTGTAATTCTAATATTAATTTCATTGGTGTTTAATTAATTATAAGTAATTATGTAACGTAACCTAATTAAATTTAATTTGACCTATAGATAAAACTTTTTTTTTTTTCGGTAATAGTATTAAGAAAAGTAAAATATTATTAGTAAGCTCATCTTACATACCGTAAATTATAGAATATAATAATATCTAACTTGTAAAACTGAAAACTAACTTAAGATTAAAAAATATATAATAAAATATGTAAACTATGGTAAGTATAAAAGTATAAGATATGTTTATGTATAAGATACAGGTACTAGAGAAGGATAGACATTAGATTATATTAAATAGATATAAGAAATAAATTTTAGATACTTAGAAATACATTACCGTAAATATGTACATAGATAGATACTGTAAAATCTACGGGAAATAAAAGGCTTTTTTATTTATTACGTAACTAACGGACGTGGTCACTTAACCCTGAAACACAGGTGCTGTTACCTAGCTCAGGGGTCATGGTTTCACATTTTTTGTAAATATTGAAGATAATTAACCATTTATTTGTTTATATAATAATATTGCTTGTGCTTTTCGCTTAAATCTTTCTTTTCCTCGTAGTCATGGTATTAAATATAGTAGAATATGCAACTCTTAAATAAAACTGATTTATGTCGAGGGCCATGAATCACTCGCGTTGCCCATGATTCTAACACTTGATCAAACCCATCGACCACATAGCCACTAGACGCCTAATAACAGGAGAGCGATATCTGTCAACACATATGACTAAAAAGATCATATACAGGTAATACCACTGACCTCTATTATACAAGTACGACAAGTACGCTGGACTAAACATACTATATGAAATGACAGTTGATTTTTGTGCTGATTCAAAGCGCCCCGTTCGAGCGTATCAGGAACTAAAATTTACACATTTAGAGATAGGATACTACCGATATTTCTAAAAATTAGGTAATACACACATCAACACGGTCTAAGGATATTTCATACTCAATTAAATAACTCGAAAAGTACTGGCCGCATTGGAATCTTTTATACACCGATTTGTTTGTAATTTATCTCAGACTAATTCCAAATTCAAATTTTTGAAAATTCTTTTGTTTCGGTGGCATAAAAATGTCTTGATGTGTAGGAGAGGGAATTTTCATTTGTGCGAAATTTAGAAAACAATACGAATTACGTTTAGTTACAGTTTTTTTTCATTTTTAAACGAAAGATAAAGTTAAAATTGAGGTATTGTAGCCATGCAACGCCAGCATTTGACGAGGGTGGAGATGTTACGAGCTGTGGGAATGCTGGAATCTGGGTCTGTTCAGCGTAATGTTGCTGAGGCCATAGGGACCCACCAAAATGTAATTTCAAGATTGTGGACACGCTATCGTGCCACAGGTGAAGTAGCGGAGAGGCACCGGGGGCCAAGTCGCATCACTACCCCCAGACAAGACCGATTTTTGCAAATTACTGCGCGAGCTCAACCAAATGCAACGGCGACTCAATTGGTCCAAAGGCTGCGAGTGGAACACCAAGTGCTTGTGAGTGACCAAACTGTAAGAAGGCGACTGCATGAAAGCAATCTACGCTCTCGTAGACCACTCCGGGTCCCACCTTTACCGAGAGGCAATCGTGGACGACGATTAGAATGGGTTCGGAACCACGTGGACTGGGGCGGTGAGCAATGGTCCAATGTGCTGTTCACGGATGAATCCAGGTTCGGCTTCCATCCAGATTCACGAAGTACGCGTGTTTGGCGAGTTCCTGGACGATGGAGCCGTCTTCAGAACCCTCAGGAAGTTGACCCATACCAAGGAGGAACAATTATGGTTTGGGCAGGAATTCGTCTTGGAGGACGGACGGATCTCGTTTGGGTGTGGGGCAATATGACGGCAGAACGATACGTCCAACAGGTGCTGGGGCCCGTAATCTTGCCCCACAGAACACAATGCCCGGGCACACACGGCGAGAACGGTAGCAGCTTGGTTACATACACACAATGTTAGGGCCTTAGACTGGCCTGCTCAATCGCCAGATCTAAATCCCATTGAGCATGCGTGGGATATGCTGCAAAGAAGAGCTCTGAAGGAAGTTCCTGAAAATCTGGCTACAGAAGATCAACTTTTTGCGCACCTCAGAAGGACATGGGACAATATTCCGCAGCAAGACATTGACAACCTTGTTCTGAGCATGCCGAATCGTTGCCGATGTGTTATGAAAATCATGGGCGCTTTCTCAGACTACTAACTTCAAGTTTATAAACACAAATTAAATGATTTTTCTTTTTTTTTCCGTTACTCATAAATTAAAAGTTAATTCATATACGGTTTCCGTCCATGCTTCATTTTTTTTCCATATAATCCTGAAATTTTAATCGAAGTACCTTAACCATTATTAAAAAATGGTAGAATATTAAATAACGTATCTTTTAAATATATACATGTCATATAAATAATTAACACATTGATAGTAATTCGCTTTTTTTAAAATATCCCTAGACCGTGTTGATGTGTTTACTAATACATTTGACTGGAAATATTATAATATTGTAACTAATATATCAGGATTAGTGATATTTTTAAATTACACTAATATCAAAATAGTAGTCTTGGCAAGGCCACCAATCAACACGTCCCTGAATTAATTCTGGAATAATATCATGATAGTTATAATTATATTAACAAATGTTTTGAAGTCAAATTAGCTATTTATGCAACTGTTACGTTATGGACGGTCTTTTAATACGAGTGACATTTTTCGGTACAAGCGTAGCGCGTACCGAAATAGGTGGGCACGAGTTATTAAAAGACCAATAACGTACAGTTGTATACAAGATTTTATCTACTCCGGTTTCGTTATATTCGAATTATAAAATTGACAGCGGTTTCATTATGATACCCATAACGACATCGGGTTGCGTTATGTGAATCGTCATAAATTCTTAAACGCAAGCAAAGACATTCTGAACATACAGCCAGGTACCTATAATATTACTTCGAAATCGAGACAATGTAAATGATGTTTTTAAAAATGGAACAAGTTTAGAACAAAAGTATCGTATACTATTTGGCTGTTGCGGCTACAAGATCTTTGCCTTATACCTAATAATGACTAAATAAAAAATAAAATAAAAAATTGACGCGGGAAAAAAAATCTGAGTGAAATATTGTTCCAAATTTTATTAAAAATGTCTTCAACATCAAGTGATATTGAAAATACATCACCAGATATAACAAATAGAGCAGTTGCGGCTACAAATAATTTACTACCAGAAAAATCAAGACATGTATATGAGAAATGAAATACTTAAACACACTTCCTGAAATACTTATTTGTCTATATCTGTGCTTTATTCCTTCCTTCGTAGATAAAATCTTGTATGCAACTGAACGTTATTGGTCTTTTAATAACTCGTGCCCACCTATTTCGGTACGCGCTACGCTTGTACCGAAAAATGGCACTCGTATTAAAAGACCGTCCATAACGTAACAATTGCATAAATAGCTATTATCTACGAAGGAAGGAATAAAACACAGATATAGACAAATAAGTATTTCAGGAAGTGTGTTTAGGTATTTCATTTCTCATATACATGTCTTGATTTTTCTGGTAGTCAATTATTTGTAGCCGCAACTGCTCTATTTGTTATATCTGGTGGTGTATTTTCAATATCACTTGATGTTGAAAACTATTTTTAATAAAATTTGGAATAAAATTTCACTCAGAAATTTTTGCCCGCGTCCACTTTTTATTTTATTTTTTTATTTAGTCTTTATTAGGTATACGGCAAAGATCTTGTAGCCGCAACAGCCAAATAGTATACGATACTTTTGTTCTAAACTTGTTCCATTTTTAAAAACATCATTCTCAATATATGTAATACAATAATTGCTGTAAAGGTTAACTGAAAAATATTTTTAGTCAGATTGCAAGCTATAGACTAGTGGATAGCGTGCTAGTAAAGTTATAGCGCATTACTGTCAGATCAGTGAGATTTAAATATGGGGATAGGCTAACAAATTATCCTTAAAACTAGTATATTTGAGCAAGTATCGCCTCACTCAAGTACACTAGTTAGTTAATATTTACAATCGTTCGGATTCACTCGGTTGGCGCCCATCAGATTCGTGAAGGGAACATCATACAATAATAATAATAAATGAGATGAATAATCATTTACAACGAACGTATTTCTCGCTCTCATCGCTGAGATCCTGTCTCTGTAGTGTTAAGGTGCAAATAAGAGTGACATCGCATTCCAGCAAGATGAAGACTTAAATCAGTTTTCAACTCTGTTTCAGATACAGATAAAGAGGCATGTGCTCAGCAGTGGGCGAAGTCGGGCTGTGGATGATCATGATGATGATTCCAGAATTTAGTATTACACATTGCTTTTGAACATATTATTACTGATTATTAGGCATTTATATAACATTCATCACCAATAACAATATGAGATATTTAGTTCCAACATACTACAAGAAGTCAATACAGTAGATGAGTGATACGCTTTGCCAAGCTTACTATTTTGATATTAGTGTAATTTAAAAATATAAGTAATACTGATATATTAGTTACAATATTATAATATTTCCAGGCGAATATATTAGTATTACCTAATTTTGAGAAATATCGGTAATAACCTATCTCTAAATGTGTCAAGTTTAGTTCCTGAGAACCTCGAGCGGGGTGCTTTGAATCAGCACAAAAATTAACTGTCATTTCATATAATATGTTTAGTCCAGCGTACTTGTTTATTAGAGGTCAGTGGGTAATACTGATCACCACTCGACAATTTCGAATTAGTAGCGACCACTTCTGTGAGCCATAAACACTTTCGTGTCAGTCAATAAAAAATTGATGAAATAAATATTATAATGGTCTCTTGTACAATAAGTTGCTATGGTAATAACAGCCAGACATCAAGTTTACGAAAAAATAACATAACATTTAATTGATAAGTTAATAGTTACATAAACATAATAAGATTTATTTTCCAATATTATTTATCAGAGTTCATATTATACTGGTCAAGTTTGTAGGTGAACACGCCCACCGCATGTTTGCGTCTCTTTCTTTTTAAAGTATTTTTTTCGCTATCTCTTGTCCTCTATAATTTCGTAAACTAAACTAGTGAAGCACCATATCCTATGACCAAAACTGTTATCGATAGAACTAGAAACCTTACAAATACAGACATTAAATTGAATAGTTTTTGAATTGTGAAACGATTTTTTGACTACGTTTTTTACTAATATTTAATATTACTATATTTAAGAACCAACAACCGAAAAAAGTATGTTTACCTTTAGAATGTTGTTTTTTTTTTAGTTAAATAGCATTTTATGTTATTACTAAAATGTTAAAACGCCGTATAATTAATAATAAAAAAGGTAATATTTTTTTTTTTTAATACAAATACTATTTATAAAATACGATACCTTCCTGGTTTTATTTAAACCTGTCCCACCCTTAATGATGCATATGACCTTGGTAAGGGACCAATCAGAGCGCAGTACCCCGTCCTTCATACCTCAGCTAGTTGACAGAATTGGTTTGATGTATTAGATCAAGCGTTAGGCGTCTAGTGGCTATGTGGTCGATGATCAAACCCTACGGTCGTGATTCAGTTGTTAGAATCCTTCACTTGCTCGTGATTCATCTATGGCCCTCACTTTAAAACCGTCCTTTATTCACTAGTTGCATAATATACTATTTAATTGTGGTAAACCGGGCCACATTTCCAGGTTCTGTAGGAATAAAAAGTGCAGTTTTTGTAATAAAACAGGTCATGAGTCAAAAAATTGATTTACAACAAAAATTTATAGAAATTGCAATAAAAAATGCCTCATCCAGTCCAGAAGTATTGCCGAAACTACAGTCCGGTAGGTAATAAGTTACACATGGAGATACCACTAAATCAGTAATTGATTCAGGAGCTTCTTCATATACTATGTTCATTAATAAAAACATTATAAATTTTGCAGAAAAAATAAATATAGATATAAAGTGTGCGAATGCAGAAAACCTCATAGCCAAAGGAACAGGTACGATCAACACCAATTTTGGTTTATTTGAAGATGTGCAATATGTGCCGGGAGTTTCCAGAAACCTGATCTCAGTGAGTTCAATCACGGACAAGAATGGTTCGGTCCTTTTCTCTGGAGACTAGGTATTTATAACAAACTCATTTAAGTCCTGGCTGAACAGAATATTTCATGTTTGTTCTTTATTTACAATCAATAATATCATATTCAAAGTTGTTGACTGGTTATGTCAGTCATGTTTTTCATATCAATCGAGTTTTGACCTGCATAGCGTAAAGTTGATTTTCATAAGTATTACTAGCTTCTGCCAGCGGCTTCGCCTGCGTGTATTATACATATAAACCTTCCTCTTGAATCACTCTATATATTTTAAAAAACCGCATCAAAATTCGTTGCGTAGTTTTAAAGATCTAAGGCATATCACGCACTGCGATTTTTATTCGCGCGATTTTTTTTCCGCCCATTCTGTGAACTATGGAAATGTATGAAGCAGCACCCATTGCGGAAACAAAATCACACTCAAATAGTACTAAAAAATTAGCGCGGAAAAAAATTCGCTCGTATAAAAATCGCAGTGCGTGCTATGCCTAATAATCTTTCAAACTGGCAATATTTTTTCTTTATTTCTGGACGATTCTGAAAGGTTTCTTTTACTGGCAACGTTTTTCCACATTGTCATATCAACATTGACAGCTGCTCTCTTTCTTTCTTTGACGTTTGTTGATACCGTGCTAAACGAACGCCAAAATGGTTTGTGTTTTATATCAAATTTTATCCTTTTGAATCATGAAATACCAACACGAATTCAAACCAAATTATAGTGCAAATTCCTAGCAATGTGTTCGAGTTGTGAACGGAGGATGTATTTCATGGAGACCTTTGAAAATTTCAGGTGAATGTACCCAAACAGCGCAGGACTTACTGCAAAAAATGCAAGGTCCACAAGACCCACAAGGTGTCTCAGTACAAGAAATCCAAGGAAAGGCACGCTGCCCAGGGCAGAAGGCGTTACGACCGTAAACAGCAGGGTTACGGTGGTCAGTCAAAGCCCATCTTCAAGAAGAAGGTAAGTGATCATAACCTATGAACCGGGTTGTTATCAGTTTTTCTAAAATCGGTTGCTTTCATAATTCACTACGTATTATAAAATAACGTCCCCCGCCGCGTCTGTACGCGATAAACTCAGAAACGGATTTTTTATACAGTTTTCACCAATAGAAACAGTGAGGAACGAGGAAGGTTTCTGTGTATAATTTGTCACGGGCACAGCCGGGGCGGGTCGCTAGTCTACTATAAAACAAGACTTCTATAACCTAGAAATATGTCGTACTTAGGTATTGTTTATATTGCTGGTACAATTAATTTGTAGTGAAAAGTGATCTCTTAAATCTTCGGTTTACCTAGCCATGGTTCTGCTTTACCTTTTACTTCATCGCAATCCTATATCAGGATTTATTTTATAGGATATACATGAGTGTAGTGAACAAGCATTATTGCTGTTTTTACTGGTGTTTAATTATTATTATTACTGTCGAAAACATCTCCTTGTCTTAAATCAAAAAAGAAAATTGTTAGAAGCCTACTTTACCAAATCATAACGTATCAGAAACATTAAATCCTAAGATTGTTGGAGAGCACTTAATTGATTCCAGTAATACTTGCATATTTTTTGCTCTTAAAAGATCTTAAACCAAAAATAGATATAAGTATAGGAAGTTGTCATAAAGTATTCAATTAGAAACAGTAACCTAACAATAATTCTTTTCCAGGCGAAAACCACCAAGAAAATTGTACTCCGTCTTGAGTGTGCCGACTGCAAGGTGAGGTCACAGGTCGCCCTCAAGCGCTGCAAACACTTCGAGCTGGGAGGAGACAAGAAGAGGAAGGGACAGATGATTCAGTTCTAGGCTGGGCTGTATAATAAATAAGTTAAACTAATTTTCTGAACTTTTATTTAGCATTCCTAGATCAAAACAACCAATAACAAGATAAAAAAGCTTTCTAAAATTAATATCAAATTTTTAGTATTAAAAACAAGTATAACTAAGATAATAATTGCAAGCTATTCAAAGTTATTTAGTTACATACACAATTTTATAACTGCCATGGGAGTAAGCAGCAGTCGCTACAGATATAACAGAATGCCATCTGCAATGAGGCTTACATACCTTCTCCTTGTGTGTTCTATGTTTTTTTCTAAAGCCAAATTGGTGGTCAGGTATGATTTTATTTTCTGCTATTACTCTATTTAACCGGTTTAAAAAGAGTATTTCCATAACCTTAGACAGAATGGGCATGGCCTTTCGTGTGTTTAGAGACGCGGGTCCATGTTAATAAAAGTCTTCACTTGCGAGTCTAAATTTGGTGGATCCACATGCAAACCTAACGAACATTTTAAATGCGATTTTGTAAATTAAACCGTGGGTTTTTGGTATAATAATGAATAGCTTATAGTGAGCTTATATGTACCCATTTAGACTGCATTTTTTTGGACTGCTTGTAAAATGGAACCACTGAAAACTCACAAGCTAGCCTGGCACTAGCTGGTTGTGCTATTAAAAACTTTATAACAAAAATTAAAATATCCTAGCCCTACTCTCTTAGAAATGTATTTAGGTAAGAAAGGTAGGCAATTTTTTATTTGCACTGTGCGCCCCTGGCCGACTGCAGGTAGTTAGGAGGTCCAAATAGCGTGCCAGCCACACAAGAAAGGCTGCCCCACCAACTGTGAAAAATCCCGGAATGCGCCATCGTGCTGGTTGGCGACCAGACGAGAGTGCCCAGAGGGGCTCGGGCGTCCCCGTAGTCTCTAGACCAATCCCAATGATGGCGTCCTGTCGGCACGTGTCTGTAAGTTGCCAGCGTGGAACCTCATCTCACTTTCTTCTCTCCCTCCTTTTTAACCGACTTCCCAAAAAGGAGGAGGTTCTATGTTCGACATTGTTTTTTTTGTGTTTGTTCACCGTCAACTGTGAACCGATTTTGAAAATTCTTTTTTGTTTGAAAAAGTAAGTTCCGAAATTGGTCCCATTTTAATTTGGTGAAGATCTGATGAAGAACTTCGGAGTTATACAACAGAACTCTTCAATAAAAAACGGCAAATCTCTCGGGATTGCTGCAATCGCATGTCTGTTTATTGTTTATAGGATTTCATAACATAACATCACGCCAGTACGCTCTTAAGGAGTACGCAGATCTCTCATTTCACCGGTTATGTTTCATGAAATCTATTCTGGCGTTATAGTTACCTTACTAACATGCCTATTAGGTAGGTACAACCAAAAAATGAAAAATAAAAAAAACTTTTTTGCAAAAAAATACTACCGACTTCCAAATACAAAACGCAATAAAATTGGTATCTACGAAAGACACCGACTTCAAAAAATAAAGTTATTTTCACTTTGTAGTTTTGTATTTGGAAGTCGGTAGTATTTTTTTGCAAAAATTTTTTTCACTCACAGCAATAATGCCAAGGAACAGGAGAAAAAAAGCTGAACAGCGGCAGCACTCACTCTCACATAAGGTGCACCTCAGCAATATCCGTGGTCTGCACTCGAACCTTGTCGCAGTCCATCACCACTATCCATCTTGAGACTGAGAAACCAGCACTTTTGTTCCTTACGGAGACGCAGATCGGATGCCCGTCAGACGGCGTACCTATCTTAGCCAGGTTTCCCTGAAGAACATGTTCAAGCCACGCGCTAGTGTATGCATGTTCGCCCGTGAGGACATCTGTTATCCGCGTCTCCGTGACCTTGAAGACTCAAATTACTTAGTGCTATGGGCCCTGTTGGACACAGGTCTGGATAAGATTATCAATGTTCCTGTGTCTACCGGTCGCATATCGGTGATCTGGAGACAACCAGGCTCACACAGTAGGTACCTGAGTGAGGAGGCTGATGTGGCTCAGCTACGGTACCCTTTCGCCCAATTAGTGTTACTAGTGGACTTAATTGCCCACCACCAGCAGTGGCTGTTCCCATACCAGTGCACTGACCATGCTGAACGAGAGATGCGAAATCTTTCGAAAGCGCTAAATCTCATCCAGCTGGTCCAAAGGGCAACGAGGGTGCCGGATCACACGCATTCAATTGCTTGGACCTTCTGCTGACAACAAATCCAGACCAACACTCAAGTGTTGATATTGGGTAGTTCCGACCATTGTCTGTGTTGTCGAAGTCTGTATTCCTGTTTCCGTTTATTCGTTTTTTGACACCGACTGCCAAAATTAAAGTTATTTTCACTTTGTAGTGTTTTTGTTTGGCAGTCGGTTGTAATTTTTGTGAAAAAGTTTTTATTTGTAACTTTTTAGTTGTGGTACTTAATGGACCAGTTCTATAGGTTAGCCTATAATGCCCAAAGTGAAGCCATAGAAACTTAAACAAAACTGTGGAATGAGAGTACTTATACCAGGGTGAACTGTTCACACCTGCGTACCTACCCCATTAGAGCGTACCAGTGTGATGATACGTTATGAAATGGTGTATACAATAAACAGACATGCGATTGCAGCTATCCCGAGTGATTTGCCGTCATTTATTGAAGAGTTCTGATGTATCTTTCTTCATCAGATCTTGATGAAAATTAAATGGTTCTGAGGTAGGTAATACATGTGTATTACCACTGTATTTTTTTCTTTTTTATGTAAAAAAGAAAAAAAAATACAGTCGAATTGATAACCTCCTCCTTTTTTGCGAAGTCGGTTAATAAAATAAATATTAGCCGAATCGGGAACAAACTTGTTTCATACCCTGCAGGTAGCAAGGCGTTTTGGTCCCTGGCTAAGTCGGTTGAATAAAACTTCTGTCGCCCCTCACTACCACCACTGCTGAGGCCCAACGGGTCACTGGTCAACTACGCTGAAGATAAGGTAAACATGTTTGCCTCTCTTTGCGGAATCTTCGCGTCTAAACTCTGATGGCGCGCGGCCCCCTCCTTCTGCTGTTGGATGTGAGATGAGTATGTCGGACAATCGCATTCATCAGAGGGATGTCTGTAGGGTGCTGCGTAACCTTGACGTGAATAAGGCTAACCACCAATACCAGCAATTGTACCTACTTAAAACTTGTGCGCCTGAATTGTCTCTTAACTTGACACGCCTATATCGCCTTTCGATAGTAAGTCCTCTGTAAGAGTATGGAATGTGTATTGAATAATAAGCTCCTGGCATACCAAGAAGGCAACGACATCCTTAATGACCGCCAATACCTACAGATTCCGCCGAAATCGGGCAACTGGGGATCTTCTAGCGTATGCCATTCACATGGAGTGAGGCCATCGAGGGGCACGGGGAAGCGCTTGCTGTCTCCCTTGACATATCGAAGGCTTTCGACAGGGTCTGGCACGAGAGCCTTATTGGTAAGCTTCCTTCCTTCGGTCTGCTTAGTGGTCTGTTTGACTGGATTGCAGACTTCCTCATCCGAGTGGTTATTGACTGCTGCTCGTCCGGTCAGTTAAGTATTAATGCCGGAGTCACTCGGGGTCGGTGCTCTCGGCAAAATTGTACTTGCTGCACATTCATACCCTAAGCTGCTAAAAACCGGAACCACTGTTGCTGAGAGATACGTGTCCGGCGCACGGGCTATTGGGCCTCAGAACCGGTCTCTTCGGGAGGCCATGGTTGAGCGCTTGAACCTGTCTTTCGATGCAGTCTCCGAATGGGGCAATGCCAATCTAGTCAGTTTCAATGCTGCTAAGACCCAGGCGTGTCTTTTGCCGCAAAAGAGAGCCAATTCCATTCGGCTCCATCTTTTCGTGGTGTAACCGTGCCGATATATAACGCACCATCTCGACCTTCTTGGTGTTACGCTGACATCGACCCTCAATTTTGGTCCATTCATTGAGGCAAAGGCAGTTGGCTGCAAAAAAGTTGGATGTCCTTGAAAGGTGTGACGGTACTTCACGCCTGAACAGCTGCTCAACTTGTATAAAGCGCAAGTTCGGTCATGCATACTGCTCTCACCTCTGGAACGGATCTGCCAAATACCGTCTTGATGCACTTGAGTCGATTGACAGACGGGCCAAGAGGCTGAAAGCAACATGCATTGGTCGACTCAAAGCTCCAGAGCCTTAAACATCGACGACGAGTGGCCAGCCTGTCGGTTTTCTATCGGTTACATTTCGAGGAGTGTGCGTTGGAACTGCACAATATGATTCAGCCTAGCCCTTTCCATCATCGGACTACAAGACATAAGGCAATACGCCATCGGTACATGGTGGATATCACACCCATACACATTGTTTGCATAGATTCATCGTACATAGAGCTAAAGGAGTGAAGTTCCCTGCCAGAGTTGTTTCCTGATAGGTACAACCTTGGGGTCTTTAAGTCAAGATTGAATATCATCACTTAACATTAGGCGACATAGTGGTCAAACGAGAGCCAAACAAAAAAAAAAAACAGGTATCATTTTATTAAAATATGTGAGCAATTTTGAAATAATTTCTATATGCTTGATAACAAGACTTAAAGCTATGTAAACCTGCACTTGTCATTACATTATTCTTGAAGTCGTAAGGATAATAAAAAATCTTAGATTTATAAATAAAATAACGAGACTAAATTCAGATAAGTAAACACTAATACTTATTTTACACTTAATTTTATAGGGCTAATTTTGTAGAATAATTTTATGTTCCATTTGTTTACCTATAGCCCACTTGCACCAAAATCTTACCTCCGAGTTAGTTGCTAACAGGTTAAATAACTAAAATGTCATACATATTGGCCGTGTTAGCTACATACTCAGAGTTACTAGTCGGACATGGTAAGATAACCCAGGGCGGGTCTAACAAATCCTATGATATTACTATCAAGGTCAAGGTAGATATGATGATTTACATTAACTTCTCAACACCTTATAGAAACAAATATAGGTTGCTTATAAATTTATAATAGCTATTTCCCCAAAACCTCATCTAAAACATTAGGATTCAATCCCTCCAATTGCAATTTTAACTTGACAGCTTGTACTGGCACTCCAACTTGCACCATCTTCACAAACCGGTCATACTCAGGATGGGCTGGCTTGCCTTCTACAACATCTGCTGATTGACTGGGTGCCTCTGGTTCCTTGGTGTCTTGTGCAGCTTCTGTGGCAGGTGTAGAAGATTCTTCTGTAGGCTTAGAAGGAGAAGCTTTTATTGGTTCTGATGGCTTTTCAGCTGGTGTGGCTGTTGTGGTATTTAATTCTGGTATGGATGAGAGCTGTGAAGAAGAGTGAACAGTTAGATATTGCTGGTAAGTATAGGAATACTGGGTCAGGATTTCAGGATTCTACATTTATCAAAATAATGTGAGAAAAATTGACTTAATGTATAAAAAGGTATGGTGGTATTTAGAGTTAGATAAAATTGCCTGACACTACAGGCTGCCATAGGTTTAGCTCATCTAATCTAGGGTCTGATATTCAGTTTACTCGTCATCTAAGTAAGGGCATTTTTAAAGTCATTTAACATACCTTTGACTCCAACAACACCATGGCAGCATTAACTTTCTCAAGTTTTCTATCAAATTCCATCAGCTTCTGTTCACATCTCTTCATGAAGTTGTTCAGGAACTGCACATTCGTCAGAACAAAGTGGTTCACAAATGCTATTGTGCGCTTCTGTTGTAATGCTGCAACCTGAAATCGGAATAATTATGAATCTCTTTGTGAGGTTTTTAAGTGCTTGGACTAGTAAAGTAGTTTGCTAAGACCAGAGTTAACCCCTTGAGTGCCCGAAATGTGTACGTGAGACAACGGCTTTTTTATATTTCTGTAATTACGCGCATTCAACCGATTAATCCTAGAAGCCTCTAAATCCCTAAAGCTTACTTGAGAACCCTTATTGAATCTGAGTGTTTTGAACCAAAGCTCAGTAGGCGATCAGGAACTTACCTTTGTCAAATCTACGTTTGCGAGCTCCTGGCTCATCATAGTTTCCTCCAGAGTCATTATTAGGTCGAGTTTATAACCGGGTATCTTCGGCAATCTAAAACTATACCTTTACGTGTGAAATGGTGCTGTTGTGCGTCAATTCGATGAAGGTTCAGATACTATAGAAAGTTAAGGTCTTTTGGTGTAATCATTAAGTTTTCAAGGCTTAGAATAATTTCTACCTAACAATGTACTTTGTTCACATTTTCTTTGAAACTCAGTTTCTAGATTCTGAAAATATCAACATGTCAACAGCTTGACGTGACATATAACAACAAATCTGACAGTAGGTCAGACAGAAGGCAGTAGAGAGACCAAAATAAAAATGTGAAAACTAATTCTGCATAATACTTAAATGGTTCAGATAATATCAGTGTTTTTTCATCTTTATCCATTGTCTTCTGCAAATCACCACCAGTGCTTTTGAATGTCACATGCTAGAGTAATTTTTTTCTATGATGAACAGCTATTGAACCGGTAAAAACCACATTAAAATACATTTTTATTTACTACAGCTGACTTTGACACTGTGCTTTGACTGAATGGATATATTATTTTCCTCTATGACTGGCTCCTGGCTCACAGAGAACTTTCTATTAGAACTGGCCCTTTCAGAATATTCTTTTTTCTCCTTGCTTGAGTACACACTTCAGTTTTCTCCTTTTATGTTGTTGCTGCAACACTTCAGCTAAAAAACCTAGTATCCAAAACTTTAAAATATTTTGAAGCGTGGGTCAAAAAGAAAAACAAAGTTATTTGTCAACAAAAAGCAAGCTGTCACACGCAACACAAATTCTATATTAGTAAAATATCCCTAAGCAGATTCAGATAAATACTTAAAAAGAATGTCTGGGGAAGTTGTTGTGGACGCGTTACCGTACATCGACCAGGGTTATGATGACCCAGGAGTCCGGGAAGCCGTAAGAAATTGCACATAACCTTACACTTTTATGTTCATTCTGCTCGTTTTTGCAGATATCATGGTTTTATTTAGGCCTAGATACCTTGAGAACAGCACTTCTTTTTCTAAGCTATAACGATAATATTATACCATTTGTTTCTTAATGAGGTTTTGTGAGTAACTTACTTTTTCTTTCGCAAACCTCTATCATTCTTCTTTCTTTTCATTGAATGTTTTCCCTCAATGTATGAGTGTATGACCTGTCTTAACTAATTCATGGTATCTTTCAGGCCCTGGCTATGGTAGAAGAAGAATGTCGTCGATACCGACCAACTAAGAACTATCTAGAAAATGCTGGCCCTGAGCCCAGCACAGCATTTGAGACCACAGCGTTGCAGAGAGAGATGGAAAGGGTGCAACAACGGTTACCTATGGAGCCTCTGTCTATGAAGCGGTAAGTAAAGTGGAAACCAACCAAAGTAATATTATCTTATTTTTTAAGACATTTTAACTATGTGCTTCTAATAGCTTGGATATATCTGGTCAGTAAATTTTTTCTAGAATCAGTTTAGTGTGAGAGCTGTCACAACAGTTTGTGGGAGCATATTCCATTGTGTTAACACTATGCTATGAATTGTTATGTCTTCTGTCTTCTTGCCAAATGCAGCAATATTAGAATAGGTAGTCTATTTATTTATTTGTTTCACCAACAATTGTATACACTGGTATAAGTAAATTCAATAGAAGCAAAAAATCAGAATAAAGTGTAACAATCACTTACAGTTAAACTTTGCATGCACACAAAACATTGTCGTAACTTACAAGAAAATAGAAATAAAAGACTACACTGTCCAAGTTGCACTAAATTAAACTTAATAAATAAATTAAACTAAATCAAAATTAAACTAAATAACACTAGGTATTATAAAAATGAAAGTAGCACACTCAGCGAGATAATGCAGGAAATGCTAGGAAACTCAATGTTCAGGAAGATACTTATAAAAACTGGCTTTCAATTTGTCTACACCAGCTAACTTGTTATGTTGCAACTTTAATATGAAAATACATAATTTTTTATTGTTATAAAACATGACATACATTACTATTAAAATTATCTCCCATCTTTTACAGTTATGAATTACCACCACCTCCAGCCGGCCGGCTTGGTGAGCCGACAGCCTGGGTAGAGTCTGTAGACAACTCCCATGCACAGCTGTCACACCAAGCGATCAGAGTGATGAACTTGGAACTGCAGCTACAGTACGGCACAGAAGCATGGAGGTCATACCTCAACACATTGCAGGCACTAGTGACGCGGTCGCAGAATGTACATAGTCAATTAAGGTGTGTAGACTATTGTTTAGTAACAGTTTTATGATATAACTTTGAATAATGATTCTTTTTAGAATTAAAATTTATTGTGTTCTGTACGACTGGTAATAGCTGTTACCTGACCCACCCTGCCATTAGCTGACTCACTAAAATTTTGACTATATTGAACCTTCTGCAATTAGCAGTAAATAAGTGTTATTCGATATAATTATATGAACTTATCGAACTAGAACAACTAAGATAGGCAAATATTATAATTAGATCTTTAACACATAACATTAGGGTAGATAACAAAATGATAAATATCCTAACGCTAACGTTTTAAAGATCAAATTTGTATATCTGTATTATCACTGTATTTGTTCATCGAGTTGCGCTAGTTTGATAAACTCATACAAAATATATAATCCTTAACACAACTATTACCGACTGTACTTGTGTCCCATCAAAGCAACTTTTTTGTTGGTAGCATCATAGTGGTAATCTAAGATAAATTGTTTGTTTGTATGTTTAGAAAAAGTAATCTCTGTCAGGCCTGACTTAAATAAATAGTACATTATTGCATTGCAGGTCGAGTATGAGATTGACTTCACTAATACGAGACAGGCAATTGCCATTTCCGCCGAGGCATATATAGTGCTTTTCTCAAAAGAATGCATGGAAATGGAAAAAAAATATAATTTTTATATTATACATTTAATTTTTTAAAAGTTACAACATTGCTGGAGCATTGTAATATTCCAAATTCAAAAAACGCTCCAGCAATGGATTTGGTCAACATTGCTGGAGCGTTGTAATGTTCCAAATTCAAAAAACGCTTCTGCAATGGGTTTGATTTTCTTTTTCCGTAAATTCGATACTTTGCGTGTTCTGTTTTCGAAAATAATGACAATATTTCCATGCATGTTTGAGAAAAAATGTTTTACTGCTTAGAAATCTATACTGTTGCTCAGTTATTGGCATTTTTTATCCTTGTTCCTGTTTTATAGGCCACTGAAACAACGCTCTTGAACAAGCATAGTATATAATACTCACAATGGATCTTTGTGTGTCTGGATTGGCTGCAAGAGCCTGCGCAGTAGCTATTTTTGTGTCATTATTAAAAGTGAAAATAGCATTGTATAACTGTCTCTTTCACTCGCTTAAGTTTGTCACATCATCCTATCTCGCTTACTCTATACAGTTAAACTGTTTTTTGCGCAATAGTTGGCAGAACTACCTTCAGACACACAGAGATCCGTTGTGAGTATTATAGTGTGCTATAAAATCTTAAAATACCTTACCATAGTATTACTTTATATTTTAGATTAATTTGGCACAGTTGTAGCTTAAACCTAATTTTAATAATTTATCACCATTTATATTATCTACCAGGAAACAAATAGCTTCAGTGAACTGGGAGCGCAAACGGTCACAAACGGCAAGCGGCGCCAGATTACGAGCGCTGCGGCGGCGGTGGGCGCAGTTGGTGTCTGACAACTACCGGCTCGAGCGCGCCATCATGCAGCTCGAAATACAGATGCAGAAGGTAATGTAATGGTTTTATGACTTCGTGAGTCTGCCAAACATGTTCAATTTAGTGGGTATTGTATATACCTCACACTACATAGTCTTGTATATTTCTAGTCTCCCTCAATCTAGAATATAACATGGTCTAATTTTCACCAACTCTATGGCAATGACAAGAAATAGTAGCAAATAAAGAATGCCAAATATAATAACTGTGATTGTGTTAACAGGCAAAGGGAGAAGCATCTGCCGACGACGGAGAGCCAGCAGATTTGGAAGCTGTTAAGAATTTACCAGACAAACTGAACTCTGAAACAGAGAAAGAAGTACAAAAGAAGATTGAAGACATGTTTGCTGATTAGTTTAAGTATTATTGTAGGTAAAATAAAATACGACTGTTTCTGAATGAAACTCAGATCAAATAAAAAGTCAGTACAGTTATACGTGTGCGCGTATAATTGTGTATTTATACGGCAAGGCTTAGTTTGAACCGGCTTCACTTTGTTGTTTGCAACGTTCCATCTTGACTTTTTATTTGATCTGAGGAATGAAATAAATAACATTTTCTACATGACTTTTTTGATGGAAGCAATATATTGAAGACTTTTGTATTATATTTCGTTTCCATTACAATAAACTCTATAAATAACTGGTTAATCAATTTTTTTTTTATTTCACATAGGCCTACATGGGCACATAAAAAATGCCGACAATGGTGCACGCGGTATCGTTTAGTTATTTTCCTTGAGGCGTTATCAGCAGCACAATCCGCACCCCGATCGAGGTCATCAATCCCGAAGCATTTGCGGGATTGATTCCAATTTTTTGTTTATTTTTTTTTTGTCGCCGTGCACGCCCTTGCATTGCAACCAATAAACGGGGTGATACTTGTGTCGCCCGCCGGCCTGTCTCCAATGCCGTGGGTGGACAAAAAGTCTCCCGGCTGCCGCGTTGCTATCGCTACATGCGCGCACTTTCATATAAACCCATAGACAGTAGACTTGATGTGAGAGACAAATTACTAGTGGCGGAGACAAAAGTTTCTCGTGTGTGCTATCTCTAATCAGCACACTGTCGTGATATTGTGAACGCATTCGTAAAAATTTTGAAACTGTAAACACAGAACGCATAATATTTTTTTCGTTCGATTGTCATTTGTCGTGATCTGCGGTCAGCGGTGATCTGTCAATCTAGTTTTATTTTATTTAAAAATGGCGGACGATGCGTCGAGCAGTAGCGGTTGCACCGGCAATTTAATAGATAACTCAATAAATCAGGATGAGTTGATTATGAAACAACAGCGTGAGATAGAGAAAGAGGTAAGCACCGTAAAATTATCCAATTTGGATGCGAGATAACCTTTGTTTTTCGTAAAATCATATTACAACTTTGACATTGTGTTGTGTTTGTTTTGCAGATATCGGAAACGATACCGCTCGTGGGTGAACTTGAACCATTGTCGTCACTAGAAAAGGAATATAACGAAGATCCAGTGTACCTGTTAAAAGTAAAAGATTTGTCATCTAAATATAAGTATATCAGGAGAACGCGGCCGGACGGCAACTGTTTCTTCCGTGCGTTCTCCTACGCGTATTTAGAACACCTTCTGACGGATAAGAGTGAATTCGATAAGTTTTATGAAATAGCGAAGAATTCAAAGGATATTCTTGTTGCCTTAGGCTTCTCACAGTTCACAGTGGAAGACTTTTACGAGACGGTGAGTATTTTTTTATAAATTTTCGAGGTTAGATTGATAATGTTGTTGTTTTGCTTACGCCTACATCATATCTTTGTATCTGTATCAAAATACTGAGACATCAATATTTTAAAACTAGCTAAGTAAATGTCGTACCTCGCGCTTTTAGGCAAATGTAGAGTATATTGGTATTTGTTAGTAAAATTTACGTCATAATAAACATTATCACCTTTCAAGTTCATAGGTCAAATTTTTTTTGTAGAAAATTAATTTAGTGACAGACAGGTATGGAAACTTAAAATTTCATGATTTCAAGCCACCTGATAATGTGGTAAATACTGTTATTTAAACATGGGAGAGCAATCAATAACAATGTTTGAGCTGGAAAAAATTATGATAACCACAGAACTGTTTGGCATAGGCTATCATGGTTCATTGAATTGCACTACTATCTTGGTTTTATCTTTCACCTCTGTTTTACCTATGCAAGGTAGTGCATTTATTAAAGAATTTTCAGTTAATGAATATGCCTACCTACCTACCTGCCTGCCTGCTAATGGTTCAAGTAATAATAATGATAGCAATGACTAACCCATGATTTCTGAATTGAAAATTTTGCATTATGTGCTAATGTTAAAGTTTGAAAATTTCTCATGTTAGCACAAGAACTTTATGTTAGTCATCATCACCATCGTCAGCCGAAAGACGTCCATGGACTCCCCAAGTGTCGCCACCGGTCCCGTGTGTCTCGCATCCAGTGGAACCCTGCTATCTGCACCGGGACATCGATACACCTAGTGGGAGCCCTTCCAATGCAACGCCTTCCACCTTGCCACCCCAGAACTTTTCTACCCCATTCGTTCTGCGAGCAATGTGCCCACTGCCACTTAAGTTTGACAATTCTTCAGGCTACGTTGGTAACCCTGGTTCTCTTGTGGATCTCCACATTTCTAATACGATAATGCAAGGAATCTCTGAGCATATTCCTCTCCATTGCCCTTTTGGTTACTGTCAGCTTTCTGATGAGGCCCATTGTGAGTGACCATGTCTCAGAGCCATAAGTCATCACTGGCAACACACTGGTCATAGACATTCATCTTAAAACACTGGCTGGTAAGTTGGACTAGAAGATACCGTGCAACTTCCCGAATACTGCCCAGCCGAGTGAGATTCAATGGTTGACCTCTTCTTGAAGTTGGCCCTAACTCTACACTCGAAGTCGTCCACAACTTCGAGTGTAGAGTCTCCAACCTTGATAGGAGTGGGTGTAACATGGGCATTCAACATCACCTACTCTACTGAGGTCATCGAGCATTGTACTAAGGTTCTCCATGGTCTCAGCCATGACCACTATATCGTCGGCAAATCGAAGGTGAGTGATGTACTCACATTGACGTTAAGGCCTAGCCCTCTCCAGTCCAGAACTCTGTCTCACACCTCGCTGCATGAGGATAGGTTCTGAGGTCTGATCCTGAAGTCGAACTGATTTGATGGCGTTTTTGTACAAACACTTCATCACTGTGATGAACCAGTAGTCGATTTGGCACCGTTGGAGAGACTGCATTACAGCCCAAGTCTCGATCGAATCGAAGGCTTTCTCGTAGTCCACAAACGCTAAGCAGAGAGGCAGGTATTTACGGAATCCGGCTTTTTCGGAAGGCTGGAAATCGTCAAAACTGCGCGCGTTACGATGACTCTTGAAAACAGCTTGTAGACATGGCTAAGAAGTGAGATGGGCCTATAGTTCTTCAGCAGGGCATTGTCACCCTTATTGAAGATGAGTACCTTCACACCCCTGCACCATGCCAGTGGCTTTTTCCCCTCGAGTATGACGAAATCAAACAGCTTCTGAAGGGCCTTTAGTAATGGTTTTCCACCCGCCTGCAGGATTTCGGCATTAAAGCGGCGGAGTTCGCTTTTTAAGGATTTTGGGATGCGTCTATTTAGCTGCCGGCATTTCAACGCATCGTCTGAAGACTGCAGGATCATCTCACGCCTCTCCTTCATGAGAAGGATCAGAGAGCATTTTGTTTTTATCTGTACGGCGGGTCTTGAAAAACTTGACTCGACCGTATTCGACCCATTCGACAGTATCACTGTATTCATCCACGCAGCTGCCTAGGC
The DNA here is from genome assembly GCA_964057195.1 of Orthosia cruda. Lineage (NCBI taxonomy): Eukaryota > Metazoa > Arthropoda > Insecta > Lepidoptera > Noctuidae > Orthosia > Orthosia cruda. The sequence continues at coordinate 850,564 of OZ059845.1, read as the reverse complement.
ACTTGAAACGATTCTAGAGTTCGAGCTGAAAGCTCTCGAGGTTTTGGATCTGGATCTGTGCTGGACGGAGCGTAGACTTCATCAGTCACGACCTTTCAGGCATGATATTAATGTTCAATGTGCCTCTTACCATGTGTTTGTCTCTACCTCGTCGTCGGGGTGTGCTGATGTCGGGGCGTAGACCTGTATGACCTTCAGCGAATATCTTGAGGATATTCTGAGTATAAGGTGCGCCACCTTGGTCGACACACTCTATCTTCACCACGTTGTATACAAGAGACTTATGGACGATAAACCCGACAGCACCCTAGGACTGGCGGTCACACTCTCGGAAAGAGAGCAGGTTACCGTATTTGAGGATTATCGAGTCCTCTTCTCCCCTCTGTTCGGACTTCAGATAACCCTATAATACTCCACCGTAACCTGCTCAATTCTGCCTCGATTTCGGCTATCTACTCGTCGGTCCGGAGTGTTCGCGTGTTAATGTTGCCAGGCTCAGTCATCGGTGTTTATTGGGGTAGCTGGGTCCATGCCGGCGATTCTTAGCAGCCCTTGCTATGCCATAACCTCAACCCCTACCGTAGCCGAATGAAGACAAGCTGCCGGGGCCATTTTTTTGGTGTGTCTATAGTTTAGGGGGTGTTGCCATTATCGCCACGCTTGGCAGGCGGGTTGGCAATCGCAGTACCGTTCAGCGGAGCGACGCAACAAAATATATTGTATGAGATAAAAGTGTCGCGTCGCATAGTTCCGCTGCCGCGTAGTGCGGTTTATCTCATACAATATCATACAAAGTATATTTGGTCATGTCGCGTCGCGTCGCTTCGCTGACGCGTATTGCGGTTTGACCTTAAGCCTACCTAGTGCTGATAACTGCTAAATATTTTTTTTAATTACCTACTTAATAACGTTGTATTGAATATAATAACTTCAAACACGTTTTTTAAATTCCAGTTTATGGAAGTAGTGCAACGGGTCGGCGAGCAAGCTGGTGGCTCTCCCTCCTCCCTAGACTCAGTGAGAGCCGAGCTGCACGACAAGTTCAACAAGCAGGGCTACTCTGACTACATTGTGGTGTACCTGCGTCTCGTCACCTCCGGCCAGCTGCAGACTGAGAATGACTTCTACCAGAACTTTATCGAAGGACCTCGCACTGTGACGGAGTTCTGCAGACAAGTATGTATAGTTGGCCTTAGTTTCAGTTTCCTTCATAAACTAAAAAAATAATGACAAACTAATCACAAAATAGTGTTTGCTTAGACCAGGACTAATTTACATAAGCCTAGAGAATTCCAAACAACAGGTTGATTCAAATTACTGGCAGCCTGTAAAACAAGACTAGTTGCTGCGCTTTAGGTAATTCATTTGACAGCGTGGGTGAGGTATAATCTTTACAGCTACCTTTAAGTTTGGATCGACCTGTACTAGGCTTGATGTGGTCTTGACAATAAAACCAAAATTAATTTATTCTAATTACTCGTCTAGAATCGGCTCCTAATTTATGTTGCCATGAGTATGACTCAGTAAATTTACGAAAGTTCTCATTCTCAGAAAATGTTGATTGATTTGAGATTGTTTCTTTCCAGGAAGTGGAACCAATGTATAAGGAGTCTGATCATATTCACATAATAGCACTGAGCAACGCTCTGAACGCCGGCGTCAGAGTGAAATACATGGACCGCGGCGAGGGAAGCCAGGCGAGTCAGGTATGCATCGAAACCTTTATGATTTACTCCTTTACTCCATCATCCTAGCTGGAGAGGTTGCTGTGTCGTTGGAGTCAAGCTGCAAGATAAATCTCGACAACAGGATCACATGAAATTGTGGTTTTATTTATTTCCTTTTAGTAAATGTAAGGTTTCGTCGATTTTAGAAGCGGGTACAGGATTATGTCCCCTTGTCTCAGCCTTTGATTTCTTTCTGCGATGCAACAAAATGCCTTTATCTATGTATCAGCAATAGTTGTAGGGAACATAGTGAAGGTTTCATTAACATCAGATGATTTATGGTAGGATGTGTCCGGACCGAGTCGTGGCGAATATGATGCAGAAAAGAGACCTGACTATAAAGGAATGGTACTATTTATTAATGTTTTATAATTATTTATATTTGCTTATCGTAGTTTTAAATGGTACACCGTGCGGCGACCGCGATGAACTCGGTCATTATCGCGATCACAACGCTATCGACATCATAAAAGTTAGTTTTATTTTTATTAACGACTAGCTGTTGCCACTCGGCTTCGCTCCCGTCAACTGGCTACCTACCCTACCCTACATACATGATTGCTGCGTAACTGAAACCAGCGCACGCAACGGAAACTCTCAAAAAGAATATTTTTGCCCGTTTTGCAACATTTTTCATTTATGCTGCGCTCCTATTGGTCGTAGCGTGATGTTATATAGCCTATAACCTTCCTCGGTAAATGTACTATCCAACACAATAAGAATGTTTCAATTCCAACCAGTACTTCCTGAGATTAGCGCGTTCAAACAAACTCTTCAGCTTTATAATATTAGTATAGATAGGCTCGCGCTTGACCACTATCTCACCTGATGGTAAGCGATGATGTGATCGGCGGTGAAGGAAGCTAGTCTAGAAGTAACCTATTCACTCTTGACTTAAAGATCTCTAGGTTGTAGCTAGGAAACAACGACTCCGGCGGCGAATTCCACTCCTTAGCTGTACGCACAATGAAAATATTCCCAAAACGCTTTGTGCGTAACTATGTGTTGGATGTCCACTATGCATAGTTATCGCCAAATTTTTGGCCGCCCTGAAGTTGGCTACAATGCCAATGTAAATCTCATACAAAAACAGCACCGCGCCCGTCTTGCGCATCGGAAAGCCAACTCCAAGAAGTTTGGCGAGAATTATACCGATGGCGCATTGTCGTACGTCTTGCTTGTTGTCAGATGATGGAAAAGGCTAGGCGATCAAATCGTGCAGTGCCATACGAAGTTCAAGGCTCTGGAGCTTTGAGCCGACCAGTGGATAAGAGTTAGACATACGCATGTTAAAAGAGCCAAAGCTAAAGGCGATTCGGAACACTCCGCAAGTCGTTGCGCAGTAACAAATTCATGTGACAGCGGGACCCGGAGGTAGAGTATTGCGCAGCGAACCTCACAGACATTGATTTTTAATCTACCTATATTGTTGTAACGAGTAAACAGGCTCCTTTTGTTCGCACTCTTTTTATCATAACCCTTATCCATCACTTTCCATCGGAAAATTGGCAGAGCAAGCCCATTCTGTCATAGAAAAATTACTCTACATTTTGTACCTATTTGTCTGGACTATTCTGGAATCATCCTTTTTCTTGTACTCGAAAGACTTAACAATAGGCACCAAAGACTTTTTTAACCGACTTCAAAAAAAGGAGGAGGTTCTCAATTCGTCGGAATCTTTTTTCTTTTTATGTATGTTCCCCGATTGCTCAAAGACGCCTGGACCGATTTGAAAAAAACTTCTTTTGTTTTGAAGGGTATACTTCCTAGTTGGTCCCATAGTCATCAGGTCAGGATCTGATGATGGGATCCTAGAGAAATCGAGGGAACTCCTCAAATATTATATACATACATATAGTGATTTTGGTATTTTTATCAACAATGCAATTACTTGCACTCAGAAAGTATAATTTGGTGAAGTGGAACTGATGAAGAAGACCACAGATGGCCACTGGAACTCTTAAATGCTAAGTATGTCACGGGTATAAAATATCTCGAATAGTTAACCGACGATGATGAAGCAAATACTTATAAACGAATGGCACTGATGAAAATGGTACCATTGAACTGTTCTGATGATGAAGCTGGCAGGTAGGCACTGGACCTCTGAAATAAAACAATGTTTCCTAGTCGTGCTTGGCTTATTAGAATCGTCATGAGATGTACTTTGGCCATAAATGATTATCATGTTAATTGGAGATACCTACCAAAACTAAAAAGAGAAAAATAAAAACTTTTTAACAAAAAATCAAACCGACTTCCAGAACAAAAAACTACAAAGCAAAAAATAACTTTCTTTTCCGAAGTCGGTGTCGAAATTTACAAAAAATGGTTACAAAAGACACCGACTTCGGAAAAGAAAGTTATTTTTTGCTTTGTAGTTTTTTGTTCTGGAAGTCGGTTTGATTTTTTGTTAAAAAGTTTTTTTGTTAATCAGTTTTTTTAGTAACACACACACACACTACTAAGCCAATAAAAAAAGGAGATTTTTGGTAACAAACACAGTTAAGGACCAAGTGAGATTATTTGCCTTGAACTGTGTGTTACTAAAAAAACTGTTGAACAAAAATGTCTTTGGTGCCTATTGTTTTTCGTTTTTCGACAACTACACCGGAAAGGAAAGTTATTTTTCGTTTTGTAGTATTTTGTTTTGGAAGTCGGTATTTTTTTGTTATAATGTTTTTATTTTTCTCTTTTTAGTTTTGGTAAGTAGTTACCTCAAATTACGATGAAAATGATTTACAGTCAAAGCACATCTCATGACGATTCCAATAAGCCCAAACACGACTAGAATACATTGTTTAATTTCGGAGTTCCAGTGCTCACCTTCCGGGCTACATCATCAGATGAGTTCGATGGTACCATTTTCATCAGTACCATTTAAAAGTATTTGCTGCATCATAGTCGTTTAACTATTCGAAATATCTTATACCCGTGACATACTTATCATTATGGAGTTCCAGTGGCCATCACTGATCTTCTTCATCAGTTCCACTTCACCAATTGATACTTTCTGAGCGCAAATGATTGCATTGTTGATGAAAATACCAAAATCGGTATGTGTATGCCTATAATAATTGAGGAGTTCCTTCGATTTCCATGGGATCCTATAATCAGATCCTGACTACGGGACCATCTGGGAAGTATAGCTTTTCAAAATAAATAAGAATTTCCAAATCGGTCCAGGCATATTTGAGTAATCGGAGAACATACATAAAAAGATGCAGACGAATTGAGAACTTTTCCTTTTTTTGGATTCGATTAGAAACTTTCCACTATATAATAAACCGACATTCAAAGCAAAACACTAAAAACGTGCGAAAATAACATTCGTTTCGGAAGTCAGTGTCGCAAAACTACCAAAGATACCGACGATTGTGATCAAGTTTTCTTTTTAGTTTTGGTACATCAAAACTGAATCATAAAATAAATCAAAATACCCTTAATAACTCAATTTACACATCCGTGCTGTTTGTCGTTAAGGAGTTGTTGTATGTTCCTCTATATCTGTATATCTTGAAAACTGATGAACCGATTTTATAAATCCAATATTGCCAAATATGAACATGTTGTCTGTCTTCCAGGTGATAGCGCACGACTTCCCCGAGGGTTCGAAGCCGCTGGTACACCTGCTGTACCGGCCCGGACACTACGACATCCTGTACGCGTGATCGTGACCCCTCAACTCTTACGATAATAAAGTTAATTATCTTACGTACCATACTGTTTTATTTTACCTCTGGCACAGATAATATAATACTAGCATACCTCTAGGTTCAGACCATGTAGAACAATGACTGTTCAGCAACTCTGTTATTAACTAGGTTGGCGCAGTGGTTGAGCGATTGGCTGCTGCGCTGCGTGTTGCGGGTTCGATTCCCGCACAGAACAAATATTTGTATGGCCTACAGATAGTCGTTCCGGACCTGGCCATTTGTGTATGTCTATACTAATAGTATAAAGAGGTACAGTTTGTGAGGTTGTAGGGGGTAATCTCTGGATCTACTGAACTGATTTACATGAAATTTGGCATGGAGATAATTTGAGACCCTGGGAAGGACATAGGTTAGTTTTTACGCGGGCAGAAGCTAGTGAGTTTATATGTTTGTAAACGCACCCACGATCATCATCATTTCAGCCGAAAGACGTCCACTGCTGGACATAGGCCTCCCCCAGGTGTCGCCACGTTCGATCCCGTGCGTCTCGCATCTAGCGCATTCCCGGAACCTTAAGCAGCAGCCTTTTTGCGTAATAAATTCGGCGAGGCAAAGAGTATGAACAATGGACCAATAACATAGACGGAAATCCACATCGCGTCTTTCATCTCGGCCTGTGATTGGTCGATTGTTCATACTCTTTGCCTTGCCGAATTCATTATGCAATAAGGCTGCAGGTCATCGTTCCACCTAATGGGAGGCCTTCCAACGTATCATCTTCTGGTTCGCGGTCACCATTCCAGACCTTTTCAGCCCCATCGTCCAATCTTTCTGCGAGCAATGTGCCCTGTCCACTGTCACTTAAGTTTCACAATTCTTCGGGCTTTGCCGGTAAGTTTGGTCTACCTGCGGATTACCTCATTTCTGATGCTATCACGCCAAGGGCGGATCCAGGATTTTTTTCTGGGAGGGGCACAAGGAGCGGACGGACAAAAAAATCAACAATAACTATCAGAAATAAACTTGAAGTATCATACTTCATGTTTATTTCTACAAGTTCAAGTATGTATAGGAAGGTTTATGAAAGACAAGAGTTTCACTCATGTTTTTCCTGTTCATCATCATCATCATATCAGCCGAAAGACATCCACTGCTGGACATAGGCCTCCCCCAACCGTAGCCACATTGATCGGTCCCGTGCGTCCCGCATCCAGCGGATCCCCGCAACCTTCACCGGGTCATTGGTTCACCTGGTGCGAGGCCTTCCAACGCAACGTCTTCCGGTTCGCGGTCGCCACTCCAAAAATTTTCTGCCACATCGGCCATCTGTTCTGCGAGCAATGTGCCCTACCCACTGCCACTTAAGTTTGGCAATTCTTCGGGCTATGTCGGTAACCCTGGTCCTCTTGCGGATCTCTACATTTCTGATTCAATCACGCAAGGACACTCCGAGCCTGGCCCTCTCCATTGCCCTTTAGGTGACTGTAAGCTTTCTGATGAGGCCCATTGTAACCGACCACGTCTCAGAGCCATAGGTCATAAGTGTGTATTACATTGGTCATAGACTTTCGTCTTGAGACACTGTTGTAAGTTGGAGGAGAAGATACCGCGCAGCTTCCCGAATGCTGCCCGGCCGAGTAGGATTCGACGGTTGACCTCTTTCTCAAGGTTGGACCTGCCTAGCTGGCGTTTGTCCCAGGAAGACACGGTCATCCATGGCATCGGCTGTGGATTCACCGACTTTGATAGGAGTGGGTGCGGCATGGGCGTTCAACATCACCTTGGTTGTCCATGTTCATTTTTGTACCCACTCTTTCGGAAGCTCTACTGCGGTCATCAAGCGTTGTACTGGGGTCCTCAATGGTCTCCATGATAGCTTTATCATCGCCGAACCGAAGTTGAGTGATGTGCTCGCCGTTGGCTTTGATGCCTAGCCCTCTCCAGTCCAGAACCTTGAAGACATCCTCCAGTGCAGGGATAGTTTATTTCTGTTATTTTTAGGGTTCCGTCCCTCGAAAGGAAAAAACGGAACCCTTATAGGATAACTTTGTTGTCCATCCGTCCGTCCGTTTGTCTCTCAAGATCCTTTTTCTCAGGAACGCGTGGAGGTATCAAGCTGAAATTTATATCAAATACTCAGGTCTACTGTCCTTTGAAGCCAACGCAATCAAAATATACAGCCGTTTATGCCGCAAATTTCCGCAAATTTTCGACACCCGCAAAGGAATCAAAACCTACAGGGTACTTCACGTGAACTTAGAATCTTGAAATTTGGTACGAAGCAACGTCTTATAGCACAGATAAAGGATAAATTGCAAAAACCGTAAATTTTAGAACTCTGATAATTTGATTTGCTTCTAAGTATGTACTGTGATGGAATCTCCACAGTACACAATATACCGTCTGGGGGGGGCACGTGCCCCCCCCTAAATCCGCCCTTGTATCACGCAAGGAAACGCCGAGCATAGCTCTCTCCATTGCCCTTTGGGTGACTTTAAGCTTTCTGATAAGGCCCATTGTGAGCGACTACTTCTCGGTCCCATAGGTAATCGCTGGCAACACACCTGCGGTCAATTAGAAGATAAGATACCGCGCAGCTTCCCGAACGCCCAGCTGAGTCTGATTCGACGGTTGACATCTTTCTCGAAGTTAGACTTACCCAACTGGACCGTTTGTCCTAGGTAGACATAATCGTCTATAACTTCGAGTGTAGAGTCTCCGATCTTGACAGGAGTGGGTGTGCTAAGGTCATGGGCATTCGCTATGACCTTAGTTTTGTCCATGTTCATTTTAAGACTTATTCTTCCGACCGGAAGCTCTACTGAGGTCATCGAGCATTGTAGATTCTCCGATCTTGATAGGAGTGGGTGTTACATGGGCATTCACCATGACCTTAGTTTTGCCCATGTTCATTTTAAGACTTATTCTTCCGACCGGAAGCTCTACTGAGGTCATCGAGCATTGTACTGAGGCCCTCCTTGGTCTCAGCCATGACCACTATGTCGTCGGCAAACCGAAGATCAGAGCCATGAGACGCCATTAAGGTTGATGCCTAGCCTCCTCCAGTCCAAGACCTTGAAGACATCCTCCATCGCGCAGCTTCCCGAACGCCCAGCTGAGTCTGATTCGACGGTTGACATCTTTCTCGAAGTTAGACTTACCCAACTGGACCGTTTGTCCTAGGTAGACATAATCGTCTATAACTTCGAGTGTAGAGTCTCCGATCTTGACAGGAGTGGGTGTGCTAAGGTCATGGGCATTCGCTATGACCTTAGTTTTGTCCATGTTCATTTTAAGACTTATTCTTCCGACCGGAAGCTCTACTGAGGTCATCGAGCATTGTAGATTCTCCGATCTTGATAGGAGTGGGTGTTACATGGGCATTCACCATGACCTTAGTTTTGCCCATGTTCATTTTAAGACTTATTCTTCCGACCGGAAGCTCTACTGAGGTCATCGAGCATTGTACTGAGGCCCTCCTTGGTCTCAGCCATGACCACTATGTCGTCGGCAAACCGAAGATCAGAGCCATGAGACGCCATTAAGGTTGATGCCTAGCCTCCTCCAGTCCAAGACCTTGAAGACATCCTCCATCGCAGCTTTGAACAGTTTCGGAGAAATGACGAAATTATGAAGTCTATCTCACTTTTGGTTGCACCATCGGGTCTCTGGCAGGTACACTTCCTGTGTCCTATCTCCGACTTAAGAAAGCGTGAGCTTTCTTAAGTCGGAGATAGGAGATCATCATGTAGAGGCAAGGGCCTCTATATGATGAACTCCTATAAAACTGGCCAGTAGGTGATCCCGGTGGTTCCGACATCCAACTCCAAATTGACATGCAGCTCATCATCGTCGCGTTTGCCCAATTTTGCGTTGAAGTCCCCCATGACAACGGTGAAGTGAGTTTTCAAAACATGCATGGCTAGAAATATCCTCATACATGGTATCAGACTCGTCGTCGGGGCGTAGACCTGTACGACCTTCATCGAATATCTCGAGGATATATAAACTGGCCGACACACTCTCGATCTACACCACGTTATTCACAAGGGACTTGTGGACGAATAAACACGACACCACCCTGGGGCTGCCGGTCACCCTCTCGGAAATAGAGCAATTTTCGCTAAGCTTCCCCTCTCTTCGGACTTCAGATAACCCACGTTTCCTATAATACTCCATCGTAACCTGTTCAATTCCTCTTCGAGTTCGGTGAACTTCTCGTAGGTCCGCGTGTTGTACGTTGCCAGGTCAAGTCGTTTGTTGGGGTAGCCGGGTCTCGAGATTCTTAGTACACTTTGCCATGCCGTAACCTCGACCGTTACCGTAATCGAGGGTAGGCAGGCTGCCGGGCCTGGCAGCAATTTGTGCTATTCATGGAGGGGGGGAAGGGGGGGTTCCATAATCGCCACGCCATTTATCGAATAAGGAGTTTCCGAGTATCTGAATTGCGTGTTGTGACACTTTAAATTCATCTAACTTTTGATATAGTGAACCGATTGTGATAAAACAAAAACTAAGTAATACTTCAGTTACTCAAAAATTTTATGCATAAAAGTTATCTACATTGGCTTCGTACATTTTACGTGATGACAACTAAAGACAAAAATGCTGGCAATGGGTTCTTTTGGTTATCCTTTAACACCCTGGTTATTTTTTGGAAAAATATAATACAAATTGGCCAAGTGCGAGTCGGACTCGCGCAAGGATTCCGTAGTGTTCGTAGTCGCAGCGGAAAAATGTCGAATATCTTAATTTCAGTTTAACAGATAGTTAGTGTATGACGTCGTGTAATTGTGTATGGTAACTACAAATTTGTGTATCCAACCATTGGGGAGCTAATCAATAAAAACTGTTTCCGCTGGAACTACGTCATCCCAGCGGAACATTTTTTTTCCTATGCACGTAGAAGAAAAAAAAAACATCCAATAATTAGTTTGTAACGAGAGGTAAATGTGTATGCTTGAATGAAATTTGTGTGACATAAAACTGCGGCAATAATCAAGTTTCCGCTGCGCTGACGTTTGGCAATTTGATGAAAATCATATAAAACGGCTTAGTGCAGAGTTGAATTTTTTTACGTACGTTGCTTTGAATTTGTGTGTAATGATTGTTAACACAGAATTAGAAAAAAACATACCGTTCAGAAGATATACACGTAAAAGTAAAATAAGGTTATTAGGTCCAAGAACTTAAAATAGGAACACTAGAGTATAACTTATAACTTTTATTTGTATCTTTTAAGGGACTACAATGCCTTGCCAAGTTTCATTTATGTGGTCTTAATAATTAATGAGCAATGGCATAATTTACTACGGCTTGAGTACTATATTGTATGACATCCGATTGCAGGACTTTTTAATGGAAAAGCAAAATATAACTTATTCCGATGATTAGTTTATTAATGCAACTATTCACACCTAAAATTGCAGCTCAATACACTAAATAATTAAAGAGATATAATAAAAATACCAGAACAACCGCAATACATGGATAAACCGACCAAGTTTGAATGGCTACAAAAAAGCGGCCGTGCAGTATAAAGAGCTAACGTTCTAAACTTTCCAGTGTTGTACCATTATTGGACTGGTACAGCTGTGCACACAAGTTTTGAACAATTAACTAATACTAGTATACTATATTTTAATAATTTTGGAGTGCACTTGTCATTACTTCATATTGACGATTCATTGTGTTTTTTGTGTACATCTTTCGTTGGAGGTCCTGAATAAATAAGTAAAATAATAATTTTCGTGATAAAAATAGTAGGTCACTTGATTTTTAACCGACTTTCCAAAAAGGAGGAGGTTCTATGGTTGGCAGTATATGTATGTACTGATTTTTCAGTCAATTGTGGACCGATTTTGAAGATTATTTTTGTTTGAAAGAGTAGGTTCCTGAATTGGTCCCATTTAAATTTGGTGAAAATCTGATAAAGAACTTCGGAGATATATAACAGAACACTTAAATAAACAACAGCAAATCTCTCGGGATTGCTGCAATTGCATTGCATGGCACACTCTCATTTCGGGTTTTTCATCGTCATTTATTCGGTTAATCTATTCCGGCATAACTTTGGGCATTGTGGGTACCTTACTATAGAACTTGCTCATTAAATTATTTACCATAAAAATACAATTGGGTTTCAAATAAAAACAGTACAAAGTGAAAAATAACTTCAATTTCGGAAGTCGGTGTCAAAAAACGAAGAAACAAAACAGAAACACCGACTGCCTAAATTGAAGTAATTTTTCACTTTTTAGTGTTTTTATTAGTAAGTCTGTTGTATTTTTATGTAACAAAGTTTTTTTTCTTAAACTTTCAAAATTATTTGCATCTGTAACAAATGCATTTATTTAGCAGTACTTATATTACAAAAAGTTATTACTGTAGGTAATTATTATTTCCTTAATATTAAGCTAGTAATAATTAAAAAAAAAACTTACACCAGTAGTCATTTCAAATGTCGAATTTAAAAAGTTAACAGTATACTATGGAATAATTTAAAGTAGGTAGGTATTTTCTTAGCACGCGCTTCCTCTTCTTTTTTGTTTATCAGTCACAACCAACTCTCTAAATTTTACATAGTAGAACTTAAGATTTACAATCTATATGGGCTTCAGTAGGTAACATATTTTTTATTTATATACAGGGTGTCCCAGAAATCGACGTCAAGCCGTAAATGGGTGATTGACCAAGTTATAACAGTTCTCAGAAAAATACGAAAAAAAAACTATCTCATGTTTTTAAAAAATTATGTTCACTTTAAAAATTTACTAAAAAAATCAATCCCTGTAATGGTTCTTTAACTCCAATTGCTACAAATCCCATAATTTATCAATTTTTTTTATTATTATGTAATCTTGAATAATGCTTGTGTAGATTTTTGCCTAAACTCGTCACTTCGTAAAATGACTCTCTCCGTCTCTATCGAATTAGAAACGGAGTTTAGCAAAGCTTTAGGTAAGCTAAAGTCATTTTAAGGAAGTATGGACATTTTGGGTAAAAACCGATACTATTTACAAAAAAAAATTTGACCAATTATTGAAAACGTAATCTAGCAAGTGTTACACCATTTTTGAATCCTTATTAAATGCGCCAATTTTTCATGTTACTTGCCAAACTAGCGTAGTACATTTTTTTTTCAGTACAGTCAGTTAAAGTTGGGCGAAACAGTAAATTTGAATAATTTGGTTTTGAAAAAGTTTAATTTTCTTCTAAGTAGGAGGAGTTGGCTTTAAATTTTAGGCAAAAATCTACACAAGCATTATTCAAGATTACATAATAATAAAAAAAAATTGATAAATTATGGGATTTGTAGCAATTGGAGTTAAAGAACCATTACAGGGATTGATCTTTTTAGTAAATTTTTAAAGTGAACATATTTTTTTAAAAACATGAGATAGATTTTTTTTCGTATTTTTCTGAGAACTGTTATAACTTGGTCTATCACCCATTTACGGCTTGACGTCGATTTCTGGGACACCCTGTATAATAAAAAAAACCAATTCATTATATCAATGTTTTTAACAATCTCGGGACACTGGGGTCCCGAACCTTTGAAAGGCGTGCCAGGGGCCGAAGCTAACTCGCAGAGGCCCTGTTAACTATGTATCATGATATGTGACACCAAACGATGATTATTCGTAGATGCACTACGTAAGAGCACCCAAGGACAATCCCCGGTTGGTGCAGACTATTGTTAATATGGAGACAAAGATATTGGGCTATGGGTTTGGCAGGTTTAGTGGATCGATTGCCTAAAACTATAGAATGACTATTAGCCCCTGACTGACCACTGTTGAATTACACGGCTATAAAATGGCAGGGGGTGACTTGCACACTCAATTAATGGACGAGGGTCTTTTTAGTACTTGAGTGACGTAGCGCCATGGGGGCAAACATATCTGGAGGTGCTTGAGGAGTGGAGAGGTATACCAAGGCTATCAGTTAGTACGGTAAAGATCCCTACCAGCATCATCCAGTAAGATTATACTTCTTCCCACCGAGCACTTTTGCTCTTGTGAATCTTCATTCAAGCCAACCAATTAAGGCAAACGAGAGATGGGAGCTCTGTTCCCCATCAGTGTTCTTTCCGGCCGGCCAATAAAGGCAAGCCGAAGATGAGGGTCAACTGACAAAACTTCTCCCAGGAGATCTGGTCCGTGGGGCCGCCACTGCCCAGCAGCTCACCACAAAGCTGCCCTGCGAACCTATCTCTGTTATTATTACTTTGTTATTATTGTTTTTTTTTAAGTATTATATTAAAATTAACTAATAAATACTTTTAAGAATACAATGTTAATGCAGTTGTTTTATTTTCTGCTAAACTATTGTGTACGCACCTGTACGAAACTATTAAACACAATAACGAGCTATACTGGAAATTTTAGAACGTTAGCTCTTTATACTGCACGGCCGCTTTTTTGTAGCCATTCAAACTTGGTCGGTTTATCCATGTATTGCGGTTGTTCTGGTATTTTTATTATATCTCTTTAATTATTTAGTGTATTGAGCTGCAATTTTAGGTGTGAATAGTTGCATTAATAAAGTAATCATCGGAATAAGTTATATTTTGCTTTTCCATTAAAAAGTCCTGCAATCGGATGTCATACAATATAGTACTCAAGCCGTAGTAAATTATGCCATTGCTTATTAATTATTAAGACCACATAAATGAAACTTGGCAAGGCATTGTAGTCCCTTAAAAGATACAAATAAAAGTTATAAGTTATACTCTAGTGTTCCTATTTTAAGTTCTTGGACCTAATAACCTTATTTTACTTTTACGTGTATATCTTCTGAACGGTATGTTTTTTTCTAATTCTGTGTTAACAATCATTACACACAAATTCGAAGCAACGTACGTAAAAAAATTCAACTCTGCACTAAGCCGTTTTATATGATTTTCATCAAATTGCCAAACGTCAGCGCAGCGGAAACTTGATTATTGCCGCAGTTTTATGTCACACAAATTTCATTCAAGCATACACATTTACCTCTCGTTACAAACTAATTATTGAATGTTTTTTTCTTCTACGTGCATAGGAAAAAAAAAGTTCCGCTGGGATGACGTAGATCTAGCGGAAACAGTTTTTATTGATTAGCTCCCCAATAGTTGGATACACAAATTTGTAGTTACCATACACAATTACACGACGTCATACACTAACTATCTGCTAAACTGAAATTAAGATATTTTTCCGCTGCGACTACGAGCACGATTCCGTACCATTATCGCAAAAAATCACGTTGTTGTATGGGAGCCCCCACTTAAATATTTATTTTATTCTGTTTTTTAGGGTTCCGTACCCAAAGGGTAAAAACGGGACCCTATTACTAAGACTCCGCGGTCCGTCTGTCACCAGGCTGTATCTCAAGAACCGTGATAGCTAGAGTTGAAATTTTCACAGATGATATATTTCTGTTGCCGCTATAACAACACATACTAAAAAACCTTTACAAACTACTCCATGCATTTATTTATTGCCCATGCTCCATGCAAGATTTATTTTTATTATAATTTGATTAGCCTATAAATTAATATTTATTGTGAGATTTTGATACATTGAGGTATTGAACTGTAGCGCTAATGCATGTTTCGCTCTCAAGTTAATTAAAGGTAACATTTTCACATGACATGACATTCGATTTCGCATATGTAACCCATATTTTACATACCAACTCTATACATTGAGCCTTTAAGGATGAAATAAAAGCCAAAATATCACAAAATTGAATATATTGAGAATTCAATAACCATCAATATCGCATAACAGTACTAAAGAGGGAATGCGGTCATAGAATCACAAATGAATTAAAAACATATAAAATAATACTTAAAATTCTACTTTTATCTGCAGAAATAGACACCGTCGGGTTCCCGGCGGGGTTTCATTCCCGCGAAAAACGCCTTTATGTCCTCTTCCTTGACAATCTCTTTCCTGTCTTTGAAACTTTTGAGGAAGTCAAGCAATTTGTCTCTCATTCTGTTGTACTCTGTAAGAGCATTTATTTGCTGTATCCTGCCTAAAGATGAGAGTGCTTGCATGCCTTTCTCATACTGGGACGCTCCACCATCTACATTCTCTTTGCCCAAGCTTTCATAGGCGAATACAGTATCCTCCAAGTCAGTTAGGAACAGTACTTTCAGGTCTTTGTACATTGAAAGACATTCTCCACATGTACACAATTTTTGACGGAAGTTTGAAGGCCAGAATGTAGCTCCCTTATGAACTCTTTTAACATCTTTGGGTCTCACACAGTCTAACTTAACTTTCTTTGGAGAAATGTCATCTGTAAACTCTGTGCTAAGTTTTCGTTTATTTTCCTTTGTGTTTTCTGTGAGACTAGGCATTTCATTCTCATCTTTAGAAGGTTCAGTTTTGTTTGTGCTATCATTTTCGTCTGTTGTTTTTACCTCATCATCGTTTTCATTTAAAGTTATATTTTCTTGACTAATACTGTCAGTAACTTCAGATTTTTCTTCTGTGCTTTTGGAATTGGTTGAAGGTTCATCAACTTTACTTTCACTTGCAGGCTCCTTTTGGGTCGAAGTGTCGCTCATTTCAACATCTTCAGTACTAGCACTAGGTTTATCATTGGAGTCAGCAGTGTGTTCTGTCTTCTCAGGTTCTTCATTTTCAACTTTGTTTTCACTGGCACTCATTTCAACATTTTCAGACTCTTTAGTTTCAACATTATCAGTAGTTGCCTTACTTTCTGTAGATTCAATAGTTGGTTCATTAGTTTCTTCCACAGATTCCTTTTGTTTTGCCTCATTGCCTGTTTGTAACAGTTCATCAATAGCATCCATCACCGCATCAGTCTTCTCGTCTGCATTGTCCTTTGCATCTATTTCGGTTTGGGACGTGTCTGGTACTTCAATGTTACCTGAAGCAGTTTCATTTTCTACTGGTTTTTCTTCAGTTTTATCGACATTGCCATCAGCAGTTTCTTGCGGTGATTCTTCCTTATTTGATTTAACCTCCTCCTTTTCCTTACTATCTTCAGATTGTTCCATATTTTCTACAGGTTTATCTTCTGTAGCTGTTTCTGTCGTTTCTTCAGCAGGTGTGTCTGTTTTATCACTTTCTTCATTTGTTGATTGTTTACTATTTTCTGCTTCAGTTTCAGTCTGTTCTTTTATTCTTTCATCTGCCTTCTCAGGCTCTGTGTCACTGCTTTCCATCTTGTTAGCAGAAGGAGTATTTTCTGCTGCATCTGACTTCTCATCAGATTTCTCTAGTGTATCTTCACTTTTTTCTTTTTGTTCCTTAGTTTCAGTACTTTCCACAGATTTTTCTTCTTGTTCAGTTATCTTACTATCACTACCTAAATCAATTTTACTGTCATCAGTATTTGGCTTCTCATTTTCTTCAGGTTTTAATTCTGTTGACTCTACAGAACTTGACTCATCTTGTTTTCTTTCAGCAGGTGCAATTTCAGTTTCTTCTAGGTTTTCTATATCATCTTTAACTTTGTTTTCACTCTTTTCTTTGTCCTCATCCATTTCAAGATCCCCTTTAACTCTAACACTAGTAGCTTGATTTTCCTCTATACCATTTACCAATTTCTCCTTCTCTAAATTTCCATTGCAAAGACTACCAGCAGACTTAGTATCACCATTAACAGTTAAAATATCCACATCTAAAGCTTCAGTAGTTACTGCAAACATACTGTAATCATGAAGGAATTCATTTTTCTCCATACAACTCTTACATACCATTTCTGAGTACTGATCATTAGCAGGTACAACAGCTTCTAGATGTGTTGCGTGGAGCCAGTCCTCGCAGACGATGCATTGGATCATGTCATCCTCTATTGTTGACTCTGGGTCTGGGTAAGGCCGTTGGCAAGTGCAGTAGAGGCCACTGAAATTCTGGTTATAAATATTTTCATCATTGAGTTCGGTTTTGTCCGACGTAAATTGGCAGGGATTAGAGTTGAACTTTGGGTTTCCACAATCACACCTGAAGTTTCTCTTGGTGTACAGCTCAATGAGTTCATGGTTCTCGTGACAAGTCAAGCTGCATGCGAGGCACACTCCAGCTCTCTTTGTTGGGTCCACCTTAGCTTCAGTGCAGCATGTGAGACAAGCATACAGCGCTTGTCTTTTGATGTAGCCCTGTAAATAAAACATGACTGATTAGCCTGGTGTAAGCCTAACCTTAGCTATCTGTTAAAAGTAATGGAATAGGTAGAAGAAACTGAATCATTGAATGGCAGAAATATAGATAAGTAATTATTTTACTTTAATGATGATTTGGCTACTTTTACTAAAACAAATTTTATCTAATTATAAAATCTTATTTGATAAGAAATGGTCACAAGGCTGAGATTTTTATAGCAATGCAGAAATAAGAACAGCAAATATGTTGACACAACATGGTTTTAAGATATTAAAATGGTGCGAGTCAGTAGAATGATAAGTGTTATTTCCTGATTGCAATTTGTATTCTATTCTCTTATGACCTATTTCAATTAAACTAAGCCTTCATACATAAAACACCAACAAGAACATTTTGACTTTATTTATTTACAAGTACAAAGTAATCTTAGAAGGCTAACATACAAGCTTGATAAAATAGTTGACATAACCTCTTCAAATATGAAGGAGAAAGTAATTATATATTCTGACCAATTTACAGTATATTTGCCTATGTTTTATCATGTTCTTGAAACCACATAGGCAACTGAGCAAATATTCAGACAATAGTGAGTTGGGTGTTGACTAAATTGAATAAGTGACATTGAGTGAAGATATTTTGACTGAATTCAATGGCAGTGATTCATGATTTTCCAATTTAAACACAAACTGTAAGACAAAATCTTGGCTAATGTATGCCTTAATCTCAGATATGCCTTCTTAGATAAAATAGTGTACAAATCTGTTGCATTCTACATCAATTTGGGTGCTAAATATGTAAATCACAGACATGAGTTCCTTTGTACTCTCTGAAGAATTGTATTGCTGCCGTATTGCATCAGTTTTCTTTAGGTTTATTACTTAGATACAGCTTTCACAATTAGTAGAATCAAGATTTAAGAATAGCAAGTAACTCAAGACGAAATTTAACAACATTTAGGGCGTAATTACAAGAAATAATTCCGATGCAACGTCAATTCCCCTACGCCATGTTTGTAAGATCCTATGAGTTTTTATAACGTTTTTATGACAAAATGATGGTTGTATACCTTAGGATAGGTGCAGTTCTTGTCGTCAGACGCTCCTAGAACAGCATTGGCATCTTCTTCGAAGTCCTGTTGCTCTTGCAAAACATCCATCATCGTTACAACTTTGTCCCCATCACATTCCGCCATTTCGGCGTCTTCGGCGATATTGACATCGTCTGTAGCCATTGTTTCACTTCAATAAGAGAGCTGCGTGGTATTAAATGAGATGAAAATATAATACGAAAACTCTCCAGAGTCGCCGAAAAGCCGGTTATATTAGGCGCCAAGGATTAGTACGCGATAACGTGAACGATGAACCACGAACGATCGTCGACAACAAAGTGGCATTGGCAACACTGTTGAAACTTGAATTGAACAGGGTTGCCAATGCCAACTGTATCATCCACCTTTCTTTGTAGCTAAATCTATTAGCATATTATCTGGTATCAAGCTACTTCTTTTACCTAATCTCAACTCAATACCCCATTATTGGACCCTTTTTGCTTGGACGCCCACAAATTATCTTGTAATGGTAGTAGCTAGAATAACAATAAGGTCCAATCATGGGGTATTGAGTTGAGATTATTATTTAAGGATTATAAAAACATTCAAAAACTGTAATTTTTAGGGTTCCGTACCCAAAGGGTAAAAACGGGACCCTATTACTTAGACTCCGTGGTCCGTCTGTCTGTCTGTCACCAGGCTGTATCTCATGAACCGTGATAGCTCAACAGTTGAAATTTTCACAGATTATGTATTTCTGTTGCCGCTATAACAACAAATACTAAAAAAATAATAAAATAAACATTTAAGTGTGGTTCCCATAAAACAAACGTGTTTTTTTTTGCCGTTTTTGCGATAATGGTACGGAACCCTTGGTGCGCGAGTCAGACTCGCACAAGGCCGGTTTTTTATTATTCTAACAGACATTTGAAGTTGAAACTCTGAAAAAGTTTCAGAGAGAAAAGCATTTTCAAACTCAACTTTGATTGACAAAAAAACACACTTCTACTTGCTTTTTGATACTTATAGACATTGAGCATTGATTAATAATCAATTAAAATCGCCAAATGCAATTTTTTTACCCAACTTTACAAAACTGCGTATATCTCGGAAACTAAATGCCCAGAACTTGCTGTACACCTTTTAGCTTAGACGCCCACATTTTGTTCCTAAAAGTTGCTAATAATAGTTGAATGTAAAAAAAATATATCTTCACCTTTGGGTAGTTCCGACCACTGTCTGGTAAAGTCTGTGTCCGTCTACTCCCCGCCCAATCCCAGCCCTAGAGGTACCCGGCGGGTATGGCCTTACAAGTCAGCAGATTGGGATGGGATGCGATCTTTCTTAGCATGCTGTCCTTGGCAGCCCACTTGCTTCTCTTCGGACGATCCATCGTCATGCGCTGACGCTGTGACAGATGTGTTGCGTCGGGGAATGGAGTCCATTCTCTGACGTAGCAATGTCTAACATCGATAGACCATGGTTTAGAGCCGAGTGTAGCCGCCGTGGTTAAACACAAGGCTTACCAGGCATGGGTCGATGCTCGAACGCGCAATGCAAATGACGTGAGTCAGAAGAAGGGAGCCTTCAACAGGACTGCTAAGTCCTGCAAAAAGGTGATGCGAAGAACACGTTTCGACCACATTAGCAGCATCGGGAACAAACTTGCTTCATACTCAGCGGGTAGCAAAGCGTTTTGGTCCCTAGCTAAGTCGGTCGAATCAAAGTTCCTTCGCCCCGCACTACCACCACTGCTAAAACCTGACGGGTAATTGGCCCACTCCGCTGAGGAGAAGGCAAACTTATTTGCCTCCCTTTTTGCGGAATCTTCGCATCTGAATTCTGATGGCGCGCAGCCTCCTCCTTCTCCTGATGGATGTGTGACGAGTTTTTTTTTTTTGGAACAATCCCACCCCACTATTCCTAAACCACTGCAACTCCTGAAAGCCAGAATCAACAGTGGCGACCACTAGAAAAGCGCCGAGGCAATGAAGCTCGACGAAGTGTGACGAGTATGTCGGATATTCGCATCCATCAAAAGTACGTGCGTAGGGTGCTGCGTAGCCCTGATGTGAACAAAGCGAATGGCCCCGATGGAATACCAGCAACTGTACTTAAAACCTGTACGCCTGAATTGACTCCGATCTTGACACTTCTATATCGCCTTTTGATAGAGACTGGAAAAGTACCGAAGGCTTGGAAGCAAGCCAACGTACATCCTGTGGCCCAAGAAGGGCAGTTGAGCTGACCCGGCCGACTACAGACCCATCTCTGTAACGTCCATCTTTTGTAAGAGTTTGGAACGTGTTCTCAACGGTAAGCTCTTGCCGTTCTTGGCATACCTACCTAGAAGCGAACGATATTCTCAGTGACCGCCAATACGACTTCCGCTGAAATCGGTCTACTGGGGATCTTTAAGCGTAGGCCATTTACATCTCGAGTGAGGCCATCGAGAAACACGGAGAAGCCCTAGCCGTCTCCCTCAACATCTCGAAGGTTTTCAACAGGGTCTGGCACGAAAGTCTCATTGGTAAGCTTCTTTCGTTCGGTCTGCCTAGTGGTTTGTGTGATTGGATTGCGGACTTCCTGAGGGATCGTTCCTTCTGAGTGGTTATCGGTGGCTGCTCGTCCGGTCAGTAAAATATCAATGCCGGAGTCCCTCAGGGGTCAGTGCTCTCTACAACATTATTCTTGCTGCACATTAATGATCTGCTAAAACCCGGAACCTTTGGGTACGCAGACGACAGCACTGTTGCTGAGATATACGTGTCCAGCGCACGGATTACTGTGCCTCAGTTTCGGTATCTCCGGGAGGGCATGGTTGGGGTAACGCCAATCTGGTCAGTTTCAATGCTACTGAGACCCAGGCGTGTCTTTTTCCACTAGAAAGAGCCAATTTCACCCGGATTTATCAATTTAAAGATGGAGATCTTTCCGTGGTGTAACCGTGGCTAACCTTGCCGTTGACGGACCATCTCAAACTTCTTGGTGTTACGTTGACATCGACCCTCAATTTCGTTCCATTCATTGAGAAGAAAGCTCAATTGGCCATTCATTGAGACGAAAGCTCAATTGGCTGCAAAAAAGTTGGGGGTTCTTAAAAGGTGAGCTGCTACTTCACATCTGAACAGCTGCTCAACTTTTACAGTGTTGTTCGGTCATGCATGGAGTACTGCTTGATGCCACCAGCTTGATGCACTTGAGTCGATGGACAGACGGGCCAAGAGGCTTATTGGCAACGATGCACTGGTCACCTCAAAGCTCCAGAGCCTCGAACATCGTCGTTCGACGCCGAGTTGCCAGCCTGTCGGTTTTTTATCGGTTACATTTTGGGGAGTGTGCGACGGAACTGCACAATTTGATACCGCCTAGCCCTTTCCATCATCGGACTACAAGACGTACGGCCATGCACCATCAGTACATGGTTGAAATCCCACCCATACGCATAAAGCGTTTTGCTAATACTTTCATTGTGCGCATAGCTAAAGAGTGGAATTCCCTGCCGGAGTCTTTGTACCCTAATAGCTACAACCTTGGGGTCTTTAAGTTAAGAGTGAATAGGTTTCTTCTAGCAAGCGTACTTCACCGTAGACCACATCATCGCTTAACATCAGGCTAGATTGTGGTCAAACGCGAGCCTATCGATAAAAAATAAAGAATGGATACGTTGGTGCGAAATTCAGTACAGGATACTGCAAGCATTTTCCTCCAGCACCACATTTCTAGACCGTATATTTTACTTTATTCGGATTCTCTTAGTTTCCAGATCTCGGCTGCGTACGGGAATATGGCAAACATCAGTGCCCGTATGAGCCGGGTTTTCAGGTTAAATACATAAGAATAAATCTGGCATGGTTACAAAATGCTCACATATTAGCTGAATACTTACAGAACTGAACTGAATATCGAAGATGATGTAGATTGTACATAGTTGGGTTAGTGCATCCTGTCCTGAGAAACCATTGTTGACTATATATTTTTCAACGGTTCCCACTCAGATCAAATAAAAAGTCAAGATGGAACGTTGCAAACAACAAAGTGAAGCCGGTTCAAACTAAGCCTTGCCGTACAAATACACAATTACACGCAGTCACTAACAACGAAATTACGCCTTAGCTTGTCCTTCGAGCTTACTGATCAAATAATAAAGCTCAACTGACAAGCTAAGGGGTAGTTTCGTTATACGTGTGCGCTTATAATTGTGTATTTATACGACAAGGCTTACTTTGAACCGGCTTCACTTTGTTGTTTGCAACGTTCCATCTTGACTTTTTATTTGATCTGAGGGTTCCCATTTTTAGAGAACTGTCAGGGGGAAAGTGCAGTTGAAGCATCATTTGGCTTTTATCTCCAAGTGTCTCTTAATACAGATAACATAATTTAAAAAAGTAAAGTAAAGTAGCTAGATCAGGTAGCTGAATAGATAAGCTACAATAGGGAACCTTACTGCAAATTTCCACCGCTAGGTGACTTACTTTTTTACGGGTTATAAAAAACGGCTTCTATCTCGTCTATAGTTAGGTTTCTTTTTAGGGTTCCGTACCCAAAGAGTAAAATCACACAAAAATATTTAAAAAATCTAACAAATTTGCCGCGCTTTTTTAAACTTATTCTGTTTTCTCTTTGCTTACGAAACTCCATTTGCTCGATAAGCTATCTTCTTCTTCTTTTCGATTTGACGTTACAATCAAACAGATTTTGAGTTTGCACCCCTTGGGTACGTAACCAATTCCATGCCTTCCATACTGCCCACTGCAATTCATGACCGAGCGGCAGATGTTCTTTGGACTCAACGAAGTCATGGGGTGATAGACACTTATCTGCTCACAACTTTCTCCTCTGCTCAGAAAATAAGATATAATGTCCGCTATTGATGGTATACAAATAGCTGAATTTAGCTATAAAGTAGCTAAGTTGGCAGTAATTTTTGGCTAACGGAAAACGGAATGCAGGCTGGCTGACGTAAGTCAATGTTGCAATGTTCGACACACGGATTAAAAAACTGAGATCATTAACGTTAAAAATTCGTGTTTGAGTATATTCCGAAATTGGTCCCATTTTAATTTGGTGAGGATCTGATGAAGAACTTCGGAGATATACAACAGAACTATTCAATAAATAACGGCAAATCTCTCGGGATTGCTGTAATCGCATGTCTGTTTATATTTTATACCATTTCATAACATAACATCACGCCAGTACGCTCTAAAAGGATACGCAGATGTGTACAGTTCACCTCAGTACACTCTCATTTCATCGGTTATGTTTAAGTTTCATGGTATTCGGGTAATCTATTTTGGCATTATAAGTACCTTACTTAAGACTTGCCTATTAGCTTCAACTAAAAAGTGAAAATAAAAAAAACTTTTTTACAAAAAAATACTACCGACTTCCAATTAAAAACACTACAAAGTGAAAAATTACTTTATTTTTCGAAGGGACACACCCTACCGAAAAAAATTGGTACCTACCAAAGACACCGACTTCGAAAAAGAAAGTTATTTTTCACTCTGTAGTGTTTTTAGTTGGAAGTCGGTAGTTAGTATTTTTTTTTGTATAAAAGTTTTTTATTTTTCACTATGTAGTAAAAAAAAATCGCGTCGCTCGATCACTTGAATGCTTCGGATCGAAGTTATTAGAGCTACCTTCACATCCAGACCAGCTCAACACCGCAGGAATACTAACCTTCTTACAAGACAAGATTACAACTACTGCATGGGCTTTCTAGATTAGATTGATTGGACATTCCAAGTCACTGGCAAAACCACCGTAAAAAGTCTCTGCTGGCCCGGGATGAAGTACTTCCAATGTGGTTTGTAATATTCTAGATTTTGCTGCTACTTAATTATGGTTACTTAAGGAAGAGCTGGGCTTACGGTGGTACTCCCTGACTGCCCAGAACAAGGCTCAGCTGCGGAGACCGCAAAGAGTCATGGCCGTCAGGGTAATACGCGGATACCGCACAATCTCAGCTGAAGCCGCATTCGTGTTAGCAGGAACACCCCCGTGGGATCTGGAGGCGCGAGTGCTCGCCGAAGTTTATCAACGAAGTGCGGAAATTCGGGCGGAGAATGGCAGCGGCCCGCCGCCCGAAGTAGTGATAAGGTGGCACAGAGAGGCGCAGACTGCCATCATGAGGCAATGGGCGGAGAGGCTGGAGACTCCCAGCGCAGGTCACTGGACTGTTGGGGCTATCCAGCCAATCCTGGAGGAGTGGATACGGAGGCGACACGGACGGTTACTACTATATTGATTCTGAATTTAAAAAGGAATAGTTAGTATAAGTTTACAAACATAAATACAACGATTTGTCTAAACATACATCATAATATGATGCTTACACGACTTAGAGGGTAGCTAGGGCATCAAATATCCAAAGATCACGACGCCACAAACGACGAAGATTGGACAACAAGAATTTCAAAGTCTCAATGCACAATTTCGTCTATCGACTTGAAATAATTTATTATTTTCTTAACTAATGAATTTAATTGTCATCTTTTATAAATGAAGATCTACAGTTATAAGCATCTTTATGTTATTTCAGGCTTAAAATAAAAGAGTGGTAGATTAGAATATTATTATTTAAAATATAGCACAGGTTCTACAAATAATTAACTGAAATATATTTTCGTCGATTGCGACCTTGTTTTCAATGCACAATATTTCAATGTTTAGAATATTCGCGTTAAAAGAAAAGTTTTCTTTAAATACATGATGAGGAACTTAGAGCAACACGGTCCGGTTCGCCGTAGGTCCGTGTTGCTCTATCTATGATGGGGAAACATGTGCAAGGCCACAGATAATATAATACTAGCGTACAGATGCCTCATCCCATACAAAGAAGCGTGCCGACGTAACTAGCGTTTTTCGTCTGATTAAGATGATTATTTTTCTAAGAACATCGATCGCGTTCGGTTCCGTTCCACGGATATAGATGATGTTAGCAGCGACTTGCAAGTAAAAGGGCTAACTCGGTTCGTGAATAATAAATTTTTGAAATACAGCGAATATTTGTTTTATAGTGTTTTTTGCACGTTTTTACAGTTTCGTTGTACCAAAATGTGTTACAAAACCAATTAAAAAATCGAGTGGCTGACTCAGAAATTTAAAAACGCGCCATCTATTGGCATCAGTTTTAAATGATCCATTCAAATAATCTTTGAAATTTGAATTAAGAGCCCAATATTCCATAATTTTGTGCTTAGGAGATTAATCAAACAAGAACATACATTTTTATGATCGTCTCTAGAATATCTTAATTTTTTACAAAACTCAATAACAAGTCGAAGCTTATCATGCCATCTAGTGCAATTTATTTGAATCAAATTTTCTTTCTTCACGTTGGATGCCCGTGCCAAGGCATTAAAAAATATATATTTTGAACTTCTTCCAAAATGCCTATCCAGTACCTTCTTTATGTTATGGGGCGTTAAAACTGCGGGTGGGCTGTGATACTCATATATTCAACAATACATGACTGCGTGGTAATCTCTTTAAAAGTACATATAAAAATCACTATATGTTTCACAGGCGAATACACTATATGATGTGTCGACGTGGTTGACACACCAGTCCTCAATTTAAAAACCTGACACATGCATTTGATTGTAAATAAGAATAAACTTAATACATTCTGTATAGCCAGAACTTAATGAGTTTTGCTAACTAAAACCTCATTCCAACACACCCCCTCAATCAAATGCACATGCTAAAACAGTTACATCTACACAAACACCTTGCATAACCTAAAGTTTCAAAAACATTTCTATTAGCACCCTGTATATAATAAATTTCAGCAACCTGTATATTATAAACTTCAACAACATTTTAGAAACCCCAAACTGCCTTTAAATAACATCATAAACCTACACTCATTAACATTAATATAAGACCCCACTTCGACAATATTCTAAAAACAACAACACTTCAACTATCCTATAATATCTCCCACTCAATTAATCTAAACATCAATCTATCATCAGTATCAATAAAAACTAATCATCATATTTTATTATTCCTACTACTCGAAAACATAACATCCAATATTAAATATCTCACAACCTATCTGACTAAAAACAAAAACATTTAATTAATATTCTGTTACTCCTACTCAACATCATTTGAACCAGTATCAATAAAAACTCATCATCATAATTAATTATACTACTACTCGATAACACCCCTTCATCCAATATTTAACTACCATAAAAATTCTACCTAACTAACAAACATTCCATTAATATTTAAAACTCCAACTCGACTTCAACATACGTCCGTCCATACATAATATTTTCAAACATAACAATACAACATAAACAAACAAAATAACTATACCTACTAACATGAAAAGAGTTAACAAAATAAAGTTCCGATATAAAAACTTAAGGTTCCGACATACTGAAAAAACAATGTAAAAAATTTAAGAACAAGTTACGTATATTCGAGTTACTTATTGATTAAAAAAGATTCATTTACTATTAATATCACCAACAAGTTATTGCCACACCCCCTTAAATGAATTATAATTTGACACCCCCTTAATTCTTTTAAAATTCTGCTATAAACAGAAAAATTAAATTTAACCAACACTTTCATTAATTAACATGAACTTATCAGGACTCCTTAAGTTTACATCACAACTCTACACAACTTCTTCATAGATAATTACACACCCTATAAAAACTTACATACTACATAATATTAAACCCATATTATATCAACCGAAAAACACTTATTAGTTCACTTTAGCCCGCACTTAAACACTAACAACTAAGACACAAGTTTTCGCTGACAGCGTTCAAATTTCACAGGTGGTAAACATTTTGTGAGTATATCAGCTATTTGTGAACCCGTTGGACAATATTTAACCGATATATTATTTGCATCAATTGCATCTTTCAGATAATAATATTTCACATCTATGTGTTTACTCCTTTTATTCATAATGCCCTTTTTCATTAGCCAAATTGCTGATTGGTTGTCCACTCTCATCTCAAGGTCTAATTTTTCATTCGTAATTTCATTTATTAGGTCTCTTATGAACAGAAGTTCCTTGCAACATTCTGCTGCAGCTATAAATTCAGCTTCTGTACTCGACAACGCTACTACTGACTGTTTCCTTGAGCTCCATGCCACTGGTCCACCGTTCAACCAAATCACGAAACCCGAAGTACTGCGTCTAGTGTCTGGATCCCCCGCGAAATCCGAATCACAATATCCTCTGAGCACTTTATCACCTTCACCAAAGTGAATACCTTTATCCTTCGAACCTTTCAAAAATCTTAAAATTGTTTTTGCGTTATTATGATCATTTAAATTTGGAGAATTTTGATGCCTCGAACAATAACCCACATGAAAACTAATATCTGGTCTAGTTTTATTTGACAAATATAACAATGACCCTATCATCTCTCTGTATAATTCATGAGATTTAATATCAATTTTAATTGATGGATGTTGTTCTATTAAAATAGTTGGACTTTTACACTCTCTAGCTTCATTCAAGTTAAATTTCTTCACAATCTTCTCAACATACGTTTTCTGAAAAATTTTTACTCCATTTTCTTCTTGTTTTATATCCAAACCGATGTAATTGGACACTTCTTCACAAATTCTCAATTCGAAAGCTTTTCTTAAAGTATTTATTACATGTAGAAGATCTTCTTCTCTTTCTCCAATGACCAATCCATCGTCGACATATATGGCAAGAATTATTCTTCTTTCTCCATCCATTACGAAAATACACTGGTCTAATTTCAATTGTCTGAAACCCATTTTAATTAAAAATTCTGTGAATTTAATATTCCACATTAGTGGAGCTTGTTTAAGACCATATAAACTTTTATTTAATTTACAAACTTTGCCCTCTTTATTACTATAGCCTTTGGGGACTTTCAAATAAATACACTCCCTTAATTCCCCATGCAAAAAGGCTGTTTTAATATCAAATTGTTTCATCTTCAATTTTTTACTTCCAACAATTGAAAACAAAATTCTTAAAGAGTTCGTGTTCACAACTGGGCTATACGTTTCATCATAATCTATTTTATACTTTTGTTGGAAACCTCTTGCAACTAATCTAGCCTTATATCTTCCATCTGATTTAATTGTAAAAATCCACTTGCTGGACACTAATTTTGAACCTTCTGCTTCTTTCTTTTCTACAAATGTCCACGTATTATTTTCTTCTAAAGATTTGATTTCCTCTTCTATTGCTTTTTTCCACTTCTCTTTTTCTCTTGATTCTATAGCCTCTTCATATGTTAACATAGATACTTCAGTATCATAGTCCATTACAAAATCCTTGTAACGTTCTGGTAGTTTTCTCTGTCTTTCTGGTTGAATCCTTCTAATTACATTATTTTCCACGGCTCGATCTTCATTATTCTCCACTACTTCATTTTCAATATTCTCCACTGCTCGATCTTCATCTTCCTCAACTTCTTCAATATCAAAAAATTCTTCATTTCCTTCATCATTTTGTAAATTATTATCAAAACTTAAACGCCTATCAAAATTATCATTATTATTTTCAATATTGATTCTTTCTTCATTTATCCTTTCAGATTCACTTATTTCGTTTTCATTTATTACATCTTCATGTCTTACAACATCATTTGTTTCATCACTATATCTGACCAAATTTTCTCCTTCTCGATTGCTATCTATAATGATACTTCTTCTTACATCTTCCTCTGCTCGACATTTTTCATTACCACGCGTCTCTCTTACATCATCTATTCGTACTTCTGGTTCAACTTCATCCCACAGCCCATTTATTCTTACTATGTTTTCTTCATGATCAATATAAATTCCTTGTTCGTCTTCATTTATTCGTACATCTCTTGCTCTAATAATCTTCCTCTCTTCTTCTACCCAAATTTTATAACCATTTCTTATGTAGCCAACCAAGATACCTTTGTTACATCTCTCATCTAGTTTACGTAAGCCGGAATTAATTTTGTAAAATGTTGTTGATCCAAATCTTCTTATATTTGAAAGGTTTGGTTTAATGTTAAACCACATTTCTGCTGGTGTTTTATCTAATCCTTCCGTAGGACTCCTATTGACTAGGAAACTCGCAGTCAACAAAGCTTCACCCCATAAGTAGTTCGGAACACGACCATCAAATAATAAAGCTCTAGTTCTTTCCATTAAGGTTCTGTTTAACCTCTCAGCTTTGCCATTCAATTGTGGCGTATAGGGTATTGTCATATCTAATACTATTCCTTTTGAGTAGCACCATGAAAGCAGGTTATTGTTCGCAAATTCCCCACCATTATCACATCTTATTTTGTACACTTTATTTCTAAAATGATTTTCTGCCAAAAATACAAATTGTTTAATTTTTTCAAAGGCTTCACTTTTGAAGGTGATTAAGAAAACTACACAGAAATGTGTAAAATCGTCCAAAAATGTAATGAAATATTTTTTGTTATCCCAAGTGGGAACTTCAATTGGGCCGCAAATGTCTGTGTGTATAATTTCTAAAGGGAATTTTGCTTTAATTCGGTTATCTCCAAAAGGCTTTCTTGTCATTTTAGATTTTATGCAGATTTCGCAAATTTTATCTAAATGTCCCCTCCCAATTTCAATCCCATTGACCAGCTTTGCTAGACGCGGCACGTCGGATACGTGACCTAGCCTACGGTGCCAGATATTGACACTCTCAGTCAATAAAGCTTCACGACTAAAATTGGCCGAAAAATCTGTTTCATAGAGGCCATTTTTAGTTTTGTAGCCTCTTAAAATTATTTTATTATTTTTATAGATAAATACCTTGTCTCCAGAGAAGAGGACTGAACCGTTTTTGTCCGTGATTGAACTTACTGATATCAGGTTCCTTGACACTCCTGGGACATACAGCACATCTTCTATTAATCCAAAATTTGTATTGATGGTACCAATTCCTTTGGCTATTAGTTTTTCTTCATTTGCACACTTAATGTCAATATTTATTTTCTCTGCAAAATTTATTATGTTTTTGTTATTAAACATATGAGAAGATGCTCCTGAATCAATTACTGCTTTTATTGAAATTTCCATGTTTAACTTATTACGTACCGGACTATTGTTCCTGCAATACTTCTGGATATGACCTTTTCTATTGCAATTTTTACAAATTTTAATTGTAAAGCAATTATTAGATGCATGACCTGTTTTTTTACAATGAATGCATTTTTCATTCTTACAGAACCTTGCAATGTGGCCCGGTTTACCGCAGTTAAAGCATACTTTCTCTGTTGATTTTAAGACTTCGTTATTACAAACCGAAGTTTCCGGCATATCAAAATTTTGAAGTCTCAAAATTAGTGTTTGTATATTTTTATCTTCTCTAGGTGTTATTTCCCAAATATGTTTGAACAATTTCATGTTATCAGGCAATATTGTGATAATTTTCTGCATTAAATTTTCTTCAGATATTTTTTGTTCAGTGCTATTTACCTGAGCACATAAATTTTGTAAAAAACTAATGTCGTCAAAAATATTTCCTGTATGATTATAACTGTAGAATTTTATGATTTTTAAATGAGTGTCTTCTTTAATATTGTGTCTAAAAACTAAATCCAATGTATCAAAAATATCTTTTGTTGTTTGACAGTTTATAACATAATGTAATAATTCTTCATCGATAGCATTTAATAGTAAAAATTTCGCTTTCGCTTCATTAATTTCTTTCCCTTCAAGGCCTTTTGCTTCAAGGTACAATTTGGTAATTAATCGCCAATTTTTGTAATTCGATTTCTTTTTCAATTTATTTAGAGACTCCATCTCTTTAAAGTAAAAATAGGTACTTACTTATCTTCCTTAATTTACAAACCTATTTTTCTTCCGTAGCTATGGTTATGACATAAATAATTGGTTGCTAAGCATCTGATTTGCAACTGAAAAAATATCAAAATTTAATATAATTTTCTAAACTGGGCCCATGACCTGTTATGGGGCGTTAAAACTGCGGGTGGGCTGTGATACTCATATATTCAACAATACATGACTGCGTGGTAATCTCTTTAAAAGTACATATAAAAATCACTATATGTTTCACAGGCGAATACACTATATGATGTGTCGACGTGGTTGACACACCAGTCCTCAATTTAAAAACCTGACACATGCATTTGATTGTAAATAAGAATAAACTTAATACATTCTGTATAGCCAGAACTTAATGAGTTTTGCTAACTAAAACCTCATTCCAACACTTTACAGTTTATATATTTATTAAGACAAGGGCCTTACGGTACCTACTTGATGAACTGAATAACAACTGACTTTGTATTGAGCAGTCTATTTGAAAACTGCATATTTCTTAATTAATTTGGGAAAATTAATAGAAAACTAAATTAAAATTAAAACAAAATGGGATACATAAATAAAACAACAACAATATTAAAATAGTTACGTAATCATAATTAGATAGCAACAAAACGGAGCATATTAAAAACCACATTAAAATGAAAGCAAGAAAGGCACATCTAAATTCTTACGACCATGACCCACGTATAGGAAACCAGCTTCAGGAGTTCTTACTTTATGGAAGTACATCATCCCGGGCCAGTAGAGACTTTTTACGTATGCCAGTGACCCATTCTGCTCCAGCGAGAGGTTCCAGCAGCCACTTGGAATGTCCTGATCAATCGAATCTAGAAAGTCCATGCTGTAGTTGTAATCTTGTCTAGTAAGCAGGTTAGTATTCCAGCGGTGTTGAGCTGGTCTGATGTGGAGGTAGGACTTCAATAACTTCGCTTCAGACGCATTTAAACCATAATAATTAGGGTTTATAACGACAGTACCGTTCGGCTGCTTGATCAATTGTCCTCGAGCGCATACTTCAGCTTCGTCACAAATGTTGCTGATTGTGGCAGCCAAGCGACTTTCCTCCTTCATGATCTTGCATCTCTCGGGATGCTCTTCCTCCAATGCTTCGTCTAAGACTTTTATTTTTAGAGATGGGTCACCTCTAAACGGAAACGTTGTTAGTAAGGACAATAGTTTGTACTTCTTTTTTGCTTTAGGCAGGAGGCCCCAGAACAAGAAGTCTGTGGTGTAGAAATATTTCCTATCTTGTATGGCATCGGCGTTAATGCCGACGGCGATGTGGTAATCAGCGTCTACGGCGTACATCTGCCCCCAGTACTGTATGTGGGTGAAATGATTCTCAATCTGTAACAAAGTCAACGAATTTTGTAGTACAGATATTAATTCGTTGGTTATCATCACACCGTTTACGTTTATGTATTCCTGGTATTCCCAGAGTTTGTGGACATTCATTTTCAATAAGTTTTGGAAAAAAATGCTTAATTGAAAAATGACGTTTATTTGTTTGACAGTTCAGCTTTCTTTTTAAAATCAGTGCGGCTGCTGTCTCCTCTAGATTAAATAGTTTGTTTATCGTAAATCCTGTTACAATGTGTGATGTCCCATCAGTCAAAACTAAGGAACTAAACTTTAGCATGCAAGTAGCATAATGTAACGCAACTAAAAAAAATAGTCAGCTGCATTGAAGACGGTTAGGGAAATCGCTGAATGTTAACGCCTGAGAAAATAAATTGTGCAAAATATTGCTGGACTGAAATAAATTGTTATTTTAAAGCTGCAGGCGTAAGCAACGGCGGTGAAAATAAAGTCCAAGACTGATTTGACTGACGTGTAACTCCTGTCTTTAATGCAGTTGACTATTTTGTTTTAGTTTAAATAATCTGATAACCATCTCATGAATTTTGATGCTGTATGAAATCATTGCAACTAGCTTACTAACTAAACTACTATCTATAACTTTCAGTGTTATGAAATTACTTTCTAAACGCGAACCTTCCGCACTATAATAGGAAGAATATAAGACACAAACAATAGTTGACGAGCACAGCAGCGTTATACTTAGAGTTCTCGCTAAACTTCCTGAAGTTGGCTACAATGGCTGCGCAGAAGTAAATTTCATACAAAAACAGCACCGATCCGTGCCTTATGCGCATCGGAAAGCCAACTTCAGGCTGGCCAAAAAGTTTGGCGAGAACTTTACTTGTGAATCTGATCTACATGTGTGCAATATACTATCAAGCTGCTGTGCTATGAGGGTCGGATATAAATAAAAGGCGATCTAATGACTAGACATGAGTTTTATGGCCTGCCACTTTCTGAATTGTTTGAGTACCTTTCGCGTAGGTAGTCTAAATTGAATTATATTATAAATATTCTTCGATTAATTAAAACAATTAATAAAACCTCGGATGGTAATAAATCAAAAATAAGTCGCCCCAGACCCCCAAATTACTCTCTCTCCCTTGCATGAGTAAGGGTAAATACGCCACCTAATATAAAAACACCGTAGCAGATATCTTTTTTCACTGCTAGTAAACTTTAGCACACAAGGGACGCAGTAAAAGGATATTTTCTTCTCGTATGA
Organism: Orthosia cruda; assembly: GCA_964057195.1. Classification (NCBI taxonomy): domain Eukaryota; kingdom Metazoa; phylum Arthropoda; class Insecta; order Lepidoptera; family Noctuidae; genus Orthosia; species Orthosia cruda. The sequence goes on along the minus strand of OZ059845.1, from coordinate 816,599 downwards.
CAATTACCGACATCAAATATTTGCTGGCCCTCTGTCGGTCGTAATACGTAACTTGACCGCAACTTGTCCCAGCATAAAAAGAACTCTCCGATCAAACATTTAGTCAGTAATGCAAGCTCAAGTTATATCTAGTGGAGAATTTTCTTACTTTTGCAGATTACGGGTGATCATGTTGCTTGTTTGTATACTCACGGGCGACATTTCCAAGAAAATATTGCGAGAGCTAAGTAAAATAGTGATTTATTGATAGCCCATATTTTTTGTATAGTATGTACCTATCTATGTTCATTTAAATTCCATGAAAAAATTACATGGGCGCTATCAGTTGCGATTGGTCATAACTTAACTGCTTTGGATGTTAATAATTTTCTAGTATTATATAACGGCACAGAACATGTGTGAGTTCTTTTAGTACTTTATACCTGTACGTAGTATGTGTGTAGTGCTATTCTGGGTGCATCGTCCTCACGTATATGAATTTATTAATGTATGTACCTAAGTAATTATTATCAAATACTTATTTTTTTACAAGAGAAAGTATGGAGTTTCTTGTCCGTTCTTCTCCCTATCAAGCTACTTTTCCGAATGGACGGTAGAATAAATTTTAATTACTTGTAAATTTATATTTTTGACGTTCAAAAGTGCCGTTTACACCCAGTTTCCCAGCTCAAAATTATCTGAGAATTAATGTGACAAATTGTCAAGCACGCGTTATCTGCTGTGTTTGATTGAATGAATTTTCAACAGCCAATCAGAGCAGATGACGCGTGCTTGACAATAATTATGTGTGACATAATTATTGTCGTAATTATTTTATTATGTATTAATACGCCGATAATTTAGAGCTGGGAAACTGGGGGTTAATGGCCTAGTTGAAATAAATATATTTGACTTTATTTGCCTTTGTGCCAAATTTTATATCATTCAAATCCGTTAATACGTGAAAAGCACAGATAGACAGAGTTATCGTATTTATAATATTTTAGTATGGAAATAACATCACGCGTGTTCCTCCACCTCTGCTCAACCCTGAGCAGAGGTGCGCCTGTTAACATAGATGGCGTTAATAGCCGTCATAAGACTCATAAGTGCGTAATAATAAGAAGTCTGGTTATGAGTGATAACAAAATTAAATTACTGGGTAAGAATATGTATGAGGTCACATTGGTAAAATAATAAACTGCTTGAAAGAAATAAAACTAATTATGTAGGTATAGTTCAGCTACTCGCTACTAGATGGCGCTGCTAGTCTAGTTTTGGTTCATATAGTAAGTTTTCTGGTATTTTTTATTTAGTTTTATTTTTGATTGGCTTTGCGTTTGACCACTATATCACCTTAAGGTAAGCGATGACGATACTTAATTAGTAATTTTAACTTGATATTGTTTTCTGTTGTATTAAATCCGAGCAATTCTTGTACACACATCAACACGGTCTAGGGATATTTCATACTCAATTAAATAACTCGAAAAGTACTGGCCGCATTGGAATCTTTTATACACCGATTTGTTTGTAATTTATCTCAGACTAATTACAAATTCAAATTTTTGAAAATTCTTTTGTTTCGGTGGCATAAAAATGTCTTGATATGTAGGAGAGGGAATTTTCATTTGTGCGAAATTTAGAAAACAATATGAATTACGTTTAGTTACAGTTTTTTTTCATTTTTAAACGAAAGATAAAGTTAAAATTGAGGCATAAGATAAAGTTAAAATTGGCGTTGCATGGCTACAATAGTAGCCATGCAACGCCAACATTTGACGAAGGCGGAGATGTTACGAGCTGTGGGAATGCTGGAAGCTGGGTCTGTTCAGCGTAATTTTGCTGAGGCCATAGGGACCCACCAAAATGTAATTTCAAGATTGTGGACACGCTATCGTGCCACAGGTGAAGTAGCGGAGAGGCACCGGGGGCCAAGTCGCATCACTACCCCCAGACAAGACCGATTTTTGCAAATTACTGCGCGAGCTCAACCAAATGCAACGGCGACTCAATTGGTCCAAAGGCTGCGAGTGGAACGCCAAGTGCTTGTGAGTGACCAAACTGTAAGAAGGCGACTGCATGAAAGCAATCTACGCTCTCGTAGACCACTCCGGGTCCCACCTTTACGGAGAGGCAACCGTGGACGACGATTAGAATGGGTTCGGAACCACGTGGACTGGGGCCGTGAGCAATGGTCCAATGTGCTGTTCACGGATGAATCCAGGTTCGGCTTCCATCCAGATTCACGAAGGACGCGTGTTTGGCGAGTTCCTGGACGATGGAGCCGTCTTCAGAACCCTCAGGAAGTTCACCCATACCAAGGAGGAACAATTATGGTTTAGGCAGGAATTCGTCTGGGAGGACGGACGGATCTCGTTTGGGTGCGGGGCAATATGACGGCAGAACGATACGTCCAACAGGTGCTGGGGCCCGTAATCTTGCCCCACAGAACACAAATGGGGCAAGATTTCCTGCTCATGCACGACAATGCCCGGGCACACACGGCGAGAACGGTAGCAGCTTGGTTGTACACACAATGTTAGGGCCTTAGACTGGCTTGCTCAATCGCCAGATCTAAATCCCATTGAGCATGCGTGGGATATGCTGCAAAGAAGAGCTCTGAAGGAAGTTCCTGAAAATCTGGCTACAGAAGATCAACTCTTTGCGCACCTCAGAAGGACATGGGACAATATTTCGCAGCAAGACATTGACAACCTTGTTCTGAGCATGCCGAATCGTTGCCGATGTGTTATGAACATCATGGGCGCTTTCTCAGACTACTTACTTCAAGTTTATAAACACATAATAAATGATTTTCTATTTTTTCAGTTTTACTCATAAATTAAAAGTTAATTCATATACGGTTTCCGTCTATGCTTCATTTTTTTTCATAAAATCCTGAAATTTTAATCGAAGTACCTTAACCATTATTAAAAAATGGTAGAATATTAAATAACGTATCTTTTAAATACATACATGTCATATAAATAATTAACACATTGATAGTAATTCGCTTTTTTAAAAATATCCCTAGACCGTGTTGATGTGTTTATATATATAATCTGAATTTCGGAAACGGCTTGAACGATTTTCATGAAATGCTTGTATGCAGGGGTTGTCGGGAGCGATAAATCGATCTAGCTAGGTTTCATTTTTAGAAAATGTCGTTTTCTCTATTTTCACCCGAGCAGAGCTCGGTCACCCAGGTACTGGTAATAAAGGTATAAATAGAAATTATGTATTTTAAAGCGCCCACGGTTCAATGGCATTTGAACTTGATACTTTGATACTTTTGATTCCGGTTGTAGACTTTAATCCTATATCAACACCTTGTCTACAGGGTCAATCATTCGCGTAGTTCGCACTGCATCAGATCCTAATCCGAATTTGAGTTCAGAGTTCTATTCGAATTCGAAAATTCTTGAATTCGGACGGAGTTCTGATCTATTGGGTGAGTGATTCTACAAGTAGATAAGTAAATTTCTTGGAATCGGATCGGATGCACATTCTGCAATGCATAAAACCTACTTATCCGGTGCAACCTGAATTTAAGAAATATCATTTATTCTATTCTTACACAGTGCCGATACGAGGGAAAAAGTAGGTACATGGAATCTCGAATTATATCGTGACAAGTCAGTAGTCTTGTAGATCTATGATCGTCTTGTAGATAGTCTCATATGTGTGCTTACTAGGTATCTACCAAACTGCTTAACTAATTTGTGATAGACAAGGTAGTTTGTTAGGCATCATAGCGCGACGAAAACAGTGAGAAAAGTTCACGAATGATCGACCAAGGGGTGATAAACTCAAAGATACTGTCAGTAAAACGCCATAAAAAAATAGTATCCAATAGATTGACAGTTCAAAGGACTATCGAAGTGCACTTCAACACTATTTTCACGTCTATCTAACAAACAATAGACTTTTAAACACGTGCGTCAATTAACCTCTTGTGACGTTTAGAGATGGCAAGTTGAAGTACGGCGCGCGCGCGATTCGGCACGCGCCCACTCTCTCCACGTAGCGGACGTGCGATACGCGCGATCAGGCTCGACGCTCAGCGCGACAGTTGTATGCAAATCAAGCTCATAGTTCGAGGGCTGTTGATGTAAGTTGATAATGTTTTAGTGGGTTTAATTGAGAGGGTGTCTTTTCTTAAGGGCGGAGGGAAATGGAGAATCGTTTCCTGGTGTAGGCATAAGTATTTTCAGTTATTTCCTGTTGTAGGTAGATTTTAATGTTATCCATAGAGGGGTACTATTGGTCACTTCTGTCCTCACCGTTTGGGGAGAACAGGCGTGATCTTATATGTACCTAAACAATTTTTTGTCTAATAATTGCATTAGATAACAAAATAGAACATTTTACTGTGCTACGAAGTGCTACGCGGCTCGTAGCGCTTCGTAGCAAGACACTTCGAACAAGCGACGTAGCCGCGTCGTCGGCGTCGTTCCGTCCGGCAGTCGTGCGAATATTTTGTAACGTAACAGTAAACAAAATAGGACGCAGTCTGAAAGGATCAAGAGAAAGCTAATACCATTCTCTACCGTTCGCTAATAAACAACAACAACAACTATCTACAACTTTCTGTTGATAAATTGTATCTAGATCAGACACGTGGCAAATACTCGGTGTAGGTAATAATAAACTAGTAAATTCATTGGCCAAGAATTACTGGTCGTTCAATTGTATCGGGAACCCATACATGTCTTTGTTTTATTATTCCGTGCCACGACTGATTAGCGGCGCATACTCCCAGAGGTGGAAAACTCTCAGCTCACTGAGCATCTATCGCATACAAACGGCACAAAACGCCATATGTGGAGGCCGATTGAGTCGCGAATCAACATCGCATTGTTTTGGCTCGACACCGGCTGTCTGAGCCCCGCGTGTGAACATCAATAAGATCAGAAACAATGGGTGCATTCCCACAACCGCGCCGCGGGCACCCGCCATTTTTCTTTTATAGTTTTAATTGTTTTCGGCGAGAGGTTGGCAGCACTGCCCTCGGGCGGCGCTGCGTTCGGTAAGCGATACCGTTGCACAAACAAAGTTAATATGAACGCAATATTTTTGTATTTTGCTATAGTTTATTTTTGTGTTATGCAGGGATTAGTGATTTTATAAACAATTGATAGTTTGTTTAGGATTTTAACGTTAATTTTGTAACGCACGTCGCTTAAAGGCGGTAGTGGCTAAAAGGGTTGAGGGGCATAGAAAGAAGAATAGGAATAACCAACCTAATTTAGCTTGAATATATGTTTAAACACGATAAAAGAGTTGACTCTACCTGCACTGTGTGTTCTTCCAATTTATATCAAACATACCGACATCATTGGATTGAGCTTAAGTAACCTATGCATAAAAGAAGTTTAGGTAAAATATTTTGTAGAATGTATGTTACGTAGATTTGCAAAAAATACAAATTGGCTTATAAAAATATAATAACATTCGTTAGCGTAAAATTAAAGATCAAATCGTCCCGCAGCCGCAACTATTCATACTACCAGAGAATCTAGCTCATGACGTGTCATAATTCTGTCTGTTTCAATTTGTAAATTCTTAAAAAATAACAAGCATCTAACAATTTATAATAATAGCGTACCGTTATTGCAGCGAAAGTTTCTTCACAAATAATTGCAACAGTCAACCCAGAACAATTGTAGGTACCAACGCAATATCAATTAACATTTGAAAATTGAATTCATTAACATCTGTCGAAAACCAATTAAGAGTAAAAAATACGTTCTCACAATTAGAAAAATGCAGAAAACGACTTTATTCCCACAATTTTATTATGATTGAGTGGCGAATCTGGCGAGCACACAATGGGCGGGAATATTGGGTGCTTAATCGGCCGGACGCCGTAAACAGGGTGTGACAATGGCGCGAATTCCAGATTAAGGTTATTTGTTAAACATGGCGGCCTTTGTGCAGGTTCGCGCGCTTCGCTGATCCGTCGCGAATTAATTGCTTAAGTTTTTGTAAGTTCAGTGATTTTTGAGTGCAGTCCGCCTAATAAGTATGAGAAAGTCGTACCGAGATCTTAAATATGCAGTGGGAATTGTATTTCATTGCTCTAACGTATGTTAGTTGCTTAGGGAGAGGTAAGATTTGGTTCCTGTGTCGGAATTATAAAGCGATGGCTGCTTGAAGAGTACTTAAGAACTAACAGCAGAATATTGAGAGCTGTTGCGAAGTTAGACAGGCGTAAGTGTGAAGTGTGAGAATTGAAGATGAAGGGGAGTAACGAAAAAGGAGTGACGCAAACAGAAATTACACTTTAGATACAGGTCTCAATTTACCTTTCATTATTAACAATGGAAAACGGTGGAGTATTCATACAGAACAACGTGCAGTTAGCAATATGAATATCATCATTGTCATCATCATCCTTTTAATGTTCCCACTGCTGGGACACAGACCTCTCTGTGAGAGGGACTGGTCCGTAATGCACCACTCAGGTCCAGTGCGGGTTGATGGATGTCACATGTCTTCGAATTTTTGATACCAGGACATGCCGATTTCTTCACGATGTTTTCCTTCACCGTTTTTAGATCAGTGTTGATAAAATAATTTACACAAAGTAAAGCCCCTACCTGAGTTCAAACCCACGACCACTCATGTTAATTAAAACAATTAATTATCACTGGGCCACCACTGCTCTATGATAGGGCCTTTCCTATTGTAACTTAAAGGTTAAATTTAGAAGTGCCAACAGAAGAGTTATACCAGGAGAGCAAAACCCGAATGAGGCAGTAGGTTATCATCAGGTAGATAAGGAGAACAAATTAACATTACATCACGACAGTTTTCCACGAAAGGCTCGGCAGAGATCATCTATAGATACCCACATTTCGCTAGTTAGGTATGTCAAAGTGAAATGTAAAAGGGGACGAGCCTATTGCCATTTGACATCAACAAGCCACATATCCAGATTTGGAGGTGCTAATGCAGATTTAAAAACTTTGCTCGGGAATCAAACCCAGGATCACAAGCTTCAGCAGTAGCGTTTGCAACCACTAGACTAACGAGGCAGTCCTTCATGAAATGAGATTTCAAACACTTAAGAAATTGGGAAACAAAAATCAATTAGATATGCATGAGCAATAAGGTCCATGGAAAGCTTCAAACAGCAAAATTTGATTTTATGTAGATGATCGAGATACAACTGGGAATTTCATATTATAATCATCGACACATCACGCAGCGTGATGGCCAAGGAAACAAGACCAAAGCACTTCAATTACCAAACGACCTTGTTATTACAGACTCCTGACAAAAAATAAATAAACAAGATAAAATTCAATATAAAACATGTAGTGTTTTTAAAAAGCTTAGCTCCCATGGAGTCGCGTGCCGCCCCGACGCACACGCGACTGACCAATGATGAACGAGTGTAAGTGTTGCCAACGCGAATAATCACCGCGTGATGGGGTTGCAAGTAAAATAATTGGCGCCCCGCAGGCCGACGTGCGTTAATGTTTTCATAATGATGAGTGCCATTGTCTGAGCGGATTCTGTTTTTGTTACCAGATTTGTATATTTTTTGAACGGCGGCGATGTCTGTTTGTTGTGTAAATAGAAAGCGGATACAAATATTTTTATTTGGTGCGGCGATTTTGAATGAGTGCCGCTGAATTAAATTCATGAGACATTTCTTTTGATTCCTGTTGCACAAATATTTAAACGGTCCTGAAAATATTCATTTGTAAACATACCTACCATAAACTTCTTTGTTTCTGGTGAAATGCAAAGAGATCGCTTTTGACTTTTACTATCAACGTGATGACTTCATGATATCATCAAAGTATACACAATCGTTTACTGTCTTTCAGCTTTGCTTCATTTCAATCATTTTTGTAGACTTGTGTACACGTATTACAGTGCATCTTGGTGTATGTAACAAGTCAATACCGTTAACATTCTTTGCCTACCAAAACATCTAAACATTGCCCAAAATGGCAGTCAACTAACTACTCACATTCCTTACCAAAGCTTAATGCTAAAACCAAAATATTTCAATTCACATGTAAAATACTTTCTAACTACGTTATGGAATGAAGACTGGCTGACTACTATTGTATCATAGACATAGAGCATAGACCCAAAACAATCCATCAAGATGGCGTCGTCTGTCAATGGCTCGGCGGGAACGCTACCGTTACTTCAACTTTTGTGTTGTTCGACCGATTGTGATGTAAACTGTTGTAAGATACCACTCAATATCAGGATGTTGGCATGTTGTGGAAAGAATGTACAACTTTTTATAAAGATTATGTATTATGATTGATAAGTTTACTTTGATGATGTTTTATCTTTTATTCGATCACAAGCAAGTTGCCAGGCCTTTCATATTTGTGTTTGATTGAATACATATATTTTGTAGGTATCTGCAGGGATGTGTGTAGTTCTTCAGAAGGTCTATGAAGGGAATATCTGGTAAATAAACTACCTACATCATATGATCCTGTGGGACACTTCCTATTATGAAAATATTGAACGAGATCGAATCCATGCTGAGTTGTTGACTGCCCCCAATTCGCTATTGTAACTATCTTCTATCCCAGAACTTCTATTAACCCAACATTGTGACTCGTTCCAAATAAACCATAATCCATCTGTACCTCAATTTTAATTACCTACACCTTTATTCCCCGAACTGCGAACAAACAGAACATCAAAAGATTGACTTCCATCTTGTTACTCTCGTTAAGTTGTTAGTTGTTCCTTGTTATACATGGGGAGATAATAAACTTGTCTTATGTGCTACAAATAAAGGGTGCGCCGACATCTGCATGAGACGACTCGATCAATTATCGCCATTGTTACAGTTTTACAATAAGTTTAACACGTCGACGCGCCATGTTGAGACGTTGTGTTCGAAATGTGTTTAGTATACGTTAAGGCATGTGACGTCATTACAATTGTATAGCTGCTTGAGGAAAAGTTCGAGGTTTTGTTGTCGATAATTTGGTGGGCTGCCAAACTCGCCTGAAAAAAATGATCATTTTTCAATATTTTTCTAAGTGTAGGTATTGCTTACGCGGATTTCAATTAAACCTGCTGTGTCCATATTTGATTAATAACATTGCTTAGTTAAAGGATTTATCTAACTTCCTCAAATTAATTTTATTATCTATCTCAATAATGTAGGTACTACTTAAAATTCAATTTCATTTGAAACATATACAACTCTACAGTATAGTTTTTAAAACGTACGAAATGTGGCGATGGTTCTACCATCGCCACATTTCGCAACATAAGCTAAGCATGTTTTCTCCTTTCTTCTAAAGACCCACGTTTCACACTTCTGCACTAAACCAATTTCAACTTTAGCGTTCCAATTTTAAATTTGAATTTAGAATCCTTTGTGACGTCGACAGGTGCGTTCGGAAACCGGGCCAACCTCCCACTGCTTGCCAACAATGCGACACTAGTCGCTCACAAAGCAAAGGCGCGCTTCCATTCAGCCTCACGTGTCGCAAACGACTTAATTAAATCGGATACAAGTAAGAATGTGGGCAGATGATTTATGTAACAATTGATATCGTTGGTAGGTACTCTCTGGAGGCTTGTTTTGCTTACTCTTGAGAAAGCATCTAAACAATCTCACGTAGAGTTTTGAACGCAGGAATCGGTCCTAATAATAATTTTATTGTCAAATAAATCTGCGTTCTAGTTGACGATATTATTCCTTTGGGAAATCAAATGATAAATGAAGTGATAGCTGAAAAGCAGAAAACCAACAATTTCCAAGTTTTCCATTACAATCAAAAAAATAAAGGGTCACTGTACCATGCCAAAACATGTTGAGCCTGACAGACAGATGTCTAATAACAAACACTAAAATCTACGAAATCCCATCTTGAATGATGTCCAAACTAGCCATAACGTTCTCAATATTATTTGTTCACAAGTTCGTAATCGACACCGACCATTGTCGGCCGGTCCTTTCTCTAATCCGCTTTGCTCAAATGCCATTTCCTGAATAGCGTTAAAATCGCAAATCCGTCACATTCGGACAATCAAAGAGCGAAAACGTGCAACAACTTCAACAGTCCTCGTAAGCAATCGTTAGCGGTAGGATTCCGACCCCCCGGAGACAAATCCGATCGAAACTGCAAAAGGACCGCGGTAAAAAAAATAAAAAAAAAGATTGGCAGAATGGACACGGGGCTATGCCACGACAGATGTTGAAAAAAATTTGGTACGTAGCAATCTCGTTTATGGCGATTTGAGGACTTGTTTTGCAAATTGGAAGAAATCGAGCGGTGAAGGGTGGAATTATGGCCATTAGGTACGTTTAGAGGGTTAATTTACCCTTCATTGTCTGTTTATAGTACTGGTATTGATTTGTGTGCAGTGAGTTTCCGAGAAAGGAAAATCGATACTAAGTAGGTAGATACGAAGGTGGCAATTTATATCATTTTGCGGCAATTTTAAAGACTTGGGAAATATTTGTCCTACTTCAATCAACGGTGTTTGAAAATAAACTGATTCTTACAAAAGTTCCATTTAAAAATCTTTGTATGTAAAGTAATACATAAAGATAAATAATTATGAGTATAATATCAAAGTAAATGGCCAAAACATAGTGTTAAAGTGTCGTTAAAAGTATTCGTGTTTTGTGCAAACTAACGCATTACACTCGTTGCCATGTTGACCAACATAACGGGCGATATAAAATGTTTTTCTCGACAGCTGTCGCGGGATTTTTAACCTAAGGTGTAATATTCGATTATTTTCTGATTGTTTCGCATATACCTAAGTATGAACCAAGTTTTGCTGATATAAACCTTAGTCACCGATTGAAGTGGCTTTTTGACCGAGTCCTTAACTAATACACCATGGACATTAATGAAACACATAAAAATTTATGAAGATGATTACTTTATTTCAGTTTATCGACATATGATAACAGTTTCAGGTTCCTATTTGCTTCGATATAGAAATACTCTTAGAAAATCGACAACAAAAGATTGGTGCATTGTCTTGATATGAATAAAGTCTTATTGTACATATGTTGACAGATTTGTAAATTTTTACGAAGTCACAGTGGGCGCGAGACGTCAACTGTTATTGTAAGGAAGCAGTAATGCCAACCTCACAATATTTCGAGGAAAACTTTCGGAGCTTTACTCACTGCAACAGTGCGACGCCTTTGTATGAAATAATCAGTGGGCATTTACAAAAAGGTGACAACTTAAAGAGTATTTAATAATGAAATATCTGGCTCTGCATCTGCTCACCTACAAATAATAATGGTGATTTTTTCTGTTCTCTGTTAACAGTTCTCCAATGGCGCTTCGTGGTCAAGACGCCGACATTTTGAACACCTGTGCACGTGCTACGGATAAAAAAATGGCTGACATTAAATAAAGTAAAAAAATGTGGTGCATGCGCCCCATGACGTTTGACTTTATAAAAAAAACTTTATTTATGAGTTGATTTATGTAACATTGTAGTAATCGTACAAAATGCTTATAAACGTAACAACTACAACCTCGTCTAGTCGATCTTCTTTGAAATGCTGAAAAACTTTGTAGGTAGAAGAAGTAATGCACATGGCAAATATTTTTAACCATAACTACTTTCAGGAACTTAGAAGCCTATAAAGCTGTTCCAGGTTTAATGAAACAGCTATCTGTTCACCAACGTGAGACCAATTATTTTGCATAACTGCATTTGAATACTTACCTATAACCCTAATAAGTGCTCGTGTGTAATTCTTAAATTTCGGCCGACTACAGCAAAATTCGTTGCTCCGCAAAACAGCAGGCAAAAAAATTAAAACATTATTAGATTCATGTATGTTTAAATTCGATTGTTACATAATGTACTCTTCAGAACCCCTTTCAATCTATATTCACTACTTGAACATAAAATTTATGGCTTGTTTATTTTAAGTGTATATTGAAAACAGTCGCTTTATGCTCTTAGGTACTAGTCCAGGTGTTGCCTACTTCAGTTATTTAAAAACCCATTTGAGTTTCGAACTAGTAGAAATATAATCGTAACGATGAAAAATAAACCCTTTTCATTTATTTCAAGTTATAAAACTGACTAAAATAAGCAAAAGTATATGCTCATTTTTGAAAGGAATACGACCTCTTAATTTAAACATTTCGCCCTTAAACAGAACAATGCTTCAGTCATATAAAACTTGCCGCCATTGTTTTAATAGTTGCTCAATTGAGCGTCCCATAACAACATTTCTTTGTAAAAATAAACGCTGTAAAATATTTAAAAAATAAAGGGAATATATTTGAAGAGTGCTTGTGTCTAACAAAGGTAGGGAAGTATCTATTGGAACCGGAACGTTACCGAGAGGGCCGGCTTCCGCACTCTTTCCCGCGCTGAGAGCCAATCCAACATGGCGGCGGGCGCGACGGCGGCAATATTAATCAATATTTCAACAACATTAGACTCTCCCGAGAGCGCCTCCTTAAGATGAGACACCTACTTTGCTGAGTTTCATTTCGTGTTTAGCTGCTGTTGTGTTGATCTGTCATTTTATGTTTTGAATTTTGTTCCTCTTTTTCCTTATCATTTTCCCTTTCTTTCAAATTGCATGAAAAGACAGGTTGGCAGGTACCTTTTTCTACGGGGTCTGCTGTTGCATTTTTAATGTGCACAGTGTAAGGTGCTCTATGACACTTGGGCCAACATAGTTACTGTTGACTATGTACTGTGAGGACTCTGCTTAACTAGAAGGCAACCTACTTGCCTATATTGAGACTGGCAACATATAACTTATCTTGAAAGGGAACTGAATTTAGAACATAAAATAAATGAAGATGTTTTCGCTAGACTTTTTCCGTGTATGTAAAGGCTCCTCTGAGCTTTTATGTGTCAGTTCGATAGAAGGTGCCTGTGGGTTGGTTGCTGCTGAAATATAAATATAAGAGTGAATCCTGGGTTTTATTTAAGTTGCGCTCTCTGGCTACGTCCCCACAGTACTCACTTGACTGTTGACAGGGAGCAGTGGTGGCTCGGTGGTAACGGCCCCGACTTACGTGTCGTAGGCCGTGGGTTCGAACTCAGGTAGGCGCTTGACTTTGTGTAAATTATTTCATCACCACTGCTCTAAAAACGGTGAAGGAAAACATCGTGAGGAAACCGGCATGTCCTAGAACGAAAAATTCAAAGACATGTGACATCTACCACTACTACCCGCTCAGGTGGTGGTGGATAAGGCCCATTCCCTCTCACAGATAGGAGTCCTGTGTCCCAGCAGTGGGAACATTACAGCAGTGGGATGATGATGATGACTTGACTACGACCTATTGATGGTTGCCGAATTGAGTATATGTATGCCAATAAGAACGTGTCAAACCTTATATTAATCCCTAAGGCAAAAATTGACAAATCCTCAACTTCAAATTCTTAATTCAGAATGCGGCCACACATCATTTCATTCGTTCCTCATTTCCAATGCCGCACACAGTAGCAGTTACACTAACGAGTGACTCCTTTATGCTCACTATTTGCCCAACTACACTCGACAACGCAATAAGCAACCCTTTCTTCCATCAACTTAAATTCGAATAAAAAAACAACACACAACAAAAGAATTTCAAACAAAACGGGATTTAACAAATTGAGCACGAATGCGCGCGCGCAACCCGCGGCGCTTCGCCACTCGCGCACCAGAGGGCGCCGGGGGCGGTCGACCTGCACTGGGCTGGGCCAGGGTGCAGGAGACCCGACTTGCATCATTAAAGAAAAATAAATGAAAGGTCTACTTCTAACAAATCACATATGGGAGCCCTTAACCGAAGCCATCGACGTAAAAGAAACAGAAAGCCAGATAGTTACTAGATATTTTTGACTCTTTGGGATCCTTAATGACGATCTGATGACTTAGAAACACATAACTATTAATCTTAATTGAGAGGCTACTAAACTTTACTAAACATTTGCAGTAAAAAGTAGGGCAAAGACAGCAGTCATGTAATGTAGAGTAGGGCTCATTCGCACTATGTTATCTTAGCACTTATTCCTCTATGGTCAGCTGGGATTGGGAGCAAATCGTACAAAACTAGAAGATATCGTTCATATTTGGGTGTTGCTCATACTGATGTTGAATTTTCATCTGTCGGCGCCTTTAAAGCTGTTCTTCTTATGTATCCTATGGAATGTTCTGCTCGTTTACTTCACTGGAGCTTCTGTAGTTATATGCTTTGTGGCTAAATATTAGCTAATGTGGGTAAACTGAAGTGAGGGTCTGGGTGTTAAAAGGTGTGGTCCTTTGTTTGTCTTTGGTTTTGGACTGTTTTTATATAAATGATTAAAAAAAAATGTACTCTCAAGGCTACCAATTAGGTACTACGTGTTTCCGTTAGTTAAGTAAGTTGGAAACAGAAACAATGTAAATTAAAATATTAAATAAAGGAATATCAACCCTTTTAAAAACCACTAGATTTTGGCTTCCCTTCTAAATAAAAACATCATCATCATCTTCCTGCCCTTATCCCATGTTACTTGGGCTTTGGGCGTAAAGGCGTTCTTCTTCCATACCGTCCTGTCCCCCGTCACGCCATCACTGACTCCCTTTTCTTTCATATCACTCCTCACACAGTCCATCCATCTTTTCTTTGGCCGTCCCCTCCTTCTCCATCCATCCACATTTATATTCATAACTCTTGTAGTAATATACGTTTCATGCCTCCTCATCACATGACCATACCAGGACAGACGATTTCCTTTCAAATTTTCTGTCACTGGCGCCACTTTCAAACTTCCTCTAATATACTCACTTCTCAATTCTCGTCACTCCTTGCAATTGCAATCTTGCAAACATGCAATCTATTTTCATCCATCTTTTTCACAGCCAACATTCAAATTTTCCCGTTTAACTTTTAACCCCTTAAGTAAAAAAGTTAAAGGAAAATTTACAAGTCCGCCGAGATTAGACCTGTCGTACTGTATGGATCAGAATGTTGGGCTGTGAAAAAGATGGACGAAAGGACTGAAAGGAGATTTTAACCTTCTGAAAAAATATATATCAATATAATATGGTTGACATAATATCTGGTAGAGTCTTACGAATTCTTTTATTTTGACAGATTTTATGTGTAAATATTGCATGCCTACTTTTATCTCTTCTCTTCTCTTTTATCTTTTCAAATTGTTCGTATAATATTTATTTTAAATTGTATTCCTTTTCTGATAATAATGAGAACTTGTATTATTTCAAATCATGAAACCTGTAAGTAATCTCTTCTATTTACATTAACCATCTATTTTTACCAACAAGGCCAGTGAGAAGACCTATTCTCTAACAATATCAACATTGTGGGCCACGCGGAAGCCCTGCGATCTTCAATCAATGGAAGCTGTACGAACGACAAACAGTTTGCTCTAAAAACAATTGTATTTATTTAAGTAAGGGGCGATTGCCACCCCTTTGGTGGTGCTGATTATGTACGCTCTTTTAAATGTTGAGGGCTATGGTTTAATGCTGAACTGGTAAAAAACGTGATTGGCAAGTGTGAACACCAGTGCGAATACGAATTCAAAACCCTATTTTTAATGAGGGCAAGATTAATTTTGAAATACCCTCCTACGGTGTAATTCAATAGCTTTATTACGTCTTTTGGTGATCCATAATATCTGAAACTTCTTGTCGTAAAATTGGACTTGGAAGCCAAAATTCATCATCTGGTGACATTTAACCCTTTAAGTCCCCAAATCGTGGACCGACGCGAGACAATGAATTTTAACTGTTTCGGTAATTACGGCATTCAACCGGTTAATCCATCCCGGCTTTGACTTTGCCGTTTCGTGACTTTTTCATTTAGGTATAAATTCCTGAAGTGTGAAAAGGTCTGTCTGCAGCAGAAGCGTGAAAGAGTGAAATTTTTGTTGTTGGATCGTTAACGTTCGAATAATAACACGTTTAAGTATTAGTACCTATTCTTAGCCAAATCTTAAAAACAAAAGAACATAGAAAAGAATTACGACAGCAAATGTACCTAAAAACTTAAACGCAACAAAAAGGCGTTAAAAAAAACATTTGGAAGCGATTTTGACAATTCCACCAACAATTTGTAACATTGTTTCGCACGTTCCTCTCGCACAGTCGCAGTCGGGCGGTAATTGCTCCAATCGGCGCGAAAACACGCGCGACTCGTCGTATTTATTTATTTACTTAGTATTTACTGGGAAACAGTAACGAGTACCGTTTGCACGAGTTTCCAACAATTCCGAACAGTTTTTTGGCAGCTTTGTGTCGGTTGGCGCTGAAAAATGTTTTTTGTTTTAATTATGATTTCGTGACTTCGTTTTAATGAAGTTTGGGCAGTACTTGCTGATGCTGTGTCATTAGAATTGATTTAAACAAATCCGATGTCGTTAAATCTTAAGACATCACCAAAGCACTTAAGTTTATAGAAACTAGAATTTAATCTCTTATTTTTGTCTAAGATTTAGGATGGTATCGCTAACAAACCAACAATTTCTCAATCATAAGTTAAACTGTATTTTTATTTCATGGCAATAATTGGCAGCACAGCTTTGAAGATTTAGATACAGTATTTTTTTCTAGTCTGAGGACCATTGCATTTTATCTTCTTTCCTATCAAGAAGATTCATGTTTATATTGTCAACATTATTGCTTTTTGTGTCATTGTATGGGTATAAAGAATTATACAGCTTGTAAATACTAGTATATTTCCGTGGGTTTTCGTGCGTTCCACTTCCATGTATCGGTTGTTAAATATTTGTCGCGCGCCACTAAACACGGGTGTGGCTGTGTGCTCTCTACTGTAGTACTGTGCCCATGGGTTTAGGAAATACTAAGATATTATATGTACCTTTGACGTACGTGGTATACCTCACTTCTAATTGGTACTGGTCACTAAGGTTACTTTAGAAACTAGCCAGTCGTTTTAAGGAAATTATTTGATTCACTGTGGTCTACAAAATATACGAGTAACATAGATGTTCGTGTGTAGAATAATGCGGCAATTAGATACCAAATGATGACAAGAAAGTGGTTGGTCATGAAACTGCTCTTGTAATATGTAGGTGAGAAAAGTGACAAACAAAGCCGATGTTTTATAAAAATCAAATCAAATCAGTTTATTCGCATTAAGTGTTGGTACAATTTTGGTCTTAACATAAATAATAATACAGATCCATAACACTTAGTCATAATAATGTGACATGCAAACATTTGGGTTAATATTTATTTATAATTATACAATTCTAATATAGTTATAATTAGTAAATTACAATTGAGAAATTGATTATATGTAGGTACATTATTAAATAAATTATGAAAAATATTGATGTCCGAGGGTAAAAGAAATACAATAAAGATGTTATTAATTACCTATTCAACTCCTTATTAAATATGTCGCTTACAGAGTAGAAATTCTTATCTAATAGCCATAACTTAAGATACTCGTACCTTGAAAATTTATTAACTGGTAAGATTTTGATGGTGTCAGGTATAGCATTGAATATGCGACCACTCATTGCATAGCTATTTTTAGTCGGCTGTACATATTGGAGAGCTATAAAGTACCTACTTAAGACGATTAAGCAAACATCAGAATGTATGTATCTTCATAAAACTACCTTGGATCGATTAAACACTGTTTAAATTACTTTTACATGGAAATATTTCAACAGTTCCCATCTTCAATACCTACTTCATATCCCAGAATCTCACTAGACGTTGCCACCCTACCAGCTCGTATCAATTGGCTCAATCGAGCTACAAACACGCGCCGCGGTCGCACCCGTCCTCTGCTGCGACTGCGACGCGGACGGCTATCCCTGTACCCTTACGAAGAGAGCAGAAGCCTGTTAGCTACAAATAAAAATGTTTTACACTTACTGTAGCTGTAGCGATGTTGGGTAAAGAGTTGGCAGGTGTTTTGTTTGTCATTTGAAAGTTATGCTGGATTCGCGTAATGCGTCAAAGAACTGGGTATTATAAGGGATCATAGGAATTGTCCAATCAATCATAATAAGTAATAACTATTTCTTAAACAGTCTTGAAAATAAACGCTGTATTTGACGGAGCATTGCCAATCTGATTAGTTCGCGAATTATTTGTGGTGATTACAGGTGATGGTGTACCTAATTCATTCATCTTTCTTGACATCTCCATCCCTACCTTTATAACCATTCCTGTATAGGTAGGATTGTTATGGACACCAGCTGGTCTATTCTGTAAACACCTGAACGTAAATGCTTACAGAGGGGGAGTGAACTAGAAGTGAGTGAACCATCTTTCCACCTTGATTGGATGAATCGTCTTTACTTCACCCAAGTTTTCACGGCGATTTTTAGTGTTCCGTACCCAAAGGGTAAAAACGGGACCCTATAACTAAGACTCCGCGGTCCGTCGCTCTGTCTGTCTGTCACCAGACTGTATTTCATGAACCGTGATAGCTAGAAAGTTGAAATTTTCACAGATGATGTATTTCTGTTGCCGCTATAACAACTAAAGCTAAAAACAGAATAAAATAAATATGTAAGTGGGGCTCCCATACAACAAACGTGTTTTTTTTGCCGTTTTTTTCGATATTTTCGTGCGCGAGTCCGACTCGCACTTGGCAGATTTTACAGAATAGCACTACTGCTCATTAAGTTTTTTTTTGGTTTACGAGTGGTATCCAATTAGTTGTCTGAAAACATGAAGATGGTCAGGGTCACAACTACTGAACCGGTTTTTTTATTTTTTGTTCTAATATTAGTATGCTCACTGATCTTAATGATAACGGTATCCCTCGCCTGCTCCTACATGAACCAGTCCATAGACGTGACTTCATAAAAAAGATTGACTCATACATGTTCGGTAGCGCGTACCTACCTATACCTACTTATTATTTTTTACATGTCTACTACTGTTTCCTATTCAAGAGAATTTCTCGTGGTTTCGTTTTTAGTGCTCCCTTAGAACTGGCTGTTTTGACTACCTGTTTAAAAATGGAGGGGTAAGATACCGTATCTAATAATTAAGTGAGTTTTATCCTATTAGTATTATTCGTTTTCTTTGTTTGTGTTGTGTGCTCTAGCTTGTGTCAAATAAATGTGCTTTCTTTCTTTCCTATTTATAGCATTACTTGAAGCCTGCATTCCCCGAAGGGTTTGGCAGGAATGCACCAGCTTTATTTAAGCCCCATGTGAAAGGGGTCGAGCCTATTGCCATGAACCGGGCACAAATCCAAAATCCAAAGCCGAAATTCTAGATAGAAAAATCCAATAACACTATTTTACTTTTTAGGGTTCCGTACCCAAAGGGTAAAAACGGGACCCTATTACTAAGACTCCGCGGTCCGTCTGTCTGTCTGTCACCAGGTTGTATCTCATGAACCGTGATAGTTAGATGATGTATTTTTGTTGCCGCTATAACAACAAATACTAAAAACATAATAAAATAAATATATAAGTGGTGGCCCATACAAAAAACGTGTTTTTTTTTTTGCCGTTTTTTGCGATAATGGTACGAAACCCTTCGTGCGCGAGTCCGACTCGCACTTGGCGGGTTTTTTAAATTTTGCCCTGCACTAGGAATATCTTCCTGTATCTATCGTGTGTGCGTTTACAATCATATAAACTCACATACACAACACCCAGAGCCGGAACAACTATCTGTAGGTATTTGTTCCGTGCGGGAATCGAACCCGCGATATGCAGCGCAGCAGTCAATCGCTCAACCACTGCGCCAACCGTGCGCCTAACACTGGCCGATCCGGGAATCGATGGACCCCAGAATCAGTAGTACCTACCGCTTGCTACCACTACATCTACGAGGTTCCCATTTATTTTTACTCTAAAACATGTATTCTCGTATTTCAGTCATCAATATTGCGAACTCCTCTCACCTACATATACATATATATAGGTACCCTAAACATAAGCCTCAGTTCAGACTTCCTCATCTATCTATATTGTAAGCAGAGTTCAGAAGCACCAGCTCTACCTACACCAGTACTAGATGTAAGTATCTAGCTCCTCAGCGTGTGGAGGTGCAGAACAAAACAAACACACAGACACGCTGGGCGTGGCGCGGGGGCGGGGCCTGTGAGCGCCATCAGTTCCGGGAAAATCTCTGCGATATTGTAGATCTGTGGTGAGGAGCTCAATGTTTTGTTAGGTACACTATATAGGATTTAAGTGGAATCATGCTATAAGAGGGAAATACGAGATCTGAAAGTCACGGTAATGTTTTCAACAAACCCGACCCGTTTTTGCCCAGACAAAGGGCAAAATGGCATAACTTCTAGAGGCATTTGCCATTTTAGCTCTAGAAAAATTGAAATTCTATCAACAGTATCGATTATTAAAAACTAAAAATGTAAGGAATAGATCACGTGACCTTTCGATGACGCCTGTCAATCCCATATATTTTTTAACCCCCGAAAAAAGAGGGGTGTTATAAGTTTGACGTGTGTATCTGTGTGTCTGTCTGTGGCATCATAGCTCCTAAACGGATGAACCGATTTTGATTTAGTTTTTTTGTTTGTAAGGTGATTTTGTCGAGAGTGTTCTTAGCTATGTTTGAATAAAATCGGTCCAGCCGTTCAAAGCGTTTTAATGTTTTGAAGCGGGGTGTTTTCGCAAGATATCGTGTCAGAATTATGTGTTCAATAGATTGCCGATCGAAGCGTATCTACTATGTACTAGATAAATTATGAAGCATGAAATAAAAATGAGACGGGGTTTTTTAAATTTTGAAATTTTTCTTGTTGATGTAGGTATATTATTTACAATCGCTATCGCAAAGCTTTTGTTTATTGAATTCCACTTGTCAAAGTCAGATTTTGAAGTTTGTAAAAACGGATTCCCGGCCTTCTGAAACGTACGGTAAGTAATATTTTCAAAACAAGAACTACGAACCGAAATAAAACCCTTGAAAATATGCAAGGAATGCTTAGTCCTTAGGTTCTTTTTAGATAAATTGACTTTTAGAGATATCGCTTGTCGAACAGTCAACATGTAATGGATTACGTTACATTTCATTGTTATCGCTGAATTATATTATCTGTGTCGCTGGTGATATACCTAATGTCACATTGCCTAGAATTCTAGATGACTTTACTATGACAAGAATGAATTTCGCAGACTTATCTCCCATCTTGTGCTTGTGCACTGTGACAATTTTCTTTAGTAAGCTTGCAAATAAAATGTATGTTGAAAAATGATTTTAGCAAGTGTTATCTTAAAATTTAAAGATATTATTGTGACGTACACATATTTATAGCGTGAAATGACGGATCAACAAGTTTAAATAAACAAATGGTATCCGTTAGTATTATACCGGGAGGTTATATTAAAAAGGGTTAGGTTAAGCAAAGGGTTCACTGGTACCATGGGCTTTGGGTAACATATCCCGTATGACAGGAGGCGTGCCTCACACCTTTTTAAACAACAATACGATTTCTGGTGGCTGCTAAAAAGACGTCTTGTAATGATTTAAATTCAACTTTACCTTGTAGGTAAGTAAGAAATCCGCTATGGCGATTATAACCTACTTGAGTTAAATGAAATTATTAGTTAAGTACCTAATTATAATTTACTCGTATATCAATGTAGGTATGTATTTATTAACAGAAGTATTAGTCGTCCTATCGGGTCTTCTTCCTCAATTTTAACTTTGTTTAGTGCTTAACACGCGACTTTAAGTAGACAGGTATAAAACTTATTTTTATAAGTACGTCTTGCATTCAGTTTTATATTCAGATATATTTATTTGCATAAACATGTGTATACATACAACAAATAATAATAAGTGCATGCAGGATAACAATAACAGAAATGGCTCAAACATGTTTGCCATTTTTGAGTAACTAACTCACACGAAGAAAATCATTAGATTCTTATTTGCCTATGCAAAAAAACAATACTTTAGCTATTAGTTTGTTATCCGCAGCGGGAATTGATGCCGCTACGGGACGGTCTACGAGCGTAGACCTTTGCTACGACTCTTTAGGAGATATTACCGTGACGTAACTTTATTAAAACTATTGTTCAAAGTTTAATAAAGATCTGAGAATTAATTACCCCATTTTTTTTCTTTTTTACTACAATAAATTAAAGTAATAAACGTATTGTCACACATTATTAAGATGACGCAACAAACAATTTGTCAAATAATAACGATTAATAATAAACCCGCACATCTGCTGTACTATTAACGGTTAACAACAAATAACAACGCACTAAATAAACCGCTAAACAACGCGTGAAATATTACAGAAAAAGCTGTTTACAAAACCATGACGGATCATTTTAATTTTACTATAATGTTTTAACCCCGACAACCCTGTGGGCATTCCCTTACCGATCACTACGAAGCTTACTGGACATCACTCAAAGGAATATGATCCTTAATAACTTGGGGATAGAGTAGTCGACACTCGCTGTGTGAGAAGTGTAGTAAACATACAATAGGTGGGAGGGTCCCGCAGAGGAGGCGCCGATAGGCGGGGCTGCGCGCCGGAGCCCGAGCGCGCCAGTCGTGTGCCGACCGCGCGAGATGTCGCACCATGACAGCGCCACACAGCTTCAACATCCGCAACTTGCTCCCCGAAGCCTCGTCACGCTCCCCCTCACCCTCCGACTCTGAACTCGATGTCACAGGCACGGAAACACCACCACCCGGATCCTCCACCATCACAGAAGAAAAGAAAAATGAAAAACCGGCGTACAGCTACAATGCACTCATCATGATGGCCATCCGCTCCAGCCCTGAAAAAAGACTGACTTTAAACGGCATATACGAGTACATAATGAAGAACTTTCCGTACTACAAGGAGAATAAGCAGGGCTGGCAGAACTCTATCCGGCACAACCTGAGCTTAAACAAGTGCTTCGTGAAGGTTCCGAGGCATTACGACGACCCGGGGAAAGGGAACTACTGGATGCTGGACCCTTCTTCGGATGATGTATTTATTGGTGGAACTACGGGGAAGCTAAGAAGACGATCGACCGCAGCTTCGAGATCCAGATTAGCAGCGTTCAAACGTGGTGCTTTGTTGCATCCAATGTTTGGGAACCCGTATGCGTCGCTAGTTGGATTGTATCCCCCTTTGCTGTCCGTTTACGGAAGGTACGGACTGCCGAGCCCGCTCCTAAGGCTCCCACCACCTCCGCCGACGTCATATCACCAGCTATACCGGAGGATACATGGGTTCGGGCCCCCCATGAGCCCCCCCAACCCAGAGCCAGATCATCTAGTGAAACACAGTTGATTAGTGAGAGAACAGAAGGGGCCTTACCAAAGATATTCGTACATATCTTGGTAAAGGCTATGTGACTGTGATATGTGGACAGTGTACAGTAATGGTAACCCTATTTATTATGAATGTAAGATTTATATTTAAATTTTAACTTAATACGAGGCTTAATTTAAGTTATGAAGCAATAAACGATGTTTTCGAACGATGGACGAGTATTTATTGGTGACTTTTATTCATTTTGATCGAGTTTATTGTGTGTGAAAGGATAGGCCTACAATGTGTATGTAGCGGGTTTTCTTACGAAGATCAAATAGATATATTTTCTTTGCAAATGATTCCAGATATTTTTTTTTACTTTTGTGAAGAGACCACGCATTGACTTAACAATCTATTCATAGTAAAAGTTATTGGAAAAATAGTAAGTTTCGTCTATTATCAAGTATTCACATAAAAACTAAAATACAGCTTGTAAATTAGCTAACTTTGGACCGGAACGTTATGTCTCTAACTACACTAACTATTAATTAATTTACACTCATTACTGCGTCATGTATTATAGATTTGATTAAGTATAAGTTAAGCTGGAACTTAACCAAGTAAATTAACATAATACGGCTATGCAGTGATTAATAACTTGGAGTTCCGAGTTATTAATGTTTGTCATTATTTTATGAGACGGGGTCATGAATTCGAGATAAATCATTTGTCGAAAGTGTTTATTAAAAAGATTTTGAGATGATGCCTGGTTATAGATACTTTATTAGTGTCCAGTTAAAGATGTTATAGTTCACAATCTGCCATGTCAAGAAACCAATGTGTGCAAGCCAACACAACAACTAAATATAAGGAATGAAACAAAACCTTTTTTATTTATTGTTTATTTGGAAGAAATATTCTTATTCGATTCTCATTAAAACACATGTCATGAAAAAAAACCACACACAGTAAGAACCTAACCCATACCATAGGCAAGGTTTCTGCACTTTTATATTCGTGACAATTCAAGAAGTCCCATAATGCTTCTCATTTTATATGACGTGATAACTTTGTACGTATTAAATGGGAAAAACTAATTCATAATCCTTATTAATTACAATGTTACCCGTGCACTTTAACAACAAGCATCATTCGTAAGCATCAAGTTTTATTTTATTAAGTATTTTAGTCATTATTATTAAGTATTTTTATAGCTGTCAAATCCGACTTCGATTGTCACGACTTTAGTAATATTAACCGCACTAAAAACCATGTCAGCCCAGAACTTGGCTGAAAGAATTGAGGTCATGGCTTAGCAGTAGTGAACCCAACAGAAAATAAACGACCATTATAGTTTGAACACTATTATTGGATTCTAAATTCAAATTCCCAACAGAAAATTTGAATTAAACTATAATCATATGGCTAGAAGACTTTTCCAATCAAGGCCCAAGACATTCCAAGTTTTCGGTACATTTAGATGCAAAAATATCACCGAAATTGGCATAGCCTTTTCTCAATTATGTCGGTGTTAACTTTTAGTCTAACCGGAAGCAGCTGAAAACCAATAAGTATTTAACACAAAGCGATTCCTATCAATCCTCTACAAGCCAGAAAAAAGCTGCAGAAAATGTGTCATGCGTCTGTTATTTCACTGGGATCCTTTACTACAAAACTTTAAATAGGAACAGAATACTACAAAACTTACACAACTTACCTGCTGAAACGTAAGCTCGCCGGAGAAAAGATGTGTGACAACCGTAACCGTCAGCTGTTCAAAATAAGATTTTTTATGGCTGGCCATCATAGTAACAAAACAACACAGGTTTGTACGGGATCTCTCAATACACCTTCAAAAACCTTGGAGTAAGAATATATATACCTTTACAAGTAATCAGCTTTCGTTATTTTATATAGAAGAATATCAAACGTAGTATTTATTTTTATAACTTTTCATTCAACAGATTCTTATTAGGGACCACTCATCACTTATTAGAATGGTTTGAAATAGTCGACAGATGGAGACACTTGTCACATTAATTACTACGTCCTGACGGAGACAAAGTTTGACATTGATCTTCATGCAGTATGATTCAAGCGGTATAGCTGGTGCGGAGGCTTGGTTGCAGAATGGACGGACGTTGATTTGACATTATGCCCAAAACGGAACCAAGATAATGAAGAAATATAATCATCAAATCCTTACTGGAGCCACTATGCGCCTCTCTTTGCTTGTGGCACACTCGTGTACCTGACTCGTCTTCTGAGTAACAATAATTGCAACTTTAATTTGGGGGAACTTACTTACTCCCCTACAAACTGCGGCTACAGCATACATTATCTTATCACTAGCTTCTGTCAGCGGCTTTTCCGATGTGAAAGTCTGATATTATAGCAAGGAAAAAAATCTCTCTCAGAATAAAAAGTGTCTTATGTCCTACTCCAAGGTCAACACACCAAATTATTTCAAAACTGCCTTGAGCGGCTTAGGCGTAACAAACAGATAGACAGTTACTTTAGCATTAATACTGTGAGTACGTAAGTATTGGATTCGAAAAAACCATAATTGCCTTAACAGAAAAAAAATTGGCCTCCCACAATATGGCACCCAAAAGCCGCCATTTTCCTATTTAAATGTAGCCAGTGACACTCGCAGAGTTAAGACGAATCGATTGACGTAAGAATCATCAAAATCGGTTTACGCGTTTTGTCTCTAGAACGCCACATAGGAACAAACATACATACATACTTACATACATACATACTTACATACATAGACTGATAAACACATTACCCTCCTTCGGCAGTCGGGTAAAAAGAAAAATATGATGAAGTTACCAAGTGACTCAGTACCCAGACTTGTCTGAAGTCAAGTTATTTTTATCGAGTGTCATTTGAAAACTAGATTATTATTATCAACAAAATATAATGCTATATTTATGAAAATCGCCTCGGGACCTTTCTTGATTGCTTGCATCTCTTTGCATATCTAGCTGGAGCCACTTGTTCATATTTGTTTTCTTTATTTATTTGTTATAAACTAGCCAAGGTTAAGTTGTGCTTGGGCTATTAGATTTTCTACGTTTAACTTACATCAGTAGATAGATACTTAGCTTATAGCTTCTGTAAAAATTGTGTTACTTAAAAGTTCTACCATTTTCTCAAATCTCAGAAATGTGGTATTTTATTTCACTGATATCCAGCATGAGTGCGATAGCTCCATGCAGAATATGACACATATGCTGGAGTGCCCCAAGTGCCCATACACCTGCAATTTGACCTTATACAAGGTTTTTATTTATTTCTTTGTTATGCTCGCCACTGACGCCGCAATTGGCGTAGCCATATAATGGCCCCGAAATATTTAAAGAGTTTTCCATCAACTCTGATAGAAGATTTCACACTTGACATTAATAATTACATAATTTCAACTTATTATGCCAACCTTGCTACGAGTCCCGTTTTACCAATTTATCAAGGAATCCTAAAAAGTAAAAGTTTATAATTTCAATGTTTCGCCCGACGAACATCGCGTCAAAACTGATAATAAGTTTTGGCGCGAGTTGGTTACGATAGCGGTTTGTCAAAACGCTATCGTATCATTTTCGTTACGTTGTTTTATTGGATCTGAATTTAAATACCTATATACAGTTTTGACGCGATGTTCGTCGGGCGAAAAATATTGATAGCATGCAGTTATTGAAGTTTCTGCGTGCAAACAGACTTTAGTTGGCAACCAGTAAGGACTTTTAAGCTGTTGAGTTGGTTTCGTTTTCGAAAATTACTAATTGCAGAGGCAGAGACCATTAATATTGTAAAATATGACCACAGAACAGTATGGAAGAAGAAAAAACGTGTTGCGCACTTGCGACGACCCTAAGAAACATGAGAAAGGACAGGAAGATGATGATTCTAAAAGTAAGATAGATTACAAGTAAAAGCTTCCGTGGTTTGGTAACTAGTGCAGCTGCCGAAAAGGTCTTGGATTTGTAGTAACTACTTATATTAAACTTATCTACGTATATAAACTACTTATATTAATGTAAATACAAACAGAGGTAGGTTTACTCTTATTACTTATAGTTGGGTTCTCTAACAGCAAACCTCAGTTGCGTAGAGACATAGGCATTTGAGGATAGTACATCCATGTGCACAACAAAAGCTTATTAAAAACTCTTGGCACTAGTTTATGTATCTACCTAATTGATTTCTTCATCATCAACAACCCGACTTCGCCCACTGCTGAGCATAAGTTAGGCCTCGCTCTTTTTGTGCCAATCCCCACGTTCCTGTGCCAGCCTCATTCAGGTTCTACCCGCGATGGCATCAATGTCGTCTGCCCATATCGCTGGCAGACGACCGAAATTACTTCTTTTTGATTGGTTTTTTTTTTTTTTTTTTTTACTTTTGGTTAGACTAAAACGTAGGTGTTTGTGTACCTACATTTGCTACATTATTACATTATTGCTAAAGAATTAATGAAAGGCATGCAGGTGCAGCAAGTGGAAGAAAGTTTTGTGGTGTTACGTTACATAAGAAATGAGTTATATTAAAAAGATTGAAATTGTTGTCAGCTATGTTTGATGTAAATCAGCCGTTTAAAAGTTATAAGCACTTTGTAGGGTTTTATCTCAGTTTTTTTAAAGTACTTTAGTGTTAACGTATATACTAATGCTGAAAGCTGCGCCATTAGTTCCGTTACTTACTGAAAAGCGTACATAATGTAGGTAATTTTTTTTCTACAGATTTATTCCTTATTTTTCTACAGATCTCTAAACATCACTCAAGAACATTTCATTCTACATTTTATTTAAAAGTATCTTGTCTAACGATCAGTATCGCGAAAATATTTGACAATTAGATGCCTCTGTGGTTTGTTTTTCTTAGTTTTTATTTATAACTATGCGAATTGGCGACGGTGGCTTATATTAATCGTGGATAATGTGCGATAATGATAGTTTTTGTAATTGTGAAGCGTCCAAACATCTTTGTTTACGAAAACTGTATTAAAAATATGCGATAGTACGTTTGTATGTTTAGATTACAATATTATTTACGTTAATAACACGCCGTAATCTACTAAAAAGTGTTTTGTAATGATTTGACCAACAATATGAAATCAAGTCCTATTTAGTTTTGTTACCGTATCGGCTCCTACCATTATCAACTCAGTAGATATAAACTGTCTCAAAATTTTCAAACTTATTATTACAATTTATTCATAAAAAACAGCATTTTTGTTTACAATTTTATATTAGTTGCAAAAACTATGTTAGATCTTATAATAATAATTATAAATATGAAAGAAGAATTGGTTGGTCTGTTCAAGCATTGGCGTTATGGTGTTCGAGTTCCTGTGACCGCGTTAGGAAGAATAAAAGTAGGAAGGTTACAAGAACAGATAGTAAAAGAGGAATATAAGAGAAAAGTAAAAAAGAAGACGGATAAGATATTTGATGATATGAATTATTACAGTTAAGAGGAGGTTTGGGAAATAGCGAAAAGTGGTTTGGTAAACGCGGCCGCAAAATATGTGGTGTGGCGAAGAAGAAACTTGGTACTTAGAGTTAGAAGAGCGAATGATACTTGGGTCAATGATGAAGTAAAAGAGGTGGTAAAAAGAAGAAAGTGTCTTGGCTAAATGTATTAGCCTGTAAGGGCAAAAATAGAATGAACCGGGCAATAAACGTGATGGATGATCTGGAAAGAGGGAAAATAAGATTCAATGAAATAAAAGCGAATGTCAAAGAGGTGCTAAAAATAAAGAAGGAAGAAAAGTATAACAGAAAGTTCTCCGATAAAGCAGGAAACAGGTGGGATTGGCTCGTGGAGTGACAAAAACTTCGAGCTTGATTGTAATAAGAGCAGAAGATGGATACTTATTCAGCGAAGAATGCAAGGTCTTGGCACTCTGGAAGGGATATTTTGAATGTTTATTTAGTTGTCAGGATAGTGTGCAAGGAGTGGGTAACTGGGCAGAAGCCAGTTGTCAAGATACAAATACAGACGAAGAGCAAGAGAATGAGAATTAAATAGAAATGGATGAGATTATAAAAGCACTGACTGGGATGAAGACTAGTAAAGCTGCAGGGTATGACCGAGTATCCGCTGAATTGCTGAAGGGCGGTGACGGGTGGCAGCAAGCCTGTTGTGCCGTATCTTTAATATGTGCTGTAGATATGGCCGCCTGCCGGATAACTGGTGCAAGTCTGTAATCGTACCAATATATAAGTGAAAATGCTCACAGCTTGCGTGAAATATAACTACCGCGGCAATAGACTTTTGAGAGTTGTCGGCAAATTATATGCGAAAGTTTTAATAAATAGAGTGGTAAAAGTGACGGATGAGCAAATATATGGGACGTGCAAGAAGGATTTAGAGGGGGAATGGGCCCTATGGACTATCTTCTCTTTGAGGTGCAAAGCCGAAAAACACCTGGCAAAGCACAAAAAGGTGTATTGTGCTTTCGTTGGCTTGGATAAGGCCTTTGACAGTGTGTGGAGGGATGCATTGTGGTCGACGCTATCCGGGAACGATGTGAACTGGTGCTTGGTACGGGCATTGAAATCTCTGTATAGGGATTCCAGTGCTTGTGTTAGGATTAATGGGGCGTATACGTACTAGTTTTCCATCACGAGGAGTGTTAGACTCCTGTCTAAAATCTATCAATCAACTATAATGTACAAGTTGAACAGCAACGGTGACTCTACACAGTTTTGGGAAGTATGTACACAAGAGATGGAAAGATTGAAGAGGATGTGGAAAGGAGACTAGATGCCGGCAATAAAGTGAATGGTGGTATACATGGACCATGCCATCAATGACTCAGGAGGCTCGACTCTCGGTTCACAACAGTGTGTTAGTGCCTACACTTATGTATGGAAGTGAATGTTGGGTATCGCAAAAAAGACATGAAAGTATAAGTCAGTGAGAATCGATTTTACAACTGCTTCTACAATTGAAAATCTCTGACTACAGCCAATCTTGTACCTTAGAAACGAATAGAAAATTGAAGATCACTTTCAACATTCCACAAGCAAAGCCGCCGGTAAAACCGAGTCATCCGCGGACATCTTATTTGCCGCCAAATAACATCATCCATAATCACTTGAAGTTCCGTCCCGTCACAGTAAAGATAGTTTAATGACGAGATTTCCAGTTCCCGTTGTCAATGGTCACCGTCCGCCATGTTGAAATAGTTGTCACTCGCTTTGATGTCATCGAAATTATAACGGCGAAATAACTTTATTATTCCTGCTCGGTTTGTGATATGTTGATTAAATAATGTCCCGGTGTTTTATTGTTATTTATTTTAAAGTTTTGTAGTGATTTCTTTGAATGAAGTAGTCATTCTTGTGATTTTGTAAGAGGCTGACATGACATCGTCAATAATGTGCCGTAATCTTCTGTCAATGATTCAGGAATAACGTCACTTTGAAAATCTTGTCTTTTTGGATTTGATGTTATCTTTATATTTCATCTTTTCAATAGATTTTCAGTTGCGTAGGATAACGGTCATAAGATAACGGTAATATATATTATATCTTAGAAGATGTATTGTTAAGCTTACTGACATTTTGCTGTAGCGATAGTAGTATATGTAATGTAAGGAGACTAGTTGATCTATATTCAGCCGAAGGGAGCTTTAAGTAAGTTAAACGTACGGTAGGTATATCAAGAAACCTGTTATAATATTTCATCCTGATTTACTTTAACTGGGGCTGCCAATACGGGCAGTGACCACAATGACTAAATGCTTAATTTAATCTGTCTAATTTGTCCCTTGAGAAGTAAACAGAGTTAACAAACAATAATTCAAGTTTACTTCACGTTGTTGAAATTTTTATTTTGTGCAAATTCTCTTAGACCCAAATAAATCCTGAAATAACGTACGATCAGCTCGACAAGACAATGACTAATATATTGTGTCGACAGACGACGCGCGGACACTGCCGTCTACGAGCAGCAAATCAAATGATACCGCAGCAAACAGTTGAAGGCATGCTAAAGTCTGCCAACAAAAACAAGTAACTCGAAACCGATATAATCCGACCGCACGGACCATCTCTCATTCGACACAAAACATCTTGCTCTAGAAATATTGTGAAAACCAGCAACCCCAAATAAATCACGGTCGCCATTTTGTCCCATCGTTCCCGCGCTTTTTCCCCACCACAGACAATTAGGCGGGTGACAGCGCACCATAAACAAGACGCTAGTTAATCCGCGGATTATCGTGAGCGCACACAACCGGCGTGCAGCAAGTATTTCTTGTAAATAATTGTAAATCTACGTCAAAACGCAACGACAGATACATATGTTAGAGGATTATTGGGCGGAGATTAACCCGTTTTATGCTGTTTTATGCGTCGCGTTCGGTTCGACTGTGTTCGGTAACTGACGACTTCCCGCCAAAATGGTAGTGTTAATCTCTAGTTAAATATGGTAACGTCTTCTCGGCTGCGGTTTCGGGAAATAAGCTCTAAATACGGATTGTTTTTGTAAACTCCAAAAAAGATGACCGTTTCAGTATGAAAAAGTGACGATTTCCATAATGACGCGTTGGTTCCGGAGGTACTTAATAAGCCTGTCATAATTAAGAAGTAAATTAGGTTGTAATGAATCTTAAATATTGACACAATGTTAATTATTTACCAAATAAGATCATTCGGTTATTGAAGTTTATAACTGGAATCGGAATGAAAATAGTACTCATGTGAAGAGAAGACAGACCATTTCTTCGACATTTTTATCATAATTGCTTTAATATTGCCACCTGTATCTACTTACATTTAATCCATTGTGAACGCATCTTCCTCTGAATCTTAACTACAGCACGTCACATGGTGTTTAAACTCAAGATGACAGCGTATGACAAAAATTGTCATGACAGAACATAATTGTATCGTGGAATCCTTTCACCACATTGTCATCGGCTAATCTTGTAAAAAGGGTTTATTCGGACAATCGCCGATACAATCCGGATATTTTCATATTTGCGATTCTTTTGTAGAAATTGTTTATACACATTATATTTATTCAAACTAGTGTTTTGCACACATTGCTATATTTGAAATCCTTTGAACCCTTTCAAACGGATGTTATTCTTGCCAAATTGTGTCCCCAAAATAGGATTTGTGTATGATTTTACAAAAACTTATAATTATTATGATTGTCGTCCGTCATTCATGATATGTCCGAATATTTTGGGGTGTATGAAACGATTCTTGGATAATCGCTTTGCTCTTTTGAAATAGTCACGATAATCTCTTCTCTATGGTCAGGATTGTGAATAGGTGAATGTATTATGCTGCTCTAATATTCATTCAGTCTATTTTATAACGTCTCAATTTTGAAGATTGTGATGGGCAATTTATTTCGGTTATGTTCCACACTGCTGAGTTTATATTGTGAAATATATAATGCATTGAGATATTTCAACAAGAAAACTGTGATGTGAAATTATGGGCAGGCAATAGGGCTATTTATATTGTCGTCAGCTAAGAAACGTTTGTAGAAAATACAACGTTTGTAACTAAACAAAAGTTTATTAGAGGAAAATCAAGATGCATTAAACTATACTCTTGAAGAAATTTAACACAATAGCCATAAATGATGGTAGAAATGCCAGAATTTAAGGGATTGATCTCGTTACATTTATGTAGCGCTTGGCAATCATACATACACACATGGTTGACATTTTTCCAATCGCTACTGCAACGCTTTCTTTGATAAAATGTCACTCGTCTAGAGGTTCTGAGCTGGAAATAAGACGCTATTGCGCAATCTCTCTCTTAGTTTTACCAACTACTTTGACGTTTACTGTAAGTAATGATAACTACTAAAGCAATTAGTGTACCACTAAGCTCAAAGCCAGTAATAATTGTTTATCGTTTCATCTCGCAGTCAGACTACACAAATTTTTGAAGTCGGGCTTTCATTGAGATCAAGCGGGCTGCTCTAATGTGATCGTACACAATCACTCGCTGTTTATCAAACAAAGCCGTTATGAACTCTTCCCAGTGTTTCATAACAAATTAGTTTTTTATAATGTTCTTAGAAAATCGTGAGTTTTAGATTTGTTTGTAGATTTCTGGATTGTTTGAGCGAAAGTTTCATGAGTAAGTTCGCTGTTAATTTGGTATTTTCATGCGAAAACGACCACTGTGGCGTTTACCATGAGGCGAGATTGTAGTCAAATGCGAATCATCAATACGAGTAATAATGAAGAGAGCCTTGTGCCTTCTCAAGCTAATTATGTACCTTCGCACAGCTGATACCTGTTTGGCAATCGCGGCAAATGACCCGAAGGGATAAACTCAAAATCTTCGGGTCAAATGTCAAATCCGTGCTGCTCTACGGATGCGAAACTTGGAAGGTAACAAAGGTCATCTCACGCCAAATCCATGTCTTCGGTCTTCGTCAATAGATGTCTTCGTTGCATCCTCGGAATTTACTGGCCCGAGACCATCTCTAATGACGAGCTGGCGATGTCGCGGTGGCCCAGTGGCTAAGACCTCACCTCTAGTCCTTGAGGTCGTTCAAATCTGGACAAGTACCAATGTGACTTTTTCAAATTCATATGTACTCTCTAAGTTTATCTTGTACTAGAGGTCGCCTCGCGGTTTCACCCGCGTAGTTCCCGTTCCCGTGGGAATACAGGGATAAAAAGTAGCCTATGTCACCCGGGGATAGAGTAGCATCCCAACGGTGAAAGAATTTTTGAAATCGGTCCAGTAGTTTTGGAGCCTATTCGGTACAAACAAACAAACAAACAAAAAAATCTTTCCTCTTTATAATATTGGTATAGATATCACAGGCAACTGTGAAGGAAAACATCGTGTGGAAACCTGGACTTATATAGTTAATGTAAGTCTGAAATAGCCAAGTTAGAGGCCTCTAGGGTTCCCAGAGTTAGTTAATTAACACTGATACCAGAGGTGGCCACATCCTCACACGAAAAAGAAGATGAAGAGTTATGGGAGAGATGGCATGAGACCCCAATCGACCGCCAGATTAAGCGTCGTAAATGGAGATGTATTGGTCACACGCTCCGGAGGGATTCCGACCACATTCCTAAACAGGCCTTGGAATGGAATCTTCAAGGAAAAAGGAAGCCTGGCCGTCCCCGTCAAACCTGGCGACGCACCGTATTGGCTGAAGCGACTGGCATCGGAATGACGTGAAGCAAGGTAATGCGCGAAGCTCAAGACCGGTCGCGATGGAGGACTATTGTGGACGCCCTCTGCCCCATTAAGGGGACATAGGATCTTAAGTAATGTACTTAGTAGATACTTTCTTAACGTCAACAATATCAGAGGCCGCTATACCCAGTAGAAACCAAGTACATAGAAAACAATTATAAAATTAAGACCATTTTCGCAACGTGTCACTAATTTATTTGATAGGCGGTTTGTGCTATTAGACGTAGACAAAGGGTTATGTTATTCATTGTTTGTAATAGATGAACGTTTTCTTAACAATATTTTTTTAACCGTAATCATAAGCGAGTCCACAGTTTACGCGTACCTATGTCCTTCATTCATAAAATTAAAGTGGACAGGAAATGACTCACAGTTTCGTAAAACAAAATACAATTCTTAACACCGAAACATTTCTTTATATTTTCCCCAAGTCTGTATTTCCAGAATTTTCCAACAAGTTTCCGACTAATGTACCAACATCGGACGTGTACAGTAATATTTGTAACAGTTAACACGAACCAGTAACGGCGGCTACATCAAAGGCCACAATTGCCGAGATCAAAGGAGGCGACGCGTAAAGGTGGGTAGCGAAAGAAGATCGCTATTTGTGTACCATAGATTAGCTGATCAATTTGAAGATATGACAACTCTTTGGTTGAATTAAGACGATTAGTTTTATATTGTTAAAAGGTAATAAAAAGAAGTGTCTTCGCTTTTATTTGGGACAGATATTAGTGAAGGTACTTGGTTATCAGAATCAATCTGAATTGAATAAGTCAACCATGTTGCAGACACGGTATTGTA
The DNA here is from genome assembly GCA_964057195.1 of Orthosia cruda. NCBI lineage: Eukaryota > Metazoa > Arthropoda > Insecta > Lepidoptera > Noctuidae > Orthosia > Orthosia cruda. The sequence goes on along the minus strand of OZ059845.1, from coordinate 781,426 downwards.
TAGATTGAGTAAGAGATGACGCAGCGTAGGGATTTATATTTGATGGCTTATTTATATTTTATGTGTCTTTTGTGGTTTTTTGTTCATTATGTTCCAAATGGGTGATTTTCAGCACATTTAATTTTTCTAAAAAGGAAAATTGAACTGAAAAACTTCGGAAAAGCAAAGCTTTACAACAATAAGTTAATATTTTTGTATTTCGTTGTTGTTCTGTTTGATTGTAATTATTGTGTCTGGCGTGCTGAATAAATGCTTTCTTTCTTCTGTTTTTCCAACTATTGATAATTAACTAGTAACTTATGTCATTATATCTTGCTTTGGCTTCATAACAAAGTATATTTTTCTTTGCACACAACTAAACTGAAAAAATATAGGGACTTGCGATCATTATTGTCTTACTATGTAATACAAATACAGAGGTTTCTATTTGCTAATTAGTTTTTTATTATTTTATAAAAGATTATTTTCTAATAACTAAAGTTTGCTTTTTAAAGTTACAAAACTTGTTCTGTTAAACATTTTTTTTCCAGTGTAAATCAGTTCATATACACCCAGCCTAAGGTGCGAGGCACCTGCACGCTTGAAATTAAGACGTCATTCAAACAACGCGAGGTTTAATAGTTAATTCTCAGAAGTTTGTAGACTGTAAGACTGGCCACACTGAAAATAAACTGAACAGTTTGCTAACAAGGGGCCAGGTGGGCAGATCTGATATGACGAGGCTGAGAGAGGCAGACATTTAGGCATTGTGTTGTAAGTTCAGCATAAATACAATTCATACTTATGTATTTTCTAAGTTAATCTTGGACATCGCTGACAACGTGAAGGACTAGTAGTTACTATAAATTTGGGCTTGCTAATTGCTGTAAGGCATTTTAGTGCGAAAATAAACGAATAATCTGCAACTTTTTGTCGCCCTCCAACTTTTGAAATTGTGACTTAAAATTAATGAAGAAGAGAACGAACTTTTTCTGATTTTGGAACTTTCAATGTCATTATTATCAGAAAAAATAATTCAAATAAAAATCAGTATTCACTAGTGAACTTATTTTTTGTTTGAATCTTGGTCCCTAGGAGATTTGTCCAGAACATTCAAAGTTTGTACAAACATTGTGCCATGAGCTTATAATTGAAACAGATATCTATTGAAACAGTTATCTATTGTCGCTGAGATCAATCACAAAAATAAAGAAGTTAAATTAATTGACTCAATACATTAGAGGTTGAAGTGTTAAACGATTTCACTTTTAAATTGATTTGAATAGGTTTCCTAAGTCAGTTCCGGCTATCATTTCTTGTTTACCGTATATATAAAAGGGTGGGCTGTCATAAATATTTCTACACGATTGGTTGTAAGTAGATAGGTGTTGTTTTGAAAGACATTGGAGAATACTTATTCTTAGATGTATCGATGATTCTAAATTGCTATGAATTTAGCCACGTCGATAGCCTTGGCATTTGTCTCGTACAGGTCTTTCAGAGATAACTGAATATACATCTTCTTATCTGGATGCACCCCTCTGGGTGAGTGATCATATTATCCTACGAGACCTATGATTAACTCTGCATTGCGAGAGTCATCTTTGTTTATGTAAACAATAAACAAACATCAAATAGCTGCCTTCAAAACCTTGCTATTAACGTCCTTAAAGTATTATATTACGTGAAAAACCCAAACAAATAAGCAATTACAACTTTTTTTACGCAATCCGGAATTCCTACCCAGCGCCGATCGCTTTTACCTCCAAAACTGCTAGACCGTTAACGTTGGAAGTTTGGAACTCTGCCGCTTGAACAGACCATCTGATAGTGACATTGTTTGCAGTAATTATCGTATCGTATCGATATCATATTACTTGGTTTGCTCAAATATTTGTACAAATGCACAAAGGAGGGTAATCCGATATTTTTGTGCATCTATTTTGTGTAATTACTGGAGGGCGGGTAACTACAGGTTATTTAGAATTTGTTTACAAATCACGTAAAAAAATTGTTTGTGGAGAAAAAGTAGAGACGAAAATAGAGATTTCGATTTTACTGAGGGTGAAAGTTTGGCTTTCATTTTGTTGTTAACTCCAGTGCGTTTGATGTTGATTCGTCCTTATATAAAAGTTCAAACTAAAAGACGTTTGGTTTAATTACTTATACGTCACCAATCTGGTGCTCTGGTTGCTTTTGCGGCAAGTCGGCGATCCAACCCCTGAAAATTATAGGTTACTTTATGATCAAACTGTGGATGAGTTTCAGAAGGTTTTCAGTACTGTTGCTTTTAAACTCACCAGCATCTTTAAGTACACTGGCCTTCAAAACTTAGTATCACACTTTTGGAATTGCAATTTCACCTGAACTATTTATAGAAGCCAAGGTTTTGAAATAAAAAAACGTTTCATAGAAAATTTCATCAACTTCCTTTGAAATTATAGTTTAAACATTAGTATAAACGTTTTAACTTTTTCAAAACTTTATAGTTTTGGAGATATTGCAATTTTAAAAGTGTGGTAATAAGTTTTGAAGGTCAGTATATATTATATGTCTTTTAAGGGTGCAAGCTGATATCATATTTATACCAATGGCAGCATAATAAAATTGTATCGAAGAGCATCAAAGCAATAAAACAGTGCATTATAAATACAAGAATCTAATTACGTCGACCACATCTCTAATTTCTCTACAATTGCTCAGTAATCTACCCACACATGACACACACAGACATACACTTATATTCTTCACAAACACTCGTAGCAATCGGAGATTATTAAATTATATTGTGACCCCTGCACCGAGGTTAACTCCAGCCATTTGTTATACATCTTCTGTGTGTAGGTGTCTATGAACTTGTAGGGGAATCTATGAAGATATGGATGTGAGGCACACTGTTGATGATAAATAAGAGTTGGAGGGAATTAAATTATTCTTTATCATCTCAGACTTCTGAACAAAATATAACAAGATAGCGGGTATGCCAACTGTCCTATTATAAAAGCCGTACTGTTATTGCTGTTGATATCTACCTCTATTCAAGTGCCTTGGTATATTATATCTATCCTACGGATAATGGTTTTGAGTCACTTAAGACAAATTAATTGTTTTAACTGATAGCTTTTCCGGGTCTCGGGGTTTGCACATGAAAATTCCGCGGAAAACTGGGGAACTACCTGTTTACAATTTCTAAAATTGCTTGATTGATTTGCACGTAGTTTGGAACAGTGGAAGGGAAGTTCCGTTTTAATTGCAATAGTCATAGTGAGAAGGCAAACAATTTTATATTTCTTATTGTTTTCTTACTTACTGCAGCGTATTACCTAATTGCCTTACTTGTTGTACCTACCATAAATAATGAATCATTTTGTATGAAGTGGTTTCCTGCTGCTCATCCCCTATGGAATCCAAATCACGCTAAACATCCAGCCTCACTTACATTCCGTCTACCCACAGACAGACAGACACACACACAACACTACAATAACACGAGGTTATTAAATTATATTGTGACCCCTGCGCCGAGGTTAACTCCTGTAATTGGACCTCTAGCCGGCCTGATTGTTATTGCTGTCGTGATGGGCCGGCCAATTTACTATCACACTGTCTGGTATCTAGTCGCGAGTCAGATTCATTGTGTATGAATTATGAGCCATTTTCAGTATTCAGGGCACCTTTTTTAGGGTATTGAAGGTGTTTAATTGTTTTTAGGTTCTCTAGGACAACCTTATTTAACAAATATTTTTTAAAATAAATATTTCGTTCTGTGATCTGTCTATGATACGAAAAGATTCCGATTCCTTAGCTTAGATATTGATGTCTTTGTTACCTATTATTATATTATATTACATACATTTTTCGACACCGACTTCGGAAAAGAAAGTTATTTTATCGCTTTGTAGTGTTTTGCTTTGGAAGTCGGTAATATATATGTTTTCTTTTTTTTGTTTTGCTAGGTAACTAAATTATTTACTGATAAATAACATCGCACAACGATTCCAATAAGCCCAAACACGATTAGGATACATTGTTTTATTTCTGAGTTCCAGTGCCTATCTTCCGGCTTCATCATCAGATCAATTCGATGGTACCATTTTCATAAGTACATTGATTTAGAAAGGATCCCCAAGTGCTCGGCGGCTCCAGGGGGGAAGCTATCGACAGTATGCCGGAACTCCCTGGAGTCAGGGGTGATAATTTCCGGGCGAGGTTCATAAACTGTCAAACGAATACTGCTGGCTACAAGGACTCCGATAAACTTAATATATTGACGTACAATGTCCGCACTCTAAGAACTGAGGAACGGTTAATTGAACTTGAGAATGCTCTAAACTATGTCAACTGGGACATCATGGGCCTATCAGAGGTAAGAAGAGAGGGTGAGGACACTTTAGAGCGCAATCATAGCATTTTCTATTTTAACGGTATCACTGGAGGTCAGTCTGGTGTTGGATTTATGGTAGCCAAGAAATGGAAATCTAATATCATAGAATTCGTTGCCTATTCCGACAGAATAGCCTTACTAAAGTTTCGAGTTATGGATAAGAAAACTCTAACCATCATACAGGTCTATGCTCCCACGTCAGCACATCCAGACGAGGAAGTGGAGGAGTTTTATGACCTTCTGAACAAAGCTTGCGATGACCATCGAGGTACTTGGACCATGATCCTGGGAGACTTTAATGCAAAACTGGGCAGTAGAGATCACAGTGACAACAACACCATTTTAGGGCCTTACGGTTTGGGAACAAGAAATATTCGCGGCGAGCGCCTATTACAATTTGCTTTTGGGCAAAGCTTAAGCGTCAGTAATAGCTTCTTTTACAAAAAACCCCAACGCCGCTGGACCTGGTTTTCTTCCGATGGAGTAACGAAGAACGAAATTGATTTCTGTCTATCCACCAACAAGCAGTTTATAACAGGGCTACAAATACTAAACAAAATCCGTTACTCTTCCGACCACCGTCCACTAAGGGTGGTGGCAACCTTTGACTACAAAATTTATAGAGCACAAATAATTAGAAACAGCATTAAAAAACTGGATGAAACTTCATTGATCATTAATAGAGAAAAATTCAATTTAGAACTTAAAAACAGCTTTAATTCCCTAAAAACGACAGATTTGGATGACACTGAACAACAGTACACAAATATCAAGACCAGTATTAAAAACGCCAGTATGAAGGTTAAAGCCTTGAAGAGAAAGTTCCTCAAACTGAGCCAAGCAACTCTTGAAGCAGTGGAGGAGAGACAGAGTCTTCTTTTTAACAGCCCAGAATTCAGACTGGCAGACAGACGGGTCAAACGTAGCATCCGAAAAGACGTGCGGCAGTACAATGACAAGCTGGTGCAGATCGCTTTAGAAAGCAACAGATCTCTTAAGTTTGCCTTAAGAGGTACAGCAGAGAAAATTCTATCCACCATCACTAAAATCAAAGACCACGCTGGAATCAGTCATAGTGAGAGAGACAAAGTTATGAGCATTTGCACAGATTTTTATAAAAAATTGTACTCAGCCGAACACACGGGCTCTTCTGCTTCCCAGTCGCTCAACGATGCATTGGCTCTACAACAGTCATCTCAGATATCACCCCAGATCACGGGTTATGAAGTCCATTGTGCTATGCGCAGTCTGAAATATAATAGAAGCCCAGGCGAGGATGGCATTTCTACTGAGACTCTCAAGATAGGGGAACCAGTACTACTTCCACATATCACAAATCTTTTCAACTCAATATTGCGAACTGGTTCATTTCCTTATCAATTTTGTCATTCTACAGTAATTCTGTTACATAAAAAAGGAGACAAGTCCGAAATCGGTAACTATCGCCCTATCAGTCTAGTTTCGCATTTGTACAAGACATTTGTAAAAGTGATTGAGAACCGCATTTCAGGACAACTTGACGCCCAACAGCCACCTGAACAAGCAGGGTTTCGACGAGGCCTCCCCACTACTGACCATTTGCACTCCCTGAATCAGATGATAGAGAAGTGTGCTGAGTTTAGGATTCCTCTATATCTAGCGTTCGTGGACTACGCCAAAGCGTTTGATAGCATTCACCACGCTTCACTATTTGATGCCCTCCTCAATCAAAACATAGATACCACCTATGTCAACTTATTAAGGGCCATATATCGTAATAGTACAGCAGCTGTAAAAATTACTACCACAGGACCACCCTTTCCTATTAAAAGAGGCGTCAAGCAAGGAGACCCGCTGTCCCCCAAGCTGTTTACTGTCACTCTTGAAGAGGCTTTTAGAAAACTAGCAGATCTTTGGGCAGATAAAGGCGTTGTCGTTGGCGAGAAAAGGTTGACTAACCTTCGTTTCGCCGACGATATCGTCCTGTTCTCATCTTCGGCAGCTGAGCTTGGCGTAATGCTGAGTGACCTTAACAGGGCGAGCCTCGAGATTGGACTTCGGATGAATATGTCAAAGACCAAACTCATGACCAATAGCGTCCAGCAGAAACTGTGTTTAGGGGGTATGGAGATTGCATATGTTCCAGAATATATCTACCTGGGCCAAATAGTCTCTTTCCAGGCGAGACAAGAAAAAGAAATTGCTCGCCGCACCGAAAACGCCTGGAAGAGCTATTGGTCAATGAAGGCGCTCATGAAGGGAGACCTTCCAATTTGCTATAAACGCAGATTGATGGATATATGCATTCTCCCTATCTTTACATATGGAGCTCAAACCTGGTCTTTGACAGCGCAGCAGAGGTTCAGGCTTGAGGTTAGCCAACGAGCAATGGAGCGCAGCATTCTGGGAGTCAGAATAACAGACCGCATCAGAAACACAATGCTGCGCTCCAAAACACAAATCGCCGACGTCACCCAGAAAGCAGCCAAGTTAAAATGGGAATGGGCCGGACACATCTGCCGCATGTCAAACGGATCATGGGCTAAAACAACCACAATGTGGGTCCCGGAAAATGTTAGGCGACACCGCGGCAGACCCAGGCGAAGATGGCGGGATGAACTTGATGCCTATCGACAGGACTGGTCCACAATTGCCCTAAACCGAGAGGATTGGAAGGAAGAAGGGGAGGCCTTTGCCCTGCAGTGGGACAGAATAGGCTAAAAATAAAATAAATAAAATAATTGATTTAGAAGTATTTGCTTCATCATAGTCGGTTAACTATTCGAGATATTACACCCGTGAAATACTTATCGGTATGGAGTTCCAGTGACCCTCTGTGGTCTTCTAAATTAGTTCCACGTCACCAAATGATACTTTCTGAGTACAAATGCTTGCATTATTGATGAAAATACCAAAATCGCTATACGTATGCCTATAATATTTGAGGAATGCCCTCGATTTCTCCAGGATCCCATCATCAGATCCTGACCTGATGAATATGGGATCACCTGGGAAGTACACCCTTTCAGGAAAATATTTTTTTCCATATCGGTCCAGGAGTCTTTGAGTAATCGGGGAACATACATAAAAAAAAACAAAATGATTCCGACGAATTGAGATCCTCCTCCTTTTTTTAAAGTCAGTTAAAAATCCTATTAAAAAGCATACCACAAGACGTAATTGCATCAACCACGAGTTAGTTTTTCTAAAAAGCCACCTAGAATCATATTTGAAACTTTTATTAACTTGATTATAACCTAACTTAATATGAACAGAGGTACCACGATTCCATAGAGAATTTGAGCTTGAGACAACCTTTTTAAATAAAAGTAGGGTTTGATACGTTCTTAACACCAAATACTCAATTCTGAAACTAGCCCATATTCTCCTTCAGTGTCCATTTATGATACTTTTGCCCACAAAGCATTTTTATTTTATAAGAATAAAAATAACAAGCTATATTATGTATATGTCACTCTTAATTTTTCCACAAAACTTATGCAACGTCCAACCGGCATTCATCTCCCCACAGGCGAACGAGTGTAAACGAGAATTTCTTTGTTGGTCAATATTCATAATTGAATGATTTCAAAAAGCACTCATAGCGATTAGTTCTGTCGCCCTCCGAGGAAAGTTGGCGACACCAGGGGTGGACAACCGTGGGGACGGTTTAAGTATGAAGAACTTATGGTCAAATATTTTTGTTTAAAACTTGTAAGACTTCGTTTCTGAATTAGTTTTACATATTAATCGACTGTACAAAGCTCATTTGCAAGCTTATTTTCATACTTTCCTCCCATTTCAAAACATACTTAGCAACAGCAAACTAAGGTCTATTTTATTGTGAACCATATCTCTCTCGTGATCCTCGTAGAGGCAAAAAAATTACGTGATCTATTGTAGTATATTCTGTACTATAACTTCTGTCAAACTTAAACGAGGTTAATGTTCTATGAGAAAATTGTGTAAAATCGTAGATTCGGTCTCTCTACGTCTTATGATACGAAATCAATAAGAAAACGGTTTCCAAGTACATTAACGCAAACTAAGCACCATGCAAACTGTTGTCAACCCCTGCACTGACCGACAGTCGCCCGCATCATGTGCCCAGTCACTCGGCAATTATAATAACTCGCCACGCCATCCGTTTGCTGCCATTACCACCATAACTGTCCACACCAAGCTTTGTCATGTCTGATGGACACCCTTCGATATACTGAAGAGAAAGCTAGCTTTGCTATGCTGCTCGGGTACATGGTTGTATGATTTGTGACTTAAAAACTTGGTGATAAAGTTCCTCTATAAGATACTCTTATTATAAAATGTGAAATATTTGGAGGTTTTGTAATCAATTACGGCTCTAGAGATTTGGTGGAAAGGAACACTGGCAGACCAAAGTCTGGATTAGGACATGTGACTTTTAATTTGGCAGTCCCATGAGATAATTTTCCATTGCCACTGCCACACTGAAGTGAAGCCGCTGGCTACTGCTACACTTCTACAAATGATTTTCTAAAACTACGAGTATCTTGTACCTGCAATTAAGATTTAGGTATAGAACTTATGTCGTGAATATTTCTATAAGAACCAATAATCACTATACTTCATTGACACACTCAGTCTTTATTTTGTGTTTCTTTTCCTTCTTTCATACGGCTGAAAAGAGACCTTTTCAGAAAACCATCTAACTCCATAGAAATTTACTCTTCGAATTCATTATAGACTTTGATTTGACCAATTGAAAACGAACAACGACTCAAAATGAAGCTTTAAAATTAAATGATGGTCTTTATCACGTACTTAGCGTTATTTACGACTACTATCTAACCCTGCATCGCTCGTCGCTCGTCACAGCGGTCATCAGCGGAACCAATCGCTTTAAAGCGCGGGTTGTTAACCAACCATCACACATTTACACCACTAAGTTACGATGTGGTGCAAGTAAAGAGGTGTAAGCGGGATACGGGCGGACTCGCAAATAAGGCAGAAATGATCTCAGTTCGTTCTACTTTACTTTAAACCAATTTTTACCTGAAACTTAGCAGTCCACACGAAGTTTTGTATTTCTAAGGCCTTGTAGTGTGACTAGATCAGACATAGACGGAAATCCACAACACGTTTTTCATCTCGCATGTGATTGGTCGATTAATGGCGGTCAAACCCTTTCACTTCCAAATTCACTTGCGCAATTAGGCTGCAGATCATGTAAAGCTTTATTTTATCGGCAACTCAACTGTTCTCCCCAAAACACAGAGGAATTCCTACTGTCATTGGCGATGACGCAACATCACACAAATTGCAATAAAATAGAATCACTGAGTTTAACTACGTTACGACACGAAAATTATCTTTCGGGAGAATTAAATGACTGTCCCTATTTTTATCGTATTTATCTCCTTCATGGATGTCAACATGGAGGTTTGGACTTTTTACTTGCACCACGCACCAATGTTACCCCTTTAGTCGTCAGGGTCAATAGTCACGGTATTTCAGCTAAATGGTTTATATCTCGCGGGTCACGGAGTACCGTGTGTCTGTCCGGTAATTAATAACAATCAGAGTAATGTTTAGCACATAAATCAACATTATATTATTAGTTTTAAAGTTATTTGTGATATATTGCTGTTGGTCTTGTTATTGGTTTTAAAAAGTCGATATTTAAACTTTTTCGGTAGAGTTTCAGAGTAATATTCTAAACAAGTTGAATTAAAGGCGAGGAAAGGATATTTCACAGAGAGTCAACTCACTCTCATACCTAGAGAGAAGGGCTATGTCCCAGCAGTGAGAACGTTGAGGAAGATCAGGGTACAAAGTGTGCTCATATTAGAGCTGTGTTGAATGGAAATTAAGGACGTTTGGGCGCGGTAGCGAATGGTCTTATCGTAGCTAAATACTGGGCCAAACATAATATTTAAAAACTGTAGATATTTGCCATCGACACACTAAGAAGAAGAAGCATGATTTCAATGGTCCAGTAAACCCTTATAATTTACAACACTAGCATCGCTGCATCTGTAAGATATGAAAGGATATCTCCGAAAAGAAAGACAATACTTTCTGACAAGGGTTTTTCCTTGAGGCCCAGACTGTTTAGGACTGTAGGAATATTCCTGCGGCCGCGTCACGATTACCACAATGATATTAAACGGGAAGTCATCTCAAATCCACAACAAATATATACCAAGTTGATCCTCTCACAATGGCCTAATGGTCTGATTACAATTACTGGACAATGACAGTATTGTGAACGAATGAGTGAGCAAGGGAATGGACGCATTGTCGGCAATTGGGCTGCAATGCGCCCGTATGGGCAGACATCTTGTTTGTTGAGTGTCTTCGATGTTTGTTGAGGAATCGTTTGATAGATATGATGGATAGATTTGAGGACGGACAATAGAGTAGTATACGAATGTAGGTAGCAGTCTTGTGTTATTTTTCCTAGTTTGGACAATATGCGATCGGGTTTTTCTATCAGGAAGTTCTTAATAGAAGATTCTAGTCTGGATTTTTGTCTCTCTTGCCAACTATAAGTGGTGATACGTAGGTATACGATGAACTCTGCTTACTCCTGCTGCTAATACAGGACGTTAAAGTCTGGCAAACGAAAGTAGACACTCGAATTATTTGCAAACTTTTTATATGGCAATGCTATACTAATGTCAACATAAATTTTTGGTGATTTGTTGTGGTCTTGATACAAGCATTTATTAAGTGAAAAATGAATACAACAATTAAAAGTGGATTCCGGGAGATGTCGTTTCGCATGATGTCTAAATATCAAGAAAAACAACGAAAGAAAAAAGAAAGACGTCGATTTCAAACAATTACAAGATTGTTTACGTGTGGTTTTAGATTTCTTAAGTTTTAGTATGATGCTAATAAGTTGATACTTAGTTTTAATTTTAATCACTATTTATCTTTGATACATAATATCTAAAGTATTACCTACCTACCTAAATTACTTTTTGTATTTTTATTCAGACGAAGTAAAATAAATAATTATAAAGTATCAAATTAGGTTAATCCAGGTATTTCTAGTTTTGGGGTTGCTATGCTGATATCTTTTAAATTTGCCTCTCTTTTTCAGTCTCTACTTTCGTTTGCCAAACTCTATGTTGTATTATAGAATGAATTTCATTGATGTGATTACTTAGAAAAAGTCCCAGGAAGTTAGTCCTCGAGGCTTGCTTTGTTGCCCTTGTTTCCTTTGATCCCGGCGCACCTCCTTACCCCCGGGGCCTTTTATTAAAAAGGAAAAATCCTGAAAAAAATTATAATATTTTTTTTTTTTTTTTTTTTTTTTTTTATTTCAACATAAGTTACATGAGTGGGTATTATACAAATCTTCTGCCAAACTGCAGGACAGTTTGTCGGCAGTGTAAAGTAAAGTAGGTATATCCTATCCCCTTGAAATGGCTTTTCGTAGATAGTTACGGCACGACAATGATGGGATGAAGTGTTATCATAGAAAAAACGTGTCGTCGCGTTTGACCTTGGGAAAACGAAAAATGATTCTCACCAGTTTAAAATATGTATCCTTCACTAACTGTGTCAAAAAATGTTATTCTATTATTCTTTCTCCCTTCTTTCTTTCTAAAAAGCTGGTTGTAGCCAATTAACACAGCCCTGTGAAAAATCTTTATACAAGACTCACCCAATACTAAAATTCGGATGAACAATATTCATCCCATATCTTAACAGAAATATGATTCTTCGACACCCAGAATTATAACAAGAATGTACCAATATTGTGTCAATTAGTTCCTATTAGATGGACGTTGATTCATACAATAAAATAATTAGTATTTATGTCCCTCCGACCTCCGACCTCCCGCATGACGCGGACGGCACTTTACACGAATGTGGAAGAACACAGCATCGTTACTTTTGTTACTCTCGGGTTTTTGATAAGGGTTGTCCCATGAGAAGAAGATGAGATATAGATTTTAGTAATATTTTTGTGTAAGCAATGAGTGGGGGTTTGGAATTCATTATGGTGATAAAATTGCAAACAAAATATTGCAATATAACTGTCTTGTTGGTCGTGAGCGCTACTATTCAGCATAAGGTCCTTGATTCGATTCCCGGATCGGTCCAAGTGTTTTTGGGTTTTTCCAATAGGAATTTCTCAATAGCAGCTCGAAGTCCACATGGGGCTTACACACAACTAGCCAAATGTATGTGTATTTTGTAGGTATTATAAGAACAACTCTGCTTAACCGATCCGGTTCATATTCAACCTGAGAAAATATGACCATGTGTCGAGCTGTAGATCTCAGCTCAAATGGATGCCCATTCGGCAGAGGCGAAATTTACGCGCTTTGACCACGCTTTTGTTCCTACTCAACTCTCCCACCCCTCCTTCTTATCTTATCCCTCACTTTCAATATCTGTGTACTTCACACGCTAGGAATCTGCGTTCGTCTAACAATCTTCTCTTGCTTTGCCCTTTTCATACTTCTGATTTTATTCATTCTTCCTTTCATATTCAGTCCAAACTTCTCTGGAATGCGCTTCCTCTCGATATCAGGACGGCCACCAGTCAATATGCATTTAAGCGGGAGTTGCGGCATTATTTTCTAAACCATTAGCAGAGTCGTATTAATCACCTTTCTATTAATTTATGTATGTATATATATGTATAAAGGTATTTATTATAGTAAATATATATGCATGTTTATTTTAGCTACAATATATATATTGTTATTCAATTTTACTTCAGTAAGTATTTCAATTTTTATGCACTTGCCATGTTATCTCTCCACCACCCTTGGTTGACTGGTAAAGAATGCTTGTATGTTGCATGAAGTTTTAAATAAATAAATAACCCTTCGGCAAGTACAGGCATCATGAAGTTACGTTATCGAATGTAATATCAACTTTACAAGTTTCAAATAAAATTAAAAATCAAATACAACAAATCTGTGGTGCACCATCCCTAACACAATCAAATCTATTGACACAAAAATATTCAGTGAAATCATCAGAATAGCCACAATTGGTGGCGGGTCGATTCCCGATTTAGTAACATTTCCACGCAATTATAAGTGTGGGCCATTTGTCGATATTATGCGGGGTGTTTGTGTACAATTTACTTGATTTGGAGTTATTTTGTAAGTGTTTATGATTTTGTGTTCATGTTGGTGTATTCATACGCGGTTTTCATTTTCCCAGGCTCGTTCGATTAATAGTTGATGCTGTTTGTATTTTTATGTATGGGATCTCTGTTATTGCATTGTCATACAGTTGTAAGGTTTAGGAAAGTTATATTGCTGTAGACATCAGTCTATTCGATTTAATTAATAATCACTGCCTGCCTGCCTAGCTTTTTCCCAACTATATTGGGGTCGGCTTCCAGTCTTATCGGATTCAGCTGAGTACCAGTGTTTTAAATGGAGCTACTGCCTATCTGACCTCCACAACACAGTAACTGGGTAACACGGTACCTTGGCAAGACTGGTGTCAGATATCAAGCTTCAGACTACCCGTAACGACTGTCAAAAATCTTCAAATGACAGCCGGGACCAACGGATTAACGTGCTTTCCGAGGCACGGAGGAAACTCGGTATGTTAAAATACTCCCATCCACGACCGATCTCGTCAAGCGTTGCTTAACCTTGATGATCGACCAGTGCGGCTGTTATTATTTAGCCACGAGCTCCTCATTAATAATCACTATACATGATTTAAAATAAAGTCCCCCGCCGCGTCTGTACGCGACAAACTCAAAAACTACTGAACGGATTTTCATGCAGTTTTGACCAATATAAAGAGTGACAAACGAGGAAAGTTTTTGTGTATAATTTGTCCCAGGCGAAGCCGGGATGGGTCGCTAGTAAAGTATATTCTTAGACTGATTTTTAAATCATGAAACATTGAAAAATTGCCATATCTAAGTTGTCAGAGCTGTTTTAGCACGGCTTCGGCTATGTCGTTTGCGAAAAGATGGCATTGTTGAGAATTTAATCAATGATCTCAATACTCAAATCACAATAATCATCTCATGCTTCGGCCTACGTTTTGGCATTAACAATCTTGGTAACCTCAACACGAAATCTTAAACAAGCTAAAGCTCGCTAGCAGTGAAACTATTTATTTGAGTTATTTTATAAGGTAATGAGGCAGCGTATTTCACCCGTATGTGCTGTGCTGTGCTAAGCGATCTTAAAGACTAGCTTTTTCCCGTAGTTTCACCCCTGTGCCCCCAGGAACAGTGCATTTTGCTGACACATCATCACACTCAATTTACATCAGCGTAAGAACATTCATTTTTAGGTCAGGCATTCCAGATGATCTCTACCTTATTGCATAATGAATTCGGCAAGGCAAAAGGGTTTGGCCCCATGAAAGAATATGAGAAATATTCAATAAATAATAAGGTATTGCCAAAAATTATTGGAGTCTTTCGATAAGAGTATCTTCGCCAATGAAAGCTTCATATATTTTTTGGTAATTCCTAATTATTTAAAGAGAATTTATCATACTCTTTCATGGGGTCAAACTCTTTGCTGATCTCAAATTCTTTTACAAATATATAAACAAATCAATTTACCTTTAGTTCAGACAACATGAACCTATTAAGCAATTCTTTAAACAGATCTTGTAGTAACAAGTCCTTTCTTCCAATGTAATCTCACCTCGACAGTTGATAAACATTTCCTCTAAGACTTAACAAGGAAATTACAGTAATTGCGGTAATTAGGCCAAGTGGGTCGCTGGTAACAACGTAACAAGTAAGCCTACACCGGACCGCACGCGCGCCAGTTCGGTTCCCGGGTCGACAACGTTAATTACGAGAGCTAGGGTTTTTGAACTTTGTGGGTGGTGGAAGTAGACGTTATTGTTTACATCCATGTGATCTGGGAGGGAAGGATCTAAAATCTATCCAATTATTGATGATTTGAGAGATGTGGAGTCTGATTGAGTTAGCTTCTAGCATGTGCAGCATCATTATCCTCGTAGGCCTCTAGGAATTCTCATTTCAGCTGCATATCTTTCATTCATTCCTTTTGTGGGCCAACTTACTGATATATATGTCTATAAGATCTAGGAGATTTCCTAAGATTTGCGTCTAAAATTGGAAGATGACCCAGTTGCTATCTGATTATCACCATCCAAAGCCTCAATGTTGCTAATGACATTATTTTAGGCTTATGCTTTTGTTGCTCTGATTTTCAAGCGCTGATTCTCCGTAATCTATAACCTTGCAACCCGTCTGCAGGTTCTACTACTTCTTTGATTTTTTCAAAAGTCTGGTGTCGTAGCTGTCTCATAAATTCGCACTACAGGTGATTTATTACGTAACGCGCATTTTCCGAAAATTAGTTTCCACTACTGGCCAGTTCTTTTGAACCGATATGACTAAGTTTACAGTTTTGTACAGAACTTCAGGCCTCTTCCATAATCGTTGTTGACTCATCATATTTTTTCCTGCCCTCACTCATTCATCCATCGTCACCACCGCCAAGCTGCTGTGATCTTGATCCATGTCAAATAATGAGTTTCCAGGTCAAGCCGAGTGCTTCTAGGTATCCGAGGAGACCACCACGTGCACGTGTTTACTCCGCGCGCCTGCTACTCATCACGGTTTTGACACATCACACGGATCATCAGCGTCCACCAGATGATGTAAGTGATGAGAAGGTGTCAAACGAAATTGAATTTAAATTTATTGAAGTTAAAGTTGACTATTGCATACATAGGATTTGAGAGTTATGCTGTTTTGGAAATGGTGTCAAAGTAAATTAGTTTATTCTAAACAGTACTAGGTTTTATATCGATGATGTGGATTTTGAATCTTGTGAAGATAAAGATAGGGTTGATAATATAATGGATGGAGATGTTATCATACGATTAGATGTTAGTAAAAATGTAAGTAATATAAGTAAAGGGCGCGTGATCTGCGAGATCAAAGCGTTTGTGATCAATCCGCCGATGTGCGCAGGAGTGCGCGCGGACGCTCTTGATCGTTTCGCTTTTGATCCGGCTGATTACGTCATTACGAATTATAATTACGATTCAACGGATATTAAAGATGTCGTGTCGCTGATAAGATTAGTGGTTAATAGACTCATTTAGTTTTGGAATTGTGTCAAATAAGATTTAATTTCTAAGGTATAAGGTTCTTGGATAGAGACAGATTCAGAAATTTGAAGATAAAGGCGTAGGTAAAGGCTGAATTTGAAATGAATGCCAAATCGCGAAAAAGTAAATGTTACAGATGACATGAAGCTTAGTAAGAAAGAAAATATTGCTTAGAGTTTAAAGAAATCCAATATAAAACAATCTAGAACAAAATTCCTGCTCCTGAAAGCAGTGTAAAACGATCAAGTAGGTGCGCGCGCGCATGCTCCCGATCGCTTTGATGTGGCCGGTGTTTACGCGGCCGGCGGTCTGTGTTTGCTATTAAACAAGCCCACTCGTGTCGGCCAACACCCAACACTGGCGAGACGTTGGCCCAATGCTCTCCTGGGGAGAAATGGTGAGATAAAACTTGGGGATCGGAAGTGTGTCTGATCAAACAAGAGGAAACGGTGCGTACGTAACGTATTGTACTGCCGGAGTCTTCCACATATGATATCATAAAGATCTAGACTACTAACTTTTTACCAATGAAAGCGTTGCGATAGAGAATGGTAAAATGTCAAGAATGTATGGAATTGCCAAGCGTTATCGAAATGTACATTTACATTTTGGCATTTCGACGATCGCCGCTGATAGAATAACACTCTGTCTAGCAGAAGCATCAGAGGGTCCTGCTGGACGGTTATTACTGGATGGAACTTCACTTAGTTCATAATCTAATAACATTCAGTTTCTTCAAAATATAAAACATTTACCAATATTTAAGGTTACAGGGTCTGAGCTGTGTAGAGCGTAGAAAATAGTAATTATCATAAGCTCAGGTATGGAAACCATAACGCCATTTAGCAACGCCGTGTTTTCGTGGAAGCGATCGGCGGTGGTGACCTCTCGCGTCCGGCCCTGGTTCAGGCCATGGTACGGAGCGAGAGGGCATGGGAAGCTGTCACCTCCTTCTGCGAAGCAGTAATGATCGCGAAGGAGGAGGCGGAACGCTTGAGGGAGACGCAACGGAGACGCCCTCGCGCCCCTGCCACGGTACCACCATTCCTGGCCACCGTAGGCGCGGGCTTGCGGACGGCGAGTATTGGGTAGCACGCCGTCCGACAAGGACCAGGCCTGAGTCGACGGCGCGTTGTGTTCCACGCGCGTTGCGTTCCACGCGCGCCTCAAATTGATGTCAGCAAAACTGACGGGGTCGGCTAGGGCCGATGCCTGTCTGTGTCGCGGATAACTTTGAAAAAGAGTTACCGCGGCCCTGACTCAAGCAACTAAAAAAACACGGGAGGGTTTTAGTCAGTAAAAGTCTGACACGGCCTCTCACTTCACCCAGAGCGGGAGAAGTCATTGGATGATTTCCCACCCAAAAAAAAAGTTAATAACTATAAACTATAATAATATAATATAATATAATATAATATAACTATTGGATTGTGTTGAACTAATTTGTATGCTTATGTTTGTTATTGCATCTGTTTGTTTCCCAAATAAAATAAAAAAAAATAAAATAAAATAAAATAACTGATTTGAAATCGCCTTCGGCCAAGTTCCTGGCTATTACATGCCTACTTACATTCATCACTCCTTCAAGATCATTGTGTAAGGATAGATAAGAAAACAAAATCAAGACAACCTTATTGAAACATTTCCCCATATCAATCCAGAATAGTTTAGTCAACTACGAACCGAGATTAGAAAACCGGTCAGCACTGTAAGCAACCGTAGTACGTTGGTTTCCAACATTGGACGTTGGCGCTGCGGGCGTGGTGTTTATTACAGCATTCGTTCGGTTTGGCCCAATGAGCGATATTGTGTGTAAACAACACCGTGCTGCTTCCATGTTGAGGGTGCCGCAAGGTACAGGCTGTAGCAACAACTACATGTTCATGTATTTTGTATACCTGTCCGTCTGATGGGCCATGCAAGAGTTTCTATAAATAATTTTATATCACAAATTGATAGAATGCTGCATGAATACTCGTATATTCGGCAGCATTGATATCGCATTATTATTTATTATTGCAAATAAGGCGGTCTACATAAAAGACCAATTGCAGTAACGGAGCCATTGACATGCATGCAAGTCAAATAAGAAGCCGTTATAGCAACTCCTTTTCCAATACCACAAATTTCAAGCTGGTCAAAAGTCTTCCAGCTTCTACGTCTTCAACCGTCTCGCTATCGTCTTCATCTTGGAGCACGTCGGCACCGCGCACTTTACTTTGAAGTGCCCTCGCGTTATTTACGAACTGTTTGTATATTTTCATATTTGCGGCCAGCACATCACCAGCAGCGAGCCCATCACCACAATGAACTGTGAACTGTTGCCTCGCATTTATCATTACCTATCGACCAGACTACACGCTTTTTATTTTTTGATTTAGGATTCGTTTTATGGCTGTTTGAATTCTTAGAAGACTTTGGATTGTGTTGTATTTCGTTGGCTTGTTGTGGAGTGATTGTACTGGCTTTGTTGGTTTCGTTAGCAGCATAGATTGTTTTATCAATTTACAGTTCCTGTTTGTCCCTTACAAAGAACTCTTTTACAGCGTCACTAGTACTGCCCTGAAGAGTAATGCCTTTGCCTATATTCAAATACTTAAGTAGTCAGACGTACTGGTGGCCTTAGGCACCGATAATATAATACTAGCATACCTTAGGTATTTTGATTGAACTATTGCTACAAAAATATGACCCTGTTTGAGTTAGTGCTTTACTCCTTGTAAACAACATGCGTGCATTTTCAGTTGGCATCAACGGGACTTTACTTATTTCACGGACTTTGTTCTATTCTATGCTTAGTTGCTATAATATCTGCTTACGTGCGGTTGAATCCATACATTGGACACTGAGTCACATGTACGAATACAATTATAATAATGTGTGTGCGTTCTAATCCCGTTAGTATTCCATTTGTAAGGTTTGAGGGAATTAATTCAATATTGCTCACACGCAGTGGTGGTGCGGTGCGGAAACCTTGCAGGACTCATTATCATAAGCTATATTGTCATACGGTGTCGTTGTCTGTGTTTACGTGGCTTTCGTTGGTGGTATTTGCGTTATCTTTCACAAAAAGATTTCAGTTTATACTTTCTATGTGAAATGGTTCTTCAATCAATTCCCACCTTTCGCAATGCCCTGTCTACCTGCACGTGCGAAGACCTTACGACTGCGTCACCGAATGGTTTTACCGTAGCTGAATTCTTGGCCAAACATAATATTTTATATTTGCCGTCGATACGCTTAGAAGAAGAATCAATTCTTTCATCTAATTTTACATCAGTTTCATCTTGCGTATGCTCTGATGAATCAATACAAATATTATTGACCAACTAATCTATATTTGTAAAGATACGAGTACCAACACATATTATTATATCATCACTAAAAGCCACTATTTACATCAAATACGAAACAGAAACCAGCAAAACCAATAGCAGACCATCAAAGAGACTTTTGATATCGCATTAATCATAAACAAAAATTGTTTATAGCAACCGAAAAATCATAATAATGTATTTGAATGAATATTTTTTCAAATGCACACGCTTTTGCATCGTAAATCTGTCAATACAGAGAAGGATTTCAGCGTGTAATGATGAATGTTTCCAGCGATCAAAGGGACGTTTGAGGCCGGATGCGCGGGCGCAGATACCCAATCAAATGATGACCGAGTGGAGCACAGTTAGGTTATGTTGGGTAAAAAAAGGAATTTAACCTTATGAAATTTTTCTAGAAACGCAAAAGTGAAAAATATTAAGAGTGAGAGTAGGAACTTGAATGCAGTCAATGTTTGCAGAACATCGAAAAGTGTGACAGATTCTGAGAGAGATTTTTCCCCAACTGTGCTAAAACTCAGAATAAGAGATAATTACGCAGAGTTGATGTAATAAATTCATAACATATATATCGCGATAGTAATGGTTTCGAATAAGGTAGTTAGATCAGCAACACAGAAAGCATAACAATGAGACAGGAGCAAAGACAAAGATCTAACGGTGCCTTTGCTTATGTCCTCCTTATGTTTAGACTTAAACCCACATTTTGCGTTTAAGACAGAACTTTGCCTCTTATTAGTCACTATAAAAAGCCATAACCATTACAAGTCAATGTGACGTAATCCACTGACATAGCGTAAGCTACAGCTGCTTTCAACCCACCATATGATTCGTGGTCTGCGGTCTATGTGCAGAACATGATGTTACATCCTATTTGACGCCGTAAACTTTAGCAATCCGCCTGGTACCGTGCGGTTTTATAATTAGGCGTGTGTTGGTCTTCTGCTTACGAATGTGGAATATCTTTATTTATTATTGTGACGAAGTTTTCACGAGTGTAAGTATTGTGTTCTTTGTTTGCCAGAACAGAGTGGTTTCTGCTTATCGTTTTCTTCTGCCATACCGTCCTATCCCCCGATACGCTATCACTGATTATTTTCTTTCATATCACTCCTCACACAGTCCATACATTTTTCTTCGGCCTGCCTCTCCCTCTCCATCAATTCACATTTATATTCATAATTATTTTAATAACTTGAGGCTGAAGTGATTGGCATAGTACCTAACTCTTCAAAGAATAGTTTCCATTTTATCAGCGGAAGATATTGTCGCAAAACCCCGTGACCGTCACTATCGCGGATGTAATTCTTGTCATGCTCTTGTGATCAATCTTCTCTATGTCTTGTCGAGAGCCTAAGCTTTACCATACCATGGATCAAGAGAGTACTCATAAAATAGACTACCACTTGATCCATATGGATAATGCACTCTTCTTTGCACTTCTGATTGACATTTTGAAGTAACTATTAAAGTACTTTATTGTAGTTATTTGGGTGCAATGGAGGTTTTTTTACTGTTTTTTTTTAACTTTGCCCCACACTAGGAATTTTTTCCTGTATCGTGGGTGCGTTTACAAACATATAAACTTACATACACAAATACCAAGAGCCGGAACAACTAACTGTAGGTCACACAAATAGGTATTTGTTCCGTGCGGGAATGGAACCCGCGACACGCAGCGCAGCAGTCAATCGCTCAACCACTGTGCCTAACGTGCGTCCATCTTATCGCTCACATGATCGTCTGATAGTATTCTTTTACCACAAACACCAGGAAAAAAAACTATAATTACTTATTAATTTTACACACAATTTGTGAGTCTTTCAATGTGGTCGATTTTATGAGTCACCAAACAAAATCGCTCTAACATTATTCACGTTTTGATATAAAAATCATAAAGCTCGTAGATCTGACCGGAAACCGTTGTTTACACGAAACAGGTGTAATTAAATCGTTCAGGAAGTACCCGCGGCCGCAGTGTTTACAAGTTTACACTAGCCGACCTTTGACGGCGCCGTTTGATCACACGTATTACTTTAAGAATTTAACTGTGATTTTATAGACTCGCCTACGTGGCTGGAGGACGCTGTTTTAGAAGATATAGTTTGGGTGTTAAATAACAATGATACATGGAAATATTCAACGAAGAAAATTTAGCCGATATACGTTCACTGCTTAACATAGGACTACAGACATTTTTGGATACGCTCGTTCCATTGTAGACCGCATACATCGGTTTTAACAGGCGAGATTGAGGTAAAGAGCTGGCCATTGCTTTCGTAAAGCAAACGGCAGAAGATAAGGCAAATTCGCTACCTATCCTTGGTCCGTGCTTTGACGTCCTAAAGTTCAGAAAAACTTAATCAAAACAGTTCAGGCAATCATCCATCGGAGCACAACACAAGAACATATCTTTGTATTTATTTATATCTACAA
This sequence comes from Orthosia cruda, assembly GCA_964057195.1. NCBI lineage: Eukaryota > Metazoa > Arthropoda > Insecta > Lepidoptera > Noctuidae > Orthosia > Orthosia cruda. The sequence continues at coordinate 759,229 of OZ059845.1, read as the reverse complement.
AAAATCCAATCAAATCAAACCGTCATCGTCAGTCAGTTTTCCACACGGGTGCGTCTGCGCATGTCACGCGTATGACGCTAGGCACCAAAAAACCTGACGAGGGTAGGTAGGACTGATGGGAAGTATGGACGTCTGACGATCTGACAACTGTTGGTCAAATGACAAAATTCTAATCGTTCTAAGAATTAGGTCAAAATAATAAATAGTTCTCTCTCACCCATTTTATGTTTGATCATTTGGAGAAGCATTTATATACGCATGTCGACTTAAAAAAATGTAACACGTTTACAACCTTGTGCAAAATATTAGAAATGTAGTTTTCAGCAGTTTTGGAATACCTTGAAGCACACATTTTGGTAGGTTAGGTCTTCGAAATCTCTTAACACTGGATGGAAATTTAACTTGGATCTAACTTGCATAGATAAGCTGCTGGCAGACCAAAAAGTGTAATAGATACACTAAGTTTTTTGGGGAAACTTGGAGCATGCTTAGCAGCAGGGCTATAATGTCAAATAACTAAAATATTTGCATCAATCTTATACTTTTTTAATCTCAGGAATTTGCCCTGAATTCTTTTATTTAACAATAGCATGTTATTAACAAAGTATTTAGTAGATGTGTCGTGATAAACGGACGGAAGCCGCGTCCGTTATTTCAGAATATAAATATTTTCGTGGCGGCTTGATGGATCGGACGTCGATTCGGTTCCCGAGTCGGGCTAATCTTGCTGTTTATCAATATTATTGTGTTTTTTTTTCATATTATTTCTTTTTACTATTTTTTGTTTGGTAAAATGTGGGAAATTATTATGCATACTAACTTAAGCGTTTTCGTATTTTTAATATATTTTTTAACTATTACTTTCTAGTAGGTGTCTGATGAAACTAGAATAAAACCTCATCATTCTACTTTCTAGAAGGTAAAACTTCTTTTCAACACACTTGCTCATAAAGTGGCTTTAATTTCACCGCAATTAGGCACATCATGACACCTGTAATCAAACTGTGACTTTTTCATTACTATTATTCACAAGTGAGTTATAGTTTTTTTTTAATATTTATTGGTTGACTTGCTTTGTTCTTAAAAAAGTTTCGATACAAAAAAGATCGTGCTCAATAGTATACAAATAAATTAATGTACCTATTGTTTGCTCATTTTATGCCACTTTGTATTCAAATAGATAATTTCAACTTGTTACATGTTTAATAAATAAAACTTTCACTCAAATATAACTTTTGTTTTTCTCTGTAATAAAAAAAACTTAAAATTCCCCATTTTGTACGTGGCTAAAACGCTAACCGCGAAAAGCCAAAAAAAAGAAAACTCATTCTTTTAGTCTATGGCCGATCGCCATTGTTAGATGCGCGCGTATAGAAAAACTGATAAATTTTGCCCGCCATTGCGAGAAATTTTTCACAACTTGCTTTCACTGCTGAAAATGGTTTTTTAGTATTATTTTCTTCACAAGTGTGTTGAAAAACGTCGTATGATACAAGTGTGTATTGATGATTACCGTCCTCGGCTCTCTTAAGTCCCTTACCTAACGGCTCGGGACTCAATGGCGCCTCAGCGGTAATCATCAACATTTTACCAACTGCAACAAAGTTAGGTTTTTATGTAGGTACAAATTTACAGTTTTCAGATTTTTTCCTTTACTTGTGCTGTAAGACATTGCTGTTTGCAACATTTCATGATTCTAGGTTAACGGGAAGTACCCTTTTGGTTTAGATTCCCTTCATCATAATCATATCAGCCGAAAGACGTCCGCTGGACATAGGCCTCCCCCAATCGTCGCCACATTGACCGGTGATTGATATTTGATTCCCTTACGATTTCTCAAATACGTGACATAAATATATGGCAATATATTTTGATCGCGTTGATTTTGAAGTTTGACACAGCTCCAAGGGAATGCAGATCTGAGTATATCATAATAATTTCCACTTTATATCTCCAGGCATTCCAGAGAAAAAGGTCTTGACACACGGACAGACAGACAACAAAGTGATCCTACAAGGGTTTCATTTTTCCTCTTGAGGAACGGAACTCTAATAAAAAAAATAAAAAAAAACCCGACTGGTTAAAAAGCGAACTAAAAAGACGTAAACAAGAAGAAAATCATGCTGTGCAGTCTATTAGTATTATTTATAACCATTTAGCTATTTCTTTATTAAATTTGGTACATTTGAACATATAAGTGTTATATATTTTTGAAATCACCCCTCAAACCCTTTATTTTGATACCCCACACGAAAGGAATGGAAAAAAAAATTTGTCCTCCACAATATGGCGCCCAAAATCCGCCATTTTTCTATTTTCCAATTTTAATGTAGCCAGTAACACTCGCAGGGTTAAGAAGAATCGATTGACGTATGAATCATCAAAATCGACCAACGCTTTTGGTCTCTATACCGCCACATAGGAACAAACATACATACTTACATATATACATAGACTGATAAACACATTACCCTCCGAACATACACTACCATAAAAACCAAAACTACACAAATACATAGAATACATATATTCTTCCTTCAAATAAAATCTCAATGAACTTATCATAGCAGGAAAGATTTTCCTGAAACCATATAAAAGAAAACACGAAAATCATTTCAAAAAGAGGTTTTCGACCGTGACAGGACTCGAACCTGCAGTCTTCGGATCCGAAGTCCGACGCCTTATCCATTAGGCCACACGGTCACATGAAGGAAGGCTGTATTTCAGCTTCCATTTCAGGGGAAAACGGGTGACCTACTTTGTGTAAGGGGATGTTTTCTGTCTCGCTCGCTCGGTGTGAATGTTTCAGCGCGTAGTAGAAAACTAATGCTAGCCTCGCCTGTTTTTCCTGAAGGGTAAGCTGAGGTAACCTTTAGCAAGCTCACATTTCGCCACAAGTATATATATATAGTGTGCCTGATCCCTGTTAGTACTTGGGAATGTACCATGCTATCTATTGATGTTGTAGCTTTAAATCTATCTGTGTTTTTTATCCTGCATCTGCAATTTATTAAATACTGTTTTTTACCCGACTGCCGAAGGAGGGTAATGTTTTTATCAGTCTATGTATGTATGTAAGTATGTTATTTTGTTCCTATGTGGCGTTCTAGAGACCATCGCTCATATGTATCCTTCGACTGCACAGCATGATTTTGTTCTTGTTTACGTATTTTTAGTTCGCTTTTTAAGCAGTCGGGTTCTTTTTTTATCCTTTTTTATTTAATATTTAGTGAAAAAGTTACTCTATCTTTTATCCTGTAACCATGTTACGTCGTGCGTCATGCATGGCCTCGTTTGTTACGTTATATTCAGATCGATTAGCTTTGTTTTTGATCCCGTCGCCTTTATCCGGCTGAATACCGTTATTACCGAAACAATTAAAAAGCCAACGTGTCTCGCGTGGATCCACGTTTCGGGTTCTCAAGAGGTTAAGGTGGTAGATTCCTGTGGTAGATTCTGGTAAAGAGCAGTTTGAAGTGACTGGTTGCACATCCATATGTTCTTTGGGTTCTGTACACATAACAGTATCTTAGGGATTAAATCTTGAGGGTAGACATCAGCATTGTCTTTTCTGTCAGCTAGGAACGACTAATCGGGATCACCATATAGAGACACACCTTAAGCTTGGTGTTGGTTACGCCAATTTCTGCATTGACCGTCGACCGTTCGAAAGCTTTATGGTGATTGTTCTTTATTGGCTATGGGTATTTTAATCTACATTAATTATATGGCAGTTCTTGAGAGGACCATGTTCAGTTTTTGTGTAGTGCAGTTCTTTATATGCTAATCTGATGACATCAATCTAAAACTTCACGACAATCGAGTTGAACATCAACAGAGCTATCTGTATCTACTAATACAATTAACAGTATTACAGAATAACCATTTAATACGCTTGTCAAATTTTCATAAGACATTTTAAATCAAAACCATTTCCAACATCACTTCACAAACAGCACTCGCTATTTTATTTCTAAGCAATAAGGTACAAATTCCAACAGCAAACATTTTGGGAACTGCGAACGATATCCTGGTTCCCCAAAAACGTTATTTTATGATGAATCGATGGCTGATGGTTATCGGCATGACGGATAGATGTCGCTAGTGATGGACCGTGGCTCATGGCCCATGGGGCTGTTCCATGGGTTATGTATTAGTGCAGATGGAGAGATATTCATGGTAGCCGCACAGATGACGGTGTGGGGCAGTTGCTTGTCATAACTTGACAAGTTCCTATAAGAAAATATTTTGTTATTAGTTGGCCTTGTCAATTTATCGTATCCCTAGAATTATGGAAGGTACAGGTTGGGAAGTATCACAAATTGCCAAAAGGTTACTTGCTGTGGAAATTGGATATTAAGTAGTTAATTTTCACAATATCTTGACTAAGAATACTTTAACTTCAAACTATTGTGTTCATCACAAATTATGAGCCAAATGTGTAGAAACAAAACAAACGACTGACGCTATATATCCTTCTTTGTTCTCTATAACTATAATATATTAGTCTTATTGTGAACTTTGGAATACTACTGTGGGAAAATTTGTCCGAAGCGTAACCCAAAGTGTACCCCGAAGTTTACATATTTGACATACATTTTTATCCAACTTAACAAGGGTTTTGTGAAAAATAAACCACCTTATTACAAGTTGTTAATGTTGATATATTTTGTTAAATATTTCATGTTATTTGTTGCTGTGTCCGCCATTGTTGTCCGTGCAGTTTCAACTTCGTCACAAGTAGGTTGATTTTCACGCCAGTCTTGTTATGAAAGAAAAAGATATTGTCTCTACTCTGTTAGTGGAGCATAATGTCTCGTTATTTATAAGTGTGAGTCAAGTAGAGATAATAAGGTTATTACCGAGCATAACGTTATTGTTGTTCGCACTTGTTGTACAACGAATTGTATCACCTGGGACTCTTTAATTTAATCATTAATATGTTTTCTAAAGGGCAAACAAGAACAACTTTCACAATGTAGGTCAAACTACTCCATATTAATTTTTGAAAATGTATTCCAGTGTTTTGTCTTAAAACTAGAAGTTTGGAAGTCTTTTCAAGTCCTCGCAATGTGTTTGTCTCTCACACGCATTATTTAAATATTACATAATACCTACGTGGCTGAACTGAACGCTACCAGTGCACGAACAAAACTTTCTCGAGAAAAAAAAAACGAAAAACCAATTCCATATTCAAAGTGTCGCGACTCGCGCTCGCGTCACTCATTGTCTCTGCCTAATAAATATGGCGGGTAATTTTGACAGATGGCGCGCGCTTCCACGGCGCCACTGTTGACTACACTTACTGTTGCTCCAACCCACATTGTTCTACTTTTGTCCCTAACACGTTCGGAATTCAAAATAAATGAGCTGAGCTACTGATTTGAATGTCAATACTGAGTTAATACGGTAAGGTGTTGTCTAAAACCAAATATATGTTTGAGCCGTGGACTGTGGCGAGGACCGAGACGTTTGGACGCACTCATTGTACTTGACACATACTTATTACAAACGTGACGTGATTAATGGCGATGTTTCACTCAGTTTTTGTGTTTTTATGACCTTTTTATTTGTGTGTTATTCAAATAATAATGTGCTTTAATTTATTTTAACTGTGTGCATAATTTAGCTGTGATTCAACTTGGTTTTACGCTACTTGAGGAAATAATTAGAAATACAAATAATTGTTTTGATTTTAGGGTTCCGTACCTCAACAGGTAAAAAAAGAAACCCTTATAAGATCAGTTTCTTGTCCGTCTGTCTGTCTGGCCGTCTGTCCGTGTGTCACAACCGATTTTTCTCAGGAACGGGTGGACCTAACAAGTTGAAATTTATACCACATACTGAGGTCCCTGTTGTGTGTATACAAATCAAGGTCCTGAGTTAACACGATAAAAATATATAGGCAAATTTAGATTTTCACGAAAACTTGTAAGTACCTAAATTTACCTTAAATTTCAACTTTTTTTATTTTTTGGAATTTTCCCTTTACTTGTGATACCTTGCTTTTAACCAAAATTGACAATACTAGGTCAATCGGAAGTACCCTATAGGTTTTGGGTCGAAAACCTATATGGTAGTTCCCGTTGAGCTAGAATCACGAAATTTTGGCAAAAAGTAAGGTCTTAAGCACAAATAAAGGGAAAATACCAAAAATAAAAAAAAGTTGAAAATCAAGGTAAATTTTGGTACCTACCTATCTTTTTTTTTTAATTCTTTTTAAGCTATTGCATAGCTTCTATCGCAGGCCTTGAGCGCGGGGACCGAATCCAGAAATTCCGTAACGAAAAAACCTCACGCTCCAATGGTGATCAATGTGGACATTATGCTAATGAGAATAAGGGTCACTTTTGCTTGTCAAAGAAAAGCGACCTTATTTCAATGTGAATAAGGGTATTTTTGTTTTGTTTTTAATAAGGTTTTTGAATTCTGTGGAATCTGAGGTGTGGCTTGAAGGCCGTGCATCGTCTAACGTCGTTTCAGTTCGGCAGTCTTCGACACCAGTCTGGCGAAACTCCTATACAAAATAACGATGTATGAAACGGACGTCCTTTTTAATGGCGGCTATAATCCGATATAATTACGAAGAACAATGAGAGCTCTGGGATTATATAGGCCTTGACTCTTCAAAAAATAGACGGATTACATCGACCGCCATTTTGACTGTCAGTCACTAGATTCCCTCTGGTCAGGCGTTTGACAGTTAGTTTGTTATGGTTTTCTAAAGTTATTCTAAAGTTATATTTTTGCGTTTATATTGATTATAAGTGTATTAATAATCATTTTGTTGGAAGAAATTTGTTGTCATGAATGCCGCGCAGAGAAAGTATATATGATATTATATCTATATAAATGTACATCGCGCGAAATTCGATAATCACTTCTCAATATTGTTATTTTTTTATAAATGAATAATTTTGTTTTGGTGTTTCATTACACTATTTATACCTAATTATTTATACAAATGCTATGCAATAGCTTTACCGCGGCAGTCCCCGAGTGCCACACGTCTTTTTAATTATTTATTGTACACCAAAAACAACATTACATACAGTGTGATAATAAAGTACATGTACAAAGGCGAGCTTAACTCATTGTTGAGATCTCTTACAGCAAACCCTAGGGTGACAGAGAAAGATGACATTATAGAGGGCATGATCCAGTGTACAATTTTAAAATAACATATGACTAACCAAAAAAAAATACTTACATAAATACATATTTTTATATAAAAACTAATTATTATGTTATTGCGCAAGGAAATGATCTTTAATCTTCCTCTCGAAGACCTCCAGAGAAGGGCTGTCGCGTAGGGAGTGTGGGAGAGAGACCTACCTACTTACAAGTTTTCGCGAAAATCTAAATTTGACCATATCTTATTATGGCGGTATAATGTGTAGGTACGGAACCCTCGGCGCACGAGTCACACTTGACCGGTTTATTTTTATAATTAAAACTAAAGTTCTGCATGTGTATAAAATATTTCCATCTGAACATAAGAGTTAAACATACAGTAGCAACATTTTTACATTCAGTGCATAATTTTCCAATCAGATTCGTTATTAATTGGAAACAACAAAAATATACACATCACATGCATTTTAATAAAACATTAAATGTAATCAATTCACACCCAATAGAATATCTGAAAGCCATTACTCATTTGGCAATCTCACTTTACAAGCCACATCTATCTCTATGTTCATAGATTCAAGGTTTAAAATCCCTTGGCATTTTCCTCTAACAGTAAAACGGAATAAAGGTAATTTCACACTCGTTCGATGTCGTGCCTGGCAGCAACAAATCGCGCGACAAAATAAGTTAGCGATCACACGCGGCGACGTTCATTACTCGCGAGATTTACGGAGCGAGTCCATTGCGAATATCTCGACGACGATGTAATCGGACCCGATGTTTTAGGTAATAACTGTTGGTACCTTTTTTTGTATCGAGACAATGATGTAGAGGGGTCTTAATTGTGAATGTCTTGTTTGGTATTGGGATTAATTATTGTGGGTTTGTTTTAAATGAGTTTTGCAGATTTTATTGAAGTCGGGCTTTTTTAAAGGATCTTAACAGAAACTTAAGTTCTCTAGTGTTTTAGTGGTTTTGAGATCAACACCACTGAAAGAATTAAATATCTTACTATTTGATGATACAAATTTGGGGGAAAGTTAATCTCTGACTACGCCGTAGTACTATTTGCTACGCCGTAGTCACGCTACGAAATAATATCACAGGTTTCAAAGGTCTCTATTATAATGAATTCTGTTATGTTTATGAAGCACCGTATGGTCCGTATGCCACGATTGTCTTCTTAAGGTACCCTAGTCGACGGCAGGAACTATTTTGTGCGCGGGGTTAAAATGTAAGCTATCTTATCCGACAACACGTGCGAAAGAGATGGATGTTGTGATGAGCAGTAAGAAACTAGTTCGCGTACGAATTAGCGCTGCGATGATTTAGGACGAAAACGAGTGCGCGAAATTTTATATAAGACCTTTGGGAGTCTAGATATCATGAAAAAACCACTGAATGTATATTTTCAAAATAAAATTATTTGCATTTTTGAACTACTAATCTATCCCTGTATGGTCGCTGTTTTGCAATTTTCCTTCTTCTTATGGTATTTATTTCCGCCAAAAGATTTTTTGTTGAAATATGGAACTTTCGACGCTCATAACTTTCAAATATATATTTTTTACTTTTTTGTTTCCATACAGAGCTAGATAATGATGAGACAAATTGATATAATTTTTTATTTTGAACGTACATCGTGAAACAGTGGAGTGATCGCCAGACTACGTTTGTATGAAAAAATGATCGACTAGTGTAACCTTAATGTCCGTGTTTGTTAATACTGTGTTACACAAAAATGAATGCCTAAATATTGTCAAACCGAAAGTGCAATAATATTATATAGGCACTTATCTAGAAGTTGCCTAGTTTTAGGTAGAGCTATTCATATGATTAATACAATGCCATTCTAAGTTTTCAATGGTTATTTTGGTTTTAAATATGGAGGTTTAAATGAACATATACAAATAAGTTGGAGCCGTAGGCACCTAGGCAGTTAGGTAAAAGTAAACATCTAGGATGTACAAAATATCAAGACATTTAAAAATCCATACAAATCAATAAATCTCCTAGACATTGTCATCTCTTCCATGAGACCGCCCGCGTCAACAACGTCATCAATTCGCCATGCAGCTCCGCACACGGCAGCCACCGCTGCTCTGCCTGCACTCAATGATCCGCAGCCAATGTGTTTGATGATGTCTTTGATTTACGGCTGACGATCCTTTTGACGTTGACAGCCACTTTGTGACAGTGACTCTTTGTTTCAACGATAGATGGCGCTGATTTGTGTTTGAGAGTTGTTATTTTTCCAGTTGAAAGTTTGTGTGTGGATGTTGCAATAGATATATAGAGTTTGCATAGAGTAGTTAGTTTAGTATATCACCCTTTTAACGTTCCCATTGCTAGGACACAGGTACCTACTATTTGTGAAGGAATGGGCCCCAGTGCGTGTTGATGAATGTCACATTGACAAATCTTCAAATTTATGGCCCTAGGACGTGATGTTGTATATCAACAGAACTCCTCAATAAATAACGGCAAATCTCTCGGGATTGCTGCAATCGCATGTCTGTTTATTGTTTACACCATTTCATATCATACCATCACGCCTATATGTTCTAAAAAGGTACGCAGTTGTGTGTGTTCACCCTGGTACACTCTCATTCCACTGATGGTTATGTTCAAGTTACATGTTATTCGTGTAATATATTCTGGCATCAATGGAATTATAGGTTCCTTACATTAGAACTTGTCCATTATGTACTTACCACTAAAAAGCGAAAAATAAATAACACCGAAAAAATAAAACCGACTTCTAAAGCAAAACACTACAAATCGAAAATTAACTTTTTCCGAAGTCGGTGACTTTGGTACCTACTGTTTTTCGTATTTTTAGACACCGACTTTGGATAAAAAAAATATTTTTCGATTTGTAGTGTTTTTTTTTTGTTATTAGAGCATGGTTTGTTTGGCCGTATATAAACACAAAAAACTATTTTCATCCTACGAATCACATTTTATAATATGTCTTTAAATTCGACTTTCCACTACGTTGATCTAGATCTATGTGAATAAAAGTTAAACCAAAATACAATCGAAATGGTATAAAAGGTTTTGGACATACAACTGTACATCTTTTAGAATTTCTGCTACTCTGTATTTGCTGCGATTTCATTAAATAAACTCGGCTTATAAAACACTTCTTTGACAATCAATCCGACTGGCATTTTCATAGTTACTATGTCGGGGTCGGCTATAGTCTAACCAGATGGAGCTGCATTTCAGTATTTTGCATCGAGCGACTGTCTATCTGCCTTCCACAACCCAGTAACGAGGTAACACCAAGTACCGGTACCTCTTGGCAAGACTGGTGTCAGATTTTTAGGCCCAAAACTAACACAGAAAACATTAACTTGATATTGGTTACTAATGCTGGTTAGTGCTAATCGGATAGCTTAACAACAAACACAACAAAAACATGTCTTTTCGGTACTTTTTCTAAGTTATATCTCATTTAGAAACTTTACAGTATCCCCGTGAAACTAAACATATCTCAGTCAGAATCAGCAACACATTCTCAATTAGTCACAGCACCGCTACTTGGGTGTCTGACTTAATGAATTACATGCGACTAATCAGCATTACAGTTTTTGTAGATTTTTGTCCAGAGTCGCGCGTTCCGCCCCATTGTGCGACTTTACGACTTTCCTTTGACACTTTGAATACATAATTGGCGTGGAGCACGTTACTGCACTGTGTGCCATCATCAGTAGCTTTTGTACACTGTATGGTAGCTGATGGCACCAGTGGGTGGGTATTGTAAATTTGTAACAGGAGAAATCGCAGGATCGCAGCTTTAAGTTCCCATTGTCTATGAAACTTTTTGTTAGAAAAAGTCGTGATTAAAAAATGTCGAGCTCCTGTGTACAAAAGCGCATGGTGTAAGGAATGTCGATTTAATGCGTTTTCTTTGTTTATTTTTGTGTAGCTCAAATTGCAAAGTAGCTTAAAGCGTGTCTAATCAGCATACCAAATGTACAGGAGCTTTTCTATGTCCAATATTTTCAGTGTTTAGCCTTCTATAATTCATTATCGTTTACCTCCTAAAGAATTTAATAAACGTAGTGCACCTTATGACATAGCATACGTTGAATAGACGCTAAATGAACCATGTCTGTTGTCAGTTTATACAAGGCGAAAAACCGCAATCATTAATATAGAAACTCGCATCCTCTCACCTCATTAGTAATTAACGTCGATTTGCATACAACCTCCCATGCATCAAGCAGGCGAGACTATCAGCCACGCACGAGCCACTAGCCCCATAACTCAGCAGTTTCCAGTTCTAACCGCGCCCGCAGCAACTACCGGCCTATACCTACACACATTATAATTTCCAATTTGAGTATGCAGATGTGAAAACAAAATCAGCAAAAAAAGGTCTGTCTCCGAGTCTCCGTGATTTACGTTGCCCCCTGCTTGCTCTCATAACGAGGTTCGGACATTGTGCAAACCATTGGTACTTACTTTGGGCCCTTTTGGTACTTTTGGCCCTTTCGAAGCCATACGGTGCCGTTCGGGAGCATTGCTCTGTTTCCGGGACCACGATAGCATTCAATCGTTCGTGGAACACGCATTGTTCATGACGGTATGACTCCTGATTGATGGATGAAAGGTGTGAGCTTCTGACAGAAGTGGTCGCTAACTGTTTGTTGTCAAAAGTTTGCGCGAAACTGGGTATTTGAAAGCGATTGTTGTGCGACTCTGAATGCGTCTTTATATTTGCGTTTTCCTTTAGTATAAATCGATCAATCGATTTGCGGATAGGAACTTGTTCTATGCATGTTTGCATGCGTAGCTTCTTACGTGATACTGATCAGTGTGCAGCCTGAGGCTATTGGAATCAAACTGCTACAAACTACGGAAAAAGAGAAAAGTCACTACATGGCAATTTAAAGCCTCTTTCTGCAAATACTATGTAATAATAAATCTCATCTAATTGCTGTGCTTAAAAGCTTCTGTTGTTTTAGAAGCCTTATCTTAACGGCTCTATTAACGCACATTGCTTTTACACAAATGGTATTGTCTTCACATCCAAATGCCCCGTTTTATCATTGATTTATGGGAAACCCCATGAACGGAAGCCAAAATACTCCAAAAAGTCAACATTGCAACCATTATATAATTACTTGTGACTTTGTCGGCAGTTCTAGGAACTGATATCACATGCACCGGCCGCTGTGCGACGGCCATACATTAGGCATGCGCAGACGCCGCCTTTAAGAAAAAATCCGCTGATAGTTAGCCATGCACGCTGAACGGCATCACGGACAAAAATAATAAAAACATCACAGTCAAAATATATGTTGGCGTTATTGAAAAAAAATTGTAAAAGAGATGTTGACTTTGTCTACTTTGTGACGCACCGCGGACCACTGTCCACTTTCTCTCAATACTAATTCCACGTTTAATGTATTGTGATAGGATACATTTTAAGTTGACACACTCGGGGCGTCAAATATTTTTTTCCTGTTGGATTCGAGCAAGGGCGTGGCCCGTCCCGAATGGAAACATTTGCCAATATTATCGTGAAAGGTCTGAACAGATGAAATAATTTATTTCCCTATGTCGCTTTGTGTCCAAAACTTTGTGCCTTTGTGATATTTTTTGCGTCGGCCGCTTTGCTCAGTGTGGTACCGACATCTCATTTATCCCTTTAGCAAAAAGGAGACCGACTTTTTAGAATTTCAAGATTTGAAATCGATCTTATTAGCGTTGGAGGAAGATTATTTTCGATTCTTAGTTTTTGTGGAGTTGTATCGTTTGGTGATTGGTGACCGTTTGACGTATTCAGTGGATGCGTGTTTATGACAAAGGCATTAAAGTGTCGGTAAGTGATCCGTCGGGTTTGTGCAAGCCGACATCTCCTGTTGACTCTAATGATTTAACTTAAATAAATCTTTGACGTTGAATAGATTATTATGGTTGGCGCATTATATTAGTTTTGATGTCCGTTACGGTTCGTAAATACTAATTTTAGGATTAATAGAAAGGAAGTTTAGACGAGGCTATAATATAAGCTATGACCAAGTTATTTAGGCTTACCTACCTTTATTATGTGATATTTAAAGAATTTCTTTATAGTTGGAAGTTTAAATCCAAGTATTGCCTGTATTGTAAAAATATGAAAACATTGTAGGTAAGGTAGAAAAAAAATTAAAAACATTTAAAAAAAGCACCGTCACGAATATTTTTTACAAAAACTTCAGAACATGGATACCGTTTGTAACAAACTTTTAACCCGAAAATCGTTTTTATCATATATAAACAAAGCAAAACTAAACCCCAGGAGCCGACAGTAAACTGCAAACTAATGAAGTAAACATTAGCTGCACTCCTTAGGGATTATCACAAGTTGTTGAAATCTCCAGAGATTTCGCCATTTGTCAACATCTTTTACTCTGTTGAAATTCTGCAAATCATTTTGTTTTAAAGCAGTAGCGATGACAGTAAACAAAAAGGTTTTTGTCCACGCGTTTTGGGATTTGTTGCAGTGGACAGTTCACATGCGGGTGTGAATTGTTCTTTGGGCGAAGTTTGTAAGGCATTTCTACTGAAAATTTGCTAATGATAGTATAAGCCTCTTTGACTCAATAATATTTTAAGGCCCTTGTCATTTTCTACGAAATGATTATCCACCTAAAGAGTATCTTTCCAATATTTTTAAGGAGCTTTAGCCTTTATAGTTCAGTCTCAATCTGTCATGAACACTTTTAAGCCCTATTTTATAATTCCTTTTGAAGGAAATTTGCTCCATCCCAATCCTGAGTGGCTTGGGAAAAAGCTTTGATTAATTTCAATAAATTGTTACCTATAGGTAACAATTAATTTGGTTGGTTCGCTTGAAGCAAATTACTTGAATTTAGGAGGGTTAGATTAAAGGATTATGAGATTGTGACTTGAATTTTGTATGTTTTCAAGAACAAAGATAGGCTTCATCGAAAAATCGAGAAGAAATTAAATTAAATCAGGTAGAAAATTTACTAGACCTCCCAGTTAAACTCTTACTTGTCTCAAGAGATACAATTAGATGAAATAGATTTTGCATTTCTTTCAATTAGCTGCACTACACCTAATTTGTTATAGTTACGGTCCAGAGTTTCTTTCAAAACCCACAACATTATGGCTGTTTTGTTTAATAATAATGTGACATTAGTGGCCAAGATCCTTTGTCTGTTCCACGCATAAAAAAATAAAAATGCGATTACAGCCACAAAGTTACGCCAATAATGAGCTTTTACCAAATTTCTTTAGCCACTGATCACGCCACAAACCTCCCATTGTGCACCACGGCACACCACGAACTCCTTTCATTTGTTTCAATAGAAACTCTCATCACCACAGAAGACCAGGCCTCGTCATCGCATCCAAACCGTAATTTCAATGGCATTTAATGCACCATCATTGGTTTACAACCACATTGTCACACAGTGTGACGAACGCTTCGCATGGGGTCCCAACAAAACACCAAAACCACGAAAACTGTAAACAATCGACTTATTTATTGTTTTACAGCGGCCATATAACTTCGTCACCAAAGAATGAGAGGCCAATAAGTTGTGAAATGCACCCGCAATAAAACCATCATGGACAGTGGGTCGAGCGAGGTGGTGCTGGACAAAAAAGCGCAATGTGCGGTTTGAATAGATTCGGCACGCTCGGAGCGAAGCGCGATTCAATCGGCTTTACACACTACACACGTGATGAATGTGCGGAAGTCACATTTAAATCCCTCACAACTTAATAATAACGATAAACAGCAGTCCCCTGTTTAAACGAATGTGTCGCAACATTAGCGGCCATTTCGCGAAAGCTGCGCACACGCAGTTTGATTCTACAAACATTAGATTAATTGTGTTTGTCAAACTTATTTGTTGACTTTGATAGATTGACTGGCTTGGTTTTGTTCGTAAACGCGTTGAATTGTAAAACTTGTTGACATAAGGATTTTGAGATAGGAATAAAAATGAAGAGATGTATTTAAAACGATCAGAAGGTTTATCTGTATAAATAGCGTCGCATTTACAGTTCTTCTGGTATATCACATACTGTAAGTGATAGAAATACCCTGAGCTAATGGTGATTATGATCCCTTGAAAAACAGCAGGCTTTTTACCCATCTGCCGAAGGAGGGTAATGTGTTTATCAGTCTTAGTAAGTATGTTTGTTCCTATGTGGCATTCTAGACACCAAACGCGCCGATTTTGATGATTCTTACGTCAATCGTTTCGTCTTAACCTTGCGAGTGTCACTGGCTACATTAAAATTGGAAAATAGATAAATGGCTGATTTTGGGCGCTATATTGTGGGGGCACAATTTCTTTTTTTACTTCTTTGCCCATCGTGTGAGGTATCAAAATAAAGGGTTTTATGAAATGATTTAAAAAAAAAATCACTTATATGTACATCATCTACAATTGGAAAAAATTTTAGCTAAAAAGTTATAAATAAAAAAAAGTTATTTTAAAAAATCAGAATTCACGACTGCTTAAGAAAGAGAACTAAAAAGACGTAAACAAGAAGAAAATCATGCTGTGCAGTCGGATGATACATATTCTCTAGCTGGCTGACCAAAACCAGATGAACATTTCTGTAAATTCTTTTTTGACTGGATATCACAGTAATTTTAATATCACAGTAAAGCTCCTGTACCTGCAGAAACCTTTCAATGTATCTTCTTGCCTAGCTCTGCTTTTTTTTTTTCATTGCACGATGCCCGGTAAAATTCAAAGCGTACCTGAATCACGTACTTTCATCTCAAGCCAACGTTAAAGCACATGTCCTTTTTCTCCAAAAGATTTATGACATGCAAACAATAAACTGCATCGCAGATGTCATCCGTTGATCATTAATAATGGTAACGCCGACGTTTACCGCATAACCGCCATGCAATAATAAACACATCTATGTGATAAATGATAATATTTTATGGCATTCGCCCTCGATAAGACTATAACGTCTCTATTTTCTACCAACAGCTTCATCACTGTAATTTCAACCATAAGTCTTTATACTAAAGTTTATTTTAGTTATGAGACACTATAGCATCTCTATTTTGTACCAACAACTTCATCACGCAGAATTCTACCTTAAAATGCAATAAATAAAGTAGACTTTGCTTTGTGTGTTTTCGAGTTGTCCAGAATTCAATATGGGGTGTACAAATCGCATTGATGTTGTTCAATCGCACGTAGCAAATTGTCGATATGCGCTCGAGTCATTAGCGGTGCGTTTTTGTCCTCCACTCCGCTTCGCCCGACACACTGTGCAGCGGTGGTCTGCGTACACGCATGTTTGAGGCCTTTCTTAAAATTCACTCGAGTGTGGACTTAGTTTATGGGAATCGTAAAGAATAGTTTAGACATTGTTGGTCCAAAAAATATGTATTTTTTTCTATATTGTTAAAAAGATGCATTTTTTTTATAAAGAAGCCCGCATATCTACCTGAGTCTATTTATAATTATAAAGGTACAAAAACTTACGGCAAAAAAGCTACTTCAAAAAGTTCAAGTTGCAACTTAATAAATATTATAGAAAGCTGTTGGCTTATAGCTTCCGGCTTTAATTCACTTTATTAAATAACATTAAAGGGCAAATTATTAAAAATAATGCTTTAATTTTTATCTACAGTTATAAATACTAACATCCGACGCCATCCATCAAAAGAAGTTAAGGCCTCAAAGATGGCGTGAAAAAACATATTTAGAAAAACTCGAACGTAAAATTGGCAATGTAATGCCAACATAAATCTCGATTGATTTGTAAAACCGTGTTCCCACATGTCCTGTGAATTGTAAACACGATCACGCTGTTTTAAACGTCACCACTTTAAATACAAACTTAACTAAAAACTAGCATTTTCTATCAATGTTATATCGAAGGCAATAGGGTTAAAAACTGTGTGGCAAAATGTAAATGGTACGTAGGTAATGGAACCACACAGTGGGTCGAATAAAAGACCCTTACTGAACACAATCGTGCCTAATATTTGTAGATAATATTGTTACAACACTGGGGAGAGTTGTGCTCATTTTATATAGGGCGGTGTCAATAAACATCTGCACATATGGGGCTATACAGCCATAGGGCTATGGAGCCCTATGGAGTTATGGAGTACAAACTGCACAGGGATTGTACTAACGCGATTATTGAATTTATGTCCGCAAATTGATCAAGGCTTATTTCCGAGAACTGGTTATGTGAAGGACAGTTTGATTGTAAAACAAAATATCTGTATGGTCTATTTAAACATGTGATTGCTGAAAAATTAAATGTAGATCATGATTGCTGCATCATAAAATTGATAAGGTGGCAAACGCCACAAAGATCAAGCTTCGACATTTCAATTTCATCAACAAAACATTCGAATGCACAAACGTTTTCAGTTTCCTTTAAGTACCGTAACACACTTCATTGTATAACTCTGTTATTTTAGTAAATCGTCCATCGTGGGCCACCCCAGAGCATACTCAGCTAATCTCTTGGTAAAACATCGTATTTTATTCATCTCCAGCCAAGTCGAAACACTTGGTGCTTTCAAAACATCGGCATCACAAAGTGACTGTTTGAGAGTTAGACGCCGCCGACGCAAAAAAAACCGATTAGTTTGTTTGTATGCATCTTGTTTGTGCTAAAGGTGCAATGAAGTGTGCTAACTTTTCCATTAGCATTGTTACAAAAATGCTTTCAATTTTGTTATTAAGTTACTACACCGCAAAAAAATAGAAAAAGTAATTTGGTAATTGTAGATTTTTTTCCAGATCGTATCTTAAGTTGGACCATTGTGCATGTTTTACGCAAACTTTTAAAACCGAGATCATGTTACCCAAAGATAGAAATTAGACTAATAAATAACGAAATAAACACACCGACGGCAAAAAATCTTGCAGAGACCACAGTTTTTCAACCTTGGGATAAGGATAGGGGTACACTTGAGCTATTTTAACCCTCGGCTACCATCTTACGCAAATCTTGAATGCCCCACAAAAACTAGGCTCATCAATTTGGGTTAAAAACACCAATTAACCGCCATCGATAAGGGTAAACATGGGGCGATGATTGGCGCCGTGTTTTGGTAAAAATCGGCGATGGCTAAAAAATGGGACCGCCACCCACGCGAGCACCTATGAGGCTTTTAAAGAAAAAAATCAAACTCAAAAACAAAAGTGGGTTCCGTTGATCACAATTTTAATAGGAAATAGAATTAAAACCAGCATCGTAGCAAATCAGTCACAAAAAAGAAAGATTTAGAAAAGTTGATCTTTGATTGTGATTTTTGAGATTTTAATTACGTAGCTCTCAAGGATAAACTAATTTACAATCCTAGAACCTTTTACTATTAGTTACTAAGCTTTTATTCATCTTACGTGTCAGCCAATATCCTTATCTATACAATATAAACCTATCTAAGTATATGCCTTTACTTTTCTTTATAATAACTCGTACAGTACAACTATTTTCTTAACGTCCCTCGGCAATCATCGCATTTCAGAATACGAACTCATGCTAATTTGCATGTCCATCAATTATTAGATTTATCCTGTATAATAATTTGAATTCAGAACTAAGTACTTTATTGTTGTTTTGTTTAAATTTCCGTGTGAACTATATAGAGCTGTGGAACTATTTTCCTTTAGCAAGTTTCCTCCCATTTTTAAATTAATTATATTAAGGTAAAAGAGTATTAACAACAATACTTCCAAGTTGGTGTCGGTCTGTACCAAGTGAAAAGGGCAAATGATAACTGATGACTAGAAATCCGACGCCTAAAACATGAAGTTTGCCGAGGGACGTTAAGAAAATAGTAGTACTGTACAATATTGTAACTAAAAAAATGTCGCAATTCTGATTCTCCAACTAGTTTAAATTTAATTTGATTAGTTAATTTGTCACAACGGCTTGAAACATGGATTACCTACTACTAAACTTTTCACCTACCCAAAGGATCCCTAAAGGTCAAAACGTGTGTCTACATCAGGCGACACTTGGCAAAACGTTAGGGCTACGTTATCTGCCGCCCTCGACCTGGGTGGTGCGATGGTGCGGTGGGGCGCAAGTGGCACCACCACTTACAAGTTGCTTGTAAATCACGAGATGGTTAGATAGCTCTGTTAATTAGGCCTGTGCACTCATTGCGGTTATTCGTTATTTGAGGTTTTGCCTCAGTATGTTAAGTGTTTGCAAATTCTATGAGACACGATCTAGTTAACATTCTTAATTGCGATATTCTTAGTTGTGAATATTATAGTGTTTTTTCTGTGCATTCAATAATGATAATCATGTTATAGACACCTTTACACATCACAATCGTATTGCCCTGGAGGTTAGGTTACTCGCCTCTTAATCAGTAATTGCTGAAATAATTTTATATCTTGGTGTTTCCACCATTTTCCTAAGCAAGTTCCGATCTCGACCTCTGAAACAAGCAAAATTCACATTTTACTAAAGTTTTAATTGCACCTGTTTCCCTTAATTAATTACTTATTTTATTTATTTATATATACTATTTGGCGACCGCGAATCGGAAGACGATACGTTGGAAGGCCTCCCACTAGGTGTGCCGATGACCTGGTTAAGGTTGCGGGAAGGCGCTGGATGCGAGACGCACGGGATCGGTCAATGTGGCGACGCCTGGGGAAGGCCTATGTCCAGTAGTGGACGTCTTTCGGCTAAAATTATGATGATGATGATATACTTTATTGAACACAAAGATATAAACAATAATACATACGGAAACCTTACAATAAAAACAAACATACAACAGGCGGTATTATCGCGTTCTGCGATGTATTCCAGACAACCCAGACAACTTTATTACCTTTCCAAAATAAAAACACGACTAAAAATATCGAAACAAAGTCAAGATCGGAACAAATGGCATCCCCACTTCCCACCTTGTTGAGAAACATCAAAAACATGTGTATGACAAATATCCCAAATACACAAGACACGTGTTAATATTGTCATGTCATTTGTCACCGCTACTTTGATCCTGGGACCTCCCGCGCCGAGAGGGAAATGTTTGAGCCATCAGTCCTCTGATGACTCTGGCTGCTAATGAGGGTAGATCATCATTGGAGGCAGTTCATCATGTTAATTATCTCGTGATTGTCTTGACAGATCTGTTGAATTAGTGATGGTTAATCTGTTGTTATTAAGTAGGTGAGAGGTTTCTTTTATTGGGGTGTGCTTTGATGTTGTTTTAGTCAGTATGACTTTACACTGACTGGACAAATATAGTCACAATCTTTATTTACAAGTGGAACATACTTTAGAAGCAGTGATACCAGTTTTAACGGGCTCCAGTGATTAGCCGGAGATTTTCCTTTGGCCAAATATTGTTGGTCTCAAAACAAAGTATTTCAAAATTAGGTACTTCCCTTTCAGTGTGAAATCAATCGAAGGCTTCTGCAGTTCACAACCGTTTTGAATTTAATTTATGTTTCTTAAAACCAACTTTCATTTAACATTGCTATCACACATATCTCCAATAAAAAATATTTACTGTTCCATTCCTCACAATCAGTTTTCCGTCGGAACTGCACAAGTCCTCCCACAGCTTGCGCACTAATTATCCAGAGTTGCGCACGCGCATCGAACCAACTATCCTGTCCCCACCTTGCTCTCACCATTCATGCCTACTGCACCGTTGTGGAATGTTAATTGTCTGTTTCTTAAGATATGAATGCCTATTTTTAGGAGTGAAAGACACCCAAAAATAACCAGCGTATCAATTTTCGGATGTGATATGATAACTTATAAATGTGACGCAGATTGTGGTGGTATTTTAAGAGATTAGATTTGACATACCTTAATTATTTATTAATAGCTACGAATGAATTTTATAAAACGTAGAAAAACGAGTTTTTTAGTATCATATTCGCTCCAGTTAACCAAAGTAGATACGAGTATTTCACAGTCTATTGTAGTAATTTGTGTAATTATTAAAATAGGGAGTTGGTTGCGCTACTACTTCTACCCAGCTAACATACTAGGAAGTGGAGATAGGCTGTTAAAAAAAATGTTTCGATGCTCATTTTGTGCACACAAACACTATTTTACATATCCTGCAATACCAACAGTGGGCTTAGAGCGAGATTGGGCACTCACTCGATAGCGGTTACGTAAACATTCGCTTATGTCAATTTGTATAAAAAATGTACCTAATTATAAAAAAATAACTAAAAAGTTGTAAATAAAAAAACTTAATAAAAAAAACAAAATTCCCGACTGCTTAAAAAGCGAACTAAAAAGACGTAAACAAGAAGAAAATCATGCTGTGCAGTCGGATGATACATATTCGCGAGTTGGCTGAACAAAACCAGATGTATCCTCCGACTGCATATTAGGTACATTTAAACATATAAGTGTAATATATTTTTAAAATCACCGCTTAAAACCATTTATTTTGATACCCCACACGATGGGTTTGGAAAAAATCATTTTTTTTTCTCCACAAAATGGCGCCCAAAATCAGCCATTTTTTCTTTCCCAATTTTTATGTAGTCAGTGACACTCGCAGGGTTAAGACGAATCGATAGACGTAAGAATCATCAAAATCGGCCAACGCGTTTGGTCTCTAGGACGCCACATAGGAACAAACATACATACATAGACTGATAAACACATTACCCTCTTTCGGCTGTCGGGTAAAAAGAGAGTTGTCCCTTAGATATTTTTCACTAGACTCGAACTCGCACTATCTCAGCCACGGTGTAAATTATACAGCTGCTTGCAAACTAACCTCAAACCTACCGCGCTAATCACTAACACAAACGTCCCCAGACTTTTCCACTAAAATATAATATCAGTGTCAGGTGGTCTTCAAAGTAAGGAGCAACAAATTGGGCGCAATTCCTCCGAGTTGGCGGAGCGTGCACCGACTCATTAGTGGACGGTAACTATGCTCTATGGCAGCTATGTGGCGAATGTAGCGATGTGTCAAGAATGTCGGGGTATTGTCGCCTGGTGGCGGCAAGAACAGAAGGAAGTTACGGTTTTGGAAAATAGTCGTTAATTTATAGTTAATGGAAAGTTTTAGAAAAAAGTTCTCTATGGTACAGATTGGTCTGTGTTTCCGAACGCATTCAACCCGAATGTCTTCAACATTAGAGTGAACAGGCTTCTGCTGGTTAAGCTCACTCTATCGTCGACTCTGTCTCTGTCACCTCTGACCTAGACTAGATTCAAGAGCAAACACATATCAATTAAAATAAAATAAAAGGTGGTGTTATCATTTTTTGTCTGATTCAAATTAGCGTATTAAAATCATCCCTCTAAAATGCTGTCTAGAGACAATTTTAAATTTCTAACACTTTTTTTGGTCACTTAAAAACTAAAGAGTAAGAATAATCTTCTGCTAAAGGAAGTAGTAATGGTCAAGCGCGAGCCTATCAAAGATAATAAAAAGTAGAAATATTTAAAGCTGATTCCACAATTCCACTAATCATCATTTTCTTGATCCATTTCTATTTTCTGGCGCTATCATCTTTTACACAATATATTTCGCCATCTTAACCCACAAAGCAGAAGTAAATTGCTTAATTTACATTACAATTTATTTCAGACGGGACCTCCTTGATGCATCGCCTGCAACACTTCCGGAACATCATTGTCTATTATGGCAACCCTGGGTGGGACTGTTGCATTCCTCGCGAGCCTGCGATTAATAAATATTAGAGATGAGACGAGCCGCCGCGCCCCGGCCGTGACTCCATGAGGGTGGAAGAAGAATGTCACAGTTCACGCCGGTAGCTGTGTGGAGGCGTTTTTGTGGAATAATTACACTACTAATGATGGGGACTAGTTTCTCCAAAAGCTGTTACTGAAATTAAAATAAATGCAGAGAAAATTGACGGGGTCGTTTTCTCTACTGAATTTCAGGACAGTAGCAATTGAGATAATTCATTGAAAAGAATTGACACGAATATAGAGGTAGGCAATAATTTAATCACTAAATTCTGGTCTCTGTTTGAATAAGTAATATAAAATATGAATTACTAGCAATTACATAGTTGTTTATGATAGCTAGCAGCTACTTACATAGGTCGCTTGCAAAGTGCAAATTAGTTTCAGGTCATTTTCTCATAGAAAACTTCACCACATTATATTAATTTTGTTCCCATTTTAAGTAACACAATTTATGTGACACTTAAAACTTAACCCAAACCCAAGACATTAGTATTTCTTACAAACCATAAAACATAGAACAGTTATGTTATCTCAAACTCCCAAAAAACAAGATATCACTCATCCCCAAACGAGATGGCAAGTGGTTCATCCCAGGGCCACATTTCTGCGGGGTATCAGCCCAGTTTGATAGGCGTGATGACAGTTGGTGCTGGGACAAAGTGATGAAGTAATCAAAGACCTCGTCGTGGGTGGCCAGTTGGCAACGCAACCAATTAGGATATGTCCTCAAAGGATGGGTTAGAAGGGTAGGAAAGGGATGCAGATTGAGAAATTACAGTTTTTGCTTGATGCGGATATTTTTCTTTAAGATTAAGATAAAAGTTCATTAAGAATATATACTTATTTGTCCTGTGTGAGAGCTTAAAACTTTTTTCATTACGTTAAAGTTGTAAATATCTTCTAGCCGACTGATTACTTTTTGTTTAGGTTATAGTCAATTTCTCAATTCAAAGTAAACATTTTTATCATTTATCGATATCATTCTATTCTTATGTTATTAATGCACATTGTTGTGTATTCACTTTTGTCTTTTTTAAATCTGCGTATCATGTTCTCTATATTGACAAACGATTTATTTCCAAACAATTAGGTCAATTTCATTCTCCCTATCGTCTGAACAATCTCAAGAGATACCAGTAACTTAACCTTTAATTACTTTTAAAGTGTTCCTTTATGTCATTTTATCTGCGGTATATCGGTAATCTCAAACTCAAGGACAGTCTCCGTCCCAGTCAACACTCTTTTGAGGGTCAGTGAGGGGTGAAAACGGACACTGTCCCTCTTCAGAAGATAATAGTGGACTGCACGGCACATTACACATTGTTTATTTTGCTATCTTTTTAAATCTCTGTTCCTTTTTTGTGAAATGTAATCGAGTACGAAGTTGTTGTTGAAAGGGATAGTTTGTTTTCAAATAGACTTAGCTTGTGACGTAAAATAAAACCGAGTATATAAAAGGATTTTATTTGGGATACATAACGTGGGGATTAGGATAATACAGTCACGGTAACAAGTGTAGTCTAACTCTTCCTAAACTTAAGTGTCTGAAATGTCTTTACAGCAGAGAACCAAAAGACCACGAATAATGTGAGTTAAATCTACATATTATACTTTGGATTTTATACAATGGATTAAATCAGTTGTGGTTAATTTAACTTCTTCTACAGAGAAATTCTACGCACTTTAATTTTTCACCCTTGACCGATTGTGTTCGTTTCTATACTCATAAACTAAATAATTTGGCATAAAATTCAGAGGAGTTGAATAAAGCGTTAATTTCAAGTAATACAATGACATAGATTTACTAATAATTTTCACATAGAAGTCTCTTCATCAGTCAAAGTTGTGATTAGAATACAAATCGACATTGATCAAAAATACTCAAAGATTGTACTCCATACAGTACGCAAAACTAGTATTAAAAGAAATCAAGCTCGAGCCCATACACAATATTAAAAATAAAAATGCTCTCCATTCATGAACCTTAAAATTTGAAGACCTTTAAATAAGCCCATTGCATATCTCGCGAAGTTATCGCCCTCCCTCATAATCACAACTCATTCAGAGGATCAGAGGGATCTCCTAATTGATACGATCCTCACAAGGAGGGCCACTCGCTCAGAGGGCTCAGGTGTCAGATATTATGCCAATTGTGTAGCAACGTCTTCAAATATTGTGCCAATTTGATCTGTTACAGGTATTTTTGACGGAGAGCCTTTGAATGAAGTTTATTTGTATTCATTTTGGAGACACCCTTAAAGGTTGACATATTTTTGGTGCAGATGTGACGTCTATTTGTCTACGGTTTTATCAAGGTTTGTAAAAATCTAATTTATTAAGTTTATTTGTGATAATTGTAGGTAGTTTGTGCGTGTGAGATACCTATCCAAGGAAATAGGAGTATGTAAGGATCGTAGAAAAAGACGTGAGTTTATGTTATATTTTGTAGTTTGAAACAAAACTTACTGTAACTAGATAACTGTATCATCAAGGTAACAGGCTCTCAAGACACGTAACAAATTGTCCCTAAATGCGGTTTCTCCTTTATAATTTGTTGAGGGTACAAACAATAGTTACAAATGTGTTCTTAAAAGGACAATGATGTTTAGGACAAAGGATTGTGAAGTGAAAGTGGTAACAATTAACTTTCGTTAGTTCTGTTACGAGAGAGGAGATTATAGAGGTTACTCAAAACAAGAGAACTCAAACCAATGTTATTAACCAATATTTCTAAGATAGTCCTTACATAAGTTTTTTATAGTTTACTTAGATTTAAATATAAGTTTGCTATGGGTGTTTTTTTTGCTTGCCCAGTTCTGTTCCACTCCTGGGCTAATTAGTAGGAATGGAAATTTTCAAAAAATATTGGACGTGTATGTTTTCTTTTGATGAAGATACAGAGCGTTAAAATATCGCATGACGTCATACCTTGGTACAATTTTTACATAGAAGTGACGTCACAAGCTCCCACTCTCGAACTTTGATGCGCTTTATTTTGGTGAATATTTATTGATTTGCATATGCAAAAAACCCGTACGTTCGTACGTTCGTACGTATATATTCGTACCCCGTTATCATCCATGTTATATATGGAGCTGTAGTCTAGTTGATGTTATATAAACACAATCATAGATAATTTCCTATGAGGACGGAGGCGCAAAGTAACTTAACAAACATCGTTGTGTCTAATATGTAGTCCTTTTTAATATACCTTCATAATTATCAGAAAAGCCACTTAAATACCCTATAAAACACCCAAGAGGAAATCCTCATAAAATAAAGCTATTCAAACGACTCTTTAAAAGCGTATGTTTCAAACTTTCCCGTAAATCGTTCCGCTGTTGATCGTGAAGTGTTGTCAGATGCGCGGGCGCCGCCGAAGCACATGATATGTAAGTGTGGATGTCACGAATCGTGTCAACACGTGGTCTGTGTTAGTTTTGACGTTTTATGACACGTTTTAATTTTCGTTTTTTGTTGGTTTTGGATTAGCTAGATTTTGTGAAAGGTTCCTAATAGCGTATTTTTCTTTTTTGTATAGGTAGTTACTTTTAGGCAAGCGTGCTTCACAGTCGACCACATCATTATTTAACATCAGGAGAGATAGTGGATGCGGTGAAAATCTTACTAATCACTACATTGTATAAAACAAAGTCGCTTCCGGCTGTCTATCTGTCCCTATGTATGATTAGATCTTTACAACTACACAACGGATTTTGATGTGGATTTTTTTAATAGATAGAGTGGTTCGAGAGGAAGGTTTTATATGTATTATACACACTGGCGAAGCCGCGGCCATAAGCTAATAATAGTTAGTTTCGACGGGCTGTTTCCGCAACTCCACGACTAAGCGCGTATTTTGCGTAAAGCTAGTAATATTATAAATGCCAAAGTTTGGATGGATGTGTGTATTTTTGTTACTCAATCACGCTAAAAGGTCTGAACGGATCTGGAAATTTGGTACAGCGATAGATTATAGTCTGGAATAGCAGACAGAGTACTTAAATGATAAATGATTTTATTTCTGTAAGTTGGTTTGTACAAACACTTTTACATGTCTATTTTTTAAAACTACATAGATGATGTCGACGTTTCCTATCTGACTACTCTGAGAAGAAAGGCCGAAACAAACTCAGAGGTAACAGTCTCTTTTAAAGTCCAGATAAAATCTGGTTAGATCATATGAATTTACTCTCATCCTTTTTCACTTATCATCCCGGTATAATGTTTCTTTGGGATAAGCAAACTCTTTTCACGCGGGCGAAGCCGCTGGCTGAAGCTAGTCATGTGAATGTATATTATAATATGGGTTGGTAGAGCTGGCAGTTGGCTAGATTATGCCAGACGGATGTAACTGTTATCAGATGCCTCTGCAACTGTTGAAAAACAAAACAAAGAATGGTGGGTACTTTCAGATCATAATAGAGAAAGCTGGAATCAAATCCGATTGAAAGATGTAAGAACACCTTCGTTTATCTAAGTTTTAATTGAATTAAAAAGTAACAATCGTTGAAATCGAACCCATCTTTTCGTAAATGGGCACCTAAATAACTTTTCAAATTAACAATCCATATTTCAATCAACTTACAAAGTAACAATCAAATCAAATAACTTTATCGCTCAATCCCGACGATTTTAAATAAAATATTTTATTTAAAGTCAAGATAAGTTAATAAAGCCGGTTTGGATGAAAACATTTCAATCGCGTGCGATTCGACACGCCAATCGCAGCCAGTCGCAGTCGCGCGCTAATCCGTCGGTGTGGACGCGGCTTAATTAACATAAAGTGTGTTTGTGTTTTGTCTTATTTATTAAACTGTGTTTTATAAATATCATATTAGACGGGGATCAGTTTTTTTATTTGTTTGCAGGTCTTTTTATTGATTATTTAGATATAAATATCACGTCTATCATTTCGTAAATGTTATATTAATTAAATACGAACAGTATTGTACCCTCCAATAAACTAACTGAACATCTGGCTAAAACTAACGGGCTATCATCATAATTTCAGACAAAAGACGTCCACTGATGAGACAGTCCGCAATTCAGTCCGCCATCCAGAGACAGTCCGCAATTTTGAGGCCTACCCCAAGTGTCGCCATCGACTGGGCCTGTGCGCCTCGCGTCCTACCGGTCAAACGGACTCCCGCAGTCCACACCAGCTCATCAGTTCACCTTGGGAGAGCATGCCTTAGAAACTGGCTACATTATATTCCTTACTTCAGATTAGTCACATTCACAATACCACTACATCACAAATTTCAAACGAAAGCTTCGAATAAAAACACCTATAATAGCAACATGACGCCTTTTGCCACTGCCTTAAATAATAAAAGAACTTAACACAAAAAGCCGACGCCCTCAAACGCGCCGAAATATGCCAGTAACACGAAATTATAGCCTTAACGTGTAACAAAGCAGTCATATTATATTATAATATTATTCTATAGAGCCTCTGTTACGGTTACCTAACATTATCTTGTCTACAACCGTGTATTTGTTTAATTAAATCTAACAAAGAAATAGCTGTGTGTTTCCAAATTATTTACTCTATGTTCGGTAGGGAAGTCAGAAGGTTTATGTTGAGGAGATGTGGAAAGTTTGATACATAGATTGAATCTTCAACTGTTGAGGCAACTCTTTTGATTGTGTAGTAAAATTTTACAGCAAAACTAGTAGATTCTTCAATTTCAACTTATCTCTTGAAACTTGAGATGTTGATTAATTTGTCCGTAGCTTTATTTCAGTATTCAAGGTAACAGAAAACTCTCATGTGCACCCACTTGTTAGACCCAACTTGATAAGGCAGTCTATTTCCTAATCTGTTGCCAATATTATCGCTTTTCAAAGCCCTCACACATACTAATCTACTCCAAAACTAACTCATAGTTATGTACTCCCCTTTTAACCCTCTTGTAAAGCACAGGTGCGCGGGCGCAGTTGTCGGCGCGAATAGCTGTGTGGCAATTATACAGATTACACTTTAACACCGCTACCGGCTTATTAGTGCCGATGACGTGGTCAGACTACATAGAGTAGACACAGTTCAGAGGCGACAGAGACCACTGGTTTTTGTTTTAATCAGTAGCTAGAAGTAGAGAGGAAAGGAAGACTTTGATAAAGTTCTTTTTTCTTCGGATTACTTCAGAATACTTCGTTTCAATATGATCTGTTTCTAGTTTCTAACTTAGAATGTTAGACAGATCCTTCTCCATTATCTATTTCGGCACCTGTTTTAATATAAGTTAAGTCCAATAAGTTTAAAATCTGTTAAGGTGTTCCTGAAACTTCCACTTATATTTGAAGGTTCTTGCACTATTATCTGCTATTAAGCAAGCTTATATCTGGTAACCCAAAAATGAACGATTGACAGCTTCAACTCTGGATTTGAACCGTTTTTGGCTCTTCCAAGGAATCTTTGAAATAGATATTTGTCAAAAATTTGATAGTCTGCCATCAAGTGTGTTTGACTGAATATATCCAAAAACCTCTACGAGTATCCACCTCCGTAGGCACAATCCAACCTCCCTACACCTCCCATTATGTCTCCTGTGGCCCGCACCCTGTGATTACACGCCGCCTATAATACACATATCAACTTCACACGCACCGCACAATGGCCGCGAAACAATGGCGCTTTGTTCAATAATAGCGCGGTAGTCATTCTCAATACTGACGTGACGGTAGGTAGTGAAGGCATGGCTTTCTATGGTGTGGGGAGTTGGGCTAAAGAAGGTGTGGACGAAGATTTTGATTTGTGTGATTCCTCACGAGTCCTAGAACTAAAATTCGAAGATATCTGACATCTACTAACCCGTTGTGGGCCCGGGTAGTAAATTATAGCTCATTCCCTCTTAGAGAGAGGCCTGTTTCCCAGCTGTGGGAACTTTTTAGGTTGATTATTCTATGTTTTTTTAAGAATCCTGGTTTCGTCTTGAGATAGGTTTGCCTATACTTCCATCTGATCAAAAGAATCATGTATCCATATCTTTTAACTTAATATGCTGTGCGTCGGCAAACATATTTACATATCTGACAGTAGTTACAGGTACTCAGAAGTCAGAAAATTTGGCAACAGTCTTGCCAAGGAGCTTTGTATTACCCAATTGCTAGGTTGTGGAGTTCCAATAGGCAATTGTTTCATATAAAATACTGGTACTCAGTTGTATCTAGTTAGATTGGAAGCCGCCCCCGACATGGCTGGTACAAGGCTAGGTTTTTCAGATTGATCTTTAACATTTTTTTTCTTTTACTGACGGCACGGCATTAAATCAACGTATTAATCAATCCCTTCATTCGAAATATACTCCGTTAGACCATCCTATACCGCTTCTTTAGCATGCTCTGTCAATAAAACTTTGAATGCTACCGTTGAATAAGACAAAGTGAAATATCTTATCAGTAGAACAACTGGGAAAGCCAACTCGATTCTTCGAATAAATAAAGCATTCAGCTCTTTTTCAAGTATAGTTCCAATGTTTCAAGATCGAATCGCTAAATCTGGCATTGTTTAAAGCTTGAGTTTACCCTTTGTTATTATTTCAAGACGTTGAATGAAATCCCATCATAACTAAACTAATATTTCTATGTTAATCCCATCGGCTGCACGACTGTCATCACTTGGAACCTTTCCAAATATATCCGTATCTGTTTACGTGTTAAAGGATTAAAAGAAAGTGAAAACAGCGTTGACAATGTGCACAATGGGTAGTTATTATGGACAATAATAGATAATAGAGTTGTGAGACCACAGGCGCGGGCCACCCAACGTCTCCTTAGCAGGGACACATCTGTCTGAAAGTGAATGTGCTGAAAAAACCATCCTTGAAGACTTCAAAACTAATCGCCGACGGATTAGAGGACACGGATTTCCAATTCACGAAACCTTTACAAACCAAATTGAACCTTTAGACAAGAATACAGAGTCCAATATCGATGAAGACGGATTTGATTTTGGGCAACATAATTTTGACCCTTGAACACGTTTTTCTTTTTATCCCAATGAATTAAGGTTCTATTTCGCCTGTTATATAAAAAGGGACAGTTCTTCCAGTTAATACATGTCAATATACGTCACATTGACTGCTTATTTATTCATAGCAGATTACTCGGCAGGATTATTTTGGCATGAAAAGGACAAAGTCGGCAAACACGGACTCTCTAAGACACTATTTGGGTTCCATTTTGTGTTCAGACTGATCTCGATTCGCTTAACTTGGATAATTGTCGTGATGTAAATTGTTCATGCTGATTGGGTTTGTGTTCAATAGATTGCTGCAAGCACTTGAGATTTGGGACCACCATGAAATATGGAGGTTCTATGAGTCTTTCAGCTGTCGGCGATACAAATGTTTGAATGTGTTAATGGGACGTGTGCGGCTAATAACTGTATAGCTGGAGATATATTCTGCATGAGTATCTTCAGCTGTCGTATGAATCTCTTTTGATATTATTTCTATAATTTAGCTGTATGGTTTGCCGGGTCTTTATGGTGTACCGTTACTATCCGTTCTGATCCTTGGGGTCTAGACTACGTAGGGTATTGTATGTCAGGGATAGCGGTTGTAAAAAGTCCAAAATGTTTGTGATTGACCGTTACGTGACATTTCGCTAGCGGATGCATGTCAATTCCATACAATATTTTGAACTATTTGACAATCGCTTTCGCTTGTATAATGTCACATGTTGGCCTCTTTTCTATGTCATGTTGGCCTCTGCTCTATTAAAGAGGAATACTGAATTCCTCTGTCTACTTTTCCAAGCACTCTAATATTGTCATCAATATCGTCATTCGTCATTCTTATAGACTACCTATCCCGGTTATTATTGCAGATGAAGTTCTCAACACTCTTGTTTCTTTATACCAATCGATAATCCTATTCGAGCCCCGTCTAATGAGTGTCAGCACCATAACTAACGTTCATTTGCCATAAGAATTAAAAAGCAGTGCGTTCCACCGTCTCCGCCGAGTATCGGAGACCGCCATTATTTATAAATAAGTTTTTAACGTTCCACGGTATAATTGGAAGCGACAGTGGGTATGCGTTTAAATTTTAATAATAAGCACAATAACATATTAATTTTTCTTGTCAATGTAACGCGAGATGGTAATCTTGGTGTGGGTGTGATGCTGGGACCATGATTGTGCCTGATTGTGGACGGAGGTGTTAACTTTGGTGATTTAGATGAGAGTGTTTTTTTTATTTAACCTTTTTAGATGTTTTTTTGCGGTGTTTAGCCGCTTTAGCCCGTATCAAAGATGAAAAGAAAGTTCGAAAGTCTTAAGTTGTTTTTCTTCGCCTAAAAATATTATTAAATATTTTGTCTAGTTTGCCGAATTAGTTTCACTTCATCTGATACTGAAGTGATTAAGATTAAAAATGATTATTTATGTACTTATTAAAATATTATGATTTGTGACGATTCAAATCCTACTTAGGTAGGTGCATTCTAATTTAAAGATTAAAAGTTTAAGCTGATTAATAAAATAAAAAACTTCTGAAGAGTGACAAAGCAGACACTTAAAAGTCAAATATAGGATTATAAGATCAATATTATAAGTCACTAGATTTAGAACTACGCGGAAGTCAGTAGATAAGATGGGTAGAACCGTTAATTTGCAGCTTATTTAATCTTACTAAAATAATAAAATTGTCTTTGATGATATTATTCTTGGAATCACAAATTTCTTTTTTTAATATAAGATCACACAATTTATATTCAGGTACCTGTAAAAGTCAACAAGAAAGTACTGCCTTTCAAATCATAAGTATTTGAAATGATTTGGTTCATTAAAATTAATCTACTTGGCATTGTCTTCTAAGTTATCTATTAACGTTGTCAGTCACTTGGTATTTGTATTTTTTATAGCAAACTTGTAAAACCATCAGCTCTTCAGATAAAAGTTAACCGTTGTAAAATATTACAATTTGTCTTAAAAAGAATCATACAACTTTTGTAAAAAAATTGCCGACATGAACAATAAGGGAAAAATGCGTGAGTTTATGTATGTATGAACAGTTAGGCATATCTTTTGTTCTTACCATATTTAAAAAAGCTTACCTCTTCATGACAATGTGGTCACCTCAGTCGGCACATCAAAGCGACCGGCGCGGGCGACACAACATGATTACGATAATCGCGCCGCCTGTCCTCGCCTGTGTCGCTTTATATAAATTGACTAAAACTCGACATTCATGGAACTACAGTTGTAAACTTTTTAGAAATTAGCACAGGTTAACAATACATTGTGATAATTAGGCTATCGGCACTTTTTTATGTTTATGACGTTGCCGGCTTCTTAGCATAATGAACCCTTATCTATTTTAAGACTCCTTTTCTAACGCCGCGTTTACAAACAATACGCGACAACTGAATGTACTCATCTAATGCCTATATTTTTTTGCACTGTTGCTTTGTTTTTGCACGGTTGAAAAACAGTGAGCGTTTGTTTAGACATATTAGTTAGGTGTCATCCAGGTAGCATTTATAAGGTTGTCTGTAAGAGATTGCCCTGTGCGGTAAACCGCCCATTGTATACTTGTTTTTATAAATGTGTGTCCTGCAGATACAGTGGTGGTCAGTATATAATAAATAAATAAATAGGTATATGTGAAACGGGCGGGCGAAGTGCCTGTTGTTATAAGTAAAACTTTTAAGCAAAACAGAAGAGTACTGCAGCTTCTGTAACCTGTATAGAAAGTTGGATAAAAGTTTATTTGCTAAATTACACATGTCCAAGAAGACGGCTCACCAAAATTTGATCACAAAACCGTATTATTTTACGATTTTATTTTCACCGCTCTGTCTTATCATGAACAGCGAGCTTTACCGATCCATGACGCTTTTATAAAACTGTTCTTTATGCGTTTTATGGCGATTGAAATTAAGATGTTCTAATGTGAAGCTGGGCCATGGACCATCGGATTATCTCCATTGCACACCTACTTAAAATGTTACCCGTTTTCAAACGAATAATTATTACAAAGTATGTCCAACACAAATTAACCAGTGGTGAAATCAGGAACTAATGTACTGTTCATAGAATTTGACAGTTCTCTTTGCAAGTGGTGCCCCCCTCAAGTATCAAGTTATATTTGGCGCTTTTTAGTCTACTTTTAACCAATCGATCGTTTCCATAAAAATATTAAGTATATATTTTCTTCTGATATATTATTAGCCGTTGAGTGGAACTTATTAAATGCGCGGTAGAATTCTTTACTTTTAGAGGTTTTGAAATAATGATGTGTGGGACGTTTTGCCGTTATTAGATATTCTGTCTGGGAACTCTGTTGATGAAGATGGAAATGTCGATATAGCTGTGGATTGTCATTACTATTTTGATTTTGTTGATTCGATTATTACAATTTAACAGGGTTAAGTCAATTTTAGTTCCGTTACAGTCAGTTGTTCCTACAGCTGAATAACTCGAATAGCTTGCGTTACTTGGCTTGGCTTTACTTACGAGTATGTACATTTATGGTTACACTAGTCGAAAATTCTTCCATAAAAACGTATTCTGGATATTACTCCACTGTTTGACGGTGCACGTTCAAAATAAAAAATGATATCCATTTGTCTCATCATTATCTAGCCCTGTATGGAAACAGAAAAGTAAAAAAATACAATATATGAAAGTTATGAGCGTCGAAAGTTCCATATTACAACACTAATTTTAACGCATCTTTGGGCGGAAATAAATACCATAAAAAGAAGGAAAATTGCAAAACGGCCTCCATACAGGCATAGATTAGTAATTCAACAATCCAAATAATTTTATTTTGAAAATATACATTTAGTAGCTTTTTCATGATATTTAGAATCCCAAAGGTCTGTTTATAAAATTTCACGCGCTCGTTTTCGTCCTAAATCATCATCCAGTTCGCTACAAATTTGCAAAAGTGTTAATTCGTACTAGAACAAGCTCTTACTGCTCATCACAGCATCAATATATTTCGCATGTGTTGTCGGATGAGACAGCATGCATTTTAATTCTGCGCACAAAATAGTTCGTGCCATTGACTAGGGGAACCTTAAGGGTCAAAAGCGCAGTCGTACTCTAAGAAAACTAAAACTTTCTTGTAGACTTCTACAAAATTAATCATCCATGACTAGTTTAACCTATAGGTACTATATATTCTGTGCTACAGATTAAAGTAGTTGTGAATCATTAACAAGAAGGTCTATGAAGAAATTTTAGACTCTTTGTTTTGGTAGAGAGCGACTGCACTTTTGACACATGACTGTGCATAGAAAAGGATCGTAACAAGTGGTGTTCTGTAGTTTTTGCCTAATCACATTGGAAAAGATGTGACTTTATGTATGTATGTATGTAGTTACAAATTGAGCAGGCTCGTCTTCATTAGTTTTCTTTTTTTCGTCTTCTTGTTTACGCTATTACTTCATCAAACTTGTTTAGTAGAAGTAAATGAGAGTGCCAACAAATTATATGTTTCTTTTGTTTTGTCAAACATTATACAATGCTACTATTATTATAAACGCGAAATTTTGTGAGGATGGATGGATGGATGAATGCTTGTTACTCTTTCACGCAAAAACTACTGCACGGATTTTAGTGAAACTTTGCAGTAATATAGCTTAACTATACATCAGAATAACACATAGGCCATAATTTAAAAAGATAGAAATACTAATACATCGCCGGCGGGAGCTAGTCTATACCAATATTATAAGGAGGAAAGATTTTTTTGTTTGTTTGTGTGTTTGTTTGTTTGTACCGAATAGGCTCCGAAACTACTGGACCGATTTAAAAAAATCTTTCTTCTATAGAAAGCTACATTATTTCCGAGTCACATAGACTATAAATTATTCTCAAAAAATTAGAGATCCTTATGAAAATGGCAATAATGTAAACCACAGAAGCAAAATTTTGCCTATAATAGTACAAGTGTGTAATGTTGGTGATTACCTCTGAGGCGCCATTAAGACCTCGAGCCGTTAGGTGAGGGTCTTAAGAGAGCCGATCATCAATACACACGTATATCATACGACGTTTTTCAACACACATGTGAAGAAAATAATACAAAAAAATCATTTCCAACAGTAAAAACGAGTTGTGAATTTTTTTTCGTAATGGCGGGCAAAATTAATCAGTTTTCCTATGAGCGCGCATCTAACAATCGCGATCGGCCATAGACTAAAAATAATGAGTTATCTTTTTTTGGCTTTTCGCGGATAGCGTTTTAGCCACGAACAAAATGGGGAATTTCAAATTTTATTTATTACAGACCTAAACAAAAGTTATATTTAAGTGAAAGTTTTATTTATTAAACACGTACAAGTTGAAATTATCTATTTAAATACGACGTTGCATGAAATGTGTTGCATTTGTACCATTGAGCACGATTTTTTTTGTATCGAAACTTTTTTAAGAACAAAGCAACTCAACCAATAAATTAAAAAAAAACTCTTTATCAGTTTGATAACAGGTGTCATTATGTGCCTAATTGCGGTGAAATTAGAGCCACTTTATGAGCAAGTGTGTTGAAAAATTTATTATTTGATGTGCGCTGAGAAAACTATTGATGATACATAAAAATAATGTACTACATGATTAAAGTACTCATTATTACCTACAAAAAAGCTGCCAAGAGAATTTATCTCACTATTATAGTAAAGTCACAACAGCAGTTTTTGTGTTCTAAAATTTAATTATATCGCTGATAGAAGCAAAAGTTGGTTACATTCGTATTTATTCTTATAAATACATAGTTTAACAAATTGGTAGGTAGGGTAGAGTAGGTAGGTAGGTTAGATAGGTAGGTCGTAGGTAGTTAGATAGCCAGTTGATGGGAGCAAAGCCGCGGGGGTCTGCTAGTATTTTATATTTTTATTTCAACTGCTTATTCTAAAATAATTTAAATTTATTCCAATTTCAATTGAAATATCCTTTCCGCTTGTATTTCTCAAAGCGTCACTTAACATAGCTTTATCAGCTAATGTAGTACGCTCGACCAGCTCCTGAGTTCCCTCATCCCTGGTCTCTCACACTTTTTACCAACAATACGACGCGACACAACAATATTCCGACGAGCCGACAATAGTGACGTGACAAGCGCAGTGTCACTCCGCTCACCCGTCACGTGACAATAGTCACACATCAATGACAACTAATTTCTTACGGTGCATCGCGTTTATTCAATGGGACTACTTATTATAAAAATCTATATCACCCTGTATAATGTCAAACAGCCCAAACAAACAATTTTGAACTGTAACGTGGAAAAATAAGGTTGAGTTTTCGATGGTATGGAAATGTGTAGGGTGACAATAATTTTGACTTCCGCACGGACAGATATACCCACACATTAGCGGTGTAGCGAATATTCTGAATGAGATTTAAGTACATTATGTTAGGAAGGAGTTATTGTGCGCTTGATAAGGGTCGACTTGATTTTAAATGTTAATTTTTGTTTAAAAATAAATTGTATTAAGTGGTTGAGTTTGGAGTTTTATTCTTGGATCTTTTTGATAGAGGTGCTCGTTCATACTGTTTTTTGTTATTCTTCGTTGATATAACACGTCTCGACTGGAGTGAGACATTGATATGCAAACGGAACTCGACGATCTTACTTCTCCGTTCTTATTCTCTTTGCTTGCGGAGTCAGCCATTCTCACGATTTTCTTTTTAAATGTGTGTCACAATGTAACCACGGTAACAACTTTATGATTACACTAGCTGTCCCACGCGGCTTCGCTCCCATCAACTAGCTACCTACCTACCCATCTACGTTACCTCCCCTCCATACATGATTGTTGCGTAACTTATACCGTTTACGCAGCGCACGCAACGGAAGATCTGAAAAAGGAATATTTTTTCCCATTTTCGCAACATTTTTCATTTATGCTCTGTTCCTATTGGTCGTAGCGTGATGTTATTATAGCCTATAACCTTCCTTGATAAATGAACTATCCAACACAAAAAGAATTTTTCAATTCCAACCAGTAGTTCCTGAGATTAGAGCGTTCAAACAAACAAGGGAACAAACACTTTAGCTTTATAATATTACTAGCTTCTGCCAGCGGCTTCGCCCGCGTGTATTATACATACAAACCATCCTCTTGAATTACTCTATCTATTAAAAAAAACCGTATCAAAATCCGTTGCGTATTTTTAAAGATCTAAGCATACATAGGGACAGACATCGGGAAGCGACTTTGTTTTATACTATGTAAGGATAAGGATAGTATAGATTTAATAAATACACAAGATATACATACGTCGAAGTGAATAACTGCAGGAGAAAGCATAGTTTTACTACGTTGCTCGCGATTTTGGATAAACTCAATTTTAAAATTTCGGTTACCAAGGGCTGAAATAATAGATAACATTATTAAAATTCATCGTTTATATTAAAATGTATTCATTATTATTGACACAACATTTGCCAGCATTGCCTTTTATAAGAACCGTTGCCATATCGATTGTATAGTTCAAGGCAACAATAACCGCACCGCGACAATTGCATCAAATTATTACCGTATAACTACTTATAATCATGTAGATTCACATTAAATACAATAAGTATTAAGTAATTTTTAGGGTTCCGTTCCTCAAAAGGAAAACAAAAACCCTTAGGTATAAGATTACTTCGTTGTCTGTCTGTTCTTTTAAAACAAGCTTTTTGAACTGAAAGGTACTAAATGTAATATCACTTGTCAATACACACCCAATGAATCCTAACACGATGGTGCTGTCTTGTGTGGTTGAGAAGTTCCTATGGCCACCTTCCGGTTCCAACATAAGACCATCTTTATAGTACCAAAACCTTATGTAACTTTACCAAAAATATTTCAATGTTTCTAAAGTTACAAAAGTACGCCAAGCTTCAACTTAATCGAAAGCCAGGAACTGCTGAAAAATGGTTTAATAGTTTTCGGCAACACATACGAAGGCAAGGTAAAATAAATATAAAGATTCTAATGAAAAGGCTTCATTTGTGTATGCTAAAGTAACATTTTTATGAAGATATTGTGGCAATTTACCCATCCGCTGGCTTATTACGTATCTTTTGCGAGAGCAACACGATAGCGATTTTTGCACGTGCTCTGCAATACAGAAGTTTTAGAGATTTGGCAGTTTTTTGTAGAAATAAGTGCATTTTACAAACAACAGGCGATTAGCAAACGATTGTGTAGGACCTTACCATACCTACACTGTAGGTAATTCTCACTTTTATGACATAAAGTGTTTGATCGCGCGGTGATTACTTATTGCTGTTTCTTACGTAATACCTGCCGGTTTGTTTAAAGAAATGAAAAGTTTTTGATTGATTTGATTGAATCGATCAAAGCTAAAATTATTTTGTTTTGTTCTACTTTCAATATTGATTAGTTTGTGGTCAATGTGGTCCAATGTTAGTAGTATGCTGTCAAAAGTGTTGCATTTCGAATAGTAATTTTATGATGAGACTTTCCATCACTGCCTATTCGTTTTCAAAAAGGTTGTTATGTTAAGGCTTAGTTATATTTTTATCTCTTGTAACCCATTTAAAGTCTACACCAATACATTTTCTAAAATATTGCTATACCCTTATTTTATCTACATACTTTAAAACAATATTAAACCGAAACGTTTGTCCAAAATGTCTTCCATAACATTAAATCCGTTTAAAACTCTTCTGGCTAAGCATGTGTGCAAACATAATTCGATCTACATTCGGGGGCTCGGGCACAAACTAGTCGCGCCGCGTTGCTCTGCCCGACATAGGGAGAGTACAATAGGGCTAATTGTTGATAGTTGAGACGTAAGTTTAAGCTTAAGCGATAGCGGATTGGTATATCCATCTTTTTGAATATGTAATACAGTTTGGGATTATTAAGTTTTATTTCACAGCTTTTTCTTATGAGAAGTTACGTCTATGATATAACTTTATACTTAAAACAATCTGTTGTTTCGTTAATTGCGACGTTAACATCACAAATTATTACTTTCCTCCTAGGTCTCTACATAGTAGTCAATTAATATAAGTTTGTTTTAACAGAAAGCAACTCAGAGCCTTGATTAGTAAAAGTGACGCTTAAACCCAATCGACACTGATTCTGATAATATAGTACATTTCACCAACCGCAGGTTCTTCTCCCTTGCACCGTACCACAATTCGGCTACATGATCCCTCGCGGCTCAAATAAAACATTTATAAATATTTGCTGCGTTATTATTGGCGGGTCCCTGACGTCTCAGTTGACAGGGTGCGCCGGCGCAGCTCAAATCACTGCGTCCCTACTAATGTTGTAATTTATGTCCGCTTTAGATTGATATAATTTTTACTATTATGTTGCTATTGTGTTAGCTTGAAAGGAATTTAGTGCAGTGGTTTTTTAAAAAGGTTTTTATGAAACAAAAAAAAATGTAATGCTGTTTTGTTTATGGTCGTGTTTGTAATTTTAGAAGTCACGAGTAAATAAATTCAATTTTTTTTTAGTTTTTTTGCTTGAACTTTTTAATTTTAGATTTTGTTAAATTTTGATTATCTTCTTTTTTTTCCTGTTGTTTTTTTTTTTTTTCCTCGATCATCTCTTACATTAAAGTGGAAATTGCAGTTAAAGCAGATCCTTTAAAAGATCAACTTCATCGTCAAACCAAATTCTTTCCTCGAAATTACAAATATTCCATTTAATATTTTTATGAGAAATACAAGATATAAACATGGAATGAATCTTCATAAAAATATCAAACTTAGCAAGCAGGAGTCATTTCATCCCACACTCCTATATCATCAACTGAATGTCTCAATCAAAACTGTTTTCGATAAAATTACTAATGAAAGGCAATCAACGAGGAATTTATGAAATGATTCCGTTTATGTTTTACCAACCGATTTTGACAGTTTTTATCGATCAATTTAATTGAATTAATTAAATTAACGAGTTACATTTATAGTTAGTTAGTCGACGAGATCAGTTTCGATATTTTATAGTTTGTGGTAAGGAGTTTTGACGCTAAAACGATATCCCGGACCGATTATAATTTATGGTCACTGTACATTTTAAATATTATTAAAATGTAATTTACATAAAGAAATGGCTTAAAAAATGAGGAGCCAAAGATATTTTTAAAGACTGTCTTTTTATAATGAGTGAAGACCTAATAGGTACCTATTATATTTTTACTTAAGTATTGGCAATAAAACTCATAAAATTAACATACCGCATCAAATATTCTACCTAAAACTAGTTCGAACTAAATTCAGACATATTAAAACATGTCAAAACATATTTATAAAAACTGCTGCCGGTTCCTACATTTATTCATTAGATACGCTATGGCATTAGTTCTATAAAATCCTAAATAACCACCATGGTATACCATATTTCTGACATTAGCCACGGTTATTGTTAAAAAAACATAATAAAAAACATAGTATCAGTGTGTGCGTGAGTCGATTGTGTAGAAAATTCTGCGCACGCATGTGGGACACAAGATGGCGACCAAATCATATTTCAAAACGGGTGAAATCTTTTGTTATTAATGAAATAAAAATAATTCAAAAGTGTAACTATGTGGGGTTGCCTCCCTTCTTACTGTTGTGTTGTGTGGCCATGTTGCCGTGTTGGGTAACATTGCCAGCGTGACTAACTTCGTGTTTCAAGGCATCGTAATTATTGTTGATTTGTAGGTCAATATTTAAGTTTAATTTGTAAAGATTGAAGCCATTGTATGCAAGAAAAAATAAGTGGTAAAAACAGTGCGAAAGCAATATTATACCTATTATACCTACATGTTTTTGCATCGTACTTACTTTGTTACGAGGCAAAGGTAAAGTGAAAATGTGATGTGGTCAAAATAAGTTCAGTTATTCTACATAAACGCACTTTACGAAAATCTTTACTTAGATACGTACAAAAACTTGTACTTCAGCAGTTTCCGCAGTGAACAAAGCATTTAGACGGGAAAAATAAAGGAAAAATGCATTCTAGAATGAGATTTTTCAGAATAACGGCTTTTTTGCTCCAATGCTGATGAATAATAGGAAAACCGAGATTCAAACGACCAGAAAATCCAACGTATAAAGCTGCTGACACCTAATAACTGATTTTATACTCCCTTTATTTCAAGATAGACATAAAACCAGTATATCTATAGTATTTAGAAAATATTTTGAAGCTTCCAATTCCCTAATTGACTCCATATTTAGATAGTGTTCTCAAGCGTTAGAGACAAATCCTTGTCTCGTTCCGTTTGTTGGTTTAGTCTATTTAAAACAAACCTGTGAGCAAAGTTGTGGAGATTAGTGGATTACTGGAGATTACTAGACGTTTGTATGGAGCTATCAAGTTTAGTAGTAGATTAGGAATGTTTTGTCGAAGAGTTTATTTGTATGGCAGAAAATGAAGATGGTTTTCCGTTTATGTTCCGCATTTCGCTTGTCTTATTTACGTGGCGAACCTATTGCACCCAATAAGTCACAAATGCAGACTCCAAGCTTAAAATTCTTTAAGGAAAACTACCTATAACATTTCCCCCGTCGTATAAAAATCGACCAATCACATAGAGGGAAATCCACGTCGAATCTTTCACTCGATTCGTCGACGCAATTACGCAATAAGGCTGTTGGAATCGAACCCGCGATCACAAATTATGCAGCATTTGCGAGTTGCGACCGCTAGGCCAACGAGTCATTTCGGATCGTATATCGACTCGAGACTGATTTTTAACCGACTTACCAAAAAGGAGGAGGTTCTATGTTCAACTTTATGGATGTTTTTTTTTATGTTCACCGATATCTCCGTCAATTGTAGACCGATTTGCAAATTATGTTATGTTTAAAAGTGTATGTTTCAAAATTGGTCCCATTTTAATTTGGTGAAGATCTGATGAAGAACTTCGAAGATATACAGCAGAACTCTTCAATAAATAACGGCAAATGTCTCGGGATTGTCTGTCTGTTTATTGTTTATACCATTTCATAACATAACATCACGACAGTACGCTATATATACTAAAGGGGAATGCAGATGTGTACAGTTCACCTTGGTACACTCTCATTTCACCGGTTATGTTCAGTTTCATGATATTCGGGTAATCTATTCTGGCATTATACGTACCTTACGTAACTACTTGCCTATTATGAAGCTACAACTAAAAAGTAAAAAAAAAACTTTTTACAAAAAAATACTACCGACTTCAAAATAACAAAACTACAAAGTGAAAATTGATTTTTGGAAGTCGGTGTACATAACGCAAAAAATTGATACCTACCTACCAAAGACACCGACTTCCAAAAATAAAGTTATTTTTCACTTTGTAGTTTTGTTATTTGGAAGTCGGTAGTACTTTTTTGTAAAAAGATTTTTTTATATATAATTATATTCTTTACTGCATCATTCACATAAATATTGGAACAGAATCAAGATGTCAGTAAATTGAAACGTGCATCCCAACCGCATAAAACTAAAATTCCAAGTTTCGCGCGACGAAGCCGTGAAATCGAAACACCCTTCGTTCATCCCTAGTGAAAGGCGGCATTTTTGTAATCACCAAACAAATAAAACCTCTAATATACATTTTGATGTTTTTATAAACATAAAACATAATTTATTACGCGAACGCGACCAGGTATTGTCGGCAACCCTTAACGAAACGCGCCATGATTTACGAGTTCCAGAAACAAGATTAGTTTTGGCCAACTTCAAACTTGGTTTCATCCCTGTATGTTTGACAGAGGGTTGAATATGTTCCTTTGGGGTTGTATAAGTAAGTTTGCATGCGGTATTTGACTTTATTTATCTATTATTATGGGCTTTGTCGCCGCTCCCACAGTTGGTCGGCAGATCCAAGCGGACTAGCGTGGCGAATGTGAGGTCTCAATTTAGAGTCATTGTCTGATACAATGAACGTATGTATGTGTGTTATGTGCCGATTATTTCCTGTATATTCAGTTGTCTGGTAATGGCTTTATCTATGGCTTCACGGTTGTTTTCTTTAGGGGATGAAATTTGGTAGGATTTGATAGGGTATCATTGGGAATTCGTTACGGTGTGGAAATCTGAGCATACAGATCTAAACAGTCAACAACAGTTCCCTTTTATTTTAAATAAAATTTTGAAATTCCTAAGTTTGAGAAGGGTGACCAATAATGGTATTTATATTAATATGAATACTAAACCACTGGTACCTACTGAATGACTGGTCCTTTTAGTTCTTAAATGAAAAGGATTTGGTAGTCCTTAAGAGAATTTTTGTTCCATGTGCTAAGACTGAAAAGACGACCAATTCTACCGCTCTTGTTGGATACGAAGATCATTCAATAATATCCAAACCACCGTTGAACAGTTATCATCCATGGGAACGATCTCCTGCGGCGTCCCAGCAATATCCCGCCCTCCTTGATATCAATATGTAACAATGCGCCGTCATCCAAGACCACATATTTATTGAAGTCGGAAGCTCCGTAATGGCTCCCTCCGCCATGTTGTAACGAAACATTACAATAGATATAAATGAGTGACGATTTATTGAGCGTGTTGTTCTACAAATACGTTGTGTTTGGGGGACAACTTTGGAAATGTAATTCGTTAATTTTAGTGAGGTTCTTGTCAGTTCATTTGGGTTAGCCATTGGTGCGTTGCATCGTTATGTTTGAGCCTGTAAGGTAACTCTAATAAGAAGCAGTCCGTATGAATTTAGATTTTTACAGTCGGTATTATAAACAAATTTGGAACTGTTTCATACTGAGTCTAACTTACTTTGCTTGACAACTTCTTTCCTTAGTTAATGATATCAATTTACAGCTGTGTAGGCGTCTCTTTCTTCTCTTGCACCAATCTTATCCAGGTCCTGCCTGTAATGGCAACAATGTCGTATGCCCAGCTCGCCGCTGGCCGACCAACATTTCTTCTGCCAGTCCATGGACGCCACGCGGTCACTGCCCAACTGAGCTCCATTACCCGATTACCGATATCAAAGACCTTCGTACACCTTTGGATCTCAACGGTTCATACAAAATATTCATTCAATATCAATGATGATATCGAT
The DNA here is from genome assembly GCA_964057195.1 of Orthosia cruda. Classification (NCBI taxonomy): domain Eukaryota; kingdom Metazoa; phylum Arthropoda; class Insecta; order Lepidoptera; family Noctuidae; genus Orthosia; species Orthosia cruda. The sequence continues at coordinate 714,399 of OZ059845.1, read as the reverse complement.
TTAGCTCCAAACACAAAATTGAAGTTCTTAAATACGGCACAAAATGTCACGATACTGAAACTATCTCATGATTCTCATGGCTTATAGATACCCAATTACCCATTACCCGTCTTTTAATGTCAATATACACTTCTGTTTACCCCATCAAGTCGTCAGTCGGCCGAATTCCTGCCTAATTCAATTGGAGTGAGAACATGGCGGCATGGCTGGTTGCTTGGCTGCTGTGACATCGGTAGCGGGTGTATCTTAATAGTGCGGCTATCGACGTAACGAGCTTGATCGACTGGCTGTTTTGGTTTTAAGTGGGATTTAAGTTTGAGGAGGCAGCGGGGATTTAAGATTGAGGAGGCAGCGGGGCTTTAAGATTGAGGAGGCAGCGGGCTTACTATTGACTCTATTTTGATACATGAAAAAGTTTTGTTTCACCATGGCATTATATTTTCTCTTCATACGTCTTAATTTAATTACAGAATGCTCATCCCAATCTCTCATGAGTGTAATTAATTTTATAATGCATTTGCTCGTAAAGGGTCTTTTATTTCACCAATTTCAATATCGTTATGTATCTCATTACGTACTTGTGTGTTATTGTAATGTAAAACGCACTGTTTATCAAAATGCTCCGTCTAAAACGAACGGTACTTTTTTAAATCTTAGCAAAGAGGTTTTATGTCAGAAAAGTGGTCAACATTTTATGAATAAAATTAACTTTGGAAGATAAAATATAATAAATAAACATTTAATTCTTTAATTTAATTAATTTTGTCCATAAATCACAACCATTTATCTGTAACAAAAACGAAAATATTACTTTATTAGTAATACTGGCTGTTTTTGTGTCTTTGCCCTAAAAAAAAAGCAGATGCGCGCGCATCGCTAATTTGTGAACAAGTAAAAATTCTTGAAGTACGTAAGATTTATTCGTTTAAGAAAGTCCGAGTTTTATTTATTTCCTCGCAAATATGTTAAAAAACGTCGTATGACATATGTGCGCTTTGATAATTACAGCCTCTGCTTTCTTGTAGCCCTCGTCTACGGCTCGGGCTAGCAATATCGCCTCGGCTGTAATTTTCAACTTACCGCACTTATATCATAATGTACTATTAATTTTGGATAATTTGGAAACTTCATGCACAAAGGTACAATGGCTGACCAGCCTTAGGCACCTCGCTGTCCTCTCATCCCTTGCGTCCTCTTCTCGGTTCATCTCGTGTTATCGAGTCACTTCTATTTGAAAACAAACGCGTATGATTTGCATGAGGCACGAATTAACGGCTCGTAAACAAACTGTATCGTAAATATTTTGCTGTTGGGAAACAAGGCTTATCTGTGTCGTTGTAGTGTTTTCCATTTGATCTCTCTGCCCGAACTATTAAAGAAAGTGTACGATGTAAGACGTGTATGGGTTGGAATTTTGTTAGGATGTATTAAAACCGTAACAAGTAAACTAGGTACTTAGTTTTTGGTATTACCTAATGGAGAAAATGTGTAGATATTAAGAATGATTAGTTTAAAAGATACGTGAAACTTGTGCCCTTCAATGGGTCAAAGAATTAGCATTAATAGTCTCTTGGTGCTATGTTTTCTTGATTGTATGTGAAATATTCCAAATAAAACGTTAAGATTAAATAACTTACCGTGTCGAACAGTGGATTCCCGATACGTGAGCACCAATGGAAAACACGAGTATTTATGAATCGTCTCAAATACATATTAATTTGAATATTAATTGAGTGAAGTCGGCAGCGGTAGCACTATTAGCTGTGACGTCCACTGCTGCGGAACTGTGCCCACTACACTATAACACACACGTGTACACTGTACACTTATGTAAAAAAGCATGCTTGACCAAATTTGGTATGAACGTAATTAAAAAGACGGGCAATTTAAATATTTTAATGTTGCTTTATCTTAGGCAGCAGATAGATGTTTTAAGGTACTAAAGAATCATTTTTTAGGAAGATTATCCATAGTCTTCTACAGACCGGATACGAAATTGCAATGTCTAAATATTTCTTATCATTACCAATACATACTTACAAATACACCTGTGTTCTAAAATGTCTAGACTTGGAACGGCCTTCAAATTTGTTTTGATGTTCATGAGATAAGTAGATATCAGAAAGATAGGTAAAATTATTTAACTAAAGTTTTATTCACCCTAAAACTTAAAAAAAAACATTGTTCAATCAATCAGTAGGAACAAATTTTATATGACCAAAGTGATATCGTGTAACGATATCGTGAAAAACATTGCTCTCCTTTGGGCCTCGCCACAGTTGGGTAAACAACCAGCTATTACAACAACAAAACATCACAACAGTACATTCAAATATCAAGTGAAAATCAATACGTCACGAATAGAGATACACAGACCTGCAATCAATGCAGCATAGGCAGTCAGCATCGCTACTGCCTATTTATATTCACATCACATCATCAGCCTATTAATGTTCCCACTGCTGGGACACAGGCTTCCTCTCTGTGAGAGAGAATGGGCCATAATCCACCACGCGGGCCCAGTGCGGGTTGGTGGATGTCACATGTCTTCGAAATTTTGGTTCTTGGTCCATGCCGGTTTCCTCACGATGTTTTCCTTCACCGTTTTTGAGAGCAGTGGTTTGGTGATGTAATAATTTACACAAAGTAAAGCGCCTGCCTATTTATATTGATTGCAGTCTAACTGGATACAACTGAATGTGTTTTACATGGATTGATTGCCCCACTGACCTCCACAACCCGTCAGAACAGATGTCAGATAATTACTAATGCCACAATGAGTGGATTATATTTGAACCACGTTCATAAGCTATTCTAATTTTCATTCAGATACGAGAAAAGAACACTGAACGAATAACTTCATATTTACCGTACCGTACCGTACCAACAATGTACACTAATAATCGCACCAATAACGTACGCAATACATTTGGTAGCAGCCCGGCCGCTTCATTACGCGACTAATGGTGCCGCAGTACCAAACGACACCGAACGGTAACGCGGCACTATTGAGCCCAGCATCTTTATTGGAGTCACTCTACGGTCAGGTGTTTGGGTACAAATCGCCTTATTGACGCTGATAACGCGTGTTTGGGGAACTGGATTAAGAACTGTTGTGTTATCTAAAGGGGAAATTGGTTGGGACTCGAATACCTACTGACGGTGAACTGTTTAGTTAAGTTAGTGGGTTCAGTAACTTTTAGTTACCTATACAGAGTGTAACGGAAATGTATAATATTTTTATAAATTGGCCAAGTATGCGAGTTGGACTTGTGCATTGAGGGTTCCGTACAAACAGCTAGATTCACCAAAATAATTAAATATTATTACTGAAGTTCATAAACTATGAGGGCACCGAACATTGTTCAAATAAACGGTGTCAATTAGTCGGGGTTGAACGTGAAAATGGGGGTACCCCAGGGCTCAATTTTGGGTCCTTTCTTATTTTAGTATACATTAACGATTTACCCCATCTATTGAAAAACAAACTAAACATGGTGTTATTTGCTGATGACACTTATGAGATGACGCGTATGAGTAACGTTGCCGACGTAAATAATGCATTGCAGCAAGTTCTAAATTGGTTCACTGCTAATAATTTAGTTTTGAATGCTAAAAAAACTAAGTGTGTAAAATTTGCCTTGCCGAATGTCAAAAGTTATGATTGTGACATTATATAAAACAACGAGAAGCTAGAATTCGTCGATAAAACAGTATTCCTGGGGATCACGCTAGACTCAAGGTTACAATGGGGTTCTCATTTAATATCACTTGCGGGGCGGTTAAGTTCGACAGCTTATGCTGTTAGAAAATTTCGTCTATTTACTGATGTAGATACCGCGAGGCTGGTCTATTTTAGTTACTTTCATAGTATAATGTCTTACGGTATATTACTATGGGGTAGGGCTGCAGACATTCAGTCAATTTTTGTTCTGCAAAAACGAGCCATCAGAGCGATATACAATCTTCGCCGGCGCGATTCTCTAAGGGAACTGTTTAAGGACATTAACATCATAACGGTACCTTGTCAATATATTTACGAAAACATCATGTCCTAAAAAGATATGTTACATAGTTATGTTACTAGAAATAGGGACCAATTAATTGGTTTCAGGCTGGCTAAAGTAGCGTCGTCTTTTATGGGGTACTGTATAAAATGTTACAATAATATACCGCCACACATTCTAGAACTGAATGAGGCGAAATTCAAAACTTGTATAAAACGCACACTATGCAGGCAGGCATATTATAGGTTGGGGGATTACATCGCTGATAAAAATGCTTGGCCCAACGCTATTCCAGCTCCACAGCCACTAGGGCACAAAAACAAGTGATAAGCAGAAAAGTTCTGAAGTTTTGTTGGACCTGCTGAAGACTGTATGAATATTTTTGTGTTGTATAAACTCAATTTATTTTTGGATTTATAACTGCACGGCACATATGTGAATACTATGTACCAACTGTAAATCTACCATTTACTGTACCTATATGTCGTTCGTTGACTTCAGTGTGCCCTGGCAGTTGAGTGTATCATGCTCTCTCTAATATCTCTCTGATGGTGGCACATGTGTTGGATCATACGGTTCCCTTCATAATGGTTGAGCTGAGTGGTGCCGATCCATGTTCGTGAACGGGCGCCATCAGTTGGAATTGGTCATATCTTAGCTGCCTCCGCCTGTTTTTAATTACCTATTTATTGTATTTTTAATTGTTTGTTTTACTCTAGACGCTTTTAAGTGCGGTTTTTTTACATCGTTTTCACATATATGTATGTATTTTTCCAACAAGATTATTGTAACCAAATACTTGTAAAACACATATTTTTTTTTTAAAGAGTAAGTGTGGCGTTTCTGGTCCGTTCTTCTCCATAACAAGCTACATTTCCGAATGGACGGTAGTCAATTATAAATACATTTTTTTTGACCTTCGGAAGTACCGCTCAATGGCCTAATTGAATAAAGAAATTTTGATTTTGATTTTGATTGATCTAACGATAAGATAAACAGAATTAAGGAACAAAATTAACTTTGCCGTTGGGAAACTGTAGTCCCCATACATCGACATAAGTCGCGGTCAGTTTACCAAATGCAAATATGTTAATAATATTTTTTTTTATTAAGCACATATTTACGGTTTTCGGTTCTTTTCTTTACTTGTACTAAAAGATATTGCTTCTTGCCAAATTTCATGATTCTAGGTCAACGGGAAGTAGGTACCCTGTAGGTTTTGATTCCCTTGCGAGTGTAAAATATGCATCATTTACGGCTGTATATCTTGATTGTGTTGATCTAAAAGTTTGACTTTTTCACAGCTGTAAGCGGTTGCAAATTTGAGTATACGATATAAATTTTAACTCGATACCTCCACGTGTTCCCGAGATACCGAGAGACCGACTGATAGACAGACGGACAACAAAGTGATCCTATAAGGGTTCCGTTTTTTATTTTTGAGTTACGGAACCATAAAAACTACTTCTGCCCATGTAAACGAATGAGTTTCTGCAAGGAAGTCCTTGTCAGTTTACAAAAACAAAATATATCTCACAAACAAATTGCCTAGAACTTCCTAGGAAAAAATTGTACTTTAACATGGGCAGCTGTTTTTAAAATATGATGTAGAAGTAGAAGAAGGTTTATCGGAGATGAGAAGAAATAATTAAAAGTTGGCTTGTTAGTCTAGTGGTTGCGTTGCACTACTGCTGAAGATGAGGTCCCGGGTTCGATTCCCGAGTCGAGCAGTTTTATTAGGTTTTTCCGTCTGGGATTTCTCAGAAACAACCCGGTGTCTGGATTTGTGCCCAGTTGATAGCAATAGGCTCGCCCTTTTACATGAGACTTAAAAAACATTACTGATGAAGTGGGGGTTTGGGCCAAATTGACATATAAATATACCACATATTATATAGCAGGAGAGACACTAAATGAAGACACAAAAAGAAAAGCGCATACTTATTGAATAAAATCAAACTCTCTCTAAAAACTGACAACTTAGAACTACCAATATTCCAATTAAGCAACTCATCCCTAACATCATCGCAGGTGCTACAACAACAACTAATGACAGTTTATTCAAGTTATTACCTCACAAAGAAACAGCCACCACCGTTTGATACGCCGACACACAACACCGACACCCAAGTTCCCACCCTTTAGGAGAAAAGGCGTGAAAACGAACCAACACTATAATAACACAGTGGTACTTTTGTAGTATTGTAGCCAAATAATTTGTGGCCCTGCTAATTACACAAACAATTGAAAGAAAGAAAGAAACAAATTTTATTTGCTGGAAATAGCGCTCTCATCGCAGATAACAGCCGCGGTGGCACGATCACAGGGTTGTGCGCAAGTCATGCTCATTACTGCGTTATTAACACGCCCTGATTGGCGGAGCAGGTGTGTGACGTCATGACGTGTGATGTGAGCTGTTTGACGGCATGGGAAGTAAATAGACGTTTATGTAAGGTTGAGGTGGGAAGTCGGAGCTGCATGCTATATTTAGTTTAGTTTTGAAGCGCAAAGGATCGGTTTGTTGGTAGGTGTCAGCGTTACTTTCACTTTCTACAAATACTACAATTTATCATCAAAAATTATTGCATGTTTACGATATACTTAACTTAATAATACCGTCCTGTAATCGTAAAACAGCAGGACAAAGTCCTCTTCTCATACAGAGAAGGCACGAGCATTGATTTCCACGCTTGCTCAAGACGGGTTGTCGATTTCAAACTATAGGATACAAAGATTGTATTAGTATTGTCAACTGCACGTCAAGAGTAACACTTGTACAACACCTTCTCTTTCGACACACAACACGACAGTTGACAGTGTCTACACACGGATGAGTCGTGGTTTTTCTTTTAAAAAAATCATCCATATACTTAGCTAAATATTTCTTAATTATCACTTGTCCATAAACATATTAAACTTACTTTACCTAAACTGAACAAATACTATCAAAATAATCACTAAGCCATACCTCCCGAAGTGCCAACCCGTCTCGCCCCGTCGCCGCCCCGCTCCCGTCCCGTCACCGTCACGCTAGCCCCGCTCGTCACAATAGCCGTGTATTTGCATACACACAATACATTACCGTGTTTCTAACAGTCATGCTGCTATTTTACTTAATAACTGATATTATATATAGCCTTTCTATTATTTGCTTAGAATTGGACTCAATGCGATATGAATCAAGAAATGTTTTATTGCGGGTGTGGAATCATTGACCATTACGTGTTATTAGTAAGTTTCTTAGGTTATAATGACTTCAAAGCGGGTTTCCACATAAGCTACATGCCTCCATACTCCCATACTATTTCGTGTCAACCCACTGCTGGACAAAAGCCTATTTCCCTCTTTTCAATTTTCGCGATGTGTTATATGGTTATTATCTTGTTATTATTATTGTTAATACTAAGGAAATTAGTCCAGTTCATCCCATCCATTGGAATTATTAAAAGGTTACGTCCAAGCTTCTCAAACATAACTGCTTTCTATGCATCGTAATAGCTTGTTCGTAATTCATACTAGTTTTATAAATTCGAAAGTAACTCTGTCTGTCTGCTTGTTACCTTTTCACGTCTTAAAAGGATTTGTATGGGCACACGGGTAGACCACGTCCTGGATTAGGATACTTTCGGTCCCGGTTGAACATCTCTTGGGATGATTTTCGAAATTCTCGCGGGTGATTCCGCTGGCAGAACCTAGTTATTTATCAGTGTAAGCTTAGAGTCACCCAAAGGGCAATAAATCTCGGAGCTTCGTTTCGTGATCGAATCAGAAATGAAGACATCCGTAAGATAACCAAGCTCGAAGAATTGCCATAATTAAGTGGCAGTGGGTAGGGCATATTGCTCACAGAATGGATGGCCGTTGGGGCCGAAAAGTTCTGTAGTGGTGACCGTGTACCGGAAGACGCAGCGTTAGAAGGCCTCCCTCTAGAAGGTGGAGCGACGACCTGGTCAAGGCTGCGCGTATCCAGTGGATGTAAGATACACAGGACCGATCAGTGTGGCAACGCTTGGGCAATGCCTATGTCCAGCAGTGGACGTCTATTGGCTAAAATGATGATGATGATGTAAGCTTTATATTGATAGGTTTGACAGGGTTGCGTGGAACTTGTGGCTGCCTTTAGTTTTCGATCAGTAACGGGCAGGGCTGATCGTTCTATACAGTATAAATTGTCTTACATGTTCTTCTCAAAAGAGATCTACGCTTTGGCACATGCAAATAGCTTCATCTCTTTGACTGAACGACCTTGAGTTCAAAAGTGCCTAAATGTTTTTATTGAAATAAATGCTTTGAGTTTGAAAATTAAAACATGTTTGAACACACGTGCAATTCCCCTGTTATCGGTGATGGTCACTCGGCTACTTTGTGCTTCAGCTTCTGTTGCACGATTGGCATGATTGGCTGCACGTTTGTTTATTCTTTATCTGATAACACAGGGAACGTGTAGGTAATTGATAACTTAGTTTATAATACAGATGGAGAAATGCAGATTACAAAATTAATCACTTTCGAGATAACTAGTTCCGGGTTCTTTAGTACCTATCTACCTATTACTTTCTTATTCACGAGGTGTTCTAAAAGAAGAAAAGCCAAGTTTAGCCTAGTAACACGTGTTGGATCATCGACCAGATGTCATTGAGTGATTGAATTAATTGTTATTTCAATAACAACTAAACTGAATCAGTTGTTTATTAACAGATCGGATTTAATATAGATAGGACGGCTTAGAGTTTTCTAACGTAGAAAAGAAACTTCTGCTGGTGTGTCGTCTAAACTGGTAAGTACATGAATATATTTACTTACATAATTCTCTTTTTATCTTCTTCTATTTACGAATAGATGGTGAAACTTTTTAGATAGTTTTGGCCCAGTAGGTGGTCACGTTAATTGCAGCGTGCGTCGATGGCATTTTTAAAGACTTCTTGTAAAAGTGATTAACAAATGACAATAGCATTAATTATTGTATTTAGTTAGTTGCACAACTTACGCAGGGCCAATGTCACTAATGACAGGATTGACAGGTAAACATTGTGTCATAATGACTGCTTTTATCATTATCGAAATAACAGGATCAAAGTATTATCAGTGTACACAAAATATTACTGATAATGAGTCAAATATTATAACGCAGGTAAATATGTTTCCGAGTTCATTATCGAAATGTCAAGAATTAGTGATAATCAACATTGTTTTAATATTAATAGGAATTCTTGTGACATGTGTATGAAGGCCAAGAAGAAAAATATTTTTTACTGGCCCATAAAATAATCTAAGAAAGCGTGACGAGGGCCAGGACGCTATGGAAGAAGAAAACGTGTTTCGTTGATCCTAAGTAACATGGGACAAGGGCAGGAAGATGTCAGTCTGAAAAATAACAAAAATAAATAATACATTTACTAAAAGTAAATGGCAAGAAATCGAAACTAAGCATACGAAAGTAATAGAGCTACAGAAATGTATCTAGTAAAACTTATTCAATTCAACAATTTCTACTAGCTAGGGCATCTGCCTTGTCCTGCTTGCTAGAGTCACATAGCTGATTCCCATAAAATAAGCTGTACAAAGCTGTACTTTAAAAACCTTCGTGTTAAAAAATTGTGTTGTAGATTTCTGAGACTCCATAATGAACTTCAAACACTTGACTATCCATTAGCATACGAATTAGAGTGATCTTATCTAAGCAAGTAAAGAAAACTGTTGAGAATCCAATGCACTTAATTATTCCGCTCCCGGTTGATACGAGCACATTATAAAGTTATAATAATATCGATAGTGCGACCATTTCAACATTATTCTTCACATTATTAGCTGCGATAACAAAACCAGATCCTGCACAATAACAATAAAATTTGAATAAATGACAGTTACATATCTTCCATCGCAAACAAACTGCCGAAACTTAATATTGGGTCCGCAGACTCACAATAGTCCTCCTTATCGGCCTCCATCTACTGTTTGGACCAACAAAGGCCGAAAACTAGCAAATATAGTTATAATAAGCCGATCATATTTCGATGAATGTAGATACGCATCTATTTAGGGTGACCAAATAATTGATAATCCTATTCAGTGTGTCGGAAAGGGACAATGGTTTTTTTTGGGAATTTCTGTTTTGTCGTGTTGTCTTCCTAGTTTGTGGTTATGTCCGGTCTGAAGCGGATCGAGGCGGTTTCGAAATTCGAAACTTAAGATTTTTGTAACAAAAGTCACAAAAATCTGTATCGATTTGGAATACAGAGGATTGTGGCTAAAAATAATTCTGTTTTCGGTAGTCGTTATCTTGTTATTCTAATATGCTTCTGCGTTGTTATAAAAACCATCGATTGTGTCATTTTGAATAAGAAATAATGTCTAAATGAGATGTTAACATTAAGATTAGCAAATAAAGTAGCCATTTTCTGATGCATACTAAGTGGAAACATTTTATTCTAGTAGCGGTCATTAGGGGCTTCATTTAAATAACATGAAATTGTTTTATTTAGTAGTGTATCAAAAAAAAGATGCTTTTTAATTAATAACCTCTTGCTATTTGTATTGGCTTTGCTTAAATTTCCATAGATTTGTTGTATTATTTCTCGGTTTTACAATCAAGCAGTGCAGTTCATTATTTATTTTTGTTTTGTGTCAATAATCAGTTCTTATTATCATACAAATCTTTTTTTTTATTTTTATTTCTCGGTTTTGTTAATTCTTCGAGGTCACCTGACGAGCATGTTTGTTTATTTTTTCAAGTTTAAATTAACTATATGATTAGTAATTGTGAGAATTTCTAGAAAATTCTTGTCCGTTTCAGATTCCCGTGTGTTGACTGAATTCCCTAGGGTCACCATTTCAAAAACAACACAGCTAATAATACCGAAGGGCAATAAAAAAATAATTGTAACTTCAATAAAAGCCGAAGCACTATCTCACGCCAATATTGCACAAAAAGATACAAATCTACGTACAATGCATCGCACAGTGGTGCTTAGTTTAGTGAAAACTAATATGTTTTTAGATCATAATCTTTTGTCGCTACTGTGCAGTGTCAAGTTACGGGACTAATGGCCTGTTTTAAAAGATGTTAAATTGTATTATGTCTATGAAGTGAGTTGAATTTGATTTTATATTGAGCGTATTCATTGGAGGAGCTTTGTAGTTGTAATTGTGTGGCGTTTTAAATTGATTTTAAGTATTTTATTTACTTTTCCTAATCTACATTCGAGAGAATGTACTGTCTGAATAAAACTAATACATAAACAAAGCGTCAAATAAAAAAAAGAGTCCTATTTATAAAAAAACTGGCCAAGTGCGAGTAGGACTCGCGCACGATTGGTTCCGTACCATTATGGCAAAAAAACATGTTTGTTGTATGGGAGCCCCACTTAAATATTTATTTTATTCTGTTTTTAGTATTTGTTGTTATAGCGGCAACTACATCATCTGTGAAAATTTCAACTATATAGTTGTCACGGTTCATGAGATACAGCCTGGTGACAGACGGATAGACAGACAGACGGATCGAGGAGTCTTAGTAATAGGTACCCGTTTTTACCCTTTGGGTACGGAACCCTAAAAAGACACACACGCTATTTAGGATTTGATTAGCAGATTCTAAGTTCAAATTTTCTACAGTTAACTATCTGCGCAAAATGTCTATATTTTCATAAATAAGGGTAAATGTTGTTAGACAACTATTTAGATATCAGCCTGAAAATATTTTAGAGAAATACTCTACGTACCTACTTTTTAGTCAAAATCATTCTAAGAAGTTTATTATTTATCTATGCCATTAAATTTTCATAACATTAAGTACTTGTTGTTTGTTATTTTGCACCTGTGTGTCGTGGATTATGGAGTAAATATGTGTTGTGTGTTGTTGTTAATAACAACAATATTTTCATTGTATTAACGCACATAATTCATTATAATAGGCATCTGTTGTTGACAATATATTTATTATGTGTTATTATAATTTTTAGAGACCCGTTCCTCAAAAAAAAAGTACCTAGTCCTTATAGGATCACTTCATTGTCTATCTGTCTGTCAATACTCTTTTTCTAAGGAACGTGTGGCAGTATCAAGTTGAAATAAATATCAAATATTCAAGTCTGCAATCCCTTGGAGCTTAACCGAATTCAAAAGGAGGTTCTCAGTTTGTTACTATTGCAGTTGTAATTTGAAAGGTCGACTGGTAGAAAATGCCTAAGGCATTAAGTCCGCCTGTGTACATGAAGCAACCAATAAATAAAAACCTTGCACACGTCCCATGGCAGCAGCAGTGGTGGCCCAGTGGTATCGGCCGCGACTTACAAGTTGTAGGTCGTGGGTTCGAACCCAGGCAGGCGCTTTACTTTGTGTAAATTATTTCATCACCACTGCTCTCAAAAACGGTGAAGGAAAACATCGTGAGGAAACATCAAATGTCTTAGAACAAACATTCGAATATATGTGACAGCCACCAACCCGCACTGAACCCGTGTGGTGGATTATTTGCTAAACTAATTATTATTACGGCTCATCCCCTCTCACAGAGAGGAGGCCTGTGTCCCAGCAGTGGGAACATTAATAGGCTGATGATGTGATGATGTGATGTGACACGTTCCATGTCGATGCACGGAGACAACTTTTTTCCAACGGAATAGTTAAGTTAGTCCCTCAATCCAGTTTATATATTTGTAAACATTTCATAAAGTATGAAACTAACTATGAAAACACCGAACATTAATGAAGCAGTAATGATACCTAATTATTTCGGTGAATGTAGCTGTTTACGGAACCCTCGGTGCACGAGTCCGAGTCGCACTTGGCCGCCTTTTTCTATAGATGATAGAAAATATGTTTTATTGGTGTAAACAAAAAACTGCTGCCGATAAATATACTTGTTTTTAATAAGAGAATAGTTGCAGCTCGAGACTTGACATTCATCGCTATTTTCTTTTTTCATGAAATCTGAAAGATTCTTGATATTGAAGGCTATAATTTACCTAATACTACTACTATTAGACGAAAACTAGTAATTTTTTAATTTTTCTTCTGTTTCTGTTTAAAAATGAAAATATGTTCCAACAAATTCGCTGTTGGCAGTTGTGCTCGAGAACAAGTGACTTACTATCAATGGCTAACCCGCAGTTTCCCAGCTCAAAATTATCGGCGAATTAATGTGACAAATTGTCAAGCACGCGTTATCTGCTGTGATTGGTTGAATGAATTTTCAACAGCAAATCACAGCAGATAACGCGTGCTTGACAATTTGTCACATTAATTCTCCTATAAATTTGAGCTGGGAAACTGGGGGTGAGATTGTCAATAGTTCAAAATAATATGGGTTCACCAGGTGTTATTTAGCTGGCGTTGGCAATCCAATATAGTTTGGAACCTTTTAAAACCCGTATTCCTGAAAGAAAGTCACTCTATCTATAGGTCCCTTGGCTAAATATAATTCAGATTTCAAACGCTCTTTCCTAGTGGACATCTACCCAAATAATCATATCAAAATCATATCTTTCAAGCATAAAAATCTTTACAAAAACATTCGTGCCGCTATGACATAGGTGCTACGCCGCATTACAGCTGCGATGCGCACGCGCAGTGTGAGATATCTACCGGCTGTATTATGAATATTATGATGTCAGACAAGTTACGGCTTGACACTTGACCTATGGTGACCATGGTTTGTGTCTGATTTTAACCAGTGATAACAGAAGATTACGAAATTAATGTTGAATTTGAAGAGAGCTCCGAAGTGTAGATTTGAAGATAAGGTTAAATAAATGAAATAAAAAAGCCTTTTATTTCATGTTTCAGTTATTTTAACATCTTATAAAATTTAAATTTTAGTTCATAGTACTTCAGTTCATAGTAATATTAATTAGTGGTTACAAATTTATTAACATTGTTAAACAGACTTATAATCAAAAACTATGCAAATCTGCTCGCTAAAATTGAAAATACGCTCAATTTTTATATAAAACAAAACATTAAAATCATTGCTTAAAAACAGTAAAAATAATAGTGTAGGTTTTACAAAATATTTCATTCATTGTTATAACAAATCGTTCATTATAAATACTGTGATTTATAAAGAATTGCATTGATAAATACATTAAGATAAAAATAATTATATACTTATTACGAAGATAAGGTTAATAAATCCGAATAAAAATAGTGAAACTATTTTAAATTTGTACTGGACCAAGAAGGTCGGGCATCTTATCAATAACATTGTTTTCGTTCAACTTTTCGTTTTCTCATTAAAGATCTCCTAAAAGGAACTGGCCCGCACTAGCAGAAATCATGATTGTGTGGGAAAAGAGAGAGCATTTGTGTTTCAGATAGTCAGTATAGGCTTGTTTTACATGAATAGAAAAATAAATGCGGAGCTGAACCAAACAAATAATTTCGAAAAATCTCTCATTCCCACTAAACCATACGTCCCCTACTGGCCTACCGCTTCGGCAAATCAAAGTGAACTTACGCCTCGTTGCAAACAAAAAAACAAACAGACGAATCTAGCCCTATCCCCCGTCCTAAACCCTGTACAATAAGGGTCAGTTTTCCGCAGCAGCTTTCATATAGTCCTGTCAAGTTTTCTAGATCATTTTGACAGTTCTCTCGCGCTACCGACGCGCTGCGCAGGCGCTGCCAATCATGGTTTCTGTATGACCATTTCACAAGAAAGACAGAAGGTCTCTTAGTGAAAATATTCTACAAATAAAGGACCTTGTTATTACTAAAGACAAGTTTCTGACAGTAACGTGAAGCTACTCTGATAGACTTTGCATGAAAGCGGAGAAAAGAGCATTCTGGCGCAATTTGGAAGGAGCATGAATGTACGTGTATAATCATCTCTTTTTGTTTTGTTTGTTGTGGGTCTTCTGAGCTTTTATTTGAAGGTGCCAGTCTGCTCAGGAGCTGCCAATCACAGTTTCTGTCGGTATGTGGCTGTTTTGTGAGGTGTTCGGTTACCTTGACACCTCCGGACGATTGTGAGAAGATTGTGTGGCGGGTAATATTGTAATGGTTCATTTAAATATTATGTTATGTTCATGGTGACTTGTTGGCCTGTTAGTTACTTATACACTGTACCTTCATAAGAGTATACGTTAGACTGACAGATGGCGTACTTATAACCCCTATTTTAGAACAAAGGATTTGAATTTGAGTATTTGACAAACTCTACTTTACCGTGAAAAACTGTCAAACTTTGGCAGTTTGACTAGTTCTTAGCTCAAAATAGACTTCGTCCATGAGTGACGTTTTATTTTCAGAAATAAAAAGTACCCTGTATACTTTTATAGATATCACGTCCCCATCTCAATTCATAACACCTTTATAGCTACAACTTAGGGGTCCTTAAGCCAAGAGTGAATAGCTTACTTCTAGGCAAGCGTGTTTCATCGTCGACCACATCATCGCTTACCATCAGGCGAGATAGTGGTCAAGCGCAAGCCATCGTTAATAAAAAAAACCTTTAATATTTTCACGCCTGAAATGTCGAATACCTACAGGTGTGACTTCTTCTATTCTAGGAATTAAAGAGATCATTCAATTTGTCATTCATTTATCCAATTCTAACAAGATACTTTATTCACTTTTCAGGCAAATGCAGATGAATGAAAACTGCCGGTAATATTGGGTTATCTTAATCTGATATCTAGTTGATACTTCAACATTTTGACATGTTTTGATAATCTTTGTAAAAATCATTTTGTTTTATAACGTGTTGTGTAAGCTTGCGTAATAGCAAGTGTGGGTTAGGTCAGGTGAAGATACTTAGCTAAAACATATTTTAGTACCTATACAGAAAAAAAACAAAGCACAGATCTATCCCCAATGGAGCATCCACTCGACCCGAAGAATAGTTATTAACCTGGATATTGCTGCTACAGCTAAATAACTCAATCATTTAATCAAACGTGTTGATTTTAAAAACTTCTGTTGAAATAATAAATTTATAAGGCGTTTGGCTAAATGATAACAGCCATATTGCGCACCGTTCGATCTTCGAAGCTAAACAACGCTTGCCAAGGTCCGTGGATGGGTGACCATCTTAACATATAAGACTCCTCCGTCCCTAGGAAAGCACGTTAAGCAGCTTGTCTCGGCTATCATTAAAAGATCTTTGGCAGTTATGGATAGTCAGTAGCCAGGAAATCTGACACCAGTTTTGCCAAGGGGGAGGGTTCCGGCGACTGATCCCGCAATTAAATGATCCCGCGGGATGAGTTGCCGGATATGTTTTTTTATATTTTTCTTCCGGCGACACGTCCCATCCATAAATGAATGAAAATAATCTATTGTTCAAGCCAAAAACAATACAGTCAAACGAAAAAATGTTTAATTTAATAATTAAAGAAAAAACTATTTGATTCAATAATATCATCTATTTAAAATATTCTTTCATTTCTTCATTTGCAAATACTATTATGCGCTTTTTTTCCCTTCCCTTTTCCTTTTTTGGTACTTCAACGACGGCAGCTTTGAACAATAGATTATTTTTATTCATTTATGGATGGGACGAGTCGCCGGAAGAAAAATATTAAAATAAATGTACCCGGCAACTCATCTCGCGGGATCAGATTATTGCGGGATCAGTCGCCGGAACCCTCCAAGCAAGAGGTACCGTATTACCGAGTTACTGGTTGGTCTCTCATATAGACAGACGCTCTAAAATACTCAGCAAAATTGTTGGGAAAAGGGTAATTCATTGTGATGGTTTTAAGAACTAGTAAAACCAAACAAACACATTCAATTTGAACTGTAGGTATCGATGGTAAATGGTCCTACGGTTACGATCTAAGGTCAGCTGCCCTAAAGACGGACATCAGTAAGTATTGTAGTCAATTAATGCCAGCTCTGATGAATAAACAAAAATAATATGGCTGTGTCATATAGATTATCTTCACGGCAGACTGGAATAAGAGGTTATCTAATCAGGAAGATGTGCGATACAGAGGTATTGCACTCGGTTGTGTAATATTGCGAAATATTTACTGCTTGGCCCTCAAAATTTTGCCCTAGACTGAAGTATCAGATACAAGAAAGATAAGATAATTTCATTCAATTTTTTATATTGTTTTGGTGCTTCTGTTATATTCGTCTAACAGTAGATATTCTACAATATCCAAGAAAAATAATATTTAGGTTTCGCTGACATAAATGGATTTTAGTGTAAGAAAATGGTAAACAGAAAAAAAAACAGAACTTTGTTTTTGCTCCGCCTTAACCATCCCACTTCTGACAAAGGCCTTCCATTTGCCGCGATGTCGTGCATCATCCATCTCTTGCGTCCCGCCACCTTCTCCTCGGTCTGCCACGAGACCACGACCCTGTCCTGCCGCCAGGACTCCAGTCTTCCGAAAGTCAGGATCTTTATAAGTCAAGAGTGAATAGGTTTCTTCTAGGCAAGCGTGCTTCATCGTCGACCACATCATCACTTACCATCAGGTGAGATAGTGGTCAAGCGCACAATAATAAAAAAATCAAAAAACCCGACTGCTTAAAAAGCGAACTAAAAAGACGTAAACAAGGAGAAATTCATGCTGTGCAGTCGGAGGATACATCTGGTTTTGGTCAGCCAGCTCGCGAACATGTATCCTCCGACTGCACAGCATGAATTTCTCCTTGTTTACGTCTTTTTAGTTCGCTTTTTAAGCAGTCGGGTTTTTTGTTTTTTTTTATTAACTTTTAAAGTGCAATTTTTTTTTTCTAAATTAATAATATATACAATTGAATATGTCTAATATTATGACTGATTAATAATTACTAATTAACTTTTATTATTTACAACTGATTGGTGTTTTTTTTTTAGAATGATGTAAATTAAAACATATAAGTGTTATATTTTTGAAATCACCTATTAAAACTCTTTATTGATACCCCACACGATGGGTTTGGAAGGAAAAAAAAAATTTTCCCCCACAAATGGCGCCTAATATCCGCCATTTTTTCTTTTCCAATTTTAATGTAGCCCGTGACACTCGCAGTATTAAGACGAATCGATTGACGTAAGAATTATCAAAATCGGCCAACGCGTTTGGTCTCTAGAACGCCACATAGGAACAAACATAGATACATACATACATAGACTGATAAACACATTACCCTCCTTCGGCAGTCGGGTAAAAAGAAGTCAGTTTTCTAACCTAACTCTTAAGTTATGTTTTTTTTAGTTTTCTTCTATTCTTTTCTTTTACATTGTGATTGTTGCAGTTGTGTTGTGACTGTGTCGAATTAATAATTCATGGCCTATTCTATTCTAACTAAATGTTTTTTACATAACATAGTAGTGACTTGTAATCGTGTATACCATCTGGATTAATGTACCTTTAAAATATTCTTACACATGTTTCTCCTTATAGACATTTTCGTTGTTTTTTGCTGACAATTCAACAGGTTTAGTTGAAATAAAAATATTTGATTTGAAATCATGACAGATCTTTTTCAAATTTTGTCGTAGTTCCAAAAACTACCCTGCATGTGGGAACAAACTCACAGAATGCCGTCTCTATCTTTATAATATTAGTCAAAAAAAAACCTATATTACCTGTGTACCCTAACATACCTCCACATAAATAAATCCAGCATTTCCCCAACAAAATTTCTTTTAAACACATATTACGCTACAAAACGTGAAATTGTCAGTCGGAAGAAAATGTCTGTACAGGCCGTCACCGTCATTATGTGCTGAATATTACATGAGTGTAGCCTGAAACACTTTGACCAACATTACATAGTATATATCATAATATTTCCCTCCGCGCACTATCTAATATGCTTTCAGATATGTATTGTTGTTAAGGGGCAGACGGTAATATAGAAGCTATGATATTAAGTATAAATAAAGTATTGACCTTACACGACTGTGTTTTTCATAAATCCTCCGAAACACCTATGCCTTTTCCGCATATTAATGTCTGAAACCGAGTCCCATGATTTTTATGTTTAATTCGAATAGAGAAAGATAAAGGTTGACCATAAGTTCCATTTTTCATGGATATTTCTCTGGATGAGAAATCTAAAACAACACATGGCTAAGTAAGCTCTTTTTCTTTATTTTTAAAGCTTTTAAAAGCCATTTCGCGCTTTTACCACCAGAGAAAGACTTAATTTTTTTTAACCTGCCAGAGTAATATTTTCTTTAGAATTTCTGTAAAGCCTTCGAAAAAGTCCAGTCCATATTGACCTTAATCCTCCATTCATATTTAACCCTCCGGTACGTAACGGCGGAGTGTAGGCAGTAGTCCATATTAAATGGCCCCATCATTAAATATGGCCCACTGGGTGTACCGATCGCGCGGAATCGTGCGCTTACGTCGCGCGACGCAAGTGGTCGCAGGCGATCGCAGCTGGCCATACTCACGATATAAATGCGCTGAAGGAAACTACTCAGCAATTTTTTAATAGCAACTTTTTGCATTTTTAATTGTTCTTGTAAGTTGATTTTCTTGACAATGTTGTTTTTTTAATTTGTTTGATCGTGTGAAAACTTACTTACAGTATTTGTAGCGGTGATCTGTTATCAAATCTCATCAGAATTTTTCTGAACTATCTCGTTATTAGAATCAGATGACTAACACTTAAACTAATGGGGTAACCTCCTCCAAAAGAACACAATATGGTTGTGGAATCTACCGACCATTACCAACAAGCATGAGTTATAGAAAACAGAGCTGTTGGTATATGATTCATCCAAAAACTGAGAATGGTAATACATGAAAGAAGAAGAGCTTCGTAGGGGGGCTTGGACCATCAATGAAGAAGACACACTACACTTTAACAATACTTACTTAAACATAAAAAGTCCAAAATAAACTCATGTACAAAAATTACTCCTCAAACTACTATTTAAAAGCTAATGATATTTAATTGGGCCCCACGGGCGCACATAACTAAGTAAGGTAATGAAGTAAACTATGATCGCAGCAAAACACTGCTTTTTCCAGTCACGCCGTCCAGCAGGTGTCCAGACTCTCACGGCTCCTTCGTGAGTTGGACGTGTGGGTATCGAGGGGTTTTGTGTACATTGGTGGCTCATGGTGAAGTATTTTGAATTGGTAGTCGTTTGCACCAATATTCATCATCATTATCAGCCTTTTTTAATGTTCCCACTTCCGGGACACGGGCCTTCTCTCTGTGATAGGGAATGGTCCGTAATCCCCCACGTGGGCCCAGTGCGGGTTACCAATATTAGCGAATATATAAGAGATTTTATATTTATGATCATAACTAGCAGCCCAGTTTCACGCTCTGATGAGCAAATGATTCCTACTAAATTGAATGTCATAGAGTTAACAGATCAACAGTTAGATAAACAGATAACCTGCAAAAATTAATGCAAATAACACGTTATCTTCAACTTATTCAGGAAGTACACGTCATGCACTTTTTAATTTTTTATTATAGAAAGGCTCGCGCTTGACCACTATCTCACCTGATGATGTGGTCGACGGTGTAGCAAGCTTACCTCTTTTTATCTGCTTTGCGAGATGATTTTTATCATTTAAGACAAACCAGTGATCATCCTGTCAATCAAAACTACTTGTTACCTTAAGATCAACTTTAGCATCAGTTAATGGTTGGAGACAAAATTGACATCAGTGTAAAAGTTGTAAATTTAACTAAAGTTTGCCAACAGCAGCCTGCAGTAGTCCACTGGTAGATCTATAATCGAACGCTATTCATCGCGATTCCTGGCATTTCTCACCCAGCTGCCCCTGCGATTTGCCAATATTGTTCGTGAAACAGATTTACTTCGAAAACATAAGTACTAAACTAAAACCAGCAATGAACTCAAAACACCCCCTATTCACCCCTCCACCCCCACACAATACGCTTGTTTCCATAATAAAATGATCCAATACAATATGCAAGCGATTAAACGACGTCCCATTTACGTTCGGTAATTTTGTGGCTGACTGTACAAAACTGTTATTTAGTCTTGTTGGGGACAGAGCTTATTCATTATTTAGGAACGCTCTAATTTGTGGTTATTTTTTTTAAATTTAGTTTTTTTGTTGGTAGTTGACATTTCTTATTACGGATAGACATTTTAATTATTCTTCGCTCTATAGCACTATGTTTTAAGTATGTTCTCTTTCTTATCTACGGTTATGATTAGGATCGAATCTGATAAGGAACTACGTGCACTTCGATAATGTATCAGCAGGACTTTTAGCAGATTCATCTCATGATTGGGTAGTGTTGATTGTTTTTATCTTAAGTACCTACTATTTGCTTTTGTTTTGTCTGGTGATAAGGACTGAAGTGTGATAAAACCGGTTTTATTGTTGTCTCGTAGGAATGCCCATACCTATCGTAGTTTTTTGGTCCGTTATACCATCGTGATTTCTTCACACACATATTAATTTACTCAAAAAATCACTTCCAATTCTCACATGAATTCTTTAAAATATCCTATTGGTTTAAGAAATCACCTACTTAATTCAACATTACATTATACGAAATCCCCGGGAGCCACTTGCTAGTGTATCCACCCATATCAAGTAGTTATCGTAGATTTCCCGTAAGTTCCCACCGCCCCCCGCGACGCGTGGTCACCCTATTGAGCGTCTAAGTAAGTGTAAGCAATCTTTATAAAGATGTTTTATGGGAAATTGGCAATAGTATAGTTATTTTAATAGTAGTTGCTTGAGTATTATTTATTGGCTTGGAAGGTGGAAGTCGATCCATCTGTCGTATGTGACATTCTCGAGGCTGAACTACTGAACCGGAATTGGTGCTATTTAGCTATTTATATTTTAGTCATTTTAGAAACCTGGACTTTTAGTTAATATAAATCTGAAATTGCCAGCCCACCTTTTCCAACCGTGGTGATCAATGCTCGTGCCATCTCTGTATTAGACAAGGCCTTTACTCCTGCAGTATGTATTTTGTGAGTTGTCAAACCAAAAAACTTGAATCCCTTATTTCACAGTCCAAGAGGAACAGAAAATTATTGAAGTGTCTCGTTAAACCAGACAGGATCTGTGGTTTGAGAAAACTTCGCTCATCCTTGAAGATCATCACATCCTACTACCAGACTTCAAAAACTCGTAGAACATATAGTCAATTTAATAAACATCAACAACTATTCCAAGTTTCCACATCAAAATATCCCTAAACACAGAATCAAAGCGTGACTTCCCCTCCGTCAATTACGTATTTATAATTAATAGTAAGTGGCCACTTATTATCGAATGTTTAATGAACGTGGCTACCGCGAGGGTGGCTTGGGAAGTGACACCTGGGCGCGGGGGCTGATGTGGTGCCTTGAGCGGGGCGGGTGACTGGAAGGTGCTGGACAGGAGGGTAGGTGGACTAGAGGTAGGAAAAACTGTAAGGTTAGGCTTGAATTAATGTTGTTTGCAGTAGAATTCTCTGGCGGAATCTGTGTTTCCTGGTAGCTATAGGATTAGTTATTACTAAGTTATCGACTATATCCTCGCTTAGCAATTAAACTTCACATTGAGCCAGTTCTTAGCCCTGATCTGGCCTGACTATGAGGCCTATGATGGAATGAGCAGCCCAGAAGATGCCTGTTCAATCTTGCTTTCTTATTCTTCTTTACGAGTAGATGGAAAAGTCTTCATATACCTATTTTGGGCCCAATTTGTAGCCACCCCGATTGCGGCGTCAGTGGCGAACATAAGGTGTTCCGTTCCTGCACGTGTATGGGTACTTGGGCAGCATGTGTGCCATTTATTGTGGTGCCCCCACACTCACACTAGGTATCAGACGGGTCTTTGAAAACCCATTTTGCCAAATTATGTTTGCAACAGCCTACATCGGTGCGCAAATGACTGAGTGATTTCCATATAGGCCACTGCAGTTCACGTCCAGGTGGCAGGTGTTCAAGAAGTCGAGTGGTGGTAGGTAAAATTCTTTCCACACCTTGCTTCTCACTAAAGGCGGTAGTTAGGTCTTGGATAGCCCGTGTGCATCGACGAAAACTCTTCCTACTCTTAAGCATACCATGCTACGCAATATCTTCCAACGGACAGCCTGTTGAGCGGATTCGGTTTGAGGCAACCCGAAATAATTCGGCATGTCTCGTTTCGGGCGATGTTAACTTGCTTATCATGAATCTTGCTTTTAAGGCCGGCTAATAAATGTTGTTGTTGTTGGTTAATAGATGTTGTCATGTAGAACAAATTTCCGTGCGTTCAAGCGCTTTTGCCATACCTATTATTGGAATCAAATATAACAGCTCACAATGTTAGGACCCATTAATATTAATGCTATTTTTTATCCGTGGTGCTAGGCAACTGGGCTTATCCCAGTTGTAAACGACCCTTTGTGCCTATTGGTCTTGTTTGTTCTGTCTCCTGCTTGATATGGAGGGAAGTGGAAATTTGTATTTTTCTTACTCCTCCATTTTCTTTTCTGATTAATTTCGTTGCGGGATCCAAGACAGTTAAATTCATTCTCCGGGACTTCATTGCACTGGTTTTTTTAATTGCATTGGACACTTCGTCGAGCTTCATTGCCTCGGCGCTTTTCTGGTGGTCGCCACTGTTGATTCTGGCTTTCAGGAGTTGCAGTGGTTTGGGAATAATGCGGTGGGATAGTAACAAAAAAAAAAAAAAGATGTTGTCATACCTAATGACAAAGACAGAAATTTGAATTGAATAAGTATGGAAAACTAGGCGGTCTGTGCAAAGCCATCAAAAGGAACAGAGGAGTGAGTGGAAGGTTTTTTTATATGTAAATAACCCTTTTCCCTGCTATTTAGATCCGGTCTATCGGCAAACATCAAAATTCCCCAGTAGTCAAACTTATGACGATTCCGGTCAAAGAGATGGACGTATCTTATTACAATATTTAATCTGAAGTGACCATCACGTGACTTACGCGTCCGACTGTCCGTTTTGTGACGCCTATCTTGAAAACAAGTTTAAAAATGTATATCATTATTTTATGATCTGATGCAAGAGACTCTTATGTCTGCAGATGTAAGATTTGTTTTTGCTTGGCAATTATTGAAATGAAATTTTCTTGGTTGTATGGGTACGATAGCATGGTAATTTCTAATACAGATGTGTCAAACGATATATCTTTTTTTTGTGATATTTCTAATAGTTTAACAAAAACATGCCTGATGTTTGATTACAGCAAATCGTGACTGTGGGATTAAATATACGTACGGACTGAAGATACACAATGATACACATTCATACTGACCACCCGAATAGCACAGTACCGTATCGTTATGACCATTGTAGTAATAGATAGACACTAAATCTATCATTTTATTCTTATTCTAGATGGAAATCAATGATGGTCGGAATTGTTTTGAAAACTATAGACAAGATTCAGAAGGCTATATGTGGAGGTAGGAATTGGATACAAAAACGGCTCTTAGTTATATGAAATAGTGAAAAATAACTTCCATTTCGGAAGTCGGTGTTCTTGTTTTATTTTCTTCGTTTTTTGACACCGACTTCCGAAATTGAAGTTATTTTTCACTTTTTTGTTTTTTATTTGGAAGTCGGTTGTTTTTTTTGTAAAAAGTTTTTTATTTTCACTTTTTAGTTGTGCTACACAATTTATATAGGCTAGGTACCAATAATACCCAAAGTGAAACCAGAATAGATTTACCCAATAACATGAAACTTAAACAAATTCGTTCGAATAAGGGTATACCAAGGTGAACTGTTTACACCTGCGTACCCCTTTAGAGCGTACTAGTGTGATGTTATGTTATGAAATGGTGTAAACAATAAAAATAAATGCGATTGCAGCTATCCCGAGTGATTTGCCGTCATTTATTGAAGAGTTCTGATGTTTATCTCCGAAGTTCTATATCAGATCTTTATGAAAATTAAATGGGACCACATGACAAACACCAGCTTTCAAATAAAAAAAGAATCATCAAAATCGGTTCACCCAGTAACAAGTTCTGAGGCAAGACACATAAAAAAAAGAACAGTCGAATTGAGAACCGCCTCCTTTTTTTGAAGTCGGTTAAAAATCTGAGTCTTGTCAAGAGATATCGTACTATCCAGTTACTGGGTTTAAGAAATCAGTTAAGCATTCGTTCCATATATATGTCACATACTGGTTGTTAGTTAGATGTATCCGGTTAAACTGTAAGCTGGCCCTGACTTAGTTGGTTAAACACCAAACAGATTGATTGGTTTAGCTACCTGATACCTCTAAGTGCATCAGTGGTCTCCTAGTGAAGAAGGTGCACCTGTATTCTACTGTTATAAGATCGCTTTTAGAAATCAAAAGCAGATCTGTTCATTGTAAACTTGCTCATTATAAGCACCAATTATGTTACTAAAACTCTTAACACATTGCAGAAATGAGCCCACAAACAGCTATATTACAAGTTACAACATACCACACCACAATAACTTCAGCAAAACGCATTTATTATTGTTTTTATACTTAATATTATTCTAAATTAACTGCAAGCAGCGAGCGCTCGCGTTATCAAGACTCATAACTTGATTCAAACACCTTTTCTACTACAAAATGTAGTCTTACTTACTACTCAAAAACCCACCATACTCTTCAAAAAATTAAGTTCAAAGTCCCAGAAAGTACAAAATGTGTCCATACTACAAACTACACAACTAAAAACAAACTTTACTTTTCAAAAGACAGGGATTAAAGTCCTACAAGGGTTAAATAAGCGATTCAAAGCGTATAAACATAAAGCTGTAAGTTCACGGATCATAACGAGTCCTTTTGACAATTTTAATTTCTCCTCTAACTGAGTAAAAAATTAAATGTCACACTTTTGTAAAACATTACTAAGCTGCTTAAGGTTGACTGTAAGCGAAGCTACGAGAAAGAAATGTTTGTTTTTATTGGCTGTGATTGCTAATTAGATTTTTAACACCACTATACGAGTAATTTTTGTATTATGTGAGGGAGTGATATGAAAGAAAAGGGATTCCATTGAATTATTGCGGTGATGGTGGACAGGGAGAATGGAAGATGAAAACGTATTGGTCTAACCTCAAGTAACATGGGACCAGGGCAGGGAAAATGGAAGATATTGATGGCAACCAGCATGTCATAGAACCAAAAATTCGAAGACATGTGACATCCACCTACTAGCACGGCCCATTCCCTTTCACAGAGAGGAAGCCTGTGTCCCAGCAGTGGGAACATTAAAAGACTTTTATTATTGATGATGATGACGAGGAATGAGGTGTGATAAGTATTACAGATAAAAAACTTTTTTGCAAAAAAAAACTACCGACTTCCAAATACAACACTACAAAGTGAAAAATAACAAAAAAATTGAAGTCGGTGTCTTTCGTAGGTACCTATTTATTTGCGTTATGGACACCGACTTCAAAAAATTAAGTTATTTTTCACTTTGTAGTGTTGTATTTGGAAGTCGGTAGTATTTTTTGCACAAAAGTTTTTTTATTTTCACTTTTTAGTTGTACCTACCTGACGGCAAGTTAGAAAGGTAACTATAAAGCCAAAATAGATTTCATAAAACTTGAACATAACAGGTGAAATGAGAGATCTGCGTACCCCTTAAGAGCGTACTGGCGTGATGTTATGTTATGAAATGGTATAAACAATAAACAGACATGCGATTGCAGCAATCCCGAGAGATTTGCCGTTATTTATTGCAGAGTTCTGTTGTATATCTCCGAAGTTCTTCATCAGATCTTCACCAAATTAAAATGGGACCAATTTCAGAACATACTTTATCAAACAAAAAAAAGAAATTTCAAAATCGGTCCACAATTGACGGAGATATCGGTGAACACACACAAAAAAAAAACAAACATAATGTCGAACATAGAACCTCCTCTTTTTTGGGAAGTCGGTTAAAAAGGGAGTGTGACTGATGGATGACACAGACCACAAGTTACGTGGGACAGACAGGTGAGGACGATAATATATATATATATGTTTTTTTTTTAAAGCCTTGCCCCATTCTAGGAATTTCTTTCTGTATCGTGGGTGCGTTTACAACCATTTTAACTCACATATGCATACATAGCCGTAATAGAACCCGCGACATATACACATACATACATACACTTATGAAATTCGGCACAAGTGTTTAAAAGAAGCCCATATAGAGAGCATATGTGAATATTGTGTAATTACAACAATATTACATACATACGTGTCGAATTGGTAACCTCCCTCTTTTAGAAGTCGCTAAAAACATAGAGTTATGTCTATCAACTCTCAGTGGCATGGTGTACAGTCGCCCTTATCAAGTAATAGTATTTGCCTTCACAAAATGAACGTATTGTATCTGTGCAGAACTTCACACCTCTTAACGATAGTTTCTTGTAAGGAAAAACACTCAATAAACTATTGCAGAAGTCCCATTTGTTTTAAGACGGAACTTGAAAGTATCTAAGTATGGGTCTGCATGTTCTATTTCTCAAATTGCTAAGCATATAATTTGTATTGGACAAGCCTTGGCACTGATGGGATATCCCATCAGGAAAAATTACAAAATGCCCTACAACCTTTCATAGAAAATTTTTATCAGCCACAGGACATGGCTTTTCATATATCGTTACTTATTCATCAAAAGTCCTGTAATTGGCAACTTATATTTTAGATACCAGTTTCCTAAATAACAACGGGGACTTAAATTGTATGTTTCTCGACGACCAGCGACTACTTGACTCGTCTGTGTGTATGAATATATGATATTCATCAAGTAGATAGATATAATAGTTTTTCTTGTCTATTTTGATTTGGGACTTTGAAGTTCTACATTTTTTTTAAGTAGCGAAATTCTTCTAATTCGGATCACCTGCTGAGCGTAAATTTGCCCAGCTGCTAATTCCAGGACTTCCGACCACCTTGAACTGCCCTGGAAATTATGCCTCTATTCCTGGATCTAATGGTCCTTCTTCCGCCCCATGTGTAGTCCCACAGGCTATATATCGCGGACGGCTGTCGGGTCTGCGCGTGCGCTGCAACACATTCATGCATAAAATTAGTTCGTCCAGAAATCATTAGCCGGACTCACTGCGCGAGATACATTGAACATTATCTAATAACAGTTCTTAACACTTCGTTATTATTTTAAAACATATTTTCCATAAGAAATTGGACTTTTTGTTGCTTCTTTTTCATTGTAAGTTGTGCGACGTACATGGAAGTTTGTCTTAAGAAATAATTGACAAACATTGGAAGGAAACCGTTAATGTATATCAAACATAATAAAGAACGCTAGTCTATATTGAATTACATTACTATAAAACATTCCTACTTCTATGATTTACCAACTTATACTTATCTCTCTTCCACTCGTATGACGTTAGTCCTAAGGTTGGTTATTGTTTTCTGTAGGTGTAAACTAAGTTGGTGGTTCTGTCAGTTTGCGATCACACCAGGGAGTCTTGCCAGCTCGTTAGAATATGATTACGACCACGCAGTTAGGGACCAGGCATCGGTAGCAATTAATATGTTATGGGCGTGTGATTATTGTTAATTCTACGGGTGTTATTGTGTGGCAAAAGATTATAAAATAAATAGTATTCTGGGTTTGTTTCTTTCATATTGGCGAAAAGGTGATAGATCAAAGAAATATTGTATTTTTTGGATTTGCCAGAAGAGTGCCACTGAATTGCACTTTTTCAATGTTTAAAAAATACTCTTATTATTTATTGTAAGCATACTAAAATAACAATGGTTGTCGAACTGTATCAACACTACTTGAAGGCAGAAATGGGACTCGCTACTGATAACTAACATCCATAACTAATATTGAAAGTTTGCAAATGGATTATTTAATTCTTTAAACTTAATTTATGTTTTACCCTGTTTCTTGCAGCCTACTTGCGTAAGTGAATTCGGCAGGGTAGAGGGTATGAGTGTGACTCCATAAAAAAAAGTATTAAAAATTCCCTTTAAATAATAAGATATTGCCAAAAAATATCTGAACTTTTTCATACTCTTTTCGAAAGTTTCCAATATTTTTGGCAATACCTAATTATTTAAAAGGAATTTGTCATGGAATCTTCTTTGGAATCTCTTCTATTTCAGGGAATCATAATGTTTGCCCTCGAATTCACTTACGCAATTAGACTGCTGTTCTCTACAAACTATACAATGCAAGTGTTTTGGGGAAAATATTATTTTGCTCACATAGTCGATTAAACGATAAAACATAGTAAACTTGGAGTCATTAGAAAGCGGATTCCAGTAGCTGGGAAAGGTAGGAGGACTGCCTGAGGCCTGCATATTGTATGAGCTGCTTGTTATAAATATTGTCACAAGGCAACTCGTAGGCGACATGCCACGAACAAGCTGGCGATATAACTTCAATGTGCCTTGTACGACAAAGGAGTATCTCTGAAATAAACAATCAAAGATGAGAAGAAAAAGTCCTGTAATATGTTATTCGTCAGTCACATATTAGGAGAACGTCATTTACAAAATATGATAATTTAGTGTTATTAATTAGAAAGGTAGGTACTACTCTATAATTAGATCCAATTCAGAATATCACCACTCACTATGCTGCTACTGTAGCAGTCTAATTTATGCATTGTCTAATTTACCTTCACGGTTTTTATTTTTCATCAGTGTATCAAAAAGTTGTCTAGCTAGTAAGTTTTCTTCAAAACTGTTTCTATAATCCTTTACCTCCCTGTGACGCAGCGCTTCTCCGAATGCTGTGTTACCAATTAGCGTCGGAATAAGGAAGTGAATAATACCGCACATCTTGTTGTAAGAGCTGTAGGTACACACAAGATCCGTGTGATGCCATGATCTAATTACTTCAATCATGGCTGGGTTACTACGGCAATGAATCTCGAGTCGAAGGCAAAGATAACTCGCTCGACACTTAAAGACACAGTCTTCGAATATTATGAAGTTTTTTTTGTGATGACTGAACTACATAGTATTGGATTTGAAAATGTAAGTTATGATGTAGATAATGTTTTATAGGTGAACAGATTTCGTATTTACAGGATCTTGGATCATTTAGGCAATCTTGTCGTGACTGATGATACAAAGTGGACAAACATTAGGCAGTCGATGATAATTCAAAACTCGTCAGCAGCTCGAATGTTTTGTTTACAATAATATCTGATCTATGTCTTCTACCATATTCATTCATGCTCAGGGTCCCTGGTACCATGGTACGGCTGTTGTCAACGTGTATGAGCACAACAGCGCCCACGCCTGACCCCTCACATCTCGCGACTAATTTAATTCCAAGCATACATACGCATACTTCATAATCATAACTCTAGGGATGGGACTCCGGCATTCTCGAGATACTGGTACCGGACTGGGGAAAATACTGCATGATTATCTATAACTATAATATAATAAATACTTCTTTTTAGTACAGACTGCAGCAATCCGTGGATGAACTAGAATGTTATTCGGTAAAGAAGATACTTCAAAATATTGGACAATATTAAGGTCAGAAAAGCGTAGTATGGAGAGTGTCTCGGCAAGAATATACTAAAACGAAGACCTTGAAGATCTTGTGTCAGATATATGGCTATTGGAGTTACATACAAACCTTAAGGGTGCTCTAGTTGGTCATTCTTCCATACAAACGCAGTATGGCGATTACACCACTGTTTGACGGTGTACGTTCAAAACATAAAAAATATATCAATTTGTCTCATCATTATCTAGCCCTGTATGGCAACAAAAAAGTAAAAAAATAAACATACTTACTTATATTTGAAAGATAAGATGAGCGTCAAAAGTTCCATATTTCAAAACTTTTTTAACTTAACGCATCTTTATGTGCAAATACATACCATAAGAAAAAGGAAAATTGCAAAACGGTCACCATACAGGGATAGATCAGTAGTTCACAAATACAAACAATTTTAATTTGAACAGTGTGTCTGTTCAAATTAGTTTCAGTAGTTCTTCATGATATACATATTCGCAAAGCTCTTTTTATAAAACTTCGCGCGCTCGTTTTCGTTCTAAATCATCATCCATTTCGCTACAAAAGTGTGTATTCGTAAGTACGCGCACTAGCTTCTTACTGCTCATCACAGAGTCTATCCCTTTCGCACGTGCTGTAGGATGAGAAAGCATACATTTAACGCCGCTCACGCAATAGTTCGTGCCGCCGACTAGGGCGTACCCTTAAGTAAAGCGATCACAGTAACGATTTCGGTACAATCGGTGCAACTCAAAAGACGCAAAGAGGCGTATTCTAATTTTTAATCAAGCTTATTAATTACATATCCTCCCAAGACGTCCTGTCCTGTCCAAAAAAAGATAAAACAACAACTAAATTAAATTAAATTGAGTTGTCACACTTTTTGTGACAGTTGCTTGACTAAACAGATCCGAAAGCGGGCGGGTAGTGTGGGACTGCGGGCACATCCCTACGCTCGGCCGGAGTCGGGAGTGTCCCATCAATTAGTTAACCTTACTTAAGGTGCGGGTCACAAACAACGCCGATCGCCGGCAATTGGAGGTGGAGCGCCTATGTCGTGATCTCACTTGTGACTCATTAGTGGAAGTAATGTTTGAGGTCTAACTGATTATGGTCCATAAGGTTCTGGGTCGGGTATGGTTTACAAGATATACGGAGTCGTAAGATAGAGATCTCCTTCTCCCGACACTATTGGCGCAGTGGTTGAGCGATCGGCTGCTGTCGCGGGTTCGACTCCCGCACGGAACAATTATTTGTATGGCTTATAGATAGTTGATCCGCATCTGGGTGTTTATATATTTGTAAACGTACCTACCCACGATAAAGGCAAAATGCCTTCTGTGGGGAAACGAAGAAGATATTTATTATGTTAGCCCATGCTGAAGGCAATAAAAATATGAGCCAGCCAATAAGGTTGTAGTGGAGATAGCGAAGCCATTTCTCTAAATTCACAAGCAGAATATTTCTTCATTTACGCTATCGAAGCCGTGGTGGAAAGCTATTTAGTGAAGGAAGAAATGCTCATTTTTAACCAACTTCAAAAAAGGAGGAGGTTCTCAATCCGAAAGTTTTTTTTTTTGAATGATTAGTTAGATGGAAGTATTTCTAAACTAAAAATATTAAGCAGTATGTAAATGTATTCTTACTATAATATTAAAGTAACATTCCAAACACACCCAGTGTTTACACAGCCTCAGTACAAAATGGGCTATTTATTGTTTAAAATTTGCACAGATGCGCATGACTAATGAGAAAATGCAAACGGTTTGACACAAAACACGAATAATACCCCAAAATGTGAATAATATTTATTACCGAAATTAAAATTTTGCAAAAGTCACTTGCCACCTTGCCACTATGAACTACTTCAGTCAGTAGGTCTGCACGGTCAGAAGAACTTTTGTCCAGTTTTAATTCAATCAATCATATCTTTTATAAAAGTATAGTTTTAGCCCTCCAATAAATGTGCAGTGACATCTCGGCAGATCCAGAGGGTGATGATGGGTTGAGCTGGACTCCTAAATAATAACCTTTTCTTAGTGGCCCTCCCTAGACAGTAAAATGCTTATGCTCTGCAGTAAACATTACAGGACTAATAAATAATGCTACTCTTGAAATATCAAATAGTTTAATCGAACTTCTAATTTAAACATATTTTACCCGTAACAAATAAGCAAACAAAAGACAAAATCTGTGGGATCTTTGAATCTGAGTCAGTGACGCGAACTAATACAACTATTACACCCGGAGCCACTTAGTCTGCTGTTATCTTGTGATACCAAGACACTGGCACTCCACCATAAAATTATTAACAGAAGGGTCACACTCTCCGTTCGAAGTTAGAGGATAGATTTGCGACATTCAACAAGTGAACGGAAGGCACAGGCATTTGACATCAATTCTGTTTAATATTTATGACCGTCAATTCAATAAGCAGGTATTAGTAGAATATCAAGTTTATCTAAGTAAAGATAGCAAAAACAATATCATCTATTCAATCACTCGATTTGCCCATTTGACACGTGTCTTGTTCTTAGGAATGTCTAATGCTTCTGCTACTGATATCTCCCTCAAAGATTGGCACTTCGTTCTGCCCAGTATCTGTGCCTTTCATTAGATAGAGACCATTTTCTCAATGTCCCTCGGAATGGTACTTCTGTCCCATGCCCCCGTGTGCAGTGGACCGTATGACGTCACACGACATGGCCGAACATCGCGGTCGGTTTGATCTCCGATGTGGGATAGATAGCGAGGCTGAGTTCCTTTGACGACGACACTAGCCGAAAGGATTGGGCTTATTGTAGATGTATAATAGTGCTGTTAGGAAATATTTCATATTGCCCGGATGTATATGCCCACCCTATCTACCAGATACATTCCAATGTGGAATAGAATTTGTATATTTGTTCTGATAAGTCAATAAGACGTGATGAAGTTGTAGTGCAAGGTAACAAGGTGAGTTGAAATCATTATTTCAGGAAGTGTTCTCAAGAAAATAAACAGCTTTTACCATTGGATCAACTCTGAAATTACAGTTATGTTTGCATAACGTGACAAAAGGGATATTATTTTTTTTCGTGATTTCAGGATTGGTCTCACAGTGCAAGTGTTTCATATTGTTGTTTTTCATTTTCGTTAACGGTTTAGTTTACCACTGTTCTTGATATGTATTGTTTGTATGTCGTTTGGTGGCAATTAAATACTTTTTCTTTCTTTCTTTCTTAGGTGTTCCTCCCGCAAGATTTCTAACGTACCCTGAATAGGCAAACCGTATATATATTATTATGTTATGTGTGAATAGCGCCTACCTCAACCTTGTACTACCGAGATTCAGGATTTTTGATATCAAACCGTATCAATTACAAATCAACATTGTCATAATATTGTTGAAACTTAATTCTACATCTAATCACGAATATGACTTGTTATTCCAACATTGTGACGTCAATCATTGATTAACAATAAATTACTATTATGTGGCAATCCTAGACTATACTGGATTATATATATGACAGAACAAACATTGACACACACACAAAAATAATAAAATTTATTAGCTAGGATGACCGAGCGTTCATCATAATCATCCTCAGCCTTTTAATAATCCCACTGTTGGGGCACAAGTCTGTGAGAGGGAATGGGCTTCAATCCACCACGCGGGCCCACTGCGGTTTGGTGGGTGAATATCACCTGTCTTCGATTTTTTGTTCTAGGACATGCCGGTTTCCTTACGCTGTTTTCCTTCACCGTTTTAAGAGCAGTGGTGATGCAACAATACACAAAGTAAAGCGCCTATCTGAGTTAAAACTCACCACTGGGCCACCACTGGACCGAGCATTACAAAATGAACAAAACATATCCTACACATGTTAATCAGATACTAGTAAACCTATAAACGACACTATAATCCTTTGACAATGGTAGCGATGACCGTGATCTGACCGAGCTGATCAGCTGATCGATCAGTGATCAGTAAGTACGGCACCGACACAAATCTGACACTATTGTGTAGGAGAGTACCGAGTCGTTCATCGAGGTGGTAATACAAATGGATGCGGCATCTCAAACGGAATTCAAACGTCGAACTTAAAAAAAAAACAAATTCAACAAAATATTTTCTAGATTGGTCAACTTTGGGATTGGCTGGCAAGTTTGAGAGTTTAGTCACTATATTCGTACCTAAGTACGTTCGTAAGTAGGTATGCTATTGTTATTTTACCAGACCGTGTAAATCTGTGAATTTACCATCAGATCTATCTTGATTATGTCTTATCCAGATATCTTACTATGTCCTGAATACAACTGCAAATGATTAAACTGAAAATATTTACTGTAATCTGTGTGAATGAAGTGAAGCCAAGGATCGCATTTAGTTGCATACACATAACGAGTAGTGGCGGGCTATCATGATCATCAACATATTCATTGATTGATTCAGCCGTTGTCCACCTACTGCTGATTATATTATAGGTCTCCCCACTTTTATGGACTGCTATACATACATAGGCAAAACAAAAGTGTTGATTTTTTATAAATGTTTTCGTGACAGTTTCCTTTCTTTATTTCTTTCCGGATAATACCATATCCAACTATCCTCCTTAGCACTTCGTTCCTCGGAGCCTGCCCTTAGTCGCATCGACACAGGTGTGCTCTTTGTGTCTCGTCTCGATTATGCCGATATTGTCGCACTCTGTCGTATTGTGTTCTCTGTCGATCGATAGTCGAGTCTCAGCTAAGAAGAAATTATCTTGTGATCTAATTTGTCGTGCATTGTATGTTATATTAGTGTATGGTACTACATATTGAAAGAACTTTTAATATGAAATTGATCAACTACTTCTACATAGGTACAATAAGATTATAGCGGCTTTATCACGGTTGAAGATTTGATTCCTAAACACAATATTCTGATTACTGACGAAAAATTTGTGTACTATAGGCGCACCTCTGCTGAACCCTTCAGTGAATAGAAACATGATGTTATGAATGCTATGCCCTAACGGGGTACCTGAATATGTGACTTTGTTAATCATGATTTTAAACCTACATATAATATTGTAGAAATATTTGCCCTAGCAGTAGAACATAGAAAGACAATTTTAGCAGACATAGTTTATGAAATGACAATAACTGGTTCCACTGGTCCCCAGACTAATCCTGAAATTTAATCTAATCTATTGCAGAAACAAATTAATTTAATTGCGACGTTTATTTATACGCAAAAGCTTATACACGTGCCATACTTAGATTATAGGCTCCGATAAATCTAAAAATAAGTGCAATTTGATAATATTATGTCAGTTTTTTATCATAACACTGAATGATGCGAATACAATTACAATTATTACTTTTTTGTTAGTCCCAGGATGAAGAGTTTTAAAGGTCTAAAGGTAATAAAACTTTATCAAATATTGTGGCTGTCTTATCGGAGTTATCAACAATAATAATATAAATAATCGTATTACTAACATTATATGATATTGTTCTTACCTAGATTAAATTAACAAAATACTTTGTTTATTGATTGATTTGAGATTTGCGTCAACACTCATATCTGGTTGATTTAAATCTATATGAAAAGGTTGCTCTGATATTGTCAACATTCAAACTGTCGAGTTCTTTATTCAATTTATATTAGTCAAGGAAGGAACCCCGTTGCGTCGTCTTGTTAGTAATTCCTTTGTGCTAACATCTTTACGAATACTTGAAAAAACTGTTTCGAATTGTTGTTAAAATCATCTGTTACAGTAAAACCTATCAGTAGTCAATTTTGGTGCGCTTTTGAATATTGCAAACAAATGCTGTCCAGAAAAAAAGGTTTCGGCATTTTTAGGAATGTTGCCTCTATTTGGAAACCGATTCATTTAAGTAGTAAAGTACCAAATTGTTAATAAATTGTACACTTGTTTAAATTGGCTTATCTGCAAACTGTTAGTACTCGTATTTATAAATATTTTGGTAATCGTATTTTATTACTGTCATAGTGATTAGTTGATTACTTACCCGATTAGACAATGATACCTAATTGCGTTCGTGTCCATTGAACAACATGGTAGGTAGGTACCCGGTAATATTATGACACAACATTCTGATTATTGTAGATACTAATTAACCTTTGAAATCGGTGGGTGATTGTGTCATAAAAAAGGTAGCCACAGATGTACTTCTACGTAATTGTCAATGTTTTGTAA
The DNA here is from genome assembly GCA_964057195.1 of Orthosia cruda. NCBI lineage: Eukaryota > Metazoa > Arthropoda > Insecta > Lepidoptera > Noctuidae > Orthosia > Orthosia cruda. The sequence goes on along the minus strand of OZ059845.1, from coordinate 677,848 downwards.
ATAATTTTGGTCCATGCAAAAGTTAAGAAAGCCTAAAAAATGTAATTTAAGAATTATTATCTCTAATATCTAAGAATTATGAAGGTGCTTTCTGAAAAAATTAGCCGACATGGTTTTAAATTCGGTCTCACAACTTTTGGCGGTAGAAGAAGTGCTTTGAGAGACTTGTATTTATTATGAGTTATATGAGATTTAGATTTATCTACGAAAGAAGCATGAAAGTATTTAAGTATAGAATAGATCTACGCCGTTGTGGTCTGTTTGTAAGTAGGAAATGGCGCGGGTTACACTTCTGCCTACAGCTACGGGAAACACAAGTAAGGCGTTTTGTATCGTTTCCTACTAGCTTATACAAAGGATTTCCAAAAATGACAATTTTAACTTATATTTTCTATAATTATCTAGGTAAAAGAACTCAAGATTCGAACTTTCATAATAATATTAAAGTGTTATAAATGTTACTAAATGTTGTGTTCTTGTTAATGTCTCTTACTTTATAAATAACTCAACGACCACAATATCTATAACAATGAAAGTAGTAAACTCCCGTTTTTCTAAACAACAACATAAACTAAAAAAGCGGTTAACTATCTAAAATTTCCTAGAACTCAACCTCAAAGCTACCTGCAATCAGTATTAAACAAAGACACTCGACACACTGAACGGCTATTATCTATAGAACTAAATATATTAATCCGTCTTTGTTAGTAACCAAAATATCATAAACATAAGCCTACTTAATCCTTTTTTCGGAAAACTGTTAAGTACAATACAATAATAGATTTCATTTAAAACACGTTTTGTTGTAAGTCAATTACTAAGGTTTGTTAGTTGATATCAATTTATCCAACAAAAGTAGGAACTAGCTTGGTGTCGTTAGAAAAATGTAAATTATGTATCTAATTGTTTGAGTAAATTGAAAAGAAATCGGGTACTTAGGTCGTTAGTCAATTACCAGAAAACTATGCAATTATTATTTTTATTAACAATGTATTGCATACATCAAAAGGACATCATTAATGTTTCTAGAAAGTTTTGTCCGTGAGTCACCAAACTGAGTGACACCACGTCCCGCCTCGTGTCCCCAAACTCCTACAAGGTAATTAAAGTAATAAACCACAACACTACATGTTACTACGACTATCAAATATCAATCAACATAAACTGACCGACTTAAAACATACAGTACACCACGAAAAAACATTTTACAATACTCATTAATCACATAACAAACCACAATCGATTTATAATCGTAGCTACAGAACCAATAAAAGATATACCAGATAATAAATAAACTCGTCGCTGCGCACGCGCAATGCCAACAAAACGAGCGCGAGCTTGTGCGCGAGGGGGGAGCTTACGGGCGCGGGGCGTGGCTCTATGTATCAAAAAGCTCGCTCGCCGATTGGCCGCGGTCGCCTCACAAAGCTACGGAGGCGGGTCTTCTACGCACGGTATAAAAGAGTGCGCCGCCTCCGCGGCCGCCAGTTCACTCGCCGCTCGCAGTGTAAGCGCACGCATTACGTGTCAACAAGTGTATCACAAGTGTTTCCAAAATGGTGAAGTTCGAAGGAGATTTCAGTATCAACTCGATACTGATGAACAAGCCGGCTCCCCCGGCGTCGCCCGCGGCCTCGTCGACGGGCGCCTCCGCCTCACCTTCCGAGGCCGACCTCAGCGACTCCGAGCTGGACGTGACCGGCACCGAGCCCGTTGACTGCACCAAGCCCAAGGATGACGACAATAAAAAGGACAAGAAGCACGAAAAACCAGCCTACAGTTATAACGCCCTCATTATGATGGCCATCCGCAACAGTCCCGAGAAGCGACTCACGTTGAACGGCATCTACGAGTACATCATGACAAACTTCCCGTACTACAGAGAGAACAGGCAAGGCTGGCAGAACTCCATCCGCCACAACCTGAGTCTGAACAAGTGTTTTGTGAAAGTGCCGCGTCATTACGACGACCCTGGGAAGGGCAACTACTGGATGCTGGATGCGTCGGCCGAGGACGTGTTCATCGGTGGCACCACCGGCAAGCTGCGGCGCCGCTCCGCGCTGGCGGGCCGCTCGCGCCTGGCCTGCTTCAAGCGGCCGCTGTTCCCCGGCGCTGCACTGCCCGGAGCCTACCCACCAGCCACCTATTCACAGCTCGTGGGACTATATTCGCAGCTCCTGTATCAGAGGTACGCGCCGATGCAGATGAAGACCCCTCCCGTGGCGCCCAGCGCTGTGCACCCCGCCTTCCGCGGCGACGCTTGCGGCTATGGCAGCCTACCTTACTCGCCAGCGCTATACGACCGCCTGCCGACGGGCCACTTCCTCGGCCAGGCGCCGCTGCTGCAGGGCTCGCAGCTGGCGCAACAGTCCATGCTGGCGCAGACGTCGCCGCTGCTGCCACCCTCCCCGCCCATGATGCACTCGCCCCCGCACTCAGGCGCCTCCAGCCCCGAGCTGCCGTCGCCCTCGCACCACCCGCTCTCGCCTCACATCTACAAGCCGGTCACGGTGCTCACGCGACAGTGATCTACTCATAATCTCATAGAGGCTTTACCAAATAGACTGACTTAACTAAAAGTTCGGAAGACATTATTATTTATCTGTGATTTAGTTTTAGTGTAGCCAATGGACCTGGCGTCGACTCGTTGAGAGGCAATCTCTGTAGTTCGCAATATTAGCTGTGTCACCTCTCCTAACATTCCGCCGTTGTGTTGTCTTAATTGTAAATATTTCCAAAGTTAATGTATATTTATTGACTAGATTATTAATATTAAGATAAAGAGCTATAATGAATAAAACTAAAGTATTGTTCACATTTAAAACTTTATTTTATTTACCTGACCTTTATTCTGGGCATTGGGATGCAGATCATTTGCAATCCGCAAACAAATCTGAAATATAAAGAGAATATTTTAAAGATTCTCCGTTAGATTTTATATTGGGGATTAAGATAGATTGTCTTTCTTTTGAAGAGATAGCTGCTCCACTAAATGAGCAGTTATAATCCTGGAATCAGATCAGTTTGTTTTTCAGCAAAAGATTAACGATAAAGACGCCGCATTGGTGGAGATTAATTCGCCGATGTCCGCTCCGCCGCCGCCGCGCCGCGTGGCGATGTTCTGTAAACAATGAGTGTTCGAGTTAAACATACACTTGAGAGCACTTCTCAGAACACAGTCAGCTAGTTTCTGGAACATGAGGGATATTATTTTGGGATCCACAATTTATTGCTATAATAGATGAACAGAAGCTTCATTACAATGCGATACGGGGAATAATGCGATTTATAGCACAGCTGAATTAGTTTATAGCTCGCTATTAGGTACACACTAGTATCTTTTATTTTTAATTCCAATTTTTTTAACAGATACGTAATATCGGTAAAAATAACTTTGTTGATGAATTTGACATGTGAATATAGCGCATTTTTTTTCCCGTATTTTGCAATTACAAATTATATTAGGTACTCGTACCTACACATCGTTTGGGTTTACCTAGCAGAATGAACCTTTACCGTAACTAAATAAAGATGCAATTTTTTTTTTATTAGAAGTATATTCAACAATGAACTGTTTATTTTAACAAAAATATTCAAAAAAGGAAGAAATACAAAATCCCCGTTAGTATTTTGTTACTGTCCCTATATTTAGACTATTACACAAAAAGCATCTTCGACATCATTAATAGGCAATGCATGTTCAGATAGCTGTTAAATTGGCATGTAAGCAGAAAGACTAACAAACTTTGAATAACTAACAAATTTTGAATAACTGAGACCGTAGAACAGTTCGTATTCTGCAAATACTTTATTTAAATGAATAAAAAGTTAATGTAACTTCCGCTTTTTCCCGTGTTGGTTCATTTATTATTGCTAATTCTGGTTGTTTAGTCAATAAACTACTTCCGATTTCAACTAACGAATTGGTGATTACAGAGTTTTGTTTTTAATTGAAAATATTTACCGAGTTGGTAAAATGATATTTAATTTTTCCCTGCTAATAATGGTCTATTATATCAAATAATCAATTCTTTTTTCTATCCATCATCATTGTTACACGTATAATCCTTAGAAAATTTACATGACAAATAACTAGATACATATGTAGAATTGCAGGCAGGTACAAACGTAAACATTCTCGGTCGGCCACTATTCGCTTCTATCCTCCCTTAGGCCCAGTTTTTACCGACTTCTTTTATCCGTTTTTAACTAACTAATGGTTTCAAATGTCGGTAAAACGCGTTTTTCATCAATTGTCAGGCTCTTAAATAATTTGGAGAATTCATTATTTTGCCATTTGATAGACGACTACAAATTTATGAAATAGGTAACACGTTTTACCAAAATGTGAAACCGTTGGTTACCACATTTAACCTTTGGTTGAGATATCTTCGGATCAAAAAACTGGAGCTTAGTTACCTAATTACTAAAGGCAATAAGGCATAACAAGCTAAATAAACACCAAACAAACAATGCACCTGCCATATTTCTTCTTCTTTCACCCTTGGTTGACTGGTAGCGAATACCTACGACTACGCACACAAAGTGGATTTAATCCGCCTTAGTACCTTTGTCTAAATAAATAAGGTTGAATAGTATTGTCAACCAGGCACTTAGGCCTACATCCAAATGACCATTTCCCTCGTTTCTATTTAAGGTCAACATTTTTAAACACCTGGTAGGTTTTATACCTGCCAACTCAAGATGAGTTGACAGGTATAAAAAGACACTTGAAAATCTTGCAAATAATTCTCTGACACGTTCTTATTTTATCTAAGTATGTAGATTAAATAAAAACATAGAAATTGTGATGATTTGTCAAATAATGCGTTGCCCGATACGTCGAATTTATGTGATATCTATCTATTGTATAAATATTTTGCTTTGTAATGACAACAAATAGTATATTTATCAGTTACATACACGTTTGCACGTCGCATGCTCTTGATAATAATCATTGGGCACTTCATCTTATTTCCTTAGATAACAGTTTCCCGAGATTATCTAGTTGCCTACAAGTATACTCTTGAATGGGCGGGAGAGTTACCACATTTCAGCTAATGTTTCAATAACTAAACAAGTTAGTCGTCAAATATAGATCATTTGGGTGTTTGTCCTCAAAGTCATAATCTTTCTAGCCTTTTTCCAAATAGGTATATCTAAAACTAGGAATCCAGGATAGTTGCCTCAGTGGTATAGTTGCCCCGATTGTAAATTACTCTAGTTTCGGGGATGAATCGCATGCTATTTTATTAATATATCGAAAGATTCTCCAACTATCACTAAGTTGCCGTGTCTCATATGTCTTTGCGATTGCATGGGAAGGCAAAATACGATCTAAGATTTTGTGGCGTAAATTCCCTGTTTCTCGACGGGGTCTATCTTAAACGTAATTTACATGGATTAGGCAGCTATCCATTTGTGGCATAGATTTCCCAAAATATAGAGATCCGCAAGAATCGGTACTCTGGAAATATTATAGATATGTTTTTTACTTTTCATAAATTCGTAGATACAAAACCAAAGTACCGGCCACTATTACAAATAAAGTATTTTGCTTTTTGTACTAAGAGATATATAATGATTTCAAAGATGTGGCAACTATACGGTTTTTACCGTTTAGCTAAAAAGGGCTGTTTTATTTTACCAAGAGAACTTGCTACCGGTATAAGAAGTATTCTATGACAATCTAAATCGGTTTTGCGGTTTAGGCGTAAACAGGTAACAAACAGGCAGACAGACAAACAGATGCATTCATAATATTAATATGAATAAATAAAATCTTGTGGAAAAATCTAGAAACAACACCGATAGTGAAATTAATCGTTAAGCAGGTACTTACTTGGACAAAAGGTAAATTGCAGTTAGGCCTAAACGCGTGCAAGTTTTTAACGATACCTAATTAAGTTGTGATTGTGATTATTAGCACTAACGATTTATTATTATTATTGGAAATGGATTCATGATGAAAACTACAAGACTTTTAAGGTGGATTTCCAGGGAATTTGCTCTATTAACTAATATAAGGAATGATTATAAGCAGGAAACTAGTAGGTACACCTCTAGATAAAGGGGAAAATGTGTACCATCCGTTGTGATATCCGGTGCTGAATCTATGGACTAACAAAGATTAGGATACTGTACCTATCTTCAGATTGAAAGTTGGTACCTAATCCTTTTAATAGATCTTCAAGTTACTTATCTATTTCATTTTATGTATTTTTTATTATTTACCATAATATAAATAAATAATTTTATTTTTGTGTTAATGTAGCCTATGCACCACTTTTGCGATAGGTAGTAAGGATACATTTTGCCCCACTATTGTATTAGTACGATATAATACTGGGAAATCCTTAGTCTGGTCCTTGGTCTGGTTTGGTTAGGGTTGCCGCGCTGTAGTTTTTGGACAGAACTTAGGATCTTATCTTGGGTTATTTTTGACGATTACCTACTTCTCCAACATGCAACGGATAGGACCAGAACTAGTAGATTCTACTTTAACTTAGCAGCTAAGACTATCCAACTACAGCAAAGCGCACAGCTTTATGCGTATAGCAAAGAAGTGGAATTCCCTGCCGGAGTCTGTATTTCCTGATAGCTACAACCTGGGAGTCTTTAAGTCAAGAGTGAATAGGTAACTTCTAGGCAAGCGTGCTACATCATCGACCACATCATCGCTTACCATCAGGTGAGATAGTGGACAAACGCAAGCGTATCAGTAATACAACAATTTTGTGTTTTGGAACGAAAAATAGAGTTTCTTAGTGGTCTGTGAGTTTGACACCCAGAAAATGGGTAGGTACTCTTCTTTCTATAACACCAAGTGTGGAGTTTTATCACTTTTTAGGCAACCGTTTTTGCGTTCCAATGATGAGGGTATATTTTTATAACTCGGATTAGCCGGTGTTTTCCATTTGCTTCCATAACTTTGTGAACCTGGAACTGAAATGAATATGGTCTAAGGTAACGTCCGCAAAAAATAAAATAGGGTTAGGTACAGTGAAGAAATCTTACTATTATTGCGTTGAGGTTCTGCTACCGCCGCGTAGCCGTGCAGCTGCGCCGCCGCTTACATACTTTTTGCTCCTATATTTACCTTAAATATGAACTTGAACACTGTCTTATAGGGTTATTTTATGTTTATTAGAATAACTTTCAAAATATCCAGCTATTTGAAAAAGATTTAAACGTTTGTTCCTGACACATTTATTTTTCTATTCCATATTCAAATAAAAAAAAAGTTTTTGCTCGTCTCAAAAATTGAAACCGCCTTCGCTAGCCTGTGAATACCTTTCATTTAGAGAAGTTTGACAGTTATATTGCTTCTCTCCAAATATACTAACAAGCGCTTCATCGAACAGAGGTGAAAATAAACATTCGATTATAAATCCATTTATACGTTCAAGCAAACGAATTGCTTTACAAAGGAAACGGTCAAAACGAGGCATTGACGTCAGAGCCAATCAGCGGCTTTCTGACCATCGACACAGATGTAACTAGCTGTCAGGATGAACCATACAACACTACTAACATAATAAAATACATGTGTGTAGGTATGTTAGTCTATGTGCGTGAGGCAGTCTACTAAACTGCTGAACAGATTTGGCATGCACTGTTTGAATTTTATTGTGTAGCTTGAAATTTTCTAAGATATTTTTGGTTTGTCACTCTTTTACAATATGATTAATTTTATAAACTCTACAATATACATACAAATGTGGGGTTTTTATGGTAATGAAAGATAAGATTAATTTCTTTTTTTAGGTGTATAGCACATGGCACAATGCTAGTGCAGCTTTAATTTAATAACAGATTTCTCAATATCAGCTCAGTATTTCTCTCTCGAAACAATCATTCAATACCTACATATAATAAATCTGTAGAAAAGTCGTTTCTGTACATCGAAAATATTTCTAAAAAAATTGCCAGGGTGTTAAAGAAGAACCCATTTCCAGCATTTTTGGATTATCTGTCTGTTTAGTTGTACACGCATTACGTAAAATATACTAAACCAATGTAGATAACTTTTATACATAAAAAATGTGCCTAAGTTTTTGTTTCATCGCAATCGGTTCACTCTATCAAAAAATAGTGTTCAAGAAGTAAAATATCACAACACACGCAATTCAGATACTCGGACAATTGAACTCCATATTTGATAGATGGCTTTGTGCATTTGACGTCATTTTCCGAAAGGCGGTGTTAAGATTCTCCGCTGAAGAATGACCCTAGAAAAAAAATGGTATGTAGGAGGTCGGTAGGTAAGTAGGCTAGAGTAGGTAGGGTAGGCAGATGACGGGAGCGAAGCCGCGGGCACAGGCACAGCTAGTTTTACTTATGTTTAGAAAATTTGTTTTAGATTACAACGCGTCCTTATGATGTAGGTTTTCCCATTGAATTTGCCCTCAATATTAGTCAATAAACAATTAAATAAAAAAATGCTTCGTAATCCTCTAGACGACCTTGAGGTTTTGGAACACACTTCACATTTTACGCAATATTTATACATATTATTACAAAGATATAGAAAAATCGCGGCTTTTGCGATAAAAAGATAACATAGTATCTTATCAGGGGATCCGGAACGGAGTGTGGGTAGGATTGAGTCATCAAAACATTGCTAATTTGATACTGTATCACGTTTAAACACAGTATATCTATTTATTAGGTATAAGATATCTTTACTAATATCTTATAATGATGGTTATTTATTACGTGGACATCTTTCCCTGTTGTCTTTATTTTTCATGTGAGTTTTTCCCTCATTTAGTTGGATAGTAAAGCTGTTGTCGTAACCCTTAACGAGTGCAAAAAGGGTGTTAGTTAGCAGAACTAAGTAAATCATCACTCAATCTTACCTTCTGAGAAGGAAAATTTTCATCCTCCATCAATTGCATCCTGTAACCGATTTCTAAAAGAAGAAGGTTCTCAATTCGACTGTATTTATTTTATATGTGTTTCCTTAGAACTTTGTACTAGGTGAACCGATTTTGATGATTGTTTTTTATTTGAATTTGATCAAGGTCTGACAAGTAGTTTTTTAGTGATCCTTAATATTGCGTATTTTCAGGGGTATTATATTTATAAGGAACCCAAACTAAAAAGAGGAAAATTAAAAAAAATAAGTTTACCGGTTTCCAAAACAAAACACTACAAAGGGAAAAATAACTTTCTTTTCGGAAGTCGGTGTCAAAAACGAAAAAAAAATAGGTACCAAAGCCGACTTCCGAAAGGAAAGTTATTTTTCCCTTTTTTTCATCATCATCTTCATCATCCATTCACCATCTTCATCATCAGCCTATTAATGTTCCCACTGCTGGGACACAGGCCTCTCTATGAGAGGGGATGGGCCGTAATCCACCACGTGGGCCCAGTGCGGGTTGGTAGATGTCACATGTCTTCGAATTTTTCGTTCTAGGACATGCCGGTTTCCTCGCGATGTTTTCCTTCACCGTTTTTAAGAGAAGTGGTGATGAAATAATTTACACAAATTAAAGTGCCTATCTGGGTTCGAACCCATGACCTACAACTTGTAAGTCGCTTCCAATACTACTGGGCCACCACTGCTCTTCAAAGCTGTTAGCCATTATTATTGCATAATGCATAATATATTGACATCACGTAGACAATACTCGATTCCACGTGTTATCATCACATGTGCTTATTACCAGCTTAAATAAATAACTGTCATGATCGCTATCATCAAAATAAGTCCTTTTTTTGTGATTATTTTCATAAAAGTGTCACTATCACTGACAACTGTTGCTGTTGATATGGCGAATCATTCATGCTGTTCATCATTTTTCAGTGAATCTTAGTGATAAGACAGGGATGTGCCTAATCGAATAAGGAAATTAAGATAAAAATAACTTCATGTATTTTTTTTATCTTTTACCTCTTTTTAATATTAGTTTGATTATAAGAGGTAAAATGACAAGTCTAGTTACATTTTAATCTAGAAGCTGTAAGATCAGCTATTTGTGTTTCGGAGTGAAATATAGTTTTTGCTATTTTTAGTTTTAAGAGTTTTTTAAGCTGCTGTGATAATTATCTCAAATAAAAAGCCTGATTTAGTGATTATTTTTATAAAAGTGACTGACAACTGTTGGTGTTGATATTGACGACACGGTTAGCGTAGTGGTTGAGCGAACAGCTGTTGTGCTGCGTGTCCCGGCTTCGATTCCGTACGAAACAAATATTTATATGGCTTACAGATACTTATTCCGGATCTGGGTGACTAGTATGGGTGAGTTTAAATATTTGTAAACCCACGATACACGAAAAAAATCCTAGTGTGGGACAAGCTTTAAAAAAAGGAAAAAACATATAGAGAAGCATTCGTGTTTATCATCTTTTATTTTGTGGAAAGTGCTTTATTTCTAATTAAGTATTTTCCATATCTTTTACCTCTTTATTAAATTAAGAATTAATTGTAGGATTGTTATAGTTATCGCCAACTTCATGGCCGCCCTGAAGTTACCTACAAAAACAAAAACAGCACCGTTTCCGCCATCGGAATGTCAACTTCAGGGCGTCTTAGAAGTTTGGCGAGAAATATAATAGGATGAATATCATCTCAGATCCAATTATGTAAAATGTTTCATTTATATAATTCTACACTCACTCTGAGTGTCATGTATCCTGAAAAAGTGATGATAAATACCTACCATTTCTGTAAGATAGGTGACACTATATAGATTCCTTGTAAGCTGGTATCAGTAATCATGTTGTTGATTGAAATCAGCATGAAACGGATTATGACCAAAATGGAAGTTTTTTTTTTTCATGACGTTGCGTCGGTACAAAACCGTTTTGATTGTAACAACATGATTTTTATAACACTTAACTTAAAAAATGAATAATTATTTAGTTAATTCTCTACAAAATAAATGTACACTTTGAAACTTCTTGGTTTTATAACAACGTATTTTATTTTGGTAACAAAACAAATTGCTTTACACGTTGTACCTATTTAGATATTTAGATACGAAGCAAGTTGCTGAACAATGCCTCAAAAACATCCGCGTTTTATGTAAACGACTAGATTAGCAGGCAATACAGATAATGTCTATTTTTCTAAACGCCTAATACACACGGTATTCAGTTGAACTACTCATATGTGCTCTTTTAGCAAAATATTGAGTATTCGTAATGAGTGTCGTTCGCGTTAATGGTCAGCTGTTTTGCTGAAAACCGTTCAGTAGTCGGAGGCAGGCTGAAAACTATAACAATGAGTAAGTATTCACGCAGCAATATACAGCTATGCTCGCAGAACATAGTTTAAAATTTAAGGCTTTCTAATATTAATAATACTAGCTTCTGCCAGCGGCTTCGCAAGCGTGATAGTCGGAAATTATCCGGAGGTAAAATATTTTCGGGATAAAAAGTATCCTATGTGCTATTCTTGACTGTATTCTATCTCTGAGCCAAATTTCATCCAGATCCGTCCAGCCGTTCTGGCGTGATTGAGTAACAAACATACATCCATTAAAACTGTCGCATTTATAATATTACTAGCTTTTGCCCGCAACTTCGTCCGCGTGAAAGTTGGTTATTACGGAAAAAGTGATATATTTCGTAAAAAAAAAATCAATAAAAGGTATCCTATGATACTTCTAACACCTCCAAGAATATGTGTACAAAGTTTCATGATGATCGGTTAAGTTGTTTTCGCGTGAAAGCGTAACAAACAAACTTACATTCACATTTATTATATTAGTATGATTACATGTACTAGCTTCTGCCAGCGGATTAACCCACGTGGAAAGTCTTTTTTATCCCAAGGACAGAAAAGTAGCCTTTGTTATGTATTGCTGAACATAGCCCTCACTCAAGCGTCGCCACATCGACCTGGTCCCGTGCGTCTCGCATCCACCAGATTCCCGCGACCCAGGTCATTGGTCCACCTAGTGGGAGGGAAATTAAGCATTTTACAATAAAGCCTTCAAAGGCCTGACATATAAAGAAACACTGCACATGAAACTGTGGGACTCAGTCCTTCTTAGACCCAGTGGGTAGCCACGTTAATTACAGCATCGACGGCATTAATTAATACCTCCAAAGCGCAGGTCCACCTATAGGTTCTTGGAGCACTCCAACGTTTGGCTCATGTTCTCAATTAATAGTATATTATTTCAAAGGCCGGGAAATAGGCAATTGCAGGTCGAGTATGTTCACTAATATGAGACAGGCAACTGCCATTTCCGCCGAGGCATATATAGTGCTTTTCTCAAAAGAATGCAGGAAAATAAAACAATTTTTATATTATACATTTAATTTATTAAAAGTTACAACAACATTGCTGGAGCGTTGTAATGTTCCAAATTCAAAAAACGCTCCTGCAATGGGTTTGACCAACATTGCTGGAGCGTTGTAATGTTCCAAATTCAAAAAAACGCCTCTGCAATAGATTTGATCAACATTGCTGGAGCGTTGTAATGTTCCAAATTCAAAAAACGCTCCTACAATGGATTTGACCAACATTGCTGGAGCGTTGTAATGTTCCAAATTTAAAAAAACGCTCCTGCAATGGATTTGATTTTCTTTGTCCGTAAATTCGGTACTTCGCGTGTTCTGTTTTCGAAAATAATGACAATATTTCCATGCATGTTTGAGAAAAACCACATAACTTCTTCGTCTTACAAACATTGAAAAATTATTCACTTTCTTATTCAAAGTAGACACTTAATAAATTCTCGCGAATTTCTTAGAAGTGGTCTGTATGTTGTGTAGTAATGTCTGATGAATGCTAGCTTCATGCTGACACACTGTGACTGCTGACAACGTGACGTCGTGACGGGGACGGCTGTGACTGTGGCGTGGCGTGTGTTTGTGTTGTCACACGGTGATTGTATTCAAATACTGCTGCGGAACTGTTAGCTGTGGTGTGGGGCAAAGGGTAAGCGACAGGAAGTTATTTTCGGGGCTCTTTTGATCATGGCGATTTCAATCAGTGATTTGGCATCTACCTAATTAGTTCAAATTAAACATTATTTTTTTGTAATGTACCAAACATGGTACAGTGCTCCAAATTTCAGTAGTACTTTGATTGACCGATCTTGACTAATCTTGAGCTAGTAGCCTAGCATAGAACGAATACAGACTTAATGCAGCAAGCCATTCTCTAAATTTTATTCGAAGACACCTTAATTATTATACTGGTTTTGATAACACTGACGCTGACGTGAGCCTACTGTAGATACGAAGCATTAAACACCACCACCATTTTTAAACCTGCTGTAATATCAGGGCAGGATGTCCATTTAGTAGACGTCAGAATAGTGTATGAGCTGTCTATGTCAATGCCAAAAGGAGGTAAAAACCTTTAAAGTCACTGCAAATATAGGTGTAAGTAAATCACTCAGTACTTATTTCCAGTCTTCTTAAAAATAATGGCAAATTACCCCGCTCTGTTTTGTAACTTGCACCACAGCCTACCGAATGATAGATGTCCGGACAAGACAACGTTAGCACACTGCAAATATCCATTGTAGTTGTTACTCTGTTGTAAGTAGCGGTAGTCTACGGTAGACAAGTGTCTGACACCTTTGTACACCTGTGTCACAGTGTCGCGGCTTCAAGAAGTTGTTACACTAGTGTCCAATGTTGCAAGACACGCGAATCCGACGGCATTTGAAACTTTTGAATAGGAAATAAATAGGCCCGACGACGTATAGGTCAACGACGGTGCATGAAAGGAATGAAAACTACAATAACACACTACAATAAAATGTTAGATAAAGGAGTCAGGAAAACATGTAAACTATACCACAGATAATAAAATACTAGCAAAAACCTATATAGCTTGCTAAAAAAATATCGATTTTGGGATATCGTGTTATACTTTTCAGTTTGTCTATGTCACCTAAAAAACTTAGTTATTTAATACATAGACAAGCTGGTACAGATTTGCATTTAAGCACAACAATAAAAAAGAGTTTACAAATTGATTAGGCTTTCTTATTAATTAAAAGGTTCCACGTGTTCTTCAAAACATAACATAACAACAGGATTCCCTGTTGTTATGATAGAAGTGAAGTGAATAGTGTAGGTACACACAAATTTCGGACAACCTATTGCCATCAACAGGCCACAAATCCTGATAGCTTTACTTTTAAAGCATCCTCGGCTGCTTCCAAGTTCTCCGTGGATGTAACTAGTAGTATAACTCTATGGATATAACCCAATAAAACTTAAGTAGACACGCAAACCGAACCCAAGGGTTCACGCTCAAGGCAATTTCCAAAAATTGTAATAAATTAATTAAATGGTCTCTTTTGACCTATATTGTCTTTATTGTTTAATTAAATTTTCTATTGTTTCTTTTGTTTTGCCAATACATGATTAAATATTTGAATAAAAGTTACATCAAATGTACGTTAATAACGCAACTTGTCATGACTTTAAATTATGTAAATAAGGGATTTTTTGTTAGAAATTAGAATACAGTATGTATCATCAACCACACACGAAAAACATCAAATGCGAAAATCAATATGCTTACGCTTAGCCTGTTCCAAACAACAATGTTGGGTTTGGCTATCAGGCTAACCGGATCCAGCTGTATTTGATATGTACAACCCAGTAACTGGGTAACACGATACCCCTTGCCAAGAATGGTGTCAGTTTTTTTTACGCTTCTGACTTCCGTAAGGCATGTCAAAGATCTAGAAACGATACTGGGATTATTAAGAGATTGCCCTGTGCAATAAGACCGCCCATTGTACCCTTGTTTATTGTAAATGTTTGTCTTGTATGTTTTTGTGGTGTGACAATAAAGTATATAATGAATAAATAATTTCAACAGTACTAGACATTATATAACAATAAGAAATTACTAAATTATATCAGAATGCCCCAAACATGAATCACAGTCACAGAATGGGCCATCGACAGTCGTCCCCCGAGGCCGATCCGTTAATACCTTCAAGCTGACACGTCACCTCGGTGGGCAGTACTTTGATACGCCTGTCTTGAACGAGGAAGATTCTATGATTAATGTTATATTGATGTAAATACCTACAGCACAGGGTAAAAACCCTTCCCAAGATTTTAAAATAAGATAAGATAAGAAAAGTCAGTTATAAAGTTGTATCTATGAGTAAAATTATCTCCAACCCGATGAAAATCTATCGGTGGTATTTATAACATTTTACAACACCTCTAATTTGCGTCATTTGCTAAAAACCACGTGTATTTTATATGTATTGATAATAATCATATTTATTTGGCGGACCGAAGGTCGCACGTGTATCAATGAGTTACGAGTTGCCGGAAAACCTCGGAGTTATCATGAAAAATTTGATACAGGGCAATCTATAACAATGTTCTTCTTCTGCCGATGACCAGTGTCTTTCGATGTCAGCAATGGTAGAAATGTCGAAATGTATAGGATTGACATTTCAATAGCGTTTTACATTCGTTTTTCCAATCGCTATCGCCACGCTTTCGATGTTCGCTATCGAAATGTCATGTGACATGTTTGGCATTTCGACCATCGCCATCGTTGACATCGAATAACACTTGTCTAAAACCTCAGAATTCAGCCATGTCGTGTCGATAGCATTTTCCTCGGAAGGGTCCTTCAGGGTGCAGATTTTGTTGCACAGAGAGCACGGCAAGAGGTGAGGTATTGTTTGGAACGTCGCTCCGTAATCGCATTGTGGCTGATTGGAGTAGGCACCTAATAGGTAGATTAGGTAGATATATATTTCGTTAATTTCCGTGGGAAATACCAATCCGCGTGACTAGATATTCCGGTCAGGATTGTTAATTATCACCACGAGGAAAACACATCATAAACACATACAAATCATTGATAAATTGAAGGATAGGTAACGATAACGTGTGGTACGTGGTGTTACGTGACTGGATTTTTACGAATGATTTAAATTTATAAGCGAAAGTCTGAAATTGACCGATAATCTATACTATATATATAATATTATAAAGCTGAAGAGTTTGTTGTTTGTTTGTTTGCACGCGCTAATCTCAGGAACTACTGGTTGGAATTAAAAAATTATATTCGTGTTGGATAGTCCATTTTCTCGATCAAGGTTAAAAGCTATATAACATCACGCTACGACCAATAGGAGCGGAGCATAAATAAAAAATGTAGCATAAACGGAAACAAAAAAAAAAATCCTTTTTGAGAGCTTCCGTTGCGTGCGCTGTTACGCAAATATCATGCAGGTATTATAGAATTGTTCCTCTTTAAAAGTTCTAAAAAGATTAACTCACTATAACCTTTTTTTTATGGTAATCAAATTTGTTCATTTGCGAAGGAGTTTTATCAATATCTATTCTAATATTATATAGCTGAAGAGTTTGTTTGTTTGTAGGGTAGGTAGGTAGATAGCCAGTTGACGGGAGCGAAGCCGCAGGTGTCAGCTAGTTAAGTGATATAATGTTTTAGTATGAACGTGGATAGGATTTTGCTATTGTCTTGGTGAGATTAAGCACGCGTTTCTTAACCTCACAGTTTATTTTGATAACAAAATCGGTTTTTAGTGTTGTGTCTGTTGTTTTGTGTTGTCTGGTGGAGGAATCTTGTGTTCAGGTTTGTATCTGAAGCTATTTAGGCACTCATTTCCTTAGGAAATGAGTGCCGAAGAACCCCCTGATGGGGGTGGAGGGACACCTCCAGATATCCATTTTATGGAGTGCTCTCAGAACTCCGACGATGGTCGCAAAAGACCCGAAATTAGAAAGCGTCCCAGAGAATCAGAGATTCTGGTTGACGCAAAAAGAAACAAGCCACCATCTGACTCAATCCAATCCGTGTTCACAAAGCCGGGTTTTGAGAGCGACTCAAAGATCCTGTATAGTGAGAGCGACAGGGCACCTTTCACTGTTTTTATTTCTAGAGTGGAAACGGACCCAAAGCAAGGCCTAACCTTAAACTCTCTAAAGTTCGCCCAATTTGTACACAACAAAGGCTTTAAGGGTATAATTCAAGGCAGTGTGAAGTCTCTGGGTCGTAACAGGATGTCCATCGATTTTGCCTCATTTAACGATGCCAATAACTTCGTCAACAACACTGTTTTAAGTGATAATAAATATGTGGCAAGCATCCCACGCTTTCATGTAACCCGCATGGGAGTTGTTAGGGATATTCCCACTGACTGGACCCTGGAGGAATTAGTTAATGGTCTGGAAACCCCTCATAATTGCGGTGAAGTCATTAGGGCCAGGCGACTTAACTTTAAAAATAAAAAAGAGGACACAGTAACTTGGTCTCCGTCTTCAACTGTAGTGCTTACATTCTCTGGCCAAGTACTCCCGGAGAAAGTTTACTGTTACAATGCTTCCCTTCCTGTCTCTTTTTATCACCTTCCAACAATTCAATGTCGTAACTGCTTGCGTTTTGGCCATATTAGCTCGCAATGTAGGTCTAACCCTCGATGTTACCGTTGTGCTCAACCTCACCCCGGTGATAGCTGTAAGGTTCCTGACTCACATGTCACATGTATTTTGTGTTATGGTGGAACCCATAAGGCTACGGATGACAAGTGCCCCGAACATTCAAGGCAAAAGTCTATCAAAATGGTCATGTCCCAGGAAAACCTTAGTTACCGAGAGGCTTCAGTGAGATTCCCACATCCAAAAAAACTTTATTCAAATGTAACAGCAGGTCCCTCCCAAGCCAAACCATCTCAAGCTCCTCCTTTTGAATCCCTTCTCTTCTCACCCCCTGTCTTTTCTCCTACTTCTTCTCCATATTCATCCCCTGTTAAAACATCATACTCTAAGACGGTTTATCGCTCGCCTAAGCCTAGAGCAGAGTTGGGTAAGTCATATGACACCCAAGCCCATAGGTCAATGATTTATAATCCTAATTCTTCTCAGCCTAATGGCTGTGCTCTCAACCCTCCTTGTGAAGAAACTACTCCCCTTCCCACTCCTAATGACAACCTAATAGAGCTCCTGACATGCTCTCTGATTAATATTTTATCTAAATTTAGTGACTCATTACCGCACAATGTCGTTATATTAGTTGAACAACTGCTCAAATCCTGGACTCGCCAAAATGGAGGAAAAAATTCTTCAGTGGAACTGTAGATCCATTCGTAGAAAAAAACACGATTTAATTTATTTAATAAATCGGTATAAACCCGTCGTCTTTGCTGTTTCGGAGACGTGGCTCAGTCCCGGATCTCCCTTTAGGGTTCCTGGATTTTCGTGTCTTCGGGACGATAGAGATGACGGATGGGCGGGTTGCGCCCTTATGGTTAGCAGATCTATCACTTTTTCCGAAATCCCTCTCCCCCGTCATGATCCTGGTCTACATGTAGTTGCAGTAAGAGCCAAGGACATATCCTATGTATCTGCCTATATTCCTCACCCCAACGCTAATCTTTTGTCTGAGTTTAACTCTATACTCTCTTCTATTCCATCCCCCTTGATTGTGTTAGGTGATTTTAATTGCCGTCACTCTCTTTGGGGCTCTCACTGTAATGACCCCGCTTCCAGTTTTATGTTAGACCTTTTAGATGACCGCAACCTTTGCATTCTTAATGATGGATCTGCTACCCGTAGGGTTTCCCCTACCCAAAATATTAGTGTTCCAGACCTTACTTTCTGTTCTCCTTCCTTAGTTTCAACAGCTTCCTGGTCTGTTCTCCCTAATTCTTTCGGTAGTGATCATTTTCCTATACTTATTTCATTTCCTAGTTCTCATCCTCGTTCTCCTCCAATCCAACCTCTACAAAAATATCGCCTTCCCCAAGCCGACTGGCCTAAGTTCTCGTCCCATCTGGACTCTGAACTCCAAAACTTTCCCCAAATAAATCCTTCCAACTCCCTTGCCCTCTACAACGATTTCGTTGAATGCTTGATAAAAGCGGCCGACCTTTCAATACCCCTGAAGAACTCCGCCCGTCACTTATTACCTTCTCCACCTTGGTGGGATGCTGAGTGCACGGATAGCGTTCGCAAACGCAAGGTAGCTGAGAACACTTTCTCCTCTAGTCTAAACATGACTGATTATTTGAATTGTAAAAAGACTTCTGCAAATACACGTAGGTTATTGGCAAAAAAGAAAAGAAGTGGTTGGCTCAAATTTTGTGAGTCTCTTTCTCCACGTTCCCCAGTTTCCCTTGTGTGGAAAAAAATAAAAATCTACCGCAAAGCTTGTGATCAGCCTCCTGACATTTCGACCAACGACACAAGTTCCTGGTTGGAAGACTTCATAATTAAATTAGCCCCCCCCTTTGTTCCTAATTTTGATTGCCTTCCCACTATAAATCCTTCTTCGCCCTCTTCCTCTGATAGATTTGATGACCCATTCTCTTATTCAGAATTGACATGTGCCTTGGATCACCTCCGTGATTCTGCTCCGGGTGTCGATGGTATCCCCTACTCCTTCATTTCCAAATCTTCTTCTAACTGTAAACTACTCTTCCTCAACCTAATAAATTCCTTTTTCTATACAGGCCAAGTTCCAGAGTCATGGAAATCCCAAATCATTATCCCAATATTGAAACCTGGAAAAGACCCAAAAGACTCAGCTTCGTATCGCCCTATCGCACTATCTTCCGTCTTGTCTAAAATCATGGAGAACCTTATCAAGAACCGGCTTGAATGGATCTTAGAAACCAAAGGCATTTTATCCAGATCTCAGTTCGGTTTTCGAAGGGGTATGGGCACTCTGGATAGCCTTAGCATTTTCTTTTCTGATGTCCGCATTGCTTTTTCCAAAAATGAAAGCGTTCTTGGTGTTTTCCTAGACATAGCTTCAGCCTACGATAATGTCCAACTTCCAATACTCAGGCAAAAGCTGCTACAGCTGAGTATCCCTGTGAGGATGGTCAACATCATCTGTAATCTCCTTATGTCCCGCTCTATTTCAGTTCGCCTTCAAAACTCCCTTTCTCCAAGCCGTCTAGTGTGGAAGGGCCTACCTCAGGGGTCGGTCTTAAGCCCAATTCTTTATAATCTATACACTTATGATTTAGAGTCTTCAGTTAGCTGCTTCTGTAAAATTTTACAATATGCCGACGACATTGCTCTCTACTGTAGTTCAGCCTCCTTCTCTGATTCTGCATCTCGCTTAAATTCTGCCCTTCACTATTTAAATCAATGGTTGACTGACCACGGCCTAAGCCTGTCAGTCCCCAAGTGTAATGCTGTTGTCTTTTCCCGCAAACGTAATATTCCCCCGATAAACCTTTTAGTTGAAAATGAACCCATTTTGATTCATGACAAAGTTAAATTTCTTGGCCTTATTCTTGACTCAAGATTATCTGGTTACCATCATTTGGACTACATTTCCAAAAAATGTGAAAAAGGCATTAATGTCCTGCGTGCCCTCTCTGGAGTACGCTGGGGAGCTCATCCAACTTCCCAGAAAATCTTATACAATGCCATAGTTCGTAGTCACTTTGACTATGGAAGCTTTCTCCTGGAACCGTGCAACAAAATAGCCCTCTGCAAACTTGAAAAGATCCAATCCAAGTGCTTGCGCATTATCACGGGAGCTATGAAATGCTCACCTATTAATGCCCTTCAGGTAGAATGTTTAGAGCCCCCACTTCACCTTCGTAGACAATTTATCTGTGATAGGTTTTTTTATAAAGTCATCCAGAACAAATCTCATCCCCTTCTCCCCCTTATTCGTACTCTTTGTGAGTTAATCCCAACGTCCCCCTATTGGACCCATAAAAATCCTCCTCTACTTGTTATTAGCTTTAGGAAATTTAATAATATGCACATTTCTTTAGTCCAATCAAAAACGGACCCTCTATTTGAAGTAGATTTTGACTCCTTACTATTCCAACCAAAAATTATTCTTAACTTTAGTATCTCTAAACATGACCCTGCAGCCAATGATAAACTCAACAGAATTCTAGCTGAGGACTGGCACGATTGGCTCACGGTATTTACTGACGCTTCTAAGTTGTCAGATGATAGCAATGTCGGTTCTGCTGTGTGGATCCCAAAATACAAAATTATCTTAAATGTTCGTAGTTCTCCATTTGGCTCTGTTTATACTGGGGAAGCAATAGCTCTCCTGGAAGCAGTTTCCTACATTGAATCGCATGGACTCAACAAATCCCTAATTCTCTCGGATTCTCTAAGCTGCCTTCAGGATTTATTAAAGTCGCCTTTCCGTTCTCGTCACAATTTTTCTCTTGTTTTGCAGATAAAACAACTTCTTTATAGATGCCACTGTTTAGGTATAGAGATTGCCCTGGCTTGGATCCCTAGTCATTCTGGAATCATTGGTAACGAGAATGCGGACTCGATTGCCAAGTCGGCTACTCGGAATGGGATCGAATCACGTCCATCTTGTTATCCCCGTGATTTGCGCTGTCTTGCTAAACCAGAGATGATGAAGAGCTGGAATACCCATTGGCAAAACTCACGTTTATTGAAGGGAAAATTTTATGGCTCGATTCAACCATATATTCCTTCTAAATGTTGGTTCAGCAAACTTAAATTTTCAAATAAATCAGCTACCTCCGTTATAATTCGACTCCGACTTGGGTTTGTTTGCACTCCTGTCTTTCTGGCCAAAATACACGTGAGAGACAATTCTTTGTGTGAATGCGGTCTAGCGGAAGGTACTCTGGAGCACTTATTTTTTTCCTGTCCTCGTTTAACTATTCCCCTTTACGACTTGCTCCCTGATAACATTCCTCGCCCAATTAACATCCCGTTTCTATTGACTTTAGTCCATACCCCCGCAGTAAAAATTATTTATAGATTTATTAATATTAACAAAATCCAACTGTAGCTAGTATTTCTATTTATGTATTATATACTTGAAGTTTTAACATTTATTTTGTGCTGTCCTATATGTTTTAACCAAAATTGTTTTGTCCCTTTTTAGCATGGTGAACAATGGAGGTCATCGCTACAAACACTGATCAATAGTTATATGACAGTATCCTTAATTTTAAACCGACTATTTTCATCTACCTTGACATTGGCAAAATCATCGAATATTCATCGATGGAGCTATAAACATAAAAAATTGAATTGAATTGATTGAACGTGGATAGCCATAAGAGGAGGGAAAGACCGTAGAAACGATTCGAGAACTGTGTGAAAAACGATTTGTTCGTTCCAGTTCCTTCCAGTGACTACCAAGCTCAATTTACATTGCGAATTTTTGCAACAGAATTGTTCATAGCATAATGAACTTTATGTCAATTGTGTAACGTACAAACTAAATACGAGCCAGTAGCTACGGGATTCTCGAGGATGCGCGAGAATTTCGCGGCAGACGCGCGATCGCTGTTTTTGCTCGTATTTAGTTGTACAATTTCGTTGCACAAAATCGCTTCAATTCCATTCCGCGGCAAAGTAAATTGAGCCTAACTGTCAAGTATGGAAGATTCCAAATAAATTGTGTCAAGAGAGTGAGCATATTTTTAGTAACTTACATTTTGACTACTACCTTACCTTGCTTAATCTACAATCTAAGTATATATTGAGACAAATTTTAACAACCTAATACGATTTTCAGCAGTTTGATGGTGGGTCACCTACGTGTTTTTGCGCATCTACTGCCAGTCGAAGTGACAGAAGTTTAAAATTTTGATTATTTATGCTCATTTTGCCAATTCTTCCGGAAACAGACTTTTTTTTTACATCAGAATATTCTGTTTTTATTAATACCATCCCAAAAGTGCTATCAATTAAACATTAATCATTCACCCTTGCTCATTCAAGACAACCGTAACAAAACCATATTGTGCTGCCCACCCTGAAGAAACGTCAGCTTGAAGGTCGAGACTGATCGCTCTCTTGGGACAACTGTCGAGTGACCATTCTGTTCTTGTATGCTTATATTAGCTACTCTATTGGGAATTCTGTTTGCTTTCTTATTTATAGTATATAGTAGATGTCATGGTGGCCCAGTAGCTAAGACGTGTCGTGCTTGAGGTCGTGGGTTCAAATCCGGACAAGTACTAATGTGACTTTTCAATTCTTATGATGTGAACATCGCTGATAACGGTGAAAGAAAACATCGTGAGGAAACATGGCCTTAAAGATATTAGCATTGAGCAAGCGTGGTGATCGGGATCGGTTAATATGTCGACGCCTGGGGGAGGCCTATGTCCAGCAGTGGACTTCTATCTCCTGAAATGATGATAATGAAGCGTGCTGATTAATACTATCACTCATACCATCTCTGTACTTTTGCCCTGCAGTGAAAAAGTAACAGGCCGGTGTAATATCACTATTTATGGTAGATCTGGCGCCTATTCCAACGATGTATTTTGGGGTCGGGCTTAGTCTATCCAGTTGAATACTGATAATAAAGTATCTTATGAACTATGCCTGACTATAAAATCTATACTTTTGCCAAATTTCATCAAATCAAATCAAATCAAAATGTTTATAATTTGCCAGAAATACAAAGTTTTGAAGGGAAGATGTTAAAGCCTAAAAGTGACTGTATTCTGCCTGCAAGCAAGCGTGCAAATTATTTATAAAAAAATTAAATCATTAAATTAAAAAGAAACCATAACAACATTTATGCATTCCAAAAAGTAAATTACAGTTGTCTATATAAGTAAAGTTACCAAAAAAAAAATGAAATAATATTTAAGAAATAACATAACAAAACAAATGTCAAAAGTTAAAAAAGAACCATAAAATAAATTAAAATGTCAAAAATTATAAAAAAATCTATAAATTAAATTAAAATGTCAAAAATTATATTTAAAAAAAAACTATGAAATAAATTAAAATGTCAAAACTAGAATCTTAATATTTTTACAAAATACTGACATTATTATTTATTCATTAAACCATTATTTCCATGTTCCATAAATTCCCCAACACTATAAAAACAACACTTTAGTAGCCACTCTGTCAATTTTCTTTTAAATAAATTACCCTGTAAAAATTTCAATTCATTTGGTAAGTTATTATAGATTAATATACACATATTTTTTCATCCAGATCCGTTCAGCCGTTCTGGCGTGATTGAGTAACAAATATCCAAACTTTCGCATTTATAATGTTACTAAGGTCTGTGTCTTGTTTGATATGGAGGGAATTGGAGATAATTTTATTTTCCTTATACCTCCACTTTTATTTTCTAATTGATTTCATTGAGGGTTCCAATATAGTTGTATCGTTTCGCCGAGACTCGAAGAGATTCATTGCCTCGATGGTTGCTTTTCTAGTAATTGTCTCTGTTAATTATTGCCTTCAAGATTGGCTGTGGTTTGCAATAGTGTGGCGGGCTTGTCTATCTAACCCCCACAATCCACTACTGGGTAAACCGTTGATCAGAATGTTAATTAAACTTCAATTAATTAACAAAATTCCATTAACGAAGATTATAAAAGAAGACGAAGGTAACGTGCCTACCTGCTTATGTAATAATGTTTTTTATGTCTTGTCATTGATAGGTTTCAAAGTCTATCAATTGGGAAATTCTGTACAGTCAAAGGCAAAAATATTTATATAGTTAACAAATATAAATACGTTTTATTTTCAAAATTTTTGACTAACATTTTGAAATGTTACTCTCACCATAATTTTGTAAGATAGTGCTTAAGTTGGACACTTGGCAGATACGGTACATTAGTACACTAATTCATAATAAGTACAATAGAGACATAATTAACCCATTGTTTGTGACTGCACGAGAACAGAATCTTGCATTGTCGCACATATATACACATAGAGAAAACTTTATAGAAAAAAAATGGTACAGTTTTTTAAACGTACATAGTTAAGATGACTGTGATCGTAAGTACCAACATATTGTTGTAACAATTTAAAACTAAATATTATCTAAGTAATCTTCTGCCCAGGGCTTGATAACAACTTTTACGGCGTCATTCAAAGATTAATTTGGGGCTAATTCCAATGGGATTTCCCAAAATATTGTCTTTCATATCTTTGGGAAAAGCCTAATTATATTATCAAAAGATCTTTAGGTATGAATCAGTGAGATAACTCCCAAGGATTCACTCGATATTTTTACTTTTTTTAATTCATGATCTATTGA
The DNA here is from genome assembly GCA_964057195.1 of Orthosia cruda. Lineage (NCBI taxonomy): Eukaryota > Metazoa > Arthropoda > Insecta > Lepidoptera > Noctuidae > Orthosia > Orthosia cruda. The sequence continues at coordinate 652,869 of OZ059845.1, read as the reverse complement.
ATTAATATTAGACTTCTATGTTCTAATTTGGATCAGTTTGTTGATACTTTTCAAATAACCTTAACACATCGTCTTCTGAGATTTAACACTATACCAAAGGTCTGGCCTTTTCTTTGGCCAGAGAATCAGCATTGCCATCCAACGTGGCAATGCTACCAGCGTTCTGGGCACGTTTCCCACTGACATCGATGTGCACGAATTTCTTGATGTACAATGAGCTCTATTCCGTCTTCCTTTTGTATTTGTATATAGGTTCCTTTTTTGAATATTCAATTGTATATAGGTTAATAATATATACAAAACTTTATTGCTATAACACACTATAGGCCTACATCTACAATTTAACGCCAAAAATAAAGCAATAACGGGCAATCAAATCTGTAATAATGTTTCAGAAAAGTTCAGGCGATCGCAAATCGCAGCTTTAAGTTAGGATAAAATGTTCTTAAATTCACCAACCACTATAAAAGTAGTTCATTAGTAAAACGTGACATAAATAGCATGAATAAAATGTATACAGTAAAGCTAATCTAAGTATCAGGTGGTGGCAACGTGATACCTACAGCGCTGTAGCCAAACTTTTGTTCCATATCTGTCATTGCTGTAACTAAAGGGCAGACATCACAGACATGGCTCTAATCTAAATAATCATGGATATCAGTTTAATGTTAATAATCAGTTGAATCCAGTTCATTTTATAATAGTTTCCTTTTTCTTTTCTATTTCTTTTCTTTTTCTATATTTCATTCGGGCTCGTACTCTACTCTAGGCTTTTCGCCTGTATTGTGGATGCGTTTACAGACAATTAAATTCAAATACACAATCACGCGAAACAACTATCTCTTCCGTGCGGGAATCGAACTCGCGACACACAGCGCAGCAACCGATCACTCATCCACTACGCCTACCGTGGCAACCTATGAGGTTTAGGTTACGCCACACATGTGCCAAAATGAATCTGTGAATAGGTGACCATCCACTACATACCATTGCGTACTAAATCGCGGATAAATTTGAAAGAGAGTTACCGCGACCCTGGCTCAAGCAACTGAAGGAACACTGGTGGGGTTTTAGTCAGTGAAAGTCTGACACACCCTCCCGCTTCACCCAGAGCTGGAGAAGTCATTGGATGATTTCCCACCACAAAAAAGACGCCTCCGTATTGCGGAAAACACGTTAAGCTGTTAGTCCCCCCGGCTGCCATTCGTATGTCTTACACAGTCGTTTCGGGTAGTCAGACGCCTGAATCGCGATATTCTGGCAACCAGGCTTACCAAAGGGTAGGTACTAAAGGGATCCGAGTTACTATTATTAAATAAATAGATTGTTGAGGTCAGATAGGCAGTCACCCCCTGTAAACTAGTGGATCTGTGAGCTGTAGCCTGTAGTCCTCGCGAGCTTGTCTTATTGATTTTTTTGTTGATTCAGTTTTTTGAAATTTTAAATTTTTACATTTTTCTAAATTTAAAAAAAGAAATCGACGAAAAAATCCATATAGTTATCGAAACTGGTCACAAAATTTCACGAGTATCGGTTGAGAAATGCGACCTTTAGAGGAGAACAGCCGGGCATCCGGACTTGCGAAAGAATTTTTGCCCAAGCTGAAGCGGAGAAGCTTCATGCTCGTTCGGTCAAAAACTAGTACACAGTTGCAGTCAGTTAGTCTGGAAGCCAACCCCTACCGCATAGAGTATGCCAACATTACCGGGACTACGCAAGCGAAGTTGATTCCATGGAAGCCATTCTATCACCCAGTTACACAGAGTAAAATCCTGGTTGCATATTTTGGGGTACAGAGGACTGGATAAGGAAGAAGGACAGAAGTGTTCTGTCCTCTGTGCCCTAAAACATCCGATGACGTCGTGGAAGGGGTGGAAGTGGCTAAGTTTAGGGTCAATCAAATTTGAACGGCCGCCATTCCAGCTACACGGAGAAGAAGAACAGTCCTAGTTTAGTTAGGCAGCTATTGTAACTGCCCAACACGTTCGCAAATGACTCTTAATCGTCACTATTATAACGACGCCATAAGCAATTATACTGTTGTCACGTATACAAAACCTTAAAGACATTATTGTACAATAATATCATTAATATATATCATTAATATTTTGTGTACGTGACTTCGACTAACGACTTCTGCGGTTAGCGGCTATTTCTGGAGACCTATATTTTAATAATTTGCCGATAAAGGGTCATTAGCATTACTGTAGTAAAGATTAATTAAAAAACGATATTTCTTACTTATGTGATTGTGTGATAACGCAAACTAGAAGAAACAATGGGGACACGAAGAGCACAGCATTGTTATTATTTTAGGTAATTAGCTATATACCTACCGAAAAAAGTTACGCAACTGTCTGGTTATGGCAATTTCAAGTGGCAGTGGCTAAGAACACAAGAGAGCAAGTACCAATGTGACATTTTCACAGGTTTATCTTGCACATCGCTGACAACGGTGAAGGAAAACGTCGTGAGGAATCCTGGACCTATAGTTTGAAATCGCCAACCAACATTGAGTAAATGCTCGTACCTTCTCTTTATGAGAAGAGGCCTTTGCCCTGCAGTGGAACCGTTAAGAGTTGGTATCATGGCAATTTCTGACGGTGTATTGATTTGAACTTCTCAGGTTCAAAGGTTGTCAAAGGTTTGCTGCAAGAAAACTCCATTTGGAATTAAGCTCGCCTTTGTACAAAAAATTGTTTACACTTTCTGTGAATGTATTGCTTTGTTGTACAATAAAGAATTAAGACATCAATCAAATCAAATCAAAATACTTTATTTCAACTAAACCATTTAAAGGTAGATGATACCTTTCAAATCTTAAACAAAAGATGAATCTAGATCCACATTCGCTAGCGATGGCAAGCCTGTCTCTATGGAGAAGAAGTACAAGAAACTCCACGGACACTCTTTTTCATCAGTTTTAATTACAAGTATTTAGTTACATCATTCTTGTTGGAAAAATACATGTATGTGAGATCTATTTAAAAAGACGTCCACGTAAAAGCGTCTAGAGTAAAACAAACAATTCAAAAATACAATAAGTAATTAAAAACTTATAATATGCCTGCCTGCATAGTGTGCGTTATAAACAGGTTTTTAACTTTCGACTCTTACAGTTCTAGAATGTGTGGCGGTATTTTATTGTAACATTTTATATCCAGTCTGAAACCTGGTTGAATTATTTGATCCCTATTTCTAGTAACGTAATTATGTCTGTCGTTTTTGCTAAAAATATGTAAATTCTTTCTCACGTACCTACATGATAATTATCATAAATATATTGACAAGGTACCGTCATGATATTAATGTCCCTTAGAGAATCGTGCCGGCATAGATTTTATATGGCTTTGATGGATCGTTTTTGCATAATTCAAATTAAATTAGACCAGCCTCGCGGTTACACATCGGTAAATTTACTATTTTTTCTAACAGCATAAGCTGCCGAACTTAGCCACCCTGCAAGTGATTTAAATGAGGACCCCATTGTAACCTTGAGTCTAGCATGATTCCCTGGAAAACCCCGGACACTAAGAGAGAGGTATTACAGTACAAGACATTTAACTTTGCTTCTAAGGTAATAATTAATAAGGTAAAGGCCTGTGTTGTAACAGTAGTAGGTACGTAAGTTGTGGAACTATTAAAATTGCGTATCTAACTTATAAATTTACGCAATAGATCGCCAACTCTTTCATTACGTGCTATACGTTGTCTAGCAAACGAATTAAAAAAAAGAGCTGTGTATTAGGAACTTCATCCGCTTGTGATTGAAAATCTGAGTTTTAACATTCATCTGTATGCAGCCTTGCTTCATCTTCCACAACATGATATCGCCCACAACTAGGCCTGTCTTTTCTTGTGCCAAATCCCACGTTTCTGTCCCAGCCTTATCCAGGTTCTACCCGCGATGGTAACAATATCGTCAGCGTCTATATCATGCTTTAGGACCCATGGAAAACAAAAAATAAAAACCGGTCAAGTGCGAGTCGGAATTGCGCACCGAAGGTTCCGTTCAAACGTCAGCTTAAAGGTATTATACACCTCAGTATTTGATATGAATTTCAATTTAATACCTCTACGCATTCATGAGGAAAGGAGTGAGTTTAAAATTAATACAAATATTTTCATTTTATGATGTTACTTAGAATTTACGGTTTTCGCAATTATTCCATTATCTATACGTTGCTTCGTATCAAATTTCAAGATTCTGAGTTCCCTGTAGGTTTTTATTCCCTTGAGAGTGTCGAAAATTTGCGGCATAAACGGCTGTATCTTTTGATTGCGTTGGATTAGAAGTTTTTGATTTTTTCACAGCTTTAAGGGACAGTAGACCTGAGTAATTGATATAAATTTCAGCTTGATACCTCCACGCGTTCCTGAGAAAAAGGGTCTTGACAGACAGACAGACGGAAGGACATCAAAGTGATCCTATAAGGGTCCCGCTTTTTCCTTTCGAGGTACGGACCCCTAAAAAGTGAGACAAGACTCTGTGCCAACAAGGGAAAATAGAAAGACTTCTCGAGGACTTTCAATAACACAACACAACAACAACGTACACACGTGGTTGCGGGAATGCGCTGGATGCGAGACGCAAGGGGAGGCACATATCCAGCAGTGGACGTTTTATGGCAGAAATGATGATGATTATGACAGGAAAATTACAGTTTCCCTCGTTCCTTCATTCCCATAAAGAGGTACTCTGGTGACCAAAATAATCGTTAATTGAGTATTTGGAATGAAGTTAAATCACGTCGCGTTAATGTCAGTTTAATGGAAAATTAATGGCTATTTCTATAAAGAAAATCGTTTGTTTTGATCGATTGGTACGCGATGTGCAGCTAGTCACGTACGCAAACCTAATTAGTGGACAGAACAGCACAGCGCAGAAGATCCACCACGTCTTCTTCTAAGTTACCCCACCGATAGCCTTGTTCTCTACCGTCCATCAAGCTGTACTCACTGCAGCTGTGCTTTAGCAGTGCTGCTAAAACATTTAAGTTATTTTTCGAAGACCTTATAAGCAAGAAGTCTACCTTGGCTCACACGCAAAAAAAAGCTAAATTTTTCGATGTTTTACTTTTAGATAGGATCTAAATAACTTTTGTAATAACTAAGCGCAACTTTCAAAAAATCGCGCATTGTTCACACCGTTCGATAGGAAGAGATGCGTTTCTTCTGTTGCATGTCTGTACAATGTCAATATGAATGGCAGGTAGGCCTAATTGTTAATTAATGATTAAATAATTGGCATCAATCTTGACGGCGTCGGGGAGGAAAATGCTTAACATTCCTACTGCCGAGTGTCAATTTTAAGGTAATCCTATGGCAGTACCACCAATCTTTCGCTTGTGTACCATAAGATTGGCTGTATTTTTCGGGTTGGTTCCTGGGCAGCTGGGTCCATTTTTATTTTGTTCTTTGATGAACGTGTACCTGCAGACGCAGCGTTGGAAGGCCTCACTCTAGCTAAGTTGGTCGATGACCTGGTTAAGGCTGCGGGTATCTGCTGGATGCGGGACGCACATGACCGATATAATGTTGCGACCCTTTGGGGTGATACGTCGTCAGCAGTCTTTCGGTTGAAATCAAAGACAAAGACAAAGACAAAGACAAAGATATTTTATTTCAACTAGGCCACAAAGCGGCACTTTTGAACGTTAGAATACATTAAAATTTACAGGGAATAAAAATTGATTCTACCGTGCATTCGGAAAGTAGCTTGTTATGGAGAAGAACGCACAAGAAACTCCATACTTACTCTTTTAAAAAAATATATGTTTTTTTTACAAAATTTAGGTACATAAGTACATACATTAATATGTGTGAGGACAATGCACCCAGAATCACTACATACTATACTACGTACAAAGTATTAAAAGTACTCACACATGTACTGTGCAGTTACATAATAAGCACTAGAAAAACACTAGCATCCGAAGCAGTTAAGTTAAGACCAATCCCAACTGACGGCGCCCGTTCACGAACATGACGCATGAATCGGCACCACCCAGCTCAACCATCATGAAGGGAACCGAATGATCCAACACACACGCCACCATCAGAGAGACATTTGAGAGAGCATGACACACTCAACTGCCAGGGCAGTGAATATGATATTATCAAAATATCTCCATAAACAAAAAATCATGTTTTCAAGTTACGTAATTATACTTTTTGGTACAAGTCGGATCAAAGACTTTTATTTTTTGTTATCTGGCGGAGACTTTAGTTTAGTTCGATACGCGAGAAGAAGACTAAAAAGGCAAACATTTTATTTCATGGCTTTTTTAGCTTGTATAAGCAATCATCACCTGTATCTATGTACCGTACTTATAATAAATAGGGTGACCAACTCGGATGTAATGTACAATTTTAAATGAGGATTGTTTTTATATTATTTGTAGTTAATTTCCCACAATTTGTATTATTCAGGCTTTTGTATGATGCTAAACATTGCCAAACCTTCACTATTTGCCGCCTAAAAAGGCTTGTTATCGTGTTTTTATGAAAATTTCGACTAAAAATTTTCTAAACTTGAAGTATCCCATTGATAAAGTAACACTTATTCTGCTAGTAGTGTCCAAGATTGATCTTGACACATCCCTTAAGATAATTCCGCAAAAAAAACATCAAGGTCTGTCAAATCAAGCAAGTTTGAGTCTGTTTTGATTGAATGTCTAAAAACATTCTACTGAAACTTATAATTGTGTATCTTGAATAACTCTTGAAGTTAATGCAATGGTTATGGTTTTAAAACCCATACATAATAAACTAGAACAATGGATTTTAAGTAGCCCTGTGAAAAGTTTGTACTCAAATTGGAATGCTGGGCAAGAAACTATAATATATCCGAGTAGGCCACCCCACCCAATATTTTTCCATTCGTCTCTTGCAAGAACTTTCTAGGTCGGTACACAGCATGAAAGTAAATATGACAGATACATAGGTACCTACCTCATCTTTCTTCTTATTCTACTTATATTATAATTAATTGCAGGATGGATGGATGGATGTTTGTTAACTACTCAATCACACCAGAACGGCTTAACGGATCTGGATGCAATTTGGCACAGAGCTATATTACAGTCTGGCATAGAATGTAGGCTAGTTTTTACCCGGGTATTATGTTCCCCTGGGACGATAAAACACTTTAAATGCGGGCGAACCCGCTGGCTGAAGCTTATTTACCAAAAACAAATAAATTTTAAATATTCTGTGACGTTTGCAAGTCTGCGACCCGTTCTGCCCGTCCCTCGATTGTCTGAAAACAGCTGAAGTAAAACAAACGATAATAATTAACGTTTAGTATAAACACAGTTACACGTGGAAGTGCTGAATTAATTGTGGCGTATCATGTACATATGTGGTGTGTTACAGTGACAGGTGGAGCGGGCGAGGAGCTACACAAGCGACAGCGGTTTCAAAGTCTACTTAGTTGAACTAGTGATAAGCGTAGAGTGGATACGAGCAAAGTGGGGTGACAAATGGAGCACATGAAGGCAGCACATCTGGACAGATGCTTCTGCGGCAATGGGGTCTTAAAACAAGCGTAGACACTGCACTTTCCACCTACAAGATGACACTGTTTAGTAAGTAAATATTGATTTGCTTATAATGAGGTAAATAGTCCATTATTACAATAACAGAAATGATTTAAAACTTAAGGTTAGTATTCGCTACGATCTTTTGAAGCCGTAAAACCTTGCCAAGAATCTGAATCTGTTGGTAGCAAAGAACCCGCTTATAGACGAACTTCGTTGTGGACGAATATCGCTCTCCTGTGTCTCAGACCGCAGCCTTATGAAAACCCCACAAAGAGGTTCCACACAATTAAAATTGACAAAACATTGTGTAAATGGATAATGGAGGTACAGGTGTTGTTTTGCACACTTGTATTTAAGTACCTATCTACCTAAATATGAAAAACATATTTTACTCTTTTTTTTATTATTGAATACAAGAACCCGCTAGAACAGGCTCACATTTTAACCGATTTCCCATAAAGGAAGAGGTTCTATGTTGATTGTGAGACTATACCTCTTGAGGTGGTCACCAAGTCAGAATCTGATGATGGGTTCTCAAGGAAAAAGAAGGAACTTCTAAGATATTATAGGCATACAAGTAATGATTTTGGTATTTTCATCAACAATGCAATCAATCATTTGTAATCAGAAAGAACGAATATTTAACTGACTATGCTAAAGCAAATACTTATAAATAAATGGTACTGATGACAATGGCACCATCGAACTGATCTGATGATGAAGCTGGAAGGTAGGGCTGGAACTCAGTAATAAAACAATGTATCTTAGTCGTGTTTGGGCTTATTGGAATCGTCATGATATGTACTTCGGCTATCCTTTATTTGTGACATTACCATTTATTTTCATGTTTATTGACTTTTCACCTTTTTTTTTATTTGACTTGTACCTCGACTTATATCTATTTTACAATTTATTCTGTGCCATCATAATTAAAATGACAGTTTAAAACTTAAGTAAAATGAATCAAAATTATATTACCTAAACCTTATGCTATGTATTTATTAGATACTATTTTAAATTGCTGTGCACGACGTATTGACATATTGTATTTTGTTTTATTTTATTTTGTTGACATTGCTATTTTTATCTTAGTTTTTAATTGAAATACCATTTTTTCTTGTTTTATTTCACTTTTATCTAAACTTTAATTGAAATTAATCTTTTTATAATTGTTATTCTGAAGTATCATTTAATTACATTTTTAAATGTAATTAAATGATACTTATGTATTTTAATGGAAGCTTTAGCTTCCATTGTAATTTATCAGTTACATTAATTAATTTATAATAAGCTAGGTATTAATTTCGCTAATATATTGCTGTGCCCGACAGGGTCCATGTGAACTATACTACTGTTATAAGATCTTTGTTATACACATGTGATATGCAATAAAGAATTGAATTGAATTAAATGAATCAGCTTACATGGTAAATTAAGGAACTAACCAAAACAAAAAATGAGAAAAACATAACTTTTTTACAAAAACATGGAACCGTCTTACAAAACAAAATTTTTCAATGTGAAAATAACTTTCTTTGCCGTGTCGGTGTTGAAGAACAAAAAAAAAGTAGGTACCGAAGACTCCGACTTCAGAAAAGAAAGTTATTTTTCACTTTGTAGTGTTTTGTTTTGGAAGTCGGTTTAATATTTTTGTTAAAAAGTCTTTTACCCGACTACGGTGAAGCTAAGAAAGGGAAGGGAAGGGAAGGGTTAGGTTAGTCTATGTATGTATGTACCTATGTACATACATAGACTACACATATATAGATCCTCCGTAGCGCCTTAACAATTCATTCGATTTTGATGAATAAGGTGTCAATCGCTTCGCTATTATGGCCCGGGTAACAAAGGCTAAAAAAAATACCGTAGTTGGGTTACAGTTTTTAATAACTTTTTTTCTACAGTATTCTTAAGCTAAGAAAAGCCGGCACAATAAATATAATGTTGGTAGGTCATCAGTCTAGTACTTATCAATATGTTATTTATTACGGGGCCTACATACCCTTTATAAGTGCCGTAAAACGGTAACTTTCTAAAGCATGCTTAGTAACGGCTAGGTTAGAAGGTTTGAAAAAAATATATATTTATTATTAATTCATGTACATAATTTTGAACACAAGGTTTTTTCGTGTAATAAAGAGTTTTGCTTTAAAAAAATATCGTGTTTCCATTCCATTCGCATTGTAGTTTTGTATTTGGAAGTCGGTAGTATATTTTTTGCAAAAAAGTTTTTTTTTATTTTTCACTTTTTAGTTAGTACCTACCTAATAGGCAAGTTAGTAAGGTAACTATAACGCCAGAATAGATTTCATGAACGTTGAACATAACCGGTGAAATGAGAGATCTGCGTACTCCTTAAGAGCTTAGTAGCGTGATGTTATGTTATGAAATGGTATAAACAATAAACATGTATGCGATTGCAGCAATCCCGAGAGATTTGCCGTTATTTATTGAAGAGTTATGTTGTATATCTCCGAAGTTCTTCATCAGATCTTCACCAAATTAAAATGGGAGCAATTACGAAACATACTTTTTCAAACAAAATAAGAATTTTCAGAATCGGTCCACAATTGACGGAGATATCGGTGAACATACACAAAAAAAAACAAACATGATGTCGAACATAGAACCTCCTCCTTTTTGGGAAGTCGGTTAAAAACGACTTGGATGTTTAAAAATATTTTTACACAGAAAAATTGATAGCTGGAATTTCTTCATAACTAACATAGCATAAGTAAATCAAATAATATTTTGCAAACAAAACTGTTCAAAAGGAGGTTCAATATTGATATTTTGGATCCGAGCGGGCGCACGGCCAGTACTGCGTTAACATTGGGGCGTATATAGCGCCTTAAGGTATTATTTTATCATCCACCACCCTTCTTATCCTATTTCAAATCACGTGTCTATATCCCACTTCATTTATTGATTAAAACTTCATGCAACATACAGGTCATAGGGCATTCTCTACCAGTCAAGCATGCTAGCACACAATCCTCTCATCTCATACAGAATGAGGTCACACTCCCAAGCTGACAGACTACTTACCGCCTCATAAAGATCGGACAGTAAACAATAATATTGTGAAACATCGCGCTATATGGCCGCAAGCAGGCGGGCAGTTCTCCAACTGATGAGGATGTGGTCACTTAGGCCGCAATTGTTGGCTAGCACTCCTTGTAGGACATCCTTCGAGCTACTTGGATGAGTGGTGCTCAAACTTTGGCAATTTATTTCAAAGATTATTGTATTAGTTAGTCCAGCAGCCGAATTGCGTTAGTGAATTCAACAAAGGAAACAGTTTGGAACCTTCAAAGAGTTAGAATCATTTCTTTCAACTTTTTCGGTATTGCGAAACTAATTTGGAAAGAGTACGATCATCCTCCTGATGGTTTATTTCCAAATAATTAGGACATAATTTAATTTTGTTTTACTTACAACTAATGGTATTCTAATGCTTATAATTAAAAATATATAATGGTTCCTTAAAATTGAAAAAACAATTATTCTTTACAATCAATTCTACGTCAAAATATTGGTCATGGAAAGATTCATCTCCTTTCCTTTTCAGAGTGTAATATGCAAAACGTAAAGTAGTTTTTGTGAAGGTTCCAAACTGTTTCCTTTGCTTCACTTACGCAATTAGGTTGCAGGTCTGGCCTGGGCATAACCCCTCTCCAATCGCGCGTCATTTGTCACGATTTTTGGTAACTATCATCCAGCAGCTGCTACCAGCCACCCTGCAATACCAAGGAGTTTCTAATCGAACAGCCAGAATTGCAATGTGCAATTTTGTCATTTCAACCTCAGTAATCCTTCGTTACAAGAAATAATTAGTTTGGTATATACTGTTTTCATTGCCCGCAGGTTTTCACGTGCTTCTGCGGGGGTTAAGAAGACTCTGTTTAGGGCCTTCTGTACCTCGTTTTACACCTGTAGCCTGTGGATTCATTTCACGCAAAAATCGTACAGCGCCCTTCGCGTTTAGTATAATAATGCCTTCAGGGTGCTGATGGGGCTGCCTCGCTTCTGTAGCGCATCAGGGATGTTTGCGGAAATGCGCGTTGATTGCTTTTATGCATTGATGCGTAAAAGATGTGCATCCTTGGTGCGCAGGGTGCGGGCCAGCTCCAACGGCATCCTGGCCATGATTGCTGACAGGCTGGACTGTGTTCATATAAATCGTTGCTCCAGTATTACAGCTGGAATGCTGAAGCGATCATTGAATCTTTGTGAAATTGTAATCGTTGTTAAAATTGCTACTAACATAGGTATAAGTTTGTATTGTTACTAACACCATTTTTATGTATGTTTAGGTTTAAGTTATTTTATATGGGCCCTGTAGCCTGAAATAAATGGATTAATAATAATAATAGATGAAGTATTGATTAGCATATCTTGAATGAATCATAAATGTGCCATTGATTTTGCCAATCTGTTTCAATGTTGATACCACTTACGCATGTTTTATTTTATTATTATTAAATTAAGGCTATTGTTGTAACACATAATTATGTATCCTATATTCCGAATCGTTGTCAGCTACACTTGCCAAATTGACACGTGTAACTAATGTTTGCATGAACTTGTAACGAAGGCTGTGTCATACACCTGGGAATTTAGCAAACACTTTGTTTCTAACTACAATAGTTTTTTGGTGAATTTAAATTAATGAATAATGTATCATTAAATAATAATATACATACATAAGTAACATAGGTACTTTAACTAATGTACCGTGTTTCAAAGCAAATAAAACATTCTTATTGTTAACCATTTTTACTAAACCTAACATACCACAATATACACGCGCCTATGGTGCACCCACATTCCACCGTCCTAGGTACTCACTACATGGGGCGACCCTAGTGCCATCAATCGGGCACAAATCTAGATTCCGGGCTTCTTCAGAGAAATTCCAAATATAATAGATAGAATAAAACTTAACTATGTACAAAAATAAAGATACAAAAAAAAAGAAAGTTAATTGCAAAAAAACAAAAAACCCGACTGCTTAAAAAGCGAACTAAAAGATTTAAACAAGAAGAAAATCATGCTGTGCAGTCTGAGGATACATATTCGCGAGCTGACTAACCAAAACCAGATGTATCCTCCGACTGTACAGCATGATTTTCTTCTTGTTTACGTTGTTTTAGTTCGCTTTTTAAGCAGCCGGGTTTTTTGTTTTTTCAATTTTTTTTTTATTTATTACTTTTTTATTTTTGCATTTGTGAGGTACATTTAAACGTATAAGTGTTCTATATTTTTGAAATTACCTCTTAAAACCCTTTATTTTGATACCCCACAAGATGGGTTTGGACGAATCGATTGACGTCAGAATCATCAGAATCGGCCAACGCGTTTGGTCTCTAGAACGCCACATAGGAACAACTATACATACATAGACTGATAAACACATTACCCTCCAGGGTAAATAGGAAATAGAAATGGAAGAATTTGGCCGTTCTTCTCCACGTAGGCATTATGCGAACGGAAGGTAGAATCACTTTATAAAGAATCCAGCCCTAGTTGTCCCCCCAACGACGCCCTGAGCCGAGGTTCAACAGAAGAGACGAAGATGAAGAAGAGAAGTAACAGTTCCGTTAAGCAGAAGCCAATCACATGGATTGACCTGCGAGAGGACATATAAAAAATAAATGGAAGTACCTAGGGAAACTAATTAATATTAATGAAGAACGAATGTGTGCTAGTAAACTAGTTCTGTTCTAGATAATTTGAGTAAATATTTAAGTTTTCATTAAAGCAAAAAGTTTTCAATGTCAATTAGATCGTAAACGTGTCCAATTATTTATTATTTACGTGTTACGGAAATTGAAACCAAATCTTAAAATTATCTTAATCTTAATTATCGCTTGTTAAAGTTAGAAATTGATAAATTGTGAGTGATTGCTAACTAATCAATTAATGTCAAAGATTATATTAATCTTACAATTGTTTAGATATTAATTATTAAGTACTTTTATCACATGGGGCAATATTATTTTCGTATTGATCTTAAAACTCTGAATATTTGGATAACCACATATAATTCTCTATTTTAAAATCAGGAAAAACATGTGAAGTAAATGCTGGTTTTCCTCGGCATAGACAAATAAGTTATAACTTAGGTAAACAAAACCACGAGATGAATATCTAATAATTATTGTAACTAAACAGATTTTATATCTATACTAATATTATAAAGAGGTAAAGTTTGTGGGTTTGTGGGTTTGTGGGTTTGTGGGTTTGTGAGTTTGTGAGTTTGTGACGTTGTAAGGGGTAATCTCTGGATCTACTGAACCGATTTTGAAAATTCTTTCACCAGTAGAAAGCTACATTATTCCTGAGTGTCATAGGCTATAATAAATTTTAAAAAAATTAGAGATCCTTATGAAAATTGCAATAATGTAACTCAAGGTAGGAAAATGTTGCCTATAAAATTCATTCTTTGGCGTGCGCTAAGAAAAACATTGATGATAGATAAACATAGTAGGTAAGTAGGGTAGGCAGGGTAGGCAGGGTAGGTAGGGTAGGCAGGCTAGGCTGGATAGGCAGGGTAAGCAGGGTAAGCAGGATAGGCAGGGTAGGCATGGTAGGCGGGGTTGGCCGGGTAGGCAGGATAGGCATGGTTGGCAGGGTAGGCAGAGTAGGCAGGGTAGGCAGGGTAGGCAGGGTAGGCAGGATAGGCGCGGCAGGCAGGGTAGGCAGGGTAGGCAGGGAAGGCAGGGTAGGCCGGGTAGGCAGGGTAAGCATGATAAGCAGAGAAGGCAGGGTAGACAGGTTAGACAGGGTTGGCAGGGTAGGCAGGGTAGGCAAGGTAGGCATAGTAGGCAGGGTACGCAGGGAAGGCAGGGAAGGCAGGGTAGGTAGGGTTAGCAGGATAGGCAGGGCAGGCAGGGTAGGCAGGGTTGGCAGGGCAGGCAGGGTAGGCAGGGTAGGCAGGATAGGCGCGGCAGGCAGGGTAGGCAGGGTAGGCAGGGAAGGCAGGGTAGGCCGGGTAGGCAGGGTAAGCATGATAAGCAGAGAAGGCAGGGTAGACAGGTTAGACAGGGTTGGCAGGGTAGGCAGGGTAGGCAAGGTAGGCATAGTAGGCAGGGTACGCAGGGAAGGCAGGGAAGGCAGGGTAGGTAGGGTTAGCAGGATAGGCAGGGCAGGCAGGGTAGGCAGGGTTGGCAGGGCAGGCAGGGTAGGCATGGTAGGCAGGGTTAGCAGGATAGGCAGGGTTGGCAGGATAGGCAGGGAAGGCAGGGTAGGCAGGGAAGGCAGGGTTGGCAGGCTAGGCAGGGTAGGCATGGCAGTCAGGGTTAGCAGGATAGGCAGGGTTGGCAGAGAAGGCAGGATAGGCAGGGAAGGCAGGGTAGGCAGGATAGGCAGGGCAGGCAGGATTGGCAGGGTAAGCAGGGTAGGCGAAGGGGCAGGGTAGGTAGGTAGATAGCCAGTTGACGGGAGCGAAGCCCCGGGGGTCAGCTAGTTACTTATAAACTAGGTCGCTTGTAGCATTTGTCCACGGTTCAGCTCATAAATTCTGTCTAACAGGAACTGTGTAGTTTTGCTGCGACAGTTTTTTTTTTCAATGTCGTGGTGGCCCAGGTGGCTATGACCTCGCCTCTCGTGCTTGAGGTCGTGGGTTCAAATCCGGGCAAGTACCAGTGTGACTTTATCAAATTCATATGTATGTTCTTTCTAAGTTTATCTTGAACATCGTGAGGAAACCTGGACTTATAGTAAATGTAAGTCTGAAATCGCCAACCCGCATTGAGCAAGCGTGGTGATCAGTGCTCGTGCTGTATGATTCTTCTCGGCCTTTACCCTGCAGTATGTACTCGTACTTTGTGAGTTTTCAAACCATAAAACTTGAACCTTAAACTTAATTTCATAGTCAAAGAGGAACAGAAAATTATTGAACTCGCAACAGTGAAATAATTCTTTTCATCTGATCACTTCATCATTCATCTTCATCATTATCATCATCATGAATATTCGTTTAGAAGACAAGAATACGGAGGCACATAGCACAAACTTTGAGACGCTCTGTACAATAAATATGAAGGTATGTGACAACAATTTGTGTAGACCACGATGTGCGCCCGCGCATGGACCCGCGGCGACCGGCTAACGTGTTAGGGGCGACACACACTTGTCACACTTTCGGTCTAAGCAAACAAGTGGCATCGTACCCGAAAAGTTATATTGAAATCGGTTGATATCGTTACGGGCATTTGGGCACAGTTCTGGGAAACTTTTGAATATCTATTTAGATGGCTATAAGCTTAGGAGAATACCTACTAAAGAAACTATATAGACATGAACTGTGTGAAAGACAGATAAGAGGTGACTCCTGAGATGAAAACTAAGTAATAGAAAATTATGGAAAAATAATAGAATGACGATGACTTGGTTGAGGTGAGGCACAGAACACTTAAGCGCGAGGACGAAGTCCTCAATAGCAATTGATTCGACAATGTTTGTGTAGGTAAACAGATACACAGATACAGAGATACACAGATGTGTATCTATGTGTCTGTCTGTCTGTCTGTCTGTCTGTGACATCATAGCGCCTAAACGGATGAACCGATTTTGATTTAGTTTTTTTTGTTTGAAAGGTGATTTTGTCGAGAGTGTTCTTTCTATGTTTGAATAAAATCTGTTCAGCCGTTCAAAAGTTATGCGATTGTTTGAATCGGGGTGTTTCCGCAAGATAAATGTGTCGGGGGTGTTTTAAATTTTGAAATTTTACTTGTTAACAATCGCTATTGGCACGATTTCGATGATAGCATGTATCTTGTCTAGGGCCTCGTATGATTACACTACGACGAAATCCAAATAGTTCAAGTGTAACAAGTCCTTATGCATTACATCAGTGTCTATTGTGTATTGTGGTCAGTGCTGGTCAGTTGTGGACAGCAATTTGCTAATAGAGCAAACGAGTACAACTAGCTCGCGAGGAGCGTGTAACTCGCTTGTTTGTACATAAGACGCGCTGCTATCCAGAGATAAATAGGGATTAAACTAGCAGCTCGAAAAATGTACACTAAACTTTTTAATGGTCAAAAAGTTCCGAGGACGATGCGAACCGGAAGACGTTGCGTTGGAAGGTCTCCCACTAGATGGAAAGGTGAGGGGGTTTCGGGAATCTGCTGGACGCGAGAAGCATGAGGCCGGTCAATGTGCGAAGCTTATGTACAACAGTGTTCGTCTTTCGGCTGAAATAATGAAGATGATAAACTTTTTATACGTAAATCTCGAGTGTCGGCATTGCGATGGCAATCTTACCTTTGTCTATGGCTTTCCTTCACAGACTCATGTTCATGGCATCCCATCGTTACATCTATCCTGAATTTTGTATAAAACTAGCTTCTGCAAGCGGCTTCGCCCTCGTGAAATGTGTTATTTTTATCCCTGGGGAACATTTATACTGGGATGAAAAGTACACTAAAGTAACAAAGATACACATCCATCCAAGCTTTCATATTTATAATATGAGTGAGATTATGGTCACCTAATCGCTGACTCTACCTACTGCTGAGCCGCAGTCACAGTCATGGGTTATTCGGCAAAGTGTTGGACGGTTTATCCATTTGGAATTACTCAGCAACAGACCGGAGTCTGTACAGGTTCCCGGTTGAAGACAAGGTTCACCCTCTGTTAAATGCCTTAAAAATGGCTGGCTAAATGGTGTAACTACTACGGGTACGACCTTGTAATCCTCCCGAAGGTGTAGGCGGGACTTACATAATGTTATCTTTTCGTATGATACTCGTCAAATAAGGACTCAAGTATTATTCTGTTCGCATGTAGCCTTCTTCGGGCCAAACAGGACTGCGTGGAACATGGAATAGACACACTCAGATTAAAGGTAAAAAAATATTCTGATCTGCCAAGACCACAATGTTCAACTAAGGCTTTTGACGATAACTTTCAAATATTTCCTTAACGGTCGCCAGTTTACAAGTTCAACAACGACGCACTAACTACAAACATACTTACAGACATGCACACAGGAGATGAGAATCATACTTAACGAAACAATTACTACTTATAATGCACCGAGAAGTCGCCGGTTACTGATTAACTGGAGAATAAAGTAACAGAGTTACAGCTTCAGTAGTTTAAATCTGTACAAAAGTATAAGAGATAATAACAGTAAGAAGACTGTCTCATAGTTTAAGTTAAATCATATATTTATATACTATGTTAATTGCTGAGAGAGAGGGGGTGGCATTGGCAGTGGGGGAGTCTGGGGTGCAAAGCTTCGAGGCTATGCTGCACACTGCTCAAAATTTGCTGAACACACTCCTTTTGCCACTTTGACACTGAAAATATGCTGTACTGGTCATAAGGAGTCTTTGTTTGTTAATAACATGTTACAGTGTTGGCGATACATTTTTCTTTCTTCTTCTATGTGTTTCAATCATACAAGCGTTAGGTTTTGAACATCAAGAATTTCTTGCGTATCTCCCACCTTTTTTTGCAAGGCTGCATATTGTTTCTAAATACAGCTTCTTATCTAAATATACCTGTTCCTACTTGATCGGTATAATGCTTGAATCTCCTCAAGCCTCATGCCTTAATCTAGAAGCTTTTTACGCCAACCTTCAGAACAAACCCCTTGATAATAGAGAAGAGTAATATCGTATACCTTCTGCTCCTCAGTGTTTGTACTGTGGTGTTGGTTGCGGGTCGCGACCGACGCACGCGCCGCCCAATCTAATTACCGCTGCTATGCGCGCGCGCACTTGATTAACGCGGGTTACTGGCTAGAGAGGGGCTGGTATCGATAGCTTTACTGAGAATATCGACTTGAACAATACTCACTCGTTATTGTCATCAGGCTATAAAAGTCCACTGACTCGCCAATCATACGCTCAACACAACGCGATCGTCAGCACTTATATATAGTTGCAAAACCAAGTAGATCCAGAGTGTCCAACACAGTATTAAAGAACTTGTCTCATCTGTCGCTTCTTGTAACTTGCCAAGAACAACGTTACAAACTGTTCTAATAACACTTAAATTCAACGTAGTCTAATTAAAAGAATTATCTCTTATATGATTGTAGCCCTTTGCTCTTGTTGTTTGACTTTCTTGTAAATAACCTCTCACTCCTTAAGTACCTACTGGTATCTCATATAAAAAGAAACGAAAGTTTTGAGAAGCTGCTACTTTTTGGCTTATTACGACACCACAACCATCAGAAGTCTGAAGTAAATACACTCAGCAGAAAAGGAGCAAAATTTTTATCGATAACCCTGCTTCACATCCTTACTCTCTGATTGAGCTTCACACATAACGTTGCTTGGCTTAACAAAGCGAATAATTTCCTCTTGTGAGCTCTTACTTATGTTACTACCATACATACATACAGAATGATTCTATACATTGTATGTTAAGTACACATACATTACTCGGCAATCAACGGCTTGCCAAGAATTTGAGTGATTACATTTTTATTATAATGCGTACGTACGAATATGGAGGTAGGTATACGATAGAGAATAGTTATTATTATGTGCCTTTTATGTAGAAAATTACAGCATTATTATAAGGTGTCAAGATTTGGGTGGGCAATTGTGCCAAATACATCAAGTATAGATTCCAAAGAATCGATGGATGGTATATGAAAGATATTTGGCTGGCAATGGGATGGCTGCTTCACTGAGATGGAAATGAGATGGCTGCTTCATTTGAGATGGAAACGGGATGGCTGCTTCATTTGAGATGGAAATGGGATGGCTGCTTCACTTGAGATGAAAATGGGATGGCTGCTTCACTTGAGATGAAAATGGGATGGCTGCTTCATTTGAAATGGAAATGGGATGGCTGCTTCACTTAAGATGGAAATGGGATGGCTGCTTTACTTGAGATGGAAATGGGATGGCTGCTTCACTTGCGATGGCAGGTAAGAGTTATGTTTCGTGGGAGAAAACATGTTGCGCCGATCCCAAATACGTTGGGACAGGGGTACAGTGATTATTTTGACAGTACGGATTGTTTTAATTACCATTCTATTTTTGCTTTTACTGAGTTCTCTGAAAAGAATCTGAAGGCAATTAAAAACCTTCAAAAAGATTCTCAAATGTGAGTATGTGAGAGGGCTTTTTAACGATACTTTTACTAGAAAAGGGTCCTTATTATACCTCCAGGCAATTGAAAACCCACCCTTCTTTATTTTAATAACTAAGTACGTAAACACGGATGTACAGTCATGGACATAATGACATGCTTTGCCCAGCCGTGGGACGCTGCCCAGACTGCGACAACATTTACTAACAAGCGATGCAGCGCTCTGCCCACCCCCTTTAATTATAGCAGTTTATTGATCAGGGCACAAAACATGGTGCAGTGTCAGTAATTGAGGAGTTTATGCTCTTTTATGGGTTGTAAGGAGGGGAAATTATATTGGAAACAATTTTAATATTCGTGGTAAAAGATACTCCTTGAATTTATTGAGTTTACACCAAGTACCTACTATACGTATTGTTCTTCAAGGTAAGTACCTATTGCCGTGTTTTTAACTTACTTCAAAAAAGGAGGAATTTCTGAAATGGTTTGTATTTTTAAGCAATTTTGATTGAAGATTTTTGTTCCTGTTATTTATTACCTACATATTTATTTTTTTGTAAGATCGCCTCGTCGGCTAACTTTCGTACAAGCTGTTATCCAATTACATCCGATTAATATGTTCATCATCATAATCATCATCACCCTTTTTATGTGCCCACTGCTGGGACACAGGCCTCCTCCCTGTGAGAATGGGACCTTAAGAGAATGGACATTTTAACCCCCATTGGGTTAAAATGTCCATTCAGTTTAAATTAAATAATCCATCCTGTCCAGTGCTCTACATCGCAATTTCTGAATCACGTTTTTGGTAAAATCGTTGAGTAGTAGAAAAAAAACCTTTTAACAAAAAATCAAACCGACTTCCAAACCAAAACACTTCAAAGCGAAAAATAACTTTCTTTTCCGAAGTCGGTGTCTTTTGTACCCATTGTTTTCTGTTATTCGACACCGACTTCGGAAAAGAAAGTTATTTTTCGCTTTGAAGTGTTTTGGTTTGGAAGTCGGTTTGATTTTTTGTTAAAAGGTTTTTTATTTTTCTCTTTTTAGTTTTGGAAGGTACCTCCAATTAACATGAAAATCATTTATAGCCAAAGTACATCTTATGACGATTCCAATAAGCCCAAACACGAGTAGGATACATTGTTTTATTTCGGATTTCCAGTGGCCATTGTGGTCTTCTTCATCAGTTCCACTTCACCAAATGATATACAAATGATATGCAAATGATTGCATTATTGATGAAAATACCAAAATCGCTATATGTATGCCTATAATATTTGAGGAGTTTTCTCGATTTCTCTAGGATCCCATCATCAGATCCTGGTTTCCTTATCATGGTACCACCCTTGGGATATCTCCTTTCCAACAAAAAAATAATCATCAAAATCGGTTCATAATCGACGAAGTTATCCGCGAACACACATAAAAAAAAAATATATATACGGTCGAATTGAGAAACCTCCTCCTTTTTGGGAAGTCGGTTAAAAACCGGGCAAATGCGAGTCGGACTCGCGCACCGAGGGTTCCGTACAAACCTCAGCTTAAAGGTATTATAGACCTGAGTATTTGATATGAATTTCAATTTAATACCTCTACGCGTTCATGAGGAAAGGGGTAGTAAGTTTAAAATTATTAAAATATTTTTATTATATGATGTAACTAAAAACAGTTACGGTTTTCACAATTATTCCTTTATCTGTGCTATAAGACGTTGCTTCGTACCAAATTTCAAGATCCTGAGCTCACGGGAAGTACCCTGTAGGTTTCGATTCCTTTGTGAGTGTCGAAAATTGGCGGATATTTGCGTTATAAACGGCTGTATCTTTTGATTGCGTTGGCTTAGAAGTTTGATTTTTTCACAGCTTTAAGGGACAGTAGACTTGAGTATTTGATATAAATTTCAGCTTTATAACTCCACGCGTTCCTGTTAAAAAGGGTCTTAACACATAGACAGACGGACGGAAAACAAAGTGATCCTATAAAGGTTCCGCTTTTTCCTTTTGAGGTACGGAACCCTAAAAAGAAACTTGCCTTATCAATAAACGGTTCCTTACACTCTTCTAGTATCATTACAAAAATTATAAATGCACCAAATATGACTACAAACCGGCTACCGTCACTATCAACTCTACTTAACCGGTTTTCTTACTCTCACCCGCATTATACTGTAATAAATAGGTAATTTACCTTTTACTACACATCTAAACTAAAAAGGGTTTATCTCAAAGCTATCCAGATGTCAGATAAACAAGTTTTTTATTCATACGACAATCACGTCGCATCTCTATGGAAAAAAGTTAAAAGTATAGTGTATCACATAATGCACTCTGTTACGTCACCACATTAGCACTCCGAGATCCGATATCAACATTAATACAACAATGAATGAAAAAAAGCATCAAAAGATGTCCTCTACATCACGCAACTGACAAATTTCAGACAACAATGAGTGATATAAGGGTTAAATGGATAAAGACTCGCAACTTTAACCTTGCCGTCCGAAAATCTAACGAAAATACAAAATTTCACAAAAATCAACCTTATTCCATCATTATAAGGGTTAAGGTTTAAGGTGTGACGTAAATCGTAGGGTGAGTTTGCCAGTTGTCGATACGTAAAGGGCTATAGAAAGGCGGCGCGTTTGAAGCCGGCTCGGATGTCTTAATCGAAGGCTTTGCTGCGCCCGCGCCGACTCCCACGTACGGGGGTATTCTGTGCGTGAGCTTTTGTTCAGATATGATGTCTTAGTGGTGGAATACCTGTGGTAATATTTAAGGAAAATAAAGCACGTATGGAAAGTATTGATTTCGTTTTCGAATGAATTAAATTAGTCAGGGTATAAGAAATAGTTCAAGGGTTAAATGATTTAAAGTACTAGTTTTAGTTTTTAAAAACATTCAATAAAAATAAATAGTTGATGATGACCGTACTCAATTCTTCCGTTTTGATGGAGAGAATATATATATATAACAAAAAGGAACCATTTTTTATTAGAAAAAAAGCCACATCACTGCAACATAACGAACTATGTTGCTCAAAATTTCAAGAAATCTAAGTAAGCCCTTTTCAACCGTTTCAAATACGGAATAACACCTCACCTGCATGTAAACCATGTTTGTATAACAACATAACACATGTTAGAGACACGGCTCTTTTAGATATCCTCCGAGAATAATTGCTTACGATAAATCAGGGATGAGCGTTGACAGGGTTTAATGTGGTGACGACAATAATTGTACCCTTTACCCTATTCGAACCACCACAACGTAATTTAAACTCTATCACTTGCCTGACAAGAATTATTTTTGTTTGATATTTATGCCCGTACATAAGATGTTATGTACTAAATATGAGTTTTAAAGTATTGTCCCACAATACGGATGCTTTTTTAAGGCCTAATATGTCGGTCTTTTGTGTATTAAGAAAATTATATGTCTTATACCTTAAATAATGTTAAATAAAGGGCTTTGTCGGACTGCCGAAGTCGCTGTCGCTCGTAAAAAATTGTAAAATGTTGATGTCATCATTAGTTGCCACACTCTGATTGACAAGAGTATACAAATAAGGAAATAGGGGGTTAAAAAACTCCTGTTGTCCTGTTATCCTGTATCAGTAATTCTTGCTTTTTATCTTTGAATAAAAGAAAAATAGGCTCGAGGGACTGAGTCATTGACTGTTGTTTATCCAAGTAACGATACTGCCCAATAAGTAAATATCTACATTGTAGCGTTGTGAGGATCACAACTGAAAATAGTCGAATGATACTAAATATCAAAATTAGTAAGTTAACATGGTTAATAGCCACATCCCTAAAAACACGGCACTACTCTAATTTTCCGGAATGCCATCGCTGCTGTGATTTGGATTCCGCTGGCTACGCTGAAATAACCATCCTTCAATCCTCACGACTGTGTTGCCCCGAATTAGGGTGTGTTGAACAGCGATGGCATTCCGGAAAATTAGAGTTGTGCCGTGTTTTCAGGGATATGGCTATTAACAGTGTTAACTTACTAATTTTGATATTTAGTATCATTCGACTATTTTCAGTTGTGATCCTCACAACGCTACAACATAATTAAACATTAGAAGAAATCAAACAAGAAGATAGGATCTAAACTATTTGTTATGATAGTCAGTTTAATAACTACAAAGCTATCATGCTTCACAGGAACTTCCTGTACTACAACAGTAAAAAATATTTGGAATTGATCCTTGTGAACCCGCCACTTCAAAATTATAGGCGAATTTACGCCACATAGAGACCACAATACCACTTAACGTCTCGGTCTCTAAGACCGCAACACTTAACCCTCTCACAACCCGAGCCACATTGTAGCATTTAACCCTTCCACTGCTCATAATCCCTCTCGACGCGACCATTAAACCGGAAAACGCAAATTATACAACAAAGACGTAACACATCTGCGCCCGCGCATCCAATGTCGATCCTTGAAGAAATTGAACGGTGTACGCGCAACTATGAACCTTATGTGGAAGGCGTAAGGAAGACGGAGTTAAGTGGATTTATTATTGATATAAGATATGTTTAATAAGTGCAAGGATGCAACGATGCGGACAAATCCCGGTTCAGTTTCGTAGTGGAGCCACACGTTATGGAAGAAAATTTTGCACGCCATATTTTTTTTAAGATGTTAGGTTTGATTTTTTTACTTCTTATTTCTAACTACATATATTAAACTTGAAAAATATTCACTCTTTATAATTTCAAATGAAATTGAAAGAAAAAAACATTTGTTTTTGCTTTACCAGGAAAATTGGTCTTCAAAAAAAAACTTTACTTTTCATTAGTCCAAATCTGAACTATGCATTGCGTAGGTTGGATCCAAACCCCTTTTGCAGTTTGAATTTTTAACAGTTATTATTTACAGAGAAAATAATTAAATATCTCAATAACCTCTTTAGCCTTGTTACCCTACGATTATTGCAACAAGCGATTGGCTAAGTCGACGGCCACGCATGTAACGTATAAGAGAATCTGAATCAGATGAGAAACATACGCCACTCAGTACGGTCTATTAAATATAACCCCTTATACTGCGCAAAAACTTATTAAAAACTCTTTCATGAAAATAAAAATAGAACTGCACTTCACCTTCATATTTCTGAACACTATGAATATTAGGATTAAAAAAGTATTGTTACAACATAAGCATTCTATTTTTGAAAAAGGTTATGTTTTTTTTGTCTTCTCTTTTTGAAATTCATATCGTCGTTTTTCGCTACATTAGCTTTGTAGGGTTAAAATAAATGTTTTGGGTAATCGGATTTTTTAAAGTGGTACTTTCAGAGTTAAAAAAGTTTGGTTTTAGCGGTAGGTATCCGGATAAGTAATCTTATACTTTTTGCTAAAAAGTGTTTGTAAAGATTGTAAGCGCCTTTGTTGGTGTTAAGTTTAAAGTAATTGAAGATAGCAAAGGAATTGTTGGTTTTAAAGCGTGTCTAATCTTAAAATTATTTAGAATGCATTACAGCCAAAGATTTGTCGATGATCAAGATTCAACATTCGGAGATCTTTTTTCAAAATTGTATCACAATTTCCTAAAAATTATAAAACCGCTAAGTATATGACCTCTACCTTTTTAGGGTTCCGTACCCTATTGCTGTCACTGTCGTGTCCGTCTGTCTGTGCGTCTGTCCGTCGTCTGTCACACGAGTTTTACGGCCAAACGGTTGGGTCTACAATTGAGTCTTCAAATTTTCACAGTATAAGCATCTTGTTGACCCAAAGCCAAGCAAATTGACATTTTTTTATATATTTTTAGTGGCTCTCAAACAGCTTAAGGGGGAATTAAAAAAATAATTGGGACCTACCCCATCGAGTGTATCGTTGTTTAGAGCTTGGAAAGTTACATAATCCTTAAAAGGAAAAATTGTTGAGTAGATAAATAGCCAGTAGGTACCTATTTATCTACTCAACAATTTTTTATTAAGAATATTTTTTTTATATCAAAGTTATTGGAAAACAAAGGAATGAGAAGCCACCAGTCAGAAAATTTTTACACACCATTTTTTTCCATATTTTGTTCCGAAGGATTATTTAACTTTCCATTGACCATTGAACTTGAAATTTGCTGATAATGTTTATTATTACGTATATTTTACTAACAAATATCAATATATTGATAAATCAGATTTTTCTTTGAAATGCCCTTATTTTTCCTATTACTACCAACTTAATTTTGCGGTTTGGTACGGATCCCTAAATGTACGAAGTGCGACACTCACTTGGACGGGTTTTTATGATTTTTATTGTGTAGTCTTTTACACAGCTCAATTTTCCATCATATAAAGCCTATCAAATCTTCACTAAAAAAAACTATAATTGTCATCCAGCAAAAATAAAGTTGTCCCCATTGTGAAGCACAAAAATAAAACTTATAAAGCGTTATTAGTACTTAAAGTACCGTATCGAGCACCATGAAGCGATCTATCTAAAATATTATATCGAAACGATGACGGCTCCATGTTTGTATATCGATTAATTAATAAATCGAATACCAAATCGAGAGATGCATCGATACATGCCGCCTCTAATTGAGTCAGCCGGGACAAGAGATAATAAAATATATCGACAACTTATTTTGCCATCCTTAAATTTTCACTCATTCGAATATGAACCATATTTTGTGGATCATAAGAGTGTATTTCATAGTTTTCTGATAGCAAAGCTAGGGTTGCCAGATTAATAAAAAAAGGAAAAAGCACTCACTAAATGCCAAGCATTTACCTGTCTTATTATTAAAAAAGTTCTCGATAGTGTATGGGAATCGATACGTTTTTGATTAATGGACGGTAAACTAGATTATGTTGTTGAAAAGCATCCATGACTCCGTGATGATGGATCGTGGGCTTTTTGCGATACATTAGAGATTCGGTGCGGTAAAAAATATGGAGATGTGCTGGATTAGATGTGAGTAGTTGAATTAGAAAATGCGGTTAAGGTTATTTTGACTTAGATATAAAATAATTAGTTTATTGTGAAACATTTTCTACACCCGATTTCTGAATTAAGAATTCGAGGTAGTATTTGTGCAACTCTGCTTAAACCAGAAAATCTGCCAAAATTTGGCATCAAAGTAGGGGTTGACACGTTCTTAACTCAAACTTTTCAATTCAGAAGCCGAGTGTAGAATAGGTAGGTATATGTTTTATTCTTAAAATTTGCTTCTTTTAAAACTTTAGTTTTTCCTATCTTCACCATTTTCCATAATTTCTAGGTAATCTAAAGAAAACAAAATTCACACAAGAAAAAAAATATGAACACTTTTTGATGTTAAAAAGCCCGCATTGTCATCTGATAACCGCACTTCGATAACTTCTTAATAAATTCTTTACAACAATATCAAGATTCTATTACAAAGATCGCCGTGCAAAAACTATCAAAACCTATTAGCTTCAACATTTACCAATAGCTAATAAATCTGTAACCCTAAACCGGTCGCGGGGGTACAATAGACCCCCACAATGTAACTATGGCGAATTAACTTCACCCGTTCGCACCTGTTCCCTTTTCTCATAGGAACGCCTACATACTTGTAATATTCGGCACTTCTGACAGAAACAAGATACGGATCTACACAATGCAGTCAATCCGCAATGCTTTCATGTTAAAGAATCGAGGCTTATTCGCGAAAAAATCTGTTTTGTTACTCCTATTTAGTATTTTGTTTCATTTTCCATGTTAGCCTGGGAAATGTTGGGGTATCAGCTGTTTGTGGCCCCGCATGTGTAATAGGAACCAACCAATAGAGACACAAACAGGTATACCTAGATATTAGGTTTTTTATGGATAACGGTTTATAAGAAACTATGTAGATAAATAACACTTGTGAAATTTGTTGAATTTTACTTTGTTCCAGTGTAATCGACTGACTAAAGTTCTTTGGCGATTAATTAATCAAGCCATGGTGTCACACTTTCCTGTAGCATGTATACAGATGTACATCTCCTAGTAAAGTATGGGATATCAAGTCATCCTAAACTCTATCTTTCTGTCTAGCTCTAGATGACTAGTTTTCCAACTCATCAGAGCATTCATTCAAGATGTGAGAATTTGAAATGATGTGTATTTTAATGCCCCAACTGCGTGAAAAGGTAATCAACCTCTCCAGATACCAGAACAGACAGACAGATCTACCGACAACACTATTCCCTTTCTAAGGGTTACCACGAACACTTGTCTCACACAAACTACCTGCAATCACAAACAAAACACATACAACACGTCATTCCGTTTTATTATTCCACAATTGAACACTAAAAGGCGAGAGAGGAGCCGAAAGCTAATACACGCCGTCTTTATGGCCTGAGCTGATTTGAAGGAGGCTTTGTACTGCGCAGGCGTCGGGTTACTGCCGTCTTTGGTTTCGCGATACAACGCTTGGATTAAATATTGCAGCGGAGGTGTTAACTGGGGTAACCCTATACGGGGTTATTTGCGCCGACGGGCAGCGGTGGAGGGTCAAGTCTGGCTAATGTTTGGGGCATCTTGTGGTAAGAAGGAAGTGAATGGCTTATTAATTTTCTGGAGACCGTCGAAGCTCAAGGGAATTCATACCTGTGGGGTGACCACAAGCTCTTAGAGTAAGGTTATTTTGAGTGTGTGTAAGGGACATATGTATATGACTTGTATACATCTGTCACTTACGCGATCTCAAAATAACCTTACTCTAAGAGCTTGTGGTCACCCCCCTGGTCAATTTGACCGTGTCCATCCCATTCGTTGAAATCTTAGGTTGCAATACATATTTTAAGGTAACTTCTTTTTCTGAAATATTATGAGGTTTAGCATCTCTCATCAATTAAAATTAAGAAGAGGAATAAGCTTAAACAAAAATATCAACTATGAATTCCTTCCAACCTTCTTTACATTATCATCCCATTGTTTTAAAAGCATGCGATTATTAAATACTCGTTCAAGTAACCTGATCCCCTGAGAATCTTCTGTTATCAGGAAACATGGATGACCAATACCATGTTGTTTTTAATTTGAAGGATTAAAGGCCTTTGAGTGGCCCGACTTTGTGACTCACGTCCAGATTAAAATTAAGACGCTCGAGAGGGCCAGTTTAATCGAATTTTGATGTGGAACCAGTGGAGTGTGCTGGCGATTAGCCTGGTCCTCTGTCGGCCCCTCTGAACACTAATACAGTTTCCATGTCTACTCCCGCGCAGGCACTGTACTATGATTTATTAATCGATGTTTAAAAGATTCTGCTGCGATGGGTCATGCAACGGTAACAAATCTTTCCTGTTTATAATGATGTCCGTGTACTCGACTGCAAATTAAAAATACTCGACACCACAATAATCATACGGTTTCTTTGCCGATTGGTAATTTACTCGAAAACTCGAATGGTTTGTTTAAAGCATTACCTAATTTAGTTGATAAACAACCCAATTTGAAACAAAACCCTGCACTCTAATCCTCCGTCCACACTTTAGCATGAGTGTGAACGATCAGTAGAGACTCCTGCACATCCGCGCTCCACGCATACATCACAGTGATTCAACTGACCGACACGTCTAGATATGAGTTGTGCTTGCTGCGGTTTCAGCTGTTATAATTAACACTTTTAGTTTTGACACAAAACCCTGCACTCTAATCGCCCGTCCACACTGTAGCATGAGTGTGACAGATCAGTAAAGACTCCTGCGCATCCACGCGGACACCGCAGTGACTATGCTGACCAACATGACTTGACACGAGATGTGCTAGCTGCGGCTTCAGCTGTTATAATTATTTACACTTGTAGGCATGGGAGCAGAATAAATTATTCAAATTAACCAAATCATTGGACTTCTTCCCATGTTAGAGATTGGAAAATAAACCTAACATATGAATAGTACACCGCTTGCGGTGTTCACGAATCATTACATGATTCTAAGACATAATTTTACAAACCTTTTTTGCACCAAGGGATATGCTGAGCTTTTGACCACTTTTCATCCAAACCTGTAATCAAAACTTTTTCACTATATACTCTTTATGTCTTGACTTGAATAAATAACTGGCTTGAACTTGATTATTCCATCAGCAATAATGAGCTAAAGTTAGTGTTTTATACATAAGCAAGCTTCTAATTATGCATTTGCCCAAGCTACGGAAAAAAATTGTTTGTTATTAGTCTGTATGCTTTCCATAAAATAAATGAATAAATACGTGCTGAAGTGGATACATCTGTTTGCCGGGAAATCGCTGGAATAATGTTCTTACTCTGGTTGAATCACCTTGAATGTTAAGAAACTGCAATTTAAATGTTTCGCAAAGGCGTAAAAACAAACGTAAACCTCATTCCTGTTGCAGCCGCCACACCCACGCTCCTCTATTTTTATCTGCGGTCACTTTCAGAATAAACAGAAAAAAAATCTAGCCAAACATTACTTTTTGGTCTGTGTCGCTGTCACATGATTGGTTTTACTCGTGCCGTCCGACAGATGCCGCTGCCTTTGAACTTACCGCCTCCTCTCAACACGACCGAAGTATTGTGGACTCTAACACCTGAAAAATAAGGTTTTAATTCTGTTTTTAATTAAATAAAGAAGGCATTTAATATCTTTATTAATGTGGTCGAGCTCAGATGATCAATGATAACTAATTATTAGAAACATTTCGTGGACCGTGCGACGTATTTTGCTGAAACTTCAGCTTGATATTCAACCATATTTTTGAA
The DNA here is from genome assembly GCA_964057195.1 of Orthosia cruda. Lineage (NCBI taxonomy): Eukaryota > Metazoa > Arthropoda > Insecta > Lepidoptera > Noctuidae > Orthosia > Orthosia cruda. The sequence goes on along the minus strand of OZ059845.1, from coordinate 622,568 downwards.
GACGTTGGGTTGAGTTTTGAGAGATGTTTATTAGCAAAAGATAATCGTCCGATATTGTATTTAGTTATCGATGAAATGCTTACCTGTCACAGAGTTAAGAAGGGATTAGAAAGGCTATGGTAAAAAGTTAAGCAGCTAGTCTCTGTGTCTCTCTAGGGAGGTTATCTGTTTTTCTTAAAAACAAACGGATTAAAAATAACAATACTGTAATTCTTTAACTGTTAAATACTGCTGTAATCCATTGTTCTGATCTATTATACGAGTACTTTTATGGTATTTAAGTAGGAGATAAGTGGCTTGACAATGCTGTCGCCAAGATGTCGTTATTTTCTTATTGTAATTTTGTATGTCATTTTTGTTGCGAATAAACACTTTTACTTTCTTTCTTCCTTTTTCTTTATTGTTGAGTGTACTTAATACATTATGTATCTATGTTGATGGTAAAGTATTTTAAGAAAATTAGTAACAGAAACGAACGGCGGATCTGATCAACGGAACAACCTTAGTCATGTTTCTCTAATTGACCATTGGATCTAATAGTCAGTGGTGACTAATATTTTCCTGTAACAGCACTTCACGGTTTCCTCCTAATCGATCGTACTATGTTGTCGATAAATGATTTATTACTATTGTAAACCCTTTTTGTCCTGCAAATCCTGAATCCTGAAACTATGAAATTGACACCGAAAAAGGTGTTTTTGAATTACGGTACTTAATTTGGCAGTGTAGAGATTGGCTATATCCTACAATTCAACACCTTAACGGCAACCCTACATTTTGTCATTTATTGAAAACTATGAAAAGCTCACTGAAATGATTGCCTTGATATTTTTGCTACCATACCATATTTTACATACCAGTCATAAATAAATCAATTAAATAAAATCATGATCTTCAAACCCCAAAGAATTAAAATAAATAGTAGGAATAGCAAACTATTGAATACCCCTCTCTAACTGTTCCTAAGTCTACGTCCACAGATAGCATCATATTTGTGTAAGTACAGCTAATAGCTAGATCATCTCTCCGCCGCTAATGGAATTAGCTTTGTTGGTTTTGTGTCTTCTGATCAGCTGATCAACGGGCGATATATTGTTATTGTGTGAGGTTCTCACTCTTTTGTCTATTAATGTGGCTTGTTCTTCGCCTGCTTGGTAGTTTGCCGCCAAGCACTGTTGTTGTGTTCAAGCTTCAAGCATATTCAAGCCACAGTGATGTCTGGATGCTGGAATACATTCCAGATCTGTCTCTGGGATGGTAAAGCTTCTGCTAAACTTCTGGTATTGCAGATGTCTATAGCAGGCGGTAACCACTTAACACTAGTTTAGCCGTCGGTTGTTTCTCTTCCATACTTCGATCAATAATGCTCGAAGCTTCCATATTTTAGTACATTGTGTATTTTGGGCGGTAAGTAAGGAATTACGATCGAGACTCTAGTAGAAGCCCGAAATCGAAGACTGAGGGCTTTCTGAGTCGAGGTTCGTAATTCCCGTACCGCCCGTGATACATACAATGTTTTTCATCACATTTGCGAGTAATAATTATGAATTATAGCTTTAATACACAAGTCAGCACAGCTGTTATTACGAAATACGTGAACTTTTTTTAAGCGGTTGGCGAATTTTTGCTCACACCACAGATTATACAGTGTTACGTTCAGAAACTTTAAGGGCAAATACTTACGTAGGTATACAGCCATGACGGAGTGTAAAAAGAATTAAATAATTTCGACGTTTTCATACTATAACTATTAAAATCGATTATTAAGAACATTAGTTGAGTATTTTAGTAACATGTAGCGAGATTGCAAAGAAATTCCTGTTTAGATAACATTGTAAGACAATTTTTCAATTGCGTGTAAACTCCTTGCTTGAACTTGCATGACCTGTGTGCTGTGCCATAAATTAAAAAAATATTACTTACCGCCCTAGGGTTTCATGACAAAAAGAAATCCCGAGGGTTTTATATGGGGCATTACGGCCAAGTTAACCTGTATGTTTAGATACTTTTTACGTGCAAGTGTGATGAAAAATATTTTACCAACAGCAGTGGCAAAACAAAAGATAAATGTGTCATTGAATGTACCACATCCAACAAAGATTGCCAACCAAGAGCCTCCTCATTCAATATCCACACAAAGGTCTAATCACACGCACAAAAGCGACTCCGATTGTTTGACCGCGATATAAGTGCAACAAACAATATACTCATTACTAATTAACACACATTCGGTGTCTTAATTATGATCCGTCAATAGCGGACGGGTTGCCAAACATGTCCCGATATGGAGGGGCTGGCCTGCTTACTGTTAAGGCGGCAGCTAACTGTGGCGCTTTTCAGTGCATGAACTTTTGAATAATGCAACTGCATAGCACAGCATAATCAGCCCACTGCATGGTTCCCACAGCTGAGCCACAGGCCTTCTTTCTGAGAGAGCCAGTGGACTGTCTGTAGTCCACCATGCGGGACCAGTGCGAAAGTCATCCACTGCTGAACATACGCCTCCCTGAAGTGTCGCCACACTTATTGACCCCGTGCGTCTCGCATCCATCCAACATCAGTGTTGATTGATAGATATCAATTACGTCTATGTGTACAATGCAACTGCAGTAAGCCATATTGCATATATCATATCAGTAGGTATGCAGGGATTGTTGTACAATGTACAAGGGTGTTACGAAAGGGGAAGCTATTGATGATTTTAGAATATCACTAAAATTGCTAACTGCACCTGTTTCTTCTTCTTAAGCGTATTCAAGACAAATATAGTAACTTCTTACTTAAAGTTAAACTGTTTTTAGCTCATTAGTCAGCTGCTTCAAGCACTTGTTTTTGCCAAAACTTTTAACCAAAACAAATACAGTTTGCTCCATTAATAAGGCTTCTTAACAAGGCGTACTTTTTGCTCCAATTGAGTCGCTGGCAATTCGTCGTGAAGCTCTCAGTGTTTATTTATGAAGGCAATGTTATTGGTTCGGTATCAGAGCCAGTTTTTGCTGCTAACGACTCTGGGAGTCGATGACGTGCTTGATTGATTGGATTCGAAGCTTTCGAAGGGGTGCTGCACTCCTGGTAGGTGGTAATCTTTCACTTTGGTTTAAGGATTATTTTGTTTCAGATAAGAGTCACAGAATGCATAATCGTTCCCCGATTTCTGAATTAAGAGTCCCAACAAATATTTTCATGTAAAATGTTGCCAAGACGAGACCATATGGCTCACACTATGAAAAAGTTATCAGATCTGATGTAGAGCCAAACTTCTAACTCTACACGCCCTAAGTCTATAAGCACAAACTTCACAAATTCTACACCTTAGTCAAAATATGTGGCTTGGCCGTTTCCATCCGTCAATTTTCAGGCCTCTATCATCAAAATTTGCGACAGTCTCATACAAATTTCCATTCCCTAGTTTAAGGGGTTGGGGGGTGTAAGTACCTTGTTTTTTTTTTTTAGCTGTTTGTGTATTTATACTAGCTTACATACAAATTTCAGATTTCTAGGACTTCAGGAAGTACCCTGTGAATTTTGATGATCATCAGTGAGTGAGTGAGTCAGTGACGAAGTCGAGGTTTTTTAGATATCAATAAAATCTAAAGTATATGAGCTATGCAATTGAAACTTTATATGTTTAATAAGTCTACTATTGACATCATATCCCGAATTTTGTGTATCTGGTATAATCCAAAGCCAAGTTATGATGGTTCAAAAAAACGACGAAGCGCTTCAATAAAAGGTATGTAGTGCTTTTGCGTTTTGCTTGGCTCGTCTTTGCGAGGGCACTACCGTGCCCCCCAGAATTAAAATTGAGTATTTATCAAACTCTACCTTAGCCTGAAAACCTAACTGCAGTATAGTAGGCTTAAAGTATACTATATTTTTAATTGATATGTCATTTTCTATATCTAATTTAATTTATTTATAATGTATCGAATTTTAATTGTTTTGTATTTTATTGGCGTTTAATTAATGTGACTGCGTGTGCTGCTATTATTTTTATGTTATGAGTCTGTGTTACTTGAAATAAAATGAATTGAATTACTATTTTCAGAAAATCTTATTCCTTTTGAAGGAAACTCTCTGCACTCCAATCAACTCTGTCGCCATAAAAACTTGAAAAATCCTCGAATCGAAGACGTTTATGTCAATGAATAACAGCTAGGTAACTGTCAATTTGATTGAGGGAGACGTGAGTCGAGGTTGAGGATATGTGTGATGTGATTTAGTTACCAAGCTTTATGCAGGAAGTAGACCTTTAGCCTTTGTCCATTTCATCTGTGGCTGTCACAGACATATCTAATAATTTTAATTAACTCCATTATAATTAGGTTATAGTTTACGTTATATTAAAGTATTTGGCTTAATTATGTTTGGTGGTCATTATGTAAATGACAAATGTTTTGTTCCCTCTCTATCTCGTAAGTAAGATATTTCTTTCTACCTTTTTCTGTCCACCACACAATACCGTAACGCAAGATATCAACATAATTAACATGTCATATCTATAATAAAGTTTATTTTTATGTAAATGTGTGCGAGTGTTGCGCACCCCTGCGGCGGCGACTTCAAACGCACTCCGATCCGTCAGCATTTTGACATCTTTTGATATGTACCGACAAATAATAACAAAATTATTATACACTAGTTGTTTGACCGCACTTCGCTCGTTAGCCCCGTGTTGAGCCGCGGTGTTTGATCGTAATAAAGTTAAATGTCTTACCGATACAATCTGGGGTAGCTGTACCTACTATCGAAGAGAGGATTAATGGCAAAATAATTATTAAAACTGCGTCCTATTGTGATTTTTCAAATTAATGATTAAGCCTGCAGAAAAGGTATAGGGTGTAGAGGCACACCAAGGTATAGGGTGTAAGGGCACACCAAAAAACGTGTCATTTTTCATACCACCTTGCATCAGTGTCTGTATTCTGTAAAAACATCACCGTCTTCTTCAAAGCGTGTCGATAGCAAATATAGTTTCTAAATATTATGTTTGGCCCATAATTCTGGGACGGCAACACTATTCGCCGACGCAGCCATAAGGTCCTCACCGTGAAAGCTAACGTGAAGTGAAGGAACCTGTCATTGTTTAGAGTGACTGCACACTGCACTTAAGTTTAAATGGCAATATTTTTACAGAATACAGACACTAATACAAGAGTAACACTGCTGACTACAACTCCTGTACTTACATGAACAAAAGCCCGTTGTTTTTAAACCAAATCTTTAGGAAATTACTTACAGACACACAAACCGTACAACACTCCATCGTAACAATAAACTTTTTGCTAATGTCAATAAAAACTATAATTGGGTCACAAATAAATAATATCAGCTAACAGTCACCAGTTCGAGTCCCGTGTCGTGCTCGAAGGAAATAAACGTCAGTCAGATGTTTCTCCGGACTTCAGTCTTGCGGTATTCGCTTGGTCATCGTTCTTGACTGACAGTTAGGTTGTACTTGTGTGCTTGTCGGGTCGAAGCCATCTCCGAAACTACTGGGTTACTTTTGAGGAATTTCATGACGTGCAGGTCGCCGTTATTTTGTTGGAAAGTATATTATGTACTGGATATTGTTTTCGTGACCTTGGGCTTTAAATGTTGCGTTAGTGATTCAAATATTTTGATATGTCTGTATTTATGCTATTGATCTGGCTATAAAAAGGTTGGTGACCAAGAGCTAAGCTAAGTTAGAACTTGGCTCGCATAGCTGATACAATTCTCATACTTTATTATAAAAAAAAAATACGGACCACTATTTATAGAAGGGTATAAACTGCAATCCTAGATACTGGCTGCCGCTTATCTCGGATGTAGAAAGTACTATACAGCAAGAAACAAACAGTGTTTCACTCTCTCCACCAATCCCAGTCAATACTTAATGTACGTACAGAAGCGTGGATATTTAATGTATGTATAACTAAATATTACGTCCCCCATTCCGCAAAACTTTATCAGGATTGAACTCCCCCAGACTTTGCAGACTCCTTAATAACTGCGATGAAGGAATTCATATGTGTTGCACGTCACTTCAAAAACTCAAGCGTCAAGCCCACAAAAATAATTAATCACCATACTGTTTCTTTTTCTTTTATTTTTTGTATCTACTTACATTAAGAAAAAATATTTTCGATTGTATTGATGTCTAAGGACTTCACTGTTTGTGAGTGTAAAAAAAATATAACAGACTGTAATTAACAGTATTTCTGCACTATTATTGTAATTACTGTCTGTTATAATTTTATTTACGCATGCTGTGTCTATCGCATCATATTGTACACTTAGTTTATATTATTGCTTGTATTATAAGGTTATTATTAGTGTAACAATTGTAGATAGGCCAATAAAAAAATCAAAAAAAAACTCCTAGCCGTACATTGTCATTTTTTTATTGTTGTAATATGTGTGTCGAACAAATTATTTGATTTATACAGTTTACATACATATTTTGTAGTCTGCACCCTACCTCTTGGGGCCCTACCATGTCGTGTCAACACTTCAAAAGTATCATGGATCCATCATGACAGAGAGAAGGAGTAATTTATTTGTATAGCTCTGCGTCTCTCTCACAGTGGAACAATGATAGTTTTGACACGTCATGGTAAGGCCCCTCAGCCTAATTGCATATGTGAATTCTGCAAGGCAAAGGGTTTTGACGCCATCAACCGACTTATTGGTTATTGCTAATCAGTCCTGGAATATAGAGTACAATATATGTGACCTGCTAGACATTCCTTTTTATTTTTTTGGTTGATGACATCTCCCGCTCTGGGTGAAGCGGGAGGGCGTGACAGACTTTTACTGACTAAAACCCACCCGTGTTCCTTCAGTTGCTTGAGCCAGGGCTCAACAAACTTCCGTGCGTACAAACATTTTTGCCATACCTATTATTGGAATCAAATATAACAGCTCACAATGTTAGGACCCATTAATATTAATGCTAATTTTTATCCGTGGTGCTATGCAACTGGACTTATTCCAGTTATAAACGACCCTTTGTGCCTATTGGCCTTGTTTTTTTTGTCGCCAGTTTGATATGGAGGGAAGTGGAATAGGAATTCGCCAACGCAAAGAGTATGAATAATCGACTAATCACATGCGAGATGAAAGAAGTGATGTGGATTTTTCGTCTGATTGGTCGATTGATAGGGCACAACCCTTTGCCTTGCCGAATTCACTTACACAATTAGGCTGCAGGTCTGCAATTGGCTTTAACTTAGCATAATAGAGAAGAATACTTTTATACAGGTACGAGCAATGAGCATGTTTTAACGCTTTCGTCCCTTTTCTGAAATAAGAACCTAAAAGTATGAAACCTAAGCCACCATTTAAGCCACAATATCATTTCAGCCGAAAGACGTCCACTGCTGTACATAGGCCTCCCACAAACGTCGCCAAACCGAACAACTGTTGTTTCTATGATCTGTGGTCTCGTGCGTCTCGTATCCACCGAATTCCCGTAGCCTTACTCGGTCATCAATCCAATCCAGAGCGTTCTGTTAGTTCTAACAAAACTGTCACACCATAATATTTTAGTCAAGTTGTTTTTTACAGACGCGTGACAATATTCATAAACACTGATAAATTAACAGTGTAGTTTATGAAAATAAGCAATTAATATGAATGCTCAGCGGTCAGCTTGCGAGGCGTGTCCTAACGCAATTATAGTTATAATAAAATTATTTGACTGCCAGCGGCCCGCAGCGTTCCGCCCGCCAAGTGTGTAGCCGGACTAATTTATTCGTAAAATAGTAGTTGATTATAATTAAATTGTTTAAAAAAAACATAATAACAAAATCATACGTAATACCTAATTTCAACTAGAACGGCGCTATGATATGAAATTATTTCTGCAAAATAAACAAATATTAATACAAACATAGGTACTACATACATACATAAACTAACGGCCTTATCCCATGAGGGTAGGCAGAAACTACAGAACGCCACTTGCTACAATCCTTACATACTTTTTAGGGTTCCGTACCCAAAGGTTGGGGTCACCAGGCTGTATCTCATGAACCGTGATAGCTAGACAGTTGAAACTTTCACAGATGATGTATTTCTATATATAAAATAGTATCCTTTATTTAATTTCTTTTCTTATTAACAATTTTTTTAAATATTTGTATAAAACACAAAATTAAAAAAAAACATTTAAAAATATAGAAAATAGAGGAACAGGGTCCAAGCTACCGGTGGTCAGGGCTCCAGAGAGAGGAACCTCCTAACAATGCGAGCCGTGTCCAGCAGTACTGCTTTCTGGATCAGGCCCTTGACCCAGCCGCCTAACGAGAGCCTCCTAAGGTGTTGGTCGAGGCTCGTGGCTGTTAAGCCATTGGCTGACACGACTATCGGTACAATGATCGCTGTATCTACATCCCACATGTCGACAACCTCGCGAGCCAAGTTAAGATACTTGATTTGCTTATCTTTCTCGGCTTTCACGAGGTTCCCGTCATGCGGGACGGTAATGTCAACAATCATTGCACGCCTCTCGATTCGGTCCACCACCACTATATCAGGCTTATTGGCTACAATAGTCCTGTCAGTGATGATGGACCGATCCCAGTACAATGTGATATTGCCATTTTAGAGAACTGGGTCGGGCACATACTTGTAGTACGGTACCTCCGATGCCACAAGAGTGTATTTCAGAGCAAGTTGCTGGTGGATGATCCTGGCTACAAGGTTGTGCCTATGCAAGTACTCCTCGTTAGCTAGACGAGAACATCCAGAGTTAATGTGTCGGATCGATTCACCCGGGCGGTGACATGCCCGACAGATGTCAACCGTGCCATCCTTCACAATAAATCTCCGGTAGTTATTCGTCATGATAACTTCGTCCATAATTGCACAGACAAAACCTTCGGTTTCCCCAAAGAGATCACCGAAACGCAGCCAGGCTACGGACGCTGCTTGGTCTACATCGGACCCATGTAGGGCCCGGAAAAAGCGTCCGTGAAGCTCCTTACTCTGCCATACTTCCCTGCGGTCGTTAGTGTCAAGCACTACAGGCTTGCGCCAGTTCTCATTCGCCAAGGAGAGCGGGATGAGTCCCTTGTCCACTGCTACTACATCTCGATGCATACCCACGACGGTGTGTAGAAAATATTCCCTGAGATTGCATATCTCGCGGTTGTGGAGGTTTTTGGCATTTAAAAAGCCTCGGCCACCACACTTCTGCGGGATATACAATCTCATGACCGACGATCGTGGATGTTGCATTCGATATGCAGTCAGCAGTGTACGGACCCGCCTATCCAGGGCGTCGAGTTCCGTTTGAGTCCATTTGAGTATGCCGAAAGAGTACATCAATACCGGCATGACCCAACCGTTGAAGGCGCGCACCTTGTTTCCGCCTGAAAGAAGGCTATTGAATACCTTCTTCAGACGGCCAAAGAAGCGTTCCCTCAACGATTGCTTCATGTCAGTAGTGCATATTAGTGTGTATTAGTATTATTATTATTCTATATTATATAGTATTTCTATAATATAGAATATAAGAAATCTGTTTTAACTTTGAATGATATTTAATGTATAGTTGTAAAATTTAATAATCAATCGATTCAATAATAATAATAATTTACCTAAAATATTTGCACGCTATGAGAAATGGCAGACCTGTCGTGAGCCACTCTTATTTAAGATCTTGCATGCATGTATTATTTTAATTATATATGTATACACATGTTTGAGCAAATAAAATTTCTTATTCTTATTCTGTTGCCGCTATAACAACAAATACTAAAAACAGAATAAAATTTATATTTAAGTAGGGCTCCCATACAACAAACGTGATTTATGTGCCGTTTTTTGCAATAATGGTACGGAACCCTACATGCGCGAGTCCGACTCGCACTTGGCCGGTTTTTTTTTATTCACTTCACAAAAACAATAATAATGTAATATATCCAAGAATAGAGCCAAATCTTTTCAACATTGTATGGATCAAGACATAGCTCCAATCTCAAATTTTGTATATCGAATAGCACTTTAACAAAGTCTACTTACTGTACATCAACAAGATGTAGAATTGGAAAGTCATATAGCTTTCAAGACTAGCTCTACATGGAAGTTTTGAACATTGCAGTGAAGCGCTATAGGGTAGCTACTAAATTGGATTTACTCCGTTCTAGTACCAACAACTAATTTTCTATGCTGAACGGATACCATTGTTTAAAAAATACCAAAATAAATACAGTCAGTAAAAATGATTGATTAATAAAGATTATTATTTTGTTTCTTTTAGTTTTTTTTAATTCTATTTTGAAGAACAAATTAGAATGACAGTTAAATTGTGCAATAGCGTTTTTGTTATGATATAAAGAATATTATTTTGGTAAATCAAGCAGAAATTCGCTTGTTTATTAATCATAAAAATATCGGAAAAAAAAACAATCATATTAGCATTAAAATAAATAGAAAGAAGAAGAAAGAAGAAAACTAGTTTATTTGGCACACACAATGTAGGTACAAATAAAACTTAATTTTACTACATTTACATACACAGTGTGCCCCGCGGCTGCGCCAAAAAGGTCCAGTTCAGCAAAATGCCAGACAACTGGGAGTTGCCTGACGCTGGTTTTCAACTGAACCTTACGTTGAAGTGTACGGATTTACGGATGTGAATCAGTTTCACGGTGTTAAATATGTACAGGTAAATAAATATAAGTTAGTGTGTTATAAACTATACAGGTAAAGGTATGTATAATAATTTGGTGCGAAACATTATGCCATGAGCAGCTGAGCGAAATAGACGGATTGCAAGTAACTTTTAATATTAAAAGTTGTTTTTATATTCGGATAGTTTGAGAAATATTGCGATCAATATGTACATCATAATTAAAATTTTGTCAGAGCGGCGAAACAAAGTGAAATAAGGACGTTGGCAGAAGGATAGAAGGTAAGTGTCTGATAGAAACCAAATACCTACATCATATTGTACCTCCACCATAAATACCTACATGACTGAAAAAAAGAGAATCGATTATATTTTGAACGAAATTAGTAATTGGCAACACTATTTACTTTATCCACAAACCAATGATTTCCGGCTTTACCTAATTTAATTTGTGTTTTTGGTAATTTTTAATGTACTAAAATATTGCAATCTAGTTTGGATAAATGAATACCGCGATTAAAACATAAACCAACATGTATTTTTGTAACAAAAGCTAATTGTTGGCCGTTTCATTTGCCTTTAATTTGATTAGGTTTGACTGAGCTGACTGTACCAAATTCAAATTGTTATAGTATTCGTTCGCACCTTAATTTTAATTATTAAAAGAGTGGTATCCCTCCGGAATAAAAAAGAAAATTGAGTTGAAAGAAATACCAGTGGTATTAGTTGTTGGTATTAGAACGGAATAAAACCAGACCATCAAATGACTTATCACAAACACAATAAGTGCATAATTGCATATGTCCCAAAATTATTAAATTACCCTCGTAATCCCGCATTCCGTTCCTCATGAAGGGCTCGAAGCTCATCAGATAAGACAACGTTCACGCCTCTGCGCCGGCTACTAATGGGCTGAGCAGAGAGGGCAGTCAAGCAATTGTCACGGGCACACTGTCATTATAATTTGTATAATTGTGTTACATGATTAAGTTAACTTGGTGAGTCAGTGCAGTTGAATTTTGATGGTTTTAAATGTTCGAGCAACATCAAATATATAGATGGTAGAGGTATTTGAGTCAAAAAAAACGTTGAAAAACGAAAAACAATAGGTAGGTACCAAAGACACCGACTTCGGAAAAGAAAGTTATTTTTCGCTTTGTAGTGTTTTGTTTTGGAAGTCGTTTTTTTTTGTTAAAATGTATTTTATTTTTCTCTTTCTGATTGCCTTGTTGATGAAAATACCAAAATCGCTATAATATGTATGCCTATAATATTTGAGGGGTTCTCTCGATTTCCATGGGATCCCATCATCAGATTCTGACTTGGTGACAATGGTGGTCCAAGGTGGTCCACCTTGGAAGTATACCTTTTCAAACCCAAAAAATATTTTCAAAACCGGTCCACAATTGACAATTGACGGCGAAATCGGTGAACAAACATAGAACCTCTTCCTTTTTGGGAAGTCGGTTAAAAAACAGCAACAAAGAGTAATCACAAAACCAAATTAACTTAAAAAAACATTTTGAACTAATTATTTAAGTGGGGTACAATAAAGTATATAATAAATAAATACAACAAATGGTAACTAAGAAACGGAATACTTTAAAGGTTCAGTCAATAAGAGTAAGGTCGCGTTGCCACCTGTAATGTAAGCAACTTGCATACAAGTTACATTGCCGAACACGATCGAGCGATTAATATAGCCAGCAATGTAATGCAATTTGTCTTTGCACTCCTTTTTTGTATTTGACTCCATGTTTGTTGCTGTTGTGTTGTGCCTGTGTCGAATAAATATAGCTATATTCTATTCTATTCAATCTGTATGCGAGCTGGTAGCAATGTGGCTACAGAAACATACGTATTTAGTTACTACCCTAGACTTTTGTAAGAGGAACTTTCTGCATCAAAATAAGTTCATAAGTTTGCTGTGGATGAGGACTTTTTGATGGGGTAAACTGATACGAATAGTAAGGGTAGCTCCCTACAAACCCATCGCCAATAGCTTTAACAGTTTTTACGACCGTTCAACCTGTATTAACTTTCTTTGGATAGTTTATAGCTCGTTAAAATGGTCGAAACAAAACCTTCGCCTCGTAAAATACACATTCTAGTGATTAAAATACGTTGTTACTGATTAGAGAATAAAAAGCATAAAGTAGTTGGTTTGGTATCCCATGTATGTTGTTAGAGTACAGGGAATAGGGTGGAAAATTAAATAACATTAACTCTTTTTAGAATTCGGCAGTAGGCAGTAGGATAAGAATAGTCTTGCTATAGTCATGTTTGCAAGACTCGTAAATAATCAACTCTTAATCCTATTATCTCTGAAACGTTTCCCTGAATGTTTTTGGATCTGCCTGATTGAAATAAGTATACGTACTGTTTGACAAACCCATCGGCATTTAAAATCATATTGATGAGGCCCCTATCTAACTACACTGAAACGACCGAAACAAATTCAGAAGTCACAGTCTCTTTTGTAGTACAGGCAATATCTTGATCACGTCATAATATAGGGAACATGTAGATTAGTGTCTAAGATGGTATTTTAAGAAAAGGAACACTCTTGCGAGAGTGACCCTCTGTTTAACCGTTCGGGGAATGAGCCGTGATGTTATGTTTGTTTTATTGTGAGTGAACCAGTGCAAGCATAACTTGCAATACAACCAACATTTAAACTGCTAAACAAGCTCGCCAAATAAAAAGTAATGAACAGGCGTCGGCGCGAGGGAGAGGTCCAAACAAACCGAGTGGTACAGTAACTATACCATCACATGTGGCTGTGTGCGGATTGCGATGCGCAGGCGACGCGTGCCGACCCCCTCCACACAGGGGTTTGCAACCATGAGCGACAGATTACAAGAAGATGCTGAGGCTTGTCAAACCCTCATTTAATACTACAAAGTATTTATGATATTCAGGCTAAAGTAGGTAAACTTTGAGAAATACTCTGCTTCAAATTCAACAATAAACCGTAAATCTTTTTTTTTCCAGCCGTTTCTGCTTCATGGCTGGGCAAAGGCCGTCCCTAAGTCCTTCCAGACATTCCGTTCCGTCTCGATCCAGACTTCATGGTATGCGTCCAAATCATCTCAACACTTCTTTGTGTGCTTCTAGACTAACTGGATTCAGCTGAGTATACGTATTATATATAGAGCGACTGCCTATCTGATCTCCACAACCCAATGACTGGGTAAAACGATCGATACACTGTAGTATTATATTATCTTTGATCGATACCCTTTGCAATACTGGTGACATTTTCTGGCTTCTGATTACTCGTAACTACTGTCAAAGATATAGGAATGACAACCGTTACCAACGGCTTAGCTTGCTTGCTGAGGCACGGAGGAACCTCGACATGTTAATATGGTCCATCCACCCATCCACGAACCGTCCTGAGCAATCGTTGCTTAACTTAGAAGATCGACCGGTGCAGTTGTTATTATTTAGCCAAGAGCTTCTAACCAAAACAATGTTAGTAATAAGAATGTTGCGTACCCCGCAGTGGTATGAGCGGCGAGCAATTGCACCAGATTATTGAATCAAGTGCTTTCTCAGCTGCTGACCCCTGCCCCGACTAACTACCTACCAGCTGTACATCAGCTTGCACCGTACCAGCGTCACTTTAATCCCTCATCAACATACACTGGCAGGATTTACAAACGTCATTGTAGGGCTCTACCATCATCATATCCAGGGCAGTCGATGTGCAGGGCAAGTCACGTGACACAAAATCACTTCACTACAGAAATTTAGATAAAATGGATGAACTCACCTGAAAATGTTTCCTAATCAAATCAAATTCATTGAAGCCGATTTATGATGTAATTGTTAAAATAAACCATGATTTACGTTTTAAATCACTTTAAAAATATTAATATTGAAACAGCACTCGTGTCGAAGTTTTTCCCTTTTTTTTCTTAATTTTATTTCCTTATTCAATGCGTTTGGTCTTGGGTGAGCAGACGTCTGCGACCTTCTCTGACGTTAGCACTCTTTTCGGTAGTTTGATGTTGCGCTTCGGCATTTTGATCCGTTTACGGGAGCAAATCTTACAAGGAGTTATCCTTGGGCTGGTGAGCAGCACCTGGTGCTTGGACTCCTGCACGGGTAGCTCGACGCAGTGCTGGTGGTATCGGGAGGTGCTCCAGTGTGAGTGCGGAATTTCCAGGTCCACGTCACTGGTGTTCCCGTCGCTCACCCTCGCCCGGCTGCGCACCGGGGTACAGGGCGCATGAGGCCTCCTCTTCGGAACTGATGGAAACTTTAAAACAACATCACTTATACCTTCATTGTATAAATTTTTCCTAGTGCTTTGGATGCAAGTGATTCCGTCATCCTCTTCTTGTCTATAAAAATGTTGAACAGAAGTAGATTTCGCGGGTTCATTTTCGTTGATTCCCTCAAGTTTCTTTTTCCTGCAACACTCATAGTCTGCAGTGTGGCCTTTTTTCAGTATTGGCACTGGAGTGTAGGCAGGTAGCTTACACATCTCGTGAATCTTGAGTTTACTGAGGTCGTTTCTGCCGCCGATCCCCGTCGCATCGCACGGCACGGACGCCCCGGGATAGCAGACAGACGGCGTTGGAGAGCAGCTGGCGTCGTTCAGGTTGGGAGTCATGGTGCACTGGTCGCAGAAGGTCATGATGTTGTCTCTGATCCTCTGCGGTCTTAACTTACAGTTGGCTCTGGCCGGACATGTCGGTGACTGACATTCTGCACATCTACAGTTATAGTTTCGGTCCAATATTGAATCCGTTTCTGCATTTTGTTCTGGCATCTGCTTGTAGTACGGGCACCATTGAGGAGTTGGGACGAGGGATGGATAGGCGGGGATCACTTGCATTGCTTTCGTGCCATAGAGCGTATGATTAGTATGCGACTTGATCGAGTAAGGAGGCTCGCGGTATCGGGTGGGCGCTAGGTAATAAGAAGCGAACTCTCTCTTGACATGGTAGTCCCGGCTCTTGCTGACCAGGCGGTTGATGTGCCTGGCGCGGGCGCTCTCCACGGCCATCTTGTCCGCATCGTCGGAGCTCAGCAGTACAGCTCTCCGGCAACCACCACTCTTGTACTCTACCTCGACCGTATTCACTTGCTGACATTTTTTGGTGTCGCCGAATTTGACTTGCTTGGTCATACCTAATCATAACGCTTTATGGTTGTAATGTTTTGACTTTCAAATTTTGAAGAGTCCGTTTTGTGATGTCAGTCGATGACAGATATAACTACAAGAGGTAACTACAAAAAGTTTGCTCACTTCATGTAAGTAGGTGTCCAAACAGAATGTTGTCTTGAAACACTTTACAAACAGCTGAGGCGGAAACACCTAGTTGATCGCGAACCACTTCAATTCATATCCTTGTGACAATAAAGGATTGAGTAACATACTTCCTTACAAACTTATTGCCTACGAATTGTTCAATTTTCAGTTCTATTTGTAGGGCAATATGGGTGGTGTAATCTGCAAATATATATTGGGAGAGTCTGACGAATCCAAGCCAGGATAAATTGGTCTGCCCTCCTCCCGGTCGTCTTGCGTGCCGGTCGAGGGGAGATATCGGTCCAATTTAAAGATCTTATATCATAGAGGGAGCGAAGGCAGATGCGTGCAATTGTCCGAGTCAAAGATCAGAGGAAGTGGGTGCGCACGCGCCGGCCAGCTGCGGACGCTGCGGTGCGGCGCGGGCGGCGCGTGATGCGTGCGGAGCGAGCAGAGCGGAGCTGTCACATGACAGATGAGGTCATGATAATTAAGTAGGAGAAATGCTCGAGATGAACTCATTGATCATTTTAAGAATGAATATGCACCTGTTTTTGTTATGGTTACTTTTGCAGCGACCAGCTTCTAGTGAAGTAAACATGCAACATTTCGCGCAGTGAAATAGTTTCACAAGATTTTACTGCGGGGCTACGTTCAAAGTATGTTAATGACCTTTCTATGATATTGCTACTGATAGGTAACATATTTCTATATCAAAAAACCCAAAGATCTATTCATTCACACAATTTTGATCCATTGAAGTCGACCCAGTCTCTGGCAATGTTTCACTTCAATTTTAAAGGTAATCTCTGAAAGTACTGATCCAATACTTTGTCTGATAGTAAGTATGACTGAGTGTCATAGAGATGGCTATGCTCGGAGTTTTCATAAGTGATTGTATCAGAAATGAAGATATCCGCAGGAGAACCAAGCTTACCGATATAGCCCGAAGAATTGCCAAACTAAAGTGGCAGTGGGCAGGGCACATTGCTCGCAGAACGGATGGCCGATGGCGCCGAAAAGTTCTGGAATGACGACCGCGAACCGCAAGTGCAACGTTGGAAGGCCTTCTTACAGAGGGACCGATAACCAGATTAAGGCTGCGGGAATCCTATGGATGCGAGACGCACAGAGCCGATCCATGTGTTAACGCTTGGGGGCGGCCTATGTCCAGCAGTAGACGTATTTCGCTTGAAATGATGAATGTCAAAAAAAAACTTTTTATCCCGGAAAAATGGGATATACCACGACAATAAGGCCGCGGCAAAAACCGGTAGGTGCTTATATTCCTCCCCTAACGAGATTCATCAATTCTAGTAATGAGCTGTGACACTCCGTAGTGACCAATAAAACACAGGTCCAAAAACAAAAAGAGGAGAATGTAATAAAACACATATAAAACACACGGTGGGCCACAATTAAACCTACTACGATAAACCTATAGCCGTGTTAGGTTTTATGGGCTATAAAATAATGTTATGTGTCCATTCCAGATACTTGGACAGCTTCTAAAACAATTAGGGGTTATGTTATTGGAGTATTATTAAATTACTAACTTTACGGATTAACGCCTGAAAATAGTGAAAATGTTGGCATTACAACTTGATCTAATTTCAGTGTTCCACGGATAAACGGATTTTTACGAAACAGCTGGATGACATGCAAAGAAAACTACAAACACTTAGACAGACACTCAGTCAGCCATTAATTCTAAGAATTAGAAACATTATTAATTGACTCGCACACTGTTCCGTTGTTGTTGAATTAGGTAATTTACCTATGTTTGCATTATTTGTAAGTATGTGAGTACCATGTTCCTATTTATCATGTGAAGGAATTTACCTGTTAGTGCTTGTAATACTTTATACCTGTATGTAGTATAGTAGTGCTGGGTGCATCGTCCTCACGTATATATGAATTTATGTATGTATGTAAATGTTGTAAAACACTTTTTTTAAGAGTCGGTATGGAGTTTCTTGTCCGTTCTTCTCCGTATTATCAAGCAACTTTTCCGAATGGAAGGTGGAATCAATTATTATCAACTTTAAATTAATATTTTTGAACCAGTTAAAATAAAGAATTTTTGTCTTTCAACCATCGATTACCTTTATGAAGGTGCTAGAGACTCTTTATTAAATTCCTTGCCCTAACGGAAGCTCACATAGTGCTAACGACATCAATAAAACTTGCCACCAATGTCCCCAAGCCGTATAAAATAATTAACTAATGTACTTTTGATTTACGATCTACACACAAACACACAGACAGGCCAGCCACGATACACTTACAAGAACAACCACCTGTATCTAAGAACTGAAATAAAACTTAAAATTGCGAGGTAATTTATTACATGATAGTCACCTCCGATAAACGACAATAAAAACCTTTTATTACTTTCAAAAACATAATAAAAAATATTGACCAAACAAAGCTTTCTGTAGTGTAAATAAAGTTTTTGAAAACAGTGGGAACGTAACGTTTTGAAACTTGTGCATTGCCATTAAAAATGTTATAGCGCCATCAATTAAGCACTGTCGCCGTAGTTTTAGGATCGGTTTTAATTTTTGACATTTATTGGTTCTTTAAAACTATGAGAGTAGTGTGTCTTGTCTTACGTCGATGGTAGAGGTGTGCGTTTGTATGTTAACCAATCAATCCCTGTAGAACACTTTTGGATTCAATAAGCAAGTAACTTTCTGTGAAAATTCACGAGTCTATATCTCCATCATATTAGGCAAAGAGGACCCACTGAAAGATTTTACCTTCACCAGTTTCATAGAGCTCCCTTTTTGCTCATCTTCTAAGTTGCTTAAATTCTCTTAGTATCGTAAACGAAAGTTCAAATAGAAAGCAATATTGGCCCTGTAGTTAATGCCCCTAACTTACATGTCGTTGCACCAGGGTTAACTCAGCAGTGGTGCTCATCTCTATACGCTGAACAAAATGATCCAGCACCAAAAAAGTGAAGACACGTGATATGATCTACCAACCCACACTCCCTCTCACTGAGAAGAGTCCTATGTCCCAAGAGTGGGATCGTTGTTGGATTATATACTTATTGCAAGTAAATAATAGTAGATTATTAACCAAGGGCTGTATGACATCAATTGCATACGAGGTTTTTGGCGCCTGAGCGAAGCGAAGGCGCTAATTAACCCGAGTATGCAATTGATGCTTACGCCCGAGATAAATACTCTGCTTTACATATCGATTGTGAGGTAAGTAAACAACAAGACAGCAGGTTTCAATGAACATTTATTAAGAAGAAAAAAATGTGTATTTAATTAAAATTAATAGTAAAATTATTACAATTTGTAAGAGATATGGTCACGTTCTTTTTAGGAATATTTATAGTTTGAATATGAGTTTGTGATGATAAGACTTGAGTTTGAGTGACTTGAGGTTCTTGCATCGTAAATGGCGGCAGTTGACTGGTACTATTTTCTTCATTAAAAAATGGCTCAGATGATGTGCTTTGACGTGGTGATTTCAAGTTTATATTTTCTGTTATTTTAGAAGTAATTTTGCTTTTGTTTGCCATCGAATCTTCGATATAACCTTCGGCCACTTTGCTGGACTTCCAGCCGCCGTGCCTTTTTAACAGAGTGAGGTTGGCTCCCGAATCAGCCAATAGAGTCGCTGATGTTCTGCGAAAGCAATGCCCGGTGTATAACTCTACGTTACTCAGTTTTAAATATGTGGCTATTTGCTTTGGCATGCCTGTAAATTTGTTTTTTCCTATTACTTGTCTGTGGCATTTTCCTTTACTGTAATTAAGAAAAAAACGATTTGTATCCACGTTTTCAGGCCGAAGAGCTTGATATTTTTCAACATAATTTGCAAATTCTTCATGCACAACAAATGACCGGTCAATTTTAGTTTTCGTGTTAGGCAGTTTTATGAGTAGTAATTTGTTATGTTTTTCTACATTTTCTATTGTCAAGTTTGTCAATTCCACGGTTCTGCAGGCTCCCGATATCCCAAAAATTAGAACAACCTGTAAAAAAGACATAAGTTGTATTAAAGGCACCAAATTCGCATAGTATTTTTGTGAAATATTTTGGTAACTTATTAAAAAGGGCAAGTAAATACGTAGGTACCTTTATTGCTAAATAAATTTCATCCGGAGCTTCATTTAAGAATTTCTGTACTTCTTCTGCAGTAAATACCTTCGATTTCTTGC
The DNA here is from genome assembly GCA_964057195.1 of Orthosia cruda. Lineage (NCBI taxonomy): Eukaryota > Metazoa > Arthropoda > Insecta > Lepidoptera > Noctuidae > Orthosia > Orthosia cruda. The sequence continues at coordinate 602,498 of OZ059845.1, read as the reverse complement.
TTTTAAAGCCGTCAGACTGCCTTTTCAAGAAAGCAGTAAGTTTAGAAAAATCTTTCAAATTCACGTCATGTTTTGTCATCATTGTAGATTTTAGCATGGAATAAAAGCACCATAAACTGGAAGGTTGTAGCCTCTTAGATAATTCATCAAAATATGATATAAAAACACTTTCAGAAAGAGATTTCACTTTTTTTTCTGACCGCCATTTCATAAATTCGTCGTATGCCTTTACATATATTTCTTTCGAGTTCGGCGGTAATATATTTTCGACAACTGTTTTTGCCCTTTCTTTAATAAAATCGGGCGTTAGATCTATGTCTTCGTCACTAGACATGTTTAAAACTTTTGAAAAAGAACTCAAACAAGAAAATTAATTATTTTCGCGATGCTTTCGCGCCTACTAGTAGACTGCCTTTTTTTTTTTCACGCACGCAAGCGCGTCAAATCTTGCTGGCCAGTTTGATTTTTAAATCGATTCCATCTAACATACGATGTGGAAACAAATAGTTCCATATTTAAAATAAAATCTTTATAAAATAAATTGTCTAGATTCCGATTCGAGTAATTAATGGATACCGAGAAAAAAAATATTAACTTTTTTAAAATATTCTTCGTGCAGTGAGTATGACAGTTCTTTTTTCAAATTCCAAAACCTATGCTGTAATGATAGTCATACACCCCGGCATTCAGGGGTGTAAGGGTGTAGGTACTTACAGAGCAAGAGATATGTAAAGAAATATAATATACTAATTACTTAGTAGTTAATAGTTACAGAACCAGAGCTTGTGCCAAAATAAAACCAACTAGGCACACACACATTGTTTCCAAACTTAAAGACAAATTAATGCTAACTACTCAATTTCCATGCACTCTCGATACAAACTCTAACCCCCTCACCACGCGGGGTACACAGTGACCCCCTCACCGCTCACGGGGTACAAAGTGACCCCGATAACATCGAACACTAACAAACGCGTTACAATTGTTAACGAATGTATATTTTCGTAATAAAGACTTCATACAAAATACACACATCACTCATACACATTCCCCAACCCTTATATTTGGAGCTATAAGGTTCAAAATGGTATTTTAATGTAGTTTATCAGCCATGGAGCGATAACAGGCGCCCCGTAGAGAGGGCCGCGAGTCTTTTGTACCGGTAATTTCTCTGCCGACCCCTCTAGTACAATGGTATTGTAGGTCATTAGACATTGTAGTCGTTAGTTCAGATGACGATAATTGGTGGTTTTTTTTTTTGTTGTTAGCAAGTATTTTGTTGTTTAATTGTAGATGTTGTATGGTAATCGTGTGGAAGTTATGTAAAACTAGCTTCTGCCAGAAAATTATCCCAAAGGAACATATTCCCGAGTTAAAAAGTATCATATTTGCTATTCCAGACTATAATCTATCACAGTGTCAAATTTCAGCCAGATCAAAAGAAGACAGCTAATGTGGTGATGTTATTGTTATAAAATAGAAATATTACATATTTCTAAACATATAGCATGTTGATTCACTAAATTAAACTCCTTGTAAAGTATATACCACATTACTTAACTACTCTTAAAATAAAAATGATTACTTTAAAGGCACTATTGAAACGAAGAAACTATTATTTTGTGGCGTTAACAACATAAATAAAAAAAACAAGTTTATCATAAATAGTTTAGTATATCTTACTTCTTTTATATGTTTTAGATTTGAATATACGACAAGTAATTATTTTTGTAAGTAGGTCATTATTTAATATTTATATTGAATAAAATTGTTATCATAATCAATATTGTTATTTGTATTTAAATAGTTAATTTAAATAATATTTATAAATCAAAAAAAAAAATTTAATGATATACATATTGTAAACATAAAGTGGAAGGTTAGTTTTAAACTCGCAACTATGCTCACTAGGTTCACTGATGCAACCAAAAGACCAAATCAACTTAAAATATTGTTGAAATTAATAAGTCCATCATGGTGAGAAAACAGTATACAAACGCTTACCTGCCCTAACGTAACGTGTTAAAGATCAAATTGGTATAACTGTATTCTATAATATTTGCCTACCTTAAACAAGTCGTTCTACTTTGATAAGCACATACATACATCGAATAACACACACACTTATCTATTGCTAATTTCAAAAGGTTCAAAATCGTCTATTTTTTAGTGGGTCAGCTAACGGCAGGGTGGGTCAGGTAACAGCTATTACCGACTGTAAGAAAAAAGTCATATGAGTCGCGACACTCACCACACATGACACGTGTCATGTCTTGGACCTCTTGCACAAGCACAAGAGGCAGCTGATACACTTTTTCATTCATAACAGCGTGACGTCACTATCCCTTTAACCCGAAACCGCAGCTTTACGGTCTGTAAGACCATTATCATCTATTGCCGTAAAATATTGGCAAAACGGGTTGATTAAGCAATAATCGTAAAGTGTGGCTATATTCTGCTACCCGGGGTCCGGACACACGGACAGTGTTTACACCCGTGACGATAAAACTTAGGGCTATGAACTGTCATATTCTATGATCAGCTGTGAGATGACGTCAGTCGTTAACAGATCGTTATAAAACGTAGTTTTGTTGTCTTTGAAGACTGGCAAATTAACTTCATTTTATTGTTTTTGAAGGAGATATAATTAATTGTACTAGGACAATTGAACTTGACTGGACTATTTTCAGGATCGGGATGTTACATTTTGGAAAAGAAGATGCTATGCTATGTCAGGGCTTTCCATCTAAAACACCAGCTTTTTCAAAACCATCTTAATACAATTTTTTTTTTTGTTATGTCTTTGAACAAATCAAAGCAAGTTTTTTCATGACCAGTAGGTTATCTCATTATATCATAGAAAATCAACGCCAATGCATTGCATGGCATTGCAACACGCTTTTATTAGCTTGGTATGTCTCCATGTAACGGAATCTTTGAACGTGATTTTCACTCCTTTAAAACGTTGTATTAATTTTAAAATTTGTACAATTTTCAAGGACCGATGACAATGTAATAATTTAAATAGTTTGTCCCATTATCCTTACTAGGATCTTCGGGATTAGCGATTGAACTAAAAAGTAGAAATAAAATAGTTTAAAATAACTAAAAAACACGCTTTACTAAGAAACCAAACTAAAAAGTAGACAATAATTCTCAATAAATTTTAATTAACTTTTATATCAAATACATCACATTGGTAAAAAAACGCAATGAATGTTGAATAGACGATTTTCACAAATACACAATGTTTGGATATCTGCACTAGAATTTGATACCTAGATCACAATTTGAAGGATTATGAAAAATAAATCCTAATCCTTTATTAGGAATTTCCTTAGGCAAAGATTTCTCTGAAACAATTATTCGTCTGCTTATTTCTTTGGAAATATACGCGTAACGATGCAAGCGCCCATTTAGTAACTTTTATATTTTATCATTCCAGTTTCCAAAATAACAACCGACCAATAAAATTATAAATAGATATTATGTTAATGTTAATTAAGGCTGATAACGACAGACCACAACATAGACATCCATCCTCCTTCTATAATTATAAATGTTTTTTGTTTACAAGGCAGGTGTGCATCGCATTAGAATGTTATAATATTAATGTTTTATTTTGGCAAGCGAAGACGCGCCCCGCGGTATGTGAGAACTTTTGTGTGGTACAAGTGATTAGAGGCAAGCGACAATAAAAAGGACCTCATCTGCGGCTCGCATTGTTATTTATTTTATAATCGTTTTAAAGCCTAATATATTCATTGCTTTTAACATAAAACGGTATAATGTTCATTCTACGCGCCCTACTTAATCACTAACTGAAAAAAATCGTCAGAACATACTTTGAAAATATAATCCCATTGAGGATTTCTGACAATTCATGGCTAAGCTAAACAAGTCATACGTTTTTTAACAATTTAGATAAAAGTCCTTTGTTATAAGAATCACTCTAGTCATCTAGTGGTCACTGCAGTTAAAACAAATAAAATTTCAAAATTTAAAAAACCCCCGACACATTTATCCTGCGAAAACATCCCGATTCAAACAGTAAAACGCCCATAACTTTTGAACGGCTCAACCGATCTTATTCAAACATAGCTAAGAACACTCTTGACGCAATCACCTTTCAAACAAAAAAAACAAAATCGGTTCATCCGTTGAGGCGCTATGATGCCACAGACAGAGGCACAGATACACAGACACACAGATACACAGCAACACACGTCAAACTTATAACACCCCTCTTTTTCCGTCGGGGGTTAAAAATAACCTTTCAGAAGGCAACGATAACAAAGAACATACTATCAAAAGTTATTCAAAGTGAATCTTTCCGCGTCTATCCCATCCCTTACACCGTCTTACAAGCATGACCCTCTGAAGCCGGCGGGGGTCCAGCAGACCCCTGCTCATCAATTATCGCGCGAAGCCCTCACGGTGCCGTAGGATACATCAACAGGTGCCAGCAAAGACATGGGTAACTCAATTTACGAAAATATTCACGGTAGCCATACCGCGGGCTATGTGCACTGCAGCTCAAAATATACGAGCGGTAAGTCTGGCTACTTTATAGCTTCGGCGGGTTTGAGAAGGGACACATTGTTGCGCTTAATTCATTTTAGTGTTGACATTTAATAGTTTTATTTTACAAATAATAAAACAATTTGAATTTTAGTGTGAAGAACTTTTTTGTCAGTGGTATCGGCCGCAACATACAAGGTGATTCGTGGTTTCGAACCCAGGCAGGCGCTTAACTTTGTGTAAATTGCTCTCATAACGGTGAAGAAAAACATCGTGAGGAAACCGGTGTTCTAGCACCAAACATTCGAATACATATGACATCCACCAACCCGCACTGGGCCCGCGTGGTGGATTACGGCCCATTCCCTCTCACAGAAAGGAGGCCTGTTTCCCAGCGGTGGGAACATTAATAGACTGATGATGATGATGACTTTTTAGATGTATAATTTGTAATAGTTACGATCTGTGAATTTTAGATGTATAATTTGTAATAGTTACGGTCTGTGATTTTTAAATACATAAGTAATTGGTAATAGTTACGATCAGTGATTTTTAGATGTATATGTAATTGGTAATAGTTACAATCTGTTATTTTTTTAGAAGTAGAATTTATTGATAATAGTTTGTGATTTTTTAGATGTAGGGTTAATAATACTTACGATCTGTGATTTTTTTAGACGTAGAATTGATAATAATTACCATTTGTGATTTTTTAGATGTAGGATGAATAATACTTACAATCTGTGATTTTTTTAAAATGTAGAATTGATAATAGTACGAATCTGTGATTTTCTAGATATCAATATTCTAAAGACTTAGTTGTGTTAATTATGAATAAAGATTTTTCTAACAAAGTTTGTTTGTCTGCTAACGTTACTTACATAAGTTACTAAACAGTTATGTACTATGCCGTGGGTTGAAAACGGAGTCCATTTTTGTTGCGGGTTGAAAGCGGAATAATTATTATTATTTTTAACTCCTGGGATGAAAACGTGGGATGAAAACGGAAACACCCCTTTTTTGTCTGACTGTATTGTTGGTCGCAAGCCTACTGTTAAGCATGAGGGCTTGGCTTCGAAGTCCGCGTCGGACAAAGTGCAATTGGGTTTTTCCATTCGGAATTTCTCTTCGACTATAGACTCGCCCCCTATGACATGGGACTTAACTGACGAAATGTGTGTGTATGTACAATAGGTACACATCTACGTAACCCTTTGGAAAATACAAGCTTCTTGTTATGTGTTAAAACAGTTTCCGTGTGACGAAATTTTCTGTTATTATAACCTAAGATTCGACTGCAAAAATCTGCAGGAAACAGGGTTTTTCGTCAAACTAAATTTTCAGGAATGATACTTGATACTTAGTAGAATAGATTGCCGGAGGGTTGCCTGGAAATATCTAGCCGCAATTACCTTAATTACATAAATTGAAATTTATGTTTAATAGTTAAACCAAACTAGGAAAAAAAAAGGTTGCCAGCTCTCAGTTAGCCACAACCTGTGGGTTGCCAGTTTACATTGTAAACCTGGTAAAGCATGAATGGAGGCTAACTGAGAACTAGATGATGTTACATACGCATCCACGATACAGGTGAAATACCTAGTGTAGGGCAACGTTATAAAAAAACCCGTAGTCTGTGTTTCTCGTTAGCTACAATCTAGGGGTATTTAAGTCAAGAGTGAATAGGTTACTTCTAGGCAAGCGTGCTTCATCGTCAACCACATCATCGCTTACCATCAGGTGAAATAGTGGTCAAGCGCGAGCCTATATTAGATAAAAAAAACAGTCGGACTCGCGCACGAAGGTTTCCGTACCATTATCGCAAAAAAACGACAAAAAAATCACGTTTGTTGTATGGGAGCCCAACTTAAATATTTATTTTATTCTGTTTTTAGTATTTGTTATTATAGCGGCAACATAAATACTAGCTAGCTATCACGGTTCATGAGATACAGCCTGGTGACAGACAGACGGACCGCGGAGTCTTAGTAATAGGGTCCCGTTTTCACCCTTTGGGTACGGAACCCTAAAAAGAAATACGGAAATCTGTTTGCGGCCAGGCAACCCTACAATAATCTATTCTACTATCAAGAATCATTCAAAAAAATCAAGTTTCACCAAAAACAAAGTTAAGTCCTACCTGCAGATTTCTGCAGCGGGATCTCATACTATTAGGTATGACAGAAGTATTCGGGCAAATTTTTGGATTAAAATATACGCTGAACTGAGAAGTAACGGCCAATAAAAGAACCGCCAACAACATTCAGAAATCCAAAACAAAAATACGAGCAATTATGAAAAAATAATACCATAAACATGACACAGAATATAAATGATAATAGTGTCCCTAATTCTATCTGTGCCCATAAATATTGTGTTACCATTTTTTTTTTTGTTTAAGCTGATTATTACATTCGCGTATGCCGTGATTTATGTTACCGAAGCGAGCCGAAGAGAGCCGAAAAGTACCGATCCGTCGCGGCATTAGATCGTGATTAGCCGCGCGCGCAGCATGATCACATGCTTACTGTAGGGCTGACAGGGAGAAGAAAGTTCTAAAACTTAAATGATAATAATATCAGCCTTTAATTGTCCCACTGCAGAACAGATGCCTCTTCTCATACAGAGAAGATACGAACTTTAATCACGTCGTTTGCTCAAGGCGGATTGACGATATCAGACTTATATTCCACTGTAGGAAAAGGTTTTCTTACTATGTTTTTCTTCACCGATGTCAGTGATGTCCAAAATAAACTTATAATTAAGAAAGTATCTAAATTTGAATCGAAAAGTCACATTGGTAGGTAGTAGTAAGTACTTGCCCGGATTTGAACTCACAACTTCAAACACGAGAGGCGGGTTCTAAGCTAAAGAGCAAGATTACTCGTTCAAACTCATAATATTCTTGCCGTCACAACGACCGTGCAGATGCCGCGGAAGTGAAGGAATTTTAGGCCGATACAATGAAACTGCATCTACCTATATAGACTAAATAAAGATGTAAAATATCTCTAAAAGCACGGTAATGTTATAAAAGTATTTTTCGTTATTAATAACTTAGGTAAACATCCAAACCAAACATAAACATTGTAAATTCAAATCAATTTATAATTCATGTTGTCATTTAAATAAAAATCAATCTTATTTATAATGGACTTATGATGCATAATTGGTAAATTACTTTGTTTTTGTCCGCTGAAGACTTTTATGACGCTGACCTTTGATAAATAGAACTTGGTAGAAGGTATTTGTTTACATAAATATCTATACCAATATTATAAAGAGGAAAGATTTTTTTGTTTGTTTGTACCGAATAGGCTCCAAAACTACTGGACCGATTTCAAAAATTCTTTCACCGTTGGGAAGCTACTCTATCCCCGGGTGACATAGGCTACTTTTTATCCCTGAAACCGCGAGGCGTCCTCTAGTGCCCTATAAAGTCACGTTTTATAATAAAAACAGAGGGCGGTCATTGCCAAAAGAATAGACCCAAATAAAATCAGGAACATATTAACAAACAAAAAAAAAAAGAAAAATGATCACCAATGAAATTCCTATTTCTATCCTCAGGGCTACCAAGATTGTTATGAACCAACCTGGAACCAACCCTTAACCATACTAAAATCATACCAGGTCAGCAAATCTTCAACAGTGACACACTACAACAACAGTACACTGTTGTAGACCCTGATTTTCTGAGCTGGATGAGGCTGATTGCTTTGTTAAAGATTTGCTGAGTTATACCAAAGAGTCTTTATAATCGTGACAATATATGTAGTCCGATGACGTTTCTCATTTTACATGCCGCGATAACTTTGTATGAACGTCTATGAAAAATCAAATTCATAAACTTAATTAATTACTATGTTATCCATACCCTATAACGATTATTACTCGTAAGCATCAAGTCTAACCTAAATAACGTATTTTTATAGCTGTCAAAACCTACTTCTTAGATTTTCACGTCTTTAGTAAAGCCATTTCGTCAGCTATTTTAAGTTGAACCTTTTACCTGAGGCAACCCTAAGCCACAAATTGAGACGTCTGTAATTATTTACCCGGACATCATTAGGCGGTAACGGATATAACTCTTGCATCGGTTATTGATTTATAAGCATGGCCCCGTGATGTGTACCGCCGCGCGCCGATATTACAACTTTATTTATGTACCTAATAATGCCATACTACTCTATTAAACAAGATTATGTAAGAGAAAGCTTGCTCTGAAAGATGACGATTATTTGGAAAATTATGGTATACACGGGGATGTTTGAGGTGGCTTACTAAAATAATTCCTGGAAGAATTTGGGGGTGGTCTTGCTCAGCAGTGAGACATTACATTAGACTTATATAAATAAAATGCTACAAACATAACTCAAATTGCGAGTGGTTGATACCCCGATGGGTTAAGCAGAGGTTACGTATAAGACACCCATAATTTGCCAGCAAATCGGCATTCATTTTTGGAGGCAGTGCTAATCTAAGTACAATAATTATGTTTTTCGGTAAGTCGACACATTAGTTGTGCTGTACAGATTACAAGAAGTGATCAAAGGTTATTCATTGTTGAACCGTTTTCTCTTAAACCCACTCTAATTTTAGTGACAAAATTCCTAAGTAAGTTCACTTTTTAACTGATTTTCCAAAAAGGAAAGTTCTATGATCGATTTTGTTTTTTTTTTTGTGTTTGTTCACCGATTTCTTCCTCAAATGTTCCTTCCTCATTTTTTTTTATGAACTAGTATGTTCCCAAATTGGTCACACCTAAATTTGGTGTAGATCTGATGAAGAACTTGGGAGATATACAACAGAACTCTTCAATAAATGACATCAAATCTCTCGGGATGGCTGCAATAGCATATTTATTGTTTACCATTAATTCTTAACATAACATCACGCCAATATACTTTAAAGGGGTACGCAGATGTGTACAGTTCAGCTTGGAACACTCTTATTGCACCGGTTATGTTTGAGTTTCATGATATTTGGGTTATCTATTCTGGTATTGCTATAGAACTTGCCTATTAGGGAACACAACTAAAAAGTAGGTACCTAATAATAATAACTCTTTTCAAAAAAAAACAACTGACTTCCAAATAAAAATATTAAAAAGTGAAAACAACAAACATAAAGTCGAACATAGAACCAGCTCCTTTTTGGAAAGTCGGTTAAAAATAACTTCGTTTTCGGAAGTCGGTGTCAAAAAACGAAGAAATGAAAACAGGAACACCGACTGCCGAAAAACAAGTTTATTTTGCACTTTATTGTTTTTATTTGGAAGCTAATGATTTATTTACATGCAGAAAGTTATTCACCTGCGACTTGCGGGTAACAGTTTCGAAATAGCATTTTGACACGAACGGTATAATTTCCAAATATTTACAAACATTGAAATTTTCATTCAACTCTTTAAGCTTTTATTGTGCCATAAATAACTTGTGAGGAACACAAATAAATTATATTTTACAATTGTTTACGTTAACATTTTGTGAAGAACATTGGGTACCTTTGTTTAGACCAGGGATCATACAAAGGGGGACTATATAACTTTTACAGCAGTGTTGGGCTCCAACTAGACCACTCTGTGCCACTCTTTGGTCGAAAAAATTGTTAAAATCTTAATTTGTTTTTGTGAGGTTCTTTTTGTCTCCAAACTATAAAATTTGTTGTTCAAGATTTATGATCGGGATTAATTTTTGTTTTTATTGTTACTTTTATATGTTGTTAATGTTTTTGTGTTAACCATTAACAAATATAATCGTGCTTTCACATTGGTTCAATATTCTATTTTTTGTTTTTGATAAGAGAGCCATAGCGTGATGAATGAAGTCTTGTCTAGAGTTTCAACGCTATTGAAACTCTATCACATTCGTTTTCATAAACGTTTTACAGGCCTTGTAGTCGTCAGAATCAGAATCAGAATCATCAGGTTCTTCTTCTGCTACTTCAAAACAAATACCTTCTCCTGCAATGACTGGAGATTTGGTCGTTTCCCTTACAGGACCACTCCTAAACGTAAACTTCACTTGAAATTAAAGAAAATCTAAACAAAAACAAATACTTTTGACACGTTATATTTGTGTACGTGTTTTACGACTGCTGTATATCAGGCCGGGGCTCGAGCCCCCCACAGCTTAGAGCAGCCCCTGAATGGTCACAATCGCACAATGCTAACTCGTCACAATGTCTTCCTAATTTGTTTTGGTTGTGAAGTAACTTCTCATTGTTTCGTTGATTTGTTGCTTTGATTCCTAGTTTTTGTTCAAAATGGACGAAATCTACGGGAGATCTGTTGGTGAAATTGTTTAGAAACTTTTTGAATATTTATTTTGGTGAAGGTTTGTCGAAACTCAAACATTGACTTATGTGAAATCTATACCTGCTCATGATAATTATTAGTGCATAATTTCGAGCTTATTTCAGCAAGATGTGGATATGATTAGTTTAGAAAAATCTATAGGTAGCTGCAGGCTTGCATCAAATGATAAAATCGAAGACCAAGGCATTCCATGAATTTAAAAATCGATATTTTTCCAAAATCTTCTCACGTCGACACCATTCGACTTTACGCTCACAAAACCGTAAAATAAAGAATAAAATCATAAAAGGTAACCTTAAAACCGGACATTTACGGTCAACATAAATCAGGGAGGGGACAAAACTTTGTTTTACGCGTAAATAAAGTTTTATAAGGGATTTTTTAACGATTAGGACATTAATTTTTAATTATGAGAACAAACATAGGCGTAGGTGTAGAATACATTGAAGATAGATGTTTATGTAAGAAAAATATCATTTCAGTTCAGTCCAATGAAACATTCCAACGAATAATTTTATCATAAACTAATCGATCAAATAACCTGCTCAATATTCTTTTCACAGATTGACAATAATTTCTGAACAATCGGGCGCGAACGATCCAAAATCAATCCGTCAAACTTTCATTCGTGGAACGTGCAAAGGCAACACCCATTCAGCCTGTCTGGCCATACGGTTGGCGCATTGTTCTAGCGCTAAACAATGATAAACAAGCATTAGGACGCCATTCAGAGCCACTGTGTGGACAATGCGACCACGGTGCACAATTCAATGGACATAATGACGAGAGAGACGTACAGGATGTTTCAAAACTTATAAACTTCCACTGTTTGCTCTCAAAAAAGTTAGAGCTTTAATTAACCGTAGAGTAAGAGCCAGAGCTGACATAAATAAATCTAGTTATGTACTAAACTAACATCGCTTCTCGTTTGAAATCATCTGAATTAATAGTTTTTACATTCCATAAAAAAACAGCGTTTATTCCCAGATATACGCCTCGTCAAAGAAGACCTAGCTTAGACCAAAAATTTGTTGACAAAATACTATCCGGGTGACGACAACAATCCAAAATTCTTTTCAAACAGCCCCTATACAAAACAACGAATAACGGCATAGCCCAAGGCCAGGATACTGTAACCGCGCAGTAGCACCCACGACGAGTGATGGATGACTGCACAGCACTACTTAAACAAATGCCCTGCCACAATGGACGCACCAGCGGGCGACTAAAAACAATGCACCATGCGACAAAACGCACGACAATGTCACAGATTCAAGGAATAGTCCTGAACAAAATGCTGGCCGTAATTTATGTCACTGCGCAACAACCGTTGTTGTTTTGAAAATGGAATATCATTACATGTTGACATAGTGATGTCAGGATTTATTTTTGTTTATGGCTCATCTAAGGTTTTTTAGTCGTTGAAAATTAATTTCAATGTTGCGGTTATTATGATTAGATATCAAAATATGAGTTTATTATTATACAGGTTAAATAAATGTTAAAAAAAAACCGGCTAATTGTGCGTGTCGGACTTCGCACATTTAAGGTTCCATACAAACCGCAAAATCAAGTTGGATGTTATAGGAAAAATAAATTATCAATGTATTGGTATTTGTTAGTAACATTTATATGTAATGCTAAACATTATCACCAAATTATCACCGAAAGAGTGGGTCTTAAAATGAACATGGACAAAACCAAGATCATGGTGAATGCCCATGTAACACCCACTCCCATCAAGGTCGGAGACTCTACACTCGAAGTTGTAGACCATTATGTCTACCTGGGACAAACGGTCCAGTTGGGTAGGTCCAATTTCGAGAAAGAGATCAACCGTCGAATCCGACTCGGCTGGGCGGCGTTCGGGAAGTTGCGTGGTATCTTCTCGTCCAATTTACCGCAGTGTCTCAAGACAAAAGTCTATGACCAGTGTGTGTTGCCAGTGATCACCTATGGAACCGAGACGTGGTCGCTCACAATGGGCCTTATCAGAAAGCTCAAAGTCACCCAAAGGGCAATGGAGAGGGCTATGCTCGGAATTTCCTTGCGTGATCACATCAGAAATGATGATATCCGCAGGAGAACCAAAGTTACCGACATAGCCCGAAGAGTTGCCAAACTTAAGTGGCAGTGGGCAGGGCACATTGCTCGCAGAACGGATGGCCGATGGGGCCGAAAAGTTCTGGAATGGCGACCGCGAACCGGAAGACGATACGCTGGAAGGCCTCCCACTAGGTGGACTGATGACCTGGTTAAGGTTGCGGGAAGGCGCTGGATGCGAGACGCACGGGATCGGTCAATGTGGCGACGCCTGGGGGAGGCCTATGTCCAGCAGTGGACGTCTTTCGGCTGAAATGATGATGATGATGATCACCAAATTTCAAGTTCATAGGTCAATGGGAAGTTAAAAAAAAATCGGAACAATATTTTGTAAAAAATGCTGACTTTGGTGGCTTCTCATTTCATTGTTTGCCAATATTTTTAAAACAAAATATACAGTATTTACAACAACGATACCCCCTCGATGGGGTAGGTCAAAACTTCTTTGCGCACCCCCCTTTAACTGTATGGGAGCCTCCCTAAAAACATTTTAAAATATTTTTGGCCACTCGCATGGCTTTGGATCAATAAGATGATTATATTGTGAAAATTTGAAGGCTATATTTTCAACCGTTTCGCTGTAAAACCTGTGTGACAGACGACGGACAGACAGACACGTGGGTGACAGCATTAGGGCTCCGTTTGGACCGGGTACGGAACCCTAAAAAAAAATTAAGAGCTAAACCCTAATCATTTTCAAAATCATTGGTCAGTATTCAGTGTTATTGAGCAATTCGTCCTGAATGATTGATAAATAAGTGTTGCACGTTTGTTCTTTGTAACAAGTTCAACAACTGCTTCAGACATTTAAATAGTCGATTTTATTTACAAGCTCAATCAAACGATAGATAGAGGGACACTTCATATTCAAATCGATCTAACTGTCACCCGATAGCTACAGGCTGTTATAAACATTGCACAACCATTGATAGATATGTATTGAAACAACATTACGAATTACGATACCAAAGGCAACAGCAATTTGTCACTCCCACGCACACAAAAACTTGTTAATATTTTGAAAACGGATACCCATTTTATTAATTATATTTAGGCCGTATGTCATTTGTAACGTCTCAATCAGACACAAAAAACTGTTGATTATCTATTAAAGTTATTTAAAAGCCAAAACTTGAATTAAACCCATGTGATTTATTACTTACCATGTATATTGAATGGCTAGATTTACATAATCCGTTCATTACTATAAAATTATATTTTTTTAATTTGCAACATTTTATAATTACGCTGGCAACTATAAATATTTGATGAATGGCGCGGAAAATATATTATAATTTATTTTAAAATGGTCATGTAGATCACAATGTTGTTTTAAAATCGAAGTTAGAAAGGTAGTTATTTCGATTCGTGTTTTTTTAATCATAAAAGTTCTTCATTATTTCTGTTCTTCAACATTTCTTCCTGAGTTTACAACCCATTAAGAATCAAATTTTTTATTTGTTCACTCACAGGTTTTGAATTGTCCCCTATACTCAATCGAATCCAAAGTTCCCTTTCTTTTTAACATGTTAAACGAGACAATGGTTTATTAGTGATATGGCAATCACGTGTGCAACAAACAAAGACACACAAATATGTGACAGGAAGAAAGATTACGGCACTCTATCAAGCGATCTGACAACAGAGTTGAATTCCTACGATTTGTCCCGTCATTGTCCCTCGTAAAACTCAGGACAAAGCGGGAAGAAGCGTGTAATGCTGCTCATAAAACAATAAACCACCCACTGCAGGCAGCGAGCTGCGTTTACAGCGCGCGCTGCGTGAACCAAACGCGCCCATTGTCCGCTATTCTGAACGCATCTTAACATGGCGCGCGCGATCAACAAAAGCGCGCCAATTCTGACGTTTCGACGTAATCAGTGAGTTGAAAAACACGTTTTTTGTACGAAAATGGAAGTCAAATACGGGTTTGTTTTTTTTTTCTTAATGGCGAATCGGTACGAGGTGAGGATGGAACGATTAAATAAATTGGACAAAAGAATATTGACCCCAATTTTTCGCCTGTCAAACCCAATGTTTTAATTACAACGTCAGAAATAATTATGATTAGTTAAGATTTACGAATTAGTCAGCGGGCAGTAGAGTTGTTTTGATAGAGTCGGAATTAGGTCTGTAGAAACACACCTAATAAGGTTCTGATGAGTAATTAACTCTTCATTCTACACATCAGGACAGTGGCTGCAGTGTCAATGTACTCTATTTACTAAGGTAAACGACATCAGAAAAACATACATCCATTAGCAATGTAATATACTGTTCCAATAATCATTATTAATTGTAAAGCTACATTCAATCGGAACCAGATTGATTACATTTTAAGCAGTTAATCTAGATCGCTCTCGCCTATAGAAATCTGAACAAAACACGGTCTACTTTCAATTGATATGAAACAACAAGACCCGACTATTTGTCAGACGATACCATCTCAACTACTTAATGAACTGATTTCTATCGCAAATAAAACTAACCAATGATTTCATAACTTTAACACATCTAGAAAGTCATAATGTAACTTGTAAGTATTGGTAGTCTGGTGATTATGTATGCAATAAGAGTAAAAACAGATTTCTTATTGATGATGCCATTTCTTTGCAATTCGGTGACAAAATTCAATCCTTTTGAAACTGTTGCGTCTATAGTCAAAGACAAGACTGAGAAACAAGCACAAAGCTTCTAAAGCCTTGGCTTGCTGGGCCTTCCTGGTATTTGTCAATAGTAAATCGTTCCTCAAAAAGTGGCAGAAGAATACCTAAGTGAAGCCAGCAAATACTTTCTTTCTTTCTTTCTTTCCATGTCTCTCTCGGTCTAGCTTATCCCAATTCTTTTGAAGCAACTTTCCTCAGCATTAGTAGATCCAGGCATAGTTGTTTTGTGTCCTCTCTTGATCCATTCTCCAAAAAAAACATCCTTTAGTCACCTTAAATCACGACTAAAGAAGACTTTAGCTTCTTATTTACATCTTAAAAGTCCTAACAATTAACAACCTATCTTCCTTCATACCTTAATCATGATAATATCGCATCATAAACCCATTAAGACCCACGCCTTTACAATGATGTCATCACACGATGTCGGAGGACATCTCACCGCGTGATGTACGGGCTCGCTTGCCTGAGATCAGATAAATCTATTACTTGCCGACGCGATATTATTTTATTGTTATAATACAAATTATAATAATCTTTGGACGCCATATTTATAGGCCTGGTAATCTCTTTTGATTCGCCGCTTATGAGCTAAGGGGGGACGTATATGGAGACAGTTGTTTTGGTAGATTAAGAATTGATTCACTCGTGTTCCCAAAAATTAATCTTTTGATACCTAAAAACAATACAAATCTTGTATTGCATGGTTTTTCTTTTTGTGTGTGTTGTCAGTGTTATCAGATTTTTTTGTTTTATATTGCAGTCGTTTTGGTATCTATTATGTACTAATACAGTGTACTACGTGACGTCGCCAAACGGATGTGCGAATGACGTTTGAGCAACAAAACGGTACTGCGACTCACCATAGTTTGTATGCACGCTTGTGCGGCACACTGAAGTTCGACATCACACTATTGTGAGAAATGGTTGTGCCGGTTGTGCGACAGTAGTTCGACACTACGGTAGTGTGTCAACCGATTGCGCACTAGTATGTACTTTATTGTACATTACGTAGGTGCACTATTATACAGGTGCAGTATTTTATGTTGCATATAATCCGGTCTCTAATGATACTGATGATTTGACTTAATTGATCATATTGCCCGTGCGATATAAATAGCGCCCAGAATCACTTGGCCCATAACATATATACTAAACTACAATAGTAACACTACTTTAGAAGATGAAGTACAATTACAATAGCAGAAGGATCATGAAAACTATCGAGCCTTTTGATGCCGAGCATTTTCAGTTATTATCAATTTGCACTCATGCTAGTTTTGGAGCATGCCAAATGGCACATACGCCTGTCAAACTACTGTAATAGTGCACCAACGTAATTAACAATTATAGTACCGGTGCACAATCAGTTGTCGCAATACCGTAGTGTCAAACTACTGTCGCACAACCATTTGTCGCACTAGCGTGATGTCGAACTTCAGTGTTTCGCACAAGCGTGCAATCGAACTACGGTGACTCGCAGTATCGTTTGTCGCACTAACTTTTATCGCACAACCGTTTGTCGACCTCACTTAGTAGACTCGTAATTATGCAGCTAAAGTGATCTATTTGCTATCACCGACGCCGACAATGCCGTGGAAGTGGCAAAGTACTTTAGAGTAATTATCTAATCTGGCTAATTGTGTTGCCAGATACTATTTAAAATTCATTTGCCATCAGTCATTCAAAAAGTATGACTTTGGTTAGCCAATTTCAGGAAAACGTTTACCATTCCCTAAATAATTTTCAACTAGCTTCACCTTCTTAACAACCACAACAACTTTTCAGCTCACCTTTCTCCTTCCCTCCCCCTTTTCCACAATAATATCCGAATCAAATATCAAATCAGCGTAATTCTCGTGTCAAGTGTGCGCTCCCCCTTCCGAGGTGTAATGGTGTAAATGCGCCGTGATATACGCGCGGGATACATCCACGACAATTTATTTGGAGGAGATGAACCTCGCACCCTTGCTTCCTCACTGCAGCCTTTGTAAACGGATACCAACTCTTTATAGAAGGAAATAGAATTGGGAATGGCTTGAGAAGATGTTTAAGGTTGACATTAAGGTCGTCTTTGGAGGGATTTTAAAGCGGATGCTGAAGGATATAAGGTAGGTTGTTGAAAAGAGGTTGGTATAGGGGCTTCGCGATCGTTGCAGGCACCGTGCTGAGCCGAGATGATTGCAAAACGAATAAATAACTTGCACATGAAGCTGCGCGCGCACTTATTACATGTCACCCGTGTAAATGTGTTTATTTTTAAACAGGCAACGTCTTTTTAAGTTATTAAAATTGTTATGTTGTTGCGAAAAAATTAAAATTACTTTTGTGTATCATTAGTTTTGTCGTTTTGCAGAGACAGGCTGTGGGATTGCACGCTTGATATTTTAGTGATAAAAATCTTTGAAAAACGCCGAGTAATCACGCGGACAACTACATCAGATGGTTTTACCGCAATCATTTCAGTTTTTAGGGTTCCGTACCTAAAAAGAAACCCTTATAAGATCACTCTCTTGACCGTATGTCCGTGTGTCACCATCGATTTTCTCAGGAACGGGAGAACCTAAATTTATACCAGATACTGAGGTCTATAGTCCCTATTAGGTGTGTAAAAATCAAGGTCCTGAGTCAACACGAAAAAAAGATATGGGCAAAGGAGAATGCCCATGGACAGTACTAAAAAAAAGTTTATTGTGTCACAATCATTTCTGGACAATAAATAAAACAAAAATATTTTAAGTATTTTAACTTCTTTTCAAAAAGATTTCTATTGGGGTTCATTTTCTTGAATTAATAAGTATTTTTACTTCAATTTCACAGCTCAAACATATTCCGCCATTTATGTTAGGGTTGAGGCATGTTAACATGATCTGACATCGATTAAAGAAGAAGATCGAAGAATCTTTTTTTTTAATAATCTACCTGAAACACTGAATCAATCCATCCGGATTCACATAATATCTTTAATGTAAAGAACAAACTTATTTTGAAATTGGTGTGGTTTACTAGTTTAATGCAAACCAAGATAAACAAAATAATTATGTTTTTAGAAATCGATTAAATTACCGATTTGGTGCCTATAATTTTCAGTCATTTCATTTGACAGTGACAGTAGTCGTTTTTTCATTTGTTTTGTTTGTGTTTTGTTGCGTCAAGTTGAGTTTTACGTTCCACCGTTACTAAATACTTAACACTACAACACCGCCGTGAGTTTGTGAAAATAGTGCTTAATTAGACAGGACTTTATATTTGTTATTTCCGACATGGCTACTGTTCGAAGTTGGTGTCTCAATTGTTCTTTGATGTTGGCGCCATTTTATTATATGCGCAGACATAACATTTTGTCGAAGATTCTTGATAATATATTGGATCATATTACGGGCTTGGATCTACACCGGAAAGTAAGAATAACATTATATATCTTAACAGCACTTGAACAAATGTCTAACGAATACAAATCTTAAATATGTTGGCATAGAGTCCATATTGCTGTGAATCTACTGTAATCTAAAAAGGAATATATTTCGTTCAATATATCTTAACTCCCGCAGGACGCTGAAATGTTTCGGTCAGTAGATTTCTCTATTTTTCTTTTTAAAACTTGTAAGTACCAAAATTTAATTTTTCGTAATTTCCTCTTTACTTGTGCTGTAATACCTTACTTTTAACCAAAATTGACAATTCTAGATCAACCGGAAGTAGGTACCCTATAGGTTTTGGGTGGAAAACTTACATGGTAGTTCCCGTTGACCTAGTTACCTAATTATGTTGGTGGATGTAGCTGTTTGTACGGAACCCTCGGTGCGCCGAGTCCGAATCGCACTTGACCGATTTTTGAGTCTAGGATTGGATTCAATTCATCTCAAACTCAAAAGATAGAAGAACCGATAATGCAGCACCAGTTGGAGAATTGGCAATAACTTGTTTAAAAAGATAGTTAAAAACATCACTTTCTTGTCCATAAGTATCTCAAACAAGTTGGGGTCAGCGCAACACGTCTGCTTCTTCCGTACTTCTTTATACTAGTTGTCAATGTCTTAGCAATAACCTCTTTCCATTGTAATTGTTTAAATGTATTTTTTTTTTGGGTTACTACTCACATCACATCACATCACATCATCAGCCTTTTAAAGTGCCCACTGCTGGGACACACACACAGGCCTTCTCTCATATTTATTTTTGTTTTTACTCACTAAAATTATGTAGACGTTATAGAGAACCGATTTTACCCCACCTTGCCCAATCCCTGCCCCCTGTGTGTGTCTTTTTCGATACACCGGCCTAGGATAATACACACCGGCCTAGGAAAATACATAGTTCCACTTGTGATATATATAATTGTTTACAAATTTTGTTTCAATAATACTCAATAATTAATATGTTACATTACTTTGATAAAACAGTACATAACTTTTCATTTAAAACAATACTATACATTAATATTTTTTTTTATCTTACATTATACACTTTCCGTTATAATTTTTAAACAAATTATCCAATCCCAACCCCAAATACACCAGGAAAATTTTGTGAGCCTGGCCAAAAATGTTCTATACAAAATGTATGAAAATTTTGCGCGTTAGCGATACACGAGCGCTTAGACCGGAATGGTGCTCGTTTGTCAAAAAAGATACACAAGTATTTGGATAGTGTGTATTGCAAACGATACACAGGACGCTGAACGTGTTAAGTAATTATATATTATGCCTGCTAGTAATCGTAGGTATGCCTACCTACCTAGTTGAAATTGTAAACACGTTTTATTAAGGCCTAGAGAACTTGTGCATCATATCCTAAGAGACGAACCAAAAGAATGTCCAACAAAACAAACTGGAGAGGATCTTTAGACAAAACAAGAACAAAGCGAACTTAATTTCAATAAAATATTTATGCTCGCAACCAAGCTAAACAGACGCCATTTGATTCACCTTTTATTTACGTACAATAAAGACATTCCTCAGTTCCTTATATAATTAAGTCTGACGGCTCAACATTCAGACGTCGTTGAGGAAGTTGTAACCCGATGCGTTTCCGACGAGAGCTCGTAGGCGGGGGGTTAAGCCGTGATCAAAGGCGCCGCCACAAGGCCCCGCCCATCCCGCCTTGTGCACACACACCGACAACCCTTTCACTGCCACTGCCGCTATGTTGTTAATTCATAGTATGTTGGTTTTGTTTATTTTGTGAGTCAGGGTGCGCACATAGTGTTGTGTAACTACAGGAAATTGCTTCTGGTTATCGTTTCAGAGATTGTAACGATAGCTTGCAAACTAACGAGGATTGCGACTAAAATGATAAAAGGAGGCTATGTGGAGCGACGATGTTCGCCAGTTGGCTGGCAGCAGCTAAATGAGATCGACATGTAACAACAGTAGATTACTGTAGGCTGGTATGAAGATGAATCTGAGTAGCTAGGTATACCTAGAGAGTCAACCTGACATCCACATTCTCTTTGATATTTAAGAATCAATAAGCAAGATGGTCTCTTCAGACTGCACCATGTGAAAAGCCTCGTTGATCTTTTTCTATGACATTTTCATAAAGGTGAGTATGGACTAAAGCATTTACTTATAACAGAACATCGAGCATTCGCCGGTTTCATCGAGCGTTGTGTTAAAAGTTCAGTTAAAAAGCTCGATGTTCTGTCACAAGTAAATGTTCCAGTCTATAGTCACCTTTAGATTCACTGCTACCGTCTGTATAGTTTCTTGTATTCATATCTACAATAACACCATTAGCCATGCACCATATATGGAGAAAACCAATGTATATTATGTATATTGTGAATGTTCCATAGTTAGCAAATGGCTTCAACGTAATTTTATTTTTTTATTAAACGCTAATATTGTAGTTAGTTATTGTACAACTTGTTTGACCAGCTTATTTACTGATGTTGAATTTTGGTGAAAAGCCTGAAGCCATTACAAAATACAAAATTGGTACACAGTTCACCAAATGCTGCCTGCTGCCTGCTGACCGCCAGTGAGATAAAATTACTTCTATGCTCTGTTAAACACCGTGCAAGAAGAACGACGGGAAGGTCATTCCCGATTGAATAGGACAAACAAAATGTTCAACATTTTAACATGCCGTAAAACGAGCACAATATGCATCACTCGAGTGGCGGTTAGTCGAGATATAATTTTTTTGAGTTAATATACCGAATAAATTTTACCCCTTTAAATAAACTTTATTTGGACAGAGCAAATGGGCTCTGTTTTTCATTTCCGATCGCAGCCAATTCGCATTATAAAATTAGTTTTACCCAAACCTGTATAATATTTCCAACTGAAGCAGGATAAACCTTTACGGCTTTACAAACAAGTCATATTCTCTGTCTACGCATGTCATTATGTCGGCAGGAACCGTGTACCTAGGCATAGATAATATAAAACTTTACAAGGATACCCGAGACCCGCAGCCTTATTGCGTAATGAATTCGGAAAGGGCAAAGAGTATGCAAAATCGACCAATCACTTAGACGGAAAGCCACATCGCGTCATTCATCTCGCATGTGATTGGTCGATTTTTCATACTCTTTGCCCTTTGCTCTTTCCAAATTCATTACGCAACAGGGCTGCTGGTCAGACTCTTTTACAAGGAGCTCTAACAAATTCTAACCGTACTTAATAATAATACCAGCCTATTTTTGCCCCACTGCAGAAAAAACGCCTCTTCTTATACAGACTTATTCCAAAAAAATAGTACATTTTGATACAAGGGTGGAAAGTAGGTTATTGCAAACGAGCTGTCATTAACAAGCCCGAGCCGAAGGCGAGGGTTTTTAATTACACGAGTTTGCAATAACCTACACACCCGTGTATCACACGACGTTTTTCAATACAGTTGTAGGAAATAATAAAAACAAGTCAAAGAATTAAATTTAACATTTTCCAAAAAAATAACATTATCATAAGTCGCCATATATCTTTCTCGAGATTTTGGAGGCAAAATTTCATCTTGCGCAGTTTTCGCCTCAGATAGTAATAATAATATCGGGTGTAGTTAATTCCATTTCATCAATTATACTTGAACTCATATTAAAAAAAGGGATCAATATATCACACAAAAAAATTATATTTTCAGAAAATGGCGCGTTGTTGCAACTGGACTTTTTTTTACAACGAAAACAGCCAATTCGATTTTTGACAAATGTTGATGTAAAAATAATTAAATTAAAACTGGTTATTAAAAATATTAAACAACCATTTAATAGCTATTTATGCAACTGTTACGTTATGGACGGTCTTTTAATACGAGTGCCATTTTTCGGTACAAGCGTAGCGCGTACCGAAATAGGTGGGCACGAGTTATTAAAAGACCAATAACGTACAGTTGCATACAAGATTTTATCTACGAAGGAAGAAATAAAACACAGATATAGAAAAATAAGTTTTTCAGGAAGTGTGTTTAGGTGTATTACATTTCTCATGTACATGTCTTGATTTTTCTGGTAGTAAATTATTTGGAGCCGCAACTGCTCTATTTGTTATATCTGGTGGTGTATTTTCATAAAAGACTTTATCTACTCCGGTTTCGTTATATTCGAATTATAAAATTGACAGCGGTTTCATTATGATACCCATAACGACATCGGGTTGCATTATGCGAATCGTCATAAATTCTTAAACACAAGCAAAGACATTCTGAACATACAGCCAGGTACCTATAATATTACTTCGAAATCGAGACAATGTAAATGATGTTTTTAAAAATGGAACAAGTTTAGAACAAAAGTATCGTATACTATTTGGCTGTTGCGGCTACAAGATCTTTGCCTTATACCTAATAATGACTAAATAAAAAAATAAAATAAAAAGTGGACGCGGGAAAAACATTCTGAGTGAAATTTTGTTCCAAATTTTATTAAAAATGTCTTCAACATAAAGTGATATTGAAAATACACCACCAGATATAACAAATAGAGCAGTTGCGGCTACAAGTAATTTACTACCAGAAAAATCAAGACATGTATATGAAAAATGAAATACTTAAACACACTTCCTGAAATACTTATTTGTCTATATCTGTGTTTTATTCCTTCCTTCGTAGATAAAATCTTGTATGCAACTGTACGTTATTGGTCTTTTAATAACTCGTGCCCACCTATTTCGGTACGCGCTACGCTTGTACCGAAAAATGGCTCTCGTATTAAAAGACCGTCCATAACGTAACAGTTGCATAAATAGCTATTTGAGAATTCAATGCTAAAACGTACGGAATTATTCATTTTTCCTCGTATAAAATCTATCCAATTTTATTCTATGTATGAAAACTCCTTGCTACTAACCTTTTTTAAATTGACTTATAAGTTTAAAACTAATGATCGAGCTCGTAAACAAAAGTCACGACCGCGTAATAGAAAGATGCCTGTGCAAAAGATTTAATTTTCGAATCATAATTATAGGCCTCTGAAAGTGCGCCATGTTTACCAACTGTATTGAAATAGTACATTGTGATACAAGGGTGGAAAGTAGATTATTGCAAACGAGCTGTCATTAACAAGCCCGAGCCGTAGGCGAGGGTTTTTAATGACACGAGTTTGCAATAACCTACACACCCGTGTATCACACGACGTTTTTCAATACAGTTGTGGGAAATAGTAAAAACAAGTCAAAGAATTAAATTTAATATTTTCCATAAAATAAAATTATCGTAAGTCGCCATATATCTTTCTCGAGATTTTGGAGGCAAAATTTCATCTTGCGCAGTTTTCGCCTCAGATAAAATATCGGGTGTAGTTAATTCCATTTCATCAATTGTACTTGAACTCATATAAAAAAAAAGAATCAATTTATCACACAAAAAATAAAATTTTCGGAAAATGGCGCGTTTTTGCAACTGGACTTTTTTTTACAACGAAAACAGCCTATACAGCCTATTCGATTTTTGAGAAATGTTAATGTAAAAATAATTAAATTAAAACTGGTAATTAAACAAATTAAACAACCATTTAAAAGACTTTTGAAAACTCAATGCTAAAACGTACGGAATCATTCATTTATCCTCGTATAAAATCTATCCAATTTTATTCTATGTATGAAAACTCCTTACTACTAAACTTTTTTAAATTGACTTATAATTTTAAAACTAAACTGCAAAACTAATGATCGAGCTCGTAAACAAAAGTCACGACCGCGTAATAGAAAGATGCCTGTGCAGAAGATTTAATTTTCGAATCATAATTATAGGCCTCTGAAAGTGCGCCATGTTTACCAACTGTATTGAAAAAGAATTTTACACTACCGCAATGTTCTATCATCATAACCACAATAAACATTCACCATTAATCCATGAATAGTCAGCACAAACAAAGGTACAACATGAGTAACTCAAAACCTCGCCGCGGCCCGGCGGATTCTCAAAGACATTACCTTTCCTACATGCGTTTTTATTAAAGAGCATACCGACTTAATGACGGCTCAATCATTTAGTTATCAGTCGGCAAGGTTCGTTGTGACTAGGAGCCCGAGGAGAGATTAATTTACTTTTAATTTTATGTTTTGGTACCTTTCTACCTGTCTTGTGTTTAGTTTGATTTTGGTGTCTTTAGTTTGGCATCTACCTCGTGTGCATTCAGGCCAATGGATTATTAAACAAAAAAAAGTTAATTTACAAATAAAAAATCTTCATTGACAATGCTCGACCTGGGTATTGTAAACCAGGACCTACATCCTCAGTGGTAGCTTTTGCGGCCGCTAGACTAACGGGCCGGTCAAGTATGTAGTACCTAGTAGTATTATAATAGCCAATATATGTATATACTTAAAGACAGACTACTATTATTGGGACTTTCAGCATGTCAAGAATGTAGGAATGGAGAGTTATGCTGTGCTACGACTAGAGACAAGGGCAGGAAGATAATGACGATTGGTGCTACAACTACCGAACTCAAACCAACATGAAAAACGAAACGGACGAAAAAAAACTTAAAACATCTGTTTTTCATTGATAAGCCTGAAAAAAAACCATCTCCAAAACGTAACAACTGTTACAGCTAGTTACTAGTATCAATAGTAACCGATACATTCGTTATTTGAACATGTTTATGCAGTAACACGAGTTTAGTTAAAACAACAAGGCAAAACACAATATTGAAAACGGCAGCCCAATCTGTGGCGATAGCGATATTGAGTTACACGCCCGTCTGTGGTGGACCACTGACAGCTCTGATGTGTTCCAAACTACCTAAATGTTGTGCTATGATAATTTTTAACGAAGAATAAAAATAACTTCCAGTTTTTTTGGGAATAATAGAATTAGTAACCAAAAACAGAAATCCGGTAGTCGATGGAAAACCGATGGCGCCATCTAGGAGCGAGCAGCAAAACTTATTTTTCAACGAATTACACAATTGTTTTTAACGCTTCTTTATTTAAACTAGATACATAGTTAACAAAATAATACGTAGATTAAAGACTTATTACTGTTGTTAAGTCTGAGCAAAGTTTATGTAGGTACTGTGGCTAAAGTAGGTAGGCTACCACAATCTAGAACTCTGGACATAAGATCTCTGCTCTACATTATCTATCTTTATAATAACAATTTAACCTTGAACAATATACATAACATTACACCTGTATTCCCAGAAGGCTTAGGCAGAGGTGCATCCATATATTTGAGAAATAATTGTTTTTAATAATTCCATGGGAGCTCCTAATGTACACCCACATTTCGCCAGTTATGTTTTAAGTCTCATGTAACAGAGGAAGTGCCTATTGGCATCAACCAGGAGCAAGTCCGAACTCCGGGCTGTTACTAAGAAATTCCAAATGGTAAAACTCAAAAACACTTTTTTTGACCTAAAGATTTAACCCAGGACCTCATGATCAGCAATAGCACTTGCAACCACTACACCAACGAGCCAATTATACAATATAATTGTAATAATAATACTCCTCAGGTGGACCTGCAAGTTTCTCATTCTTCCCTTCTAACTTGCTTCCTAATGTCACACATTACAATCTTATTAAAATTGTTGGACCGAAAACTTCGCGTCGGACACCTTTCGGCAAGAACACTTGACATTTCCATTATAGTTTTAACTACAATCCTATTCCCACGTTTGAAAAGTGCGTATTTGTTCACAAATTCACTGATGTGGAATAATCCGAGTGACTTGTTGACATTTCGCTTTGTGCTCTTTGTTAGAATTAAAGTTTGCTAACTTATTCCTCAAGTATTATGTCTTTGTTGAATATTTTCAACTTTTATGTGAGGCGCAAGGTGCTAAAGGGTTATTGAAATCATTAGAATACATTTGCCGCAAAAAGAAAATGATAGACTGAACGAATAAATAGGTAAACTCTAAAATATATTCAACAAATATGTAATGTTTACTACCGTGGTCTTCTCTAGACATAATATAAGGTTTTTGGATCATTATAATATTTTAGCTGCAAAGTGCAAACAGGTATTGAAGTCTAATACACTGACATCTAACGGTGAGTAGCGTAATTAACAAGACTTTTCAAACTCTATGAACTCTCAAACATTACTCATAGATGACAGTGTTATCAAAATGACTGTCGCCATAAATAGTAACTCAACTGCAAGGTGCCATTAATCGCCTTGGTTACTCTAGGTCACTTCTTCTTTTTTCGTGTCGATTAACTCAAACTATACCACCCATTCATTCAGATTTTGTCCGACCAGTATGCAGTATGTGTGTGTGACGTAGCAAATGATAGAGCTGTCCAAGTATCTACTCTAGGTCACTGAACTCTAACATACAAGTACGCTGGACTTCATACTATCGATGACAAAAAGAAGACATTTGATTTTCGCCATTTTGGCGCTGATAGCAACGTGACTTAACATGAGCGTCTATGGAACTAATATTAGAGATGGGACACAGCCTTCGGTAAAAAAAAATATTTTTATGGGCTTTATCGATCGTAAGAATAATTTAATACGTAAGAGAAAAAAAAACAGTTATTTTTATTATGATCCAGTTTTAAGTAATAGAATAATTGCTGTAAAGGTTAACTGAAACATATTTTCAGTCAGATTGCAAGCTCATATAAACTAGTCGATAGCGTGCTAGTAAAGTTATAGCGCATTACTGGCAGATCAGTGAGATTTAAATATGGCGATAGGCTAACAACGTATCCTTAAAACTAGTATATTTGAGCAAGTACCTCCTCGCTCAAGTACTCAATTACAATACGAGTAGGAACTTACAATAGTTCGGATTGGCGCGCATCGGATTCGTGAAGGGAACATCATACATACAAATATTTGCGTACGAATGAGATGGGATAATAATTTATAACGGACGTATTTCTCGCTCTCATCGCTGAGATCCTGTCTCTGGGTGCAAATAAGAGTGACATCGCATTCCAGCGAGGTGAAGACTTATATCAGTTTTCAACTCTGTTTCAGATACAGATATAAATTGTTTGACTTCAAAACATTTGTTAATAAAATTATAATCATCATGATATTATTCCAAAAGTAATTCCAGGCACAGGAACATGGTGATTGGTACAAGAAGAGAGAGGCCTGTGCTCAGCAGTGGGCGAATTCTGGCTGTGGATGATCATGATAATGATTCCAGAATTTAGAATTACACATTGCTTTTGAACATATTATTAGGCATTCATCAACAATACCAATATGAGATATTTATTTGCAAATAGATAAGTGACACGCCTTGCCAAGTCTACTATTTCGATATTAGTGTAATTTAAAAATATCACTAATACTGATATATTAGTTACAATATTATAATATTTCCAGGCGAATATATTAGTATACTACCTAATCTTGAGAATTATCGGTAATAACCTATCACTAAATGTGTGAATTTTAGTTCCTGACACGCTCGAGCAGGGCGCTTTGACTCGGCACAAAAATAAACTGTCATTTCATATAGTATATTTAGTCCAGCGTACTTGTGCTCTAGGTGGATTGCCGATTTTCTCTTTCACAAAAAAAAACAAAATTGAAAAGGTCACACTGCCACAACGCACATTGCCCGGTTTCAAACCCACAGCCTCAAGCATCATGACAGACGGGCGCTTATTGGACTATCACGCAAGATAGAAAATTAAACCTGTCCATATAGGATAATGTTCTAAAGAAAACAACATCCCAGGTACCTACCTGGGATGTACGAGTATATCTAGATATTTATATCGGGCAAAGGTGAAACCACAATTTCTAGACTGGCATTTGAAAAGTTATCATAATTATATCAATAACATTTCCTGGTGCGGTCAGTAAGGTAATACATTCACAGTCTTGAGCGAGCTATTGTAACTATCAATTTTAATTAGTTAGAACTCGTTCTTGACCAGTTTAGGCAGCTTGCATAGCAAAACATAGAAACCAGAATTTGATACAAAATAAATTATCTGAGCCGGTTTTATAGTTGGGCCAAAAACAATTCGATTCAGTTGATCACGCGAGATCCCACCAGAATGGACTTCACTAACAAAGTGGTGCTAGTGACTGGAGCGAGTGCTGGTATAGGCGAGTCCACAGCTCTGCTGTTCGCTAAACTTGGCGCGAAACTGTCCCTGGTGGGAAGGAATGAAGCCAACTTGCGCGCAGTGGCGGATAGGGTCGAAAATCAGAAGGGCGTAAAGCCGTTGGCGATCGTCGCGGACCTGGGCACCGACGAAGGTGTCGAGAAGACTGCCAAGCAGACGCTGGATCATTTTGGAAGGTATATAAAAAAATACTGTCCGTGGTTGGCCGTTACTATAGAGCCATTTGTGAAGGAAGGAAGGCTGGAATACCTTTCAGGAACTAAATAATTTATATTTCACCGGTTTGGTTGGTTACTTTTACAAGCTTTATTTATATTACCTTGCTTTCGTTATGTGTCCGGAAACTAGTAAATATTTTTTCAAGCTCTTCCTGGCTTCCGATAAGCTAAAACTTACTGTATGTAGCTTTAGAAATGGTGAAATAATTTACTAAGGAGCTGGTCTCATGATGGAGCCGGAAGGTGGCCGTCGACCACATCATCGCTTACCATCAGGTGAGTTAGTGGTCAAGTGCGAGCCTATAGGATATTAAAAAAAAAACTCCTTAACCAGACAAGATAGCTGCATCCTGTTTGGGTTCATTGGATAATTATGTTTTAACAAGTTATATTATATTTTGTACTTTTAAGACCTGATTTAACTATTTTATTGGAACATATTCTAATACAATTTATACATATTTTTACAGTTCACATTAATTGATGAATTCGATAGATGAGATCTTTTAATCAATTTAATGCCGTACATCACATTTCCGTCTTGAGAGACTGAACGTTTTCTGAGCTTCTTCAAATAATTATGTGGTCGATTAGTTGTAAGAATCTGAGTAGGTAGGTACTTGGAGATCTATTATCCATTCTCGATTACCTCAAAGCCCTCTCCTTCCAGGCTCGACGTCCTAGTGAACAATGCGGCGGTGGGCACGCGGACCACGATCCAGCTGGCGACGATGGAAGACTTCGACCGGGTCTTCAACGTGAACATCCGTGGGGTCTACAATCTAACACGGCTGCTGGTGCCGGCGCTCATCGAGTCCAAGGGGAACATCGTCAACGTTTCCAGCATCATGGCGTCTATGGTCACCACTGGGAACCTGCCCTACAGTCTATCCAAGGTTGGTTTTAGAACCCTTCGTTTGTTTTTTCAGCTCGTTAATCATTTGTCTGGGGATCAACCGAACATCGTCTTCCAGATCTTATACACCGTGAAATTTAAATGGTTGTTTTCCCGCAGCGAAATGGTTTTTTCCATGTAATACAATCGTTTCGTAGTTATGTAAAATATTAGAAACAAAAACTGGCATATTTAACATTGTGAAAAACTTAACTCGAAAGCGATCACGAACCAATAGTAATACCTCCCGATATCTACGGCCGAACGACAGCGGGGCGTTGACCCGGGTGCTAAGTAGGTCAGGATCACTGTCAAAAGGATTAGGTTCGAAGGCGGCTCCGTTTGATAATGTTGCGCGCGGGCTAGTTTATGCCGTATTACTACACGCGAGAGCTTATTTTACTTTAAACATTTAATAAATCGGTATTTGCTTTGTCGGCTTAGCGGTGGTATTGTTCCTTGCAAACTATTTTATGACGTATCACTACGTGCGAGAGTTTATTTTGGTTTGAACATTATCTTGTGCATCGCTTTTCTTTGCCGGTGGTGACGCGAGTAGTACCTAGTACCTACAAGTTACTATTGTAACTCACTTTTTCGAGTTGATGAATATTTTTTAAATTATTTTAAAACAAAAACATCGTTATTTTTTTACTTTAACTCTATGCTTCGAAAGTACTCCTTAAGGCAAGTCGTTCTGCCGCGGGAAAACAACCAATTAAATTTCACGGTGTATTATAACCATTTATTTTAAGCTGCACTCAGTTTGTCATCTTCTTCCTATAAATCTAAAACTATCTATCAGCCATCTCAGTGTTTGCGGCCATCGAATTCACATTACATTGTGTATTATTCATCTTGTCTGTGTAGTCTACCTTTTTCCTTATCCGTAATCTACCCACAACTTCGTTGGAATGCTTCCAGTCTAATCTGGTATTTTGTATTATCAGGCTGCTCTCGATCACTTCAGTCGTCTGATTGCATATGAGCTGGCTCCTAAAGGCGTCCGCGTTAACGTCGTCAGTCCTGGCATAACTGTGAGTATTTCCATCGTTTTTATATAGTTTTAGACAGTTTCCTATGTATAGGTATATCACTACCATCACCCCTTACCACCATTCTAGATAAGCACCTTCGTCCAACGTCTGACTGGCTACACCGATGAGGAGTACCGCGCGTGGCTCAAGACAGCTGAGTCTACAATCCCAATGGGCAATGCCACCACTGGCGAGGACTGTGCCTATCTGATCGCGCACCTGGCCAGCGACGAGGTCAGCAGGGTTGTCACCGGAGCCATCGTACCTGTTGACGGAGCCCTGCAGTTCGCCGGATCCGGAAACAGTGAGATTTTGAAAGAACAAATTAAATGAAATGTTATTTCTATATTGTTTTATGTTATTTGGTTTAAAGAGACTTTATTATATATTAATTTCTTTGTAGCATACTATAAAGTAATTTGTCTGGATAATAGTTCTAATAAAATGTACTCATTCTCATCTCTGGACAGCTGAACCTATTTTTGTAACCTTAACGCACTCATACAGGATTGATCAAAAATCGGACATTATTAATCTAGTCAAGTCAAATCGGGCAATGTAATGAATACTGATTTAAACTTCTATATTTATCACATAGTCTGGTCTTTATAAAGCTACGTAACAGTTGAGCAATTTTATAATTATGATAAATGAATTAGTCCAAGAGCTAGCGAAGCGAGCTCGGGAGCTTAGGGCAACCCGGCACGGATAGATTAGGTTAGAAGGAGATGACGGAAGATGAAGTGAGCGAGCAAAACGAGCGAACTCAGCGCCCGACAGACCTTGCAGACAGAAATACTCCGTTTGACTTGTTTCTTAAATAGTAATCGTCATTAATTAATCTATACTAAAACCAATGTCAACATTAAAATTAAGTATTAAAACCTATTGGGCATTTTTTAAATTGTTTGAGCATTCTGAATAACGCCGTATTGATCACTTGCTCCATAACATATTACCTATACCACACATGATTTAAAAAAAAGAAACAACCGACTTGCAAATAAAAACACTACAAAGTGAAAAATAACTCAATTTCGGAAGTCGGTTTTCCCGCTGTTTTCGTTTCCGCGTTTTTTGACACCACCTTCCGAAATTGAAGTTATTTTTTCCTTTGAAGTGTTTTTATTTGGAAATGAGTTGTATTTTTTTGTAAAAAAGTTTTTTTATTTTCACTTTTTAGTGGTACATAATGGACAAGTTCTATAGTAAGATACCTATAATGCCCACAGTGATGCCAGAATAGATAACCCGAATAACATGTAGTGGAATGAGAATGTACCAGGGTGAACTGTACACGTCTGCATACCCATTTAGAGCATACTGGCGTGATGGTATGAAATGGTATAAACAATAATCAGATATGCGATTGCAGCCATCCCGAGAGATTTGCCTTCATTTAATGAAGAGTTCTCTTGTATATCGCCGAAGTTCTTCATCAAATATTTATCAAAATTAAATAAGACCTTTTCGGAATAAACTTCTTTCGAACAAAAAAAGAATTTTGCAAATCTGTTTATATATGACGGAGTTATGCCCAAATATACACAAAAAAACCGAATTAATAATTAAAAACCTCCACCTTTTTGAGTAGTCGGTTAAAAAGAGCATGTCTCGTTTTGACAAACATAATTAGAATATGACCACATCATGAATATGTAGCGTCTGACATTCTAACCACATGTGTCGGCTCTGTCGTATAATAATACTAGTTTGATGATTTTTATCAATAAAACATGTATCGGGCTTCTCTGAGACATTGTATAATTTTCATAGTTACATAATCTGGTGAATTTATTGTTTTGTTTTCGTGAACTTGATAGCAATAAAAATAACCAGTCTGGACTAGATAAATATGGGTACCTACAAAAGTTAGAAGCTTATGACTCGATAATTGTATAGCTGTCTGTCGATCAGACAGAAACGGGCAAACTTATCATAATTTCGTTTCTGAAACTACAGTAGAACCTTGACCACAAATTAAATGAAGTCTAAGTCAGTCTCATTTTATTTAGGAGCATTGAACATGTATGTAGTACCATATATCACTTAAATAAAATCTAATCTGGGAGTCATCACTTCATTTATTTATTTATTTATTTATGTACACACAAAAAAAAACTTACAGAGAAAAGAAGGAATACAGATAGAAGAGCACAAAGGTACTGCTTATTTCAATAGAAATTTCTTCCAGCAGACCTGCGACAGGAAAGTTGGATGATAGACGAAGACACAGTGTGTAGAAAGAAATAAGGAAACTTAAAATAGACAATAATAACTTAACTAATTTTATATAAATTACACATATACCTTAACTACATATATAAAAGATAAAAATACATACAACTTATAATATAATATTATATAAAATTACAAGATCGTGGAAAGGTAATGTTCTTTGACCTGCTTCTTGAATAAGGATACATTTTTAGAGTCACGGATTTTAGGTGGAAGTGAGTTCCACAGTCGTACTGCATGAACAGAGAAGGAGTGGGAATAGAAATTAGTATTGTGGGAGGGGAAGTTTAGATGATGCCTTAGGTGGGATCTACACTGGACATCGGCAGCGCGAGTAAAGGAAAAGCGTTCGCGCAGATATCCAGGGTATGCAGGGTTAAAAAGGATGTTGAAGAGGAGACATAATACTCGAGTGTTCCTGCGAAGACGGATCGGGAGCCACTTGAGATCCTTTCGGAACTGAGAGACATGATCGTATTTCCTCAGACCAAAAACAAAACGGATGCACAGATTTTGCAAGCGCTCAAGCTTATTTAAGAGCTCCTCCGTGGCATCCAGATAGCAGGCATCAGCGTAATCGATGATCGGCTGAATTAGAGTTTGAGCTAGATGGATTTTGGTTTTAAAGGGCAATAGGTTTTGAAGGGCTTTCAATGAGTGAAATGAAAAGTGCACCTTGCGACTTATCTCATTAACTTGAGCTCGCCAAGAGAGATTACTGTCTATTAAGACGCCAAGGTTCTTAGCAGTATCAGTGTAAGCTATGGTCGAGCCGTCAAGGGATAAAGGTGTCAGAGTGGACAAGTCAAGCGCAGTGCGATAGTATCGACTGCCTATGATCATAGCCTGGGACTTGGATGGGTTGATCTGTAATCCATAGGACTTAGCCCATTCACTAACACTTTTCAGGTCACGATTCATGGCGTCAATTGCAAAGTCCACATCCGCAAGCAAGAAGTGTCGATAAAGCTGCAAATCGTCTGCGTAAAGATGGAAGTTGGAGCTGATTATCTTGGTAACAGTGTTTATGAAGATAGAGAAAAGAAGAGGAGAGAGAACGCCACCCTGAGGAACACCAGCAGTGAGATTACACCAATCAGAGAATATCTCTTCAAGGCGAACACACTGCGAGCGACCCCGAAGATAAGAGTCAAACCAGGCTAATGCAGAGGGAGAAAAGTTAATAGACTGAAGGACCCCGAGCAGAATGTCAAAATCCACCGAGTTAAATGCACAACTGAAGTCAAGCAGGACTAACACCGTGAGAGATTTATTTTCCATAGCCCAGCGGATGTCATCAGTGACCTTCAGAAGTGCAGTTGCCGTGCTGTGACCAGTCCGGAAGCCAGATTGAAAAGGACAGATAAGAGCATTAGACGAGCTTGGCGAGCAGATTGCCCGGGCTGCTGAACCTCATCCCTCCATCCACTTCCACCACTGTCCCCGTAACCAGACGGCTATTGTCGCTGGCAAGGTGGACTATCATGTTTGCGATGTCCTCCCCCTCGCAGACCTGACCCATGGGGATGGCGTTGACGGCGGAAGACAACCACGACTGGTACTCGTCTTCCGTGTAGCCTGTCATTCGTTTTACTATCGTTGACACCTGGAAAGTTCAAAGAAGAGTGCTAGAAATCTGCTTCTTGTAGGTGTCGAAAACTCTTAGATTTGAAAGGCAGACTGTAGTCCAGGAGGAGGGCTACTAAACTATTTGAGTTCTCTATTAATTTGGTGATGGTAAGTAATACTTACAGTCACTCCAGGACTGACAGCATTTACCCTGACTCCTTTGGGAACCAGCTCGAGGGCCACCAGCCGAGTGAAGTGATCCAGTGCAGCCTGAAATGTAAAAACGTTGGTGAAGTAAACAACACACATCGTATTATTATAGAGTCTATGATGTACACCCCGTGATAACCTCATAAGACAGTAGGTAAATGTTTACTTCGCGATTACTGGCTTAAAAAGGTTTGTTTTAAGTATGTATGTATTTGCAGCAACAATCGTACCGGCAGCTTGCAGCCGACGACGGTCAAGGTTTACCTAATGCGTGCCTTTGCTGACTCAGTTGCCCACCGGCTTGCGTCAATCTGCCTCCGCCTGACCCGCTAGTGCTAACTCGGCGGGTTGACCCGGCTTTACGTGTTGTTGGCGCGCTGTGTACGAAGCCTTTGACACACCTACTGCACTCTAGCCCGGGCACTTTCTTGGTAACATTTTTTTTTGCATTTAAAACACCTTTTGATTACCGTGTTCGGAAATGAAGGTAGAAGGTATGTTTGCTCATTAACAATACGCGACCGTACGCTTTTACGATTCGACTTAGAGTTAGCATACAATAACTATTCAAATATTAGGTTACCAACCTACCCAACCCTTCGGACAAAACATAGGCTTGATGTTATGTATGTGTGTATGTTAGGTATTTGTAATAAAAGTATAATAATGAAAAAAAACCCAATGTACGCAAAAAGAAACAATTGTTATCAAAAGTGATACAATAGGTCACTCACTATGAGTGACCTATTTGGAGGCGACCTTGGCTGAGGCGACTGGGAGGAGTGGGGGGAGTCACGTGCCTCTACTATATCGATATTAGTGTAATTTAAAAATATCACTAATACTGATATATTAGTTACAATATTATAATATTTCCAGGCGAATATATTAGTATACTACCTAATCTTGAGAATTATCGGTAATAACCTATCACTAAATGTGTGAATTTTAGTTCCTGACACGCTCGAGCAGGGCGCTTTGACTCGGCACAAAAATAAACTGTCATTTCATATAGTATATTTAGTCCAGCGTACTTGTGCTCTAGGTGGATTGCCGATTTTCTCTTTCACAAAAAAAAACAAAATTGAAAAGGTCACACTGCCACAACGCACATTGCCCGGTTTCAAACCCACAGCCTCAAGCATCATGACAGACGGGCGCTTATTGGACTATCACGCAAGATAGAAAATTAAACCTGTCCATATAGGATAATGTTCTAAAGAAAACAACATCCCAGGTACCTACCTGGGATGTACGAGTATATCTAGATATTTATATCGGGCAAAGGTGAAACCACAATGCTAATTTCTAGACTGGCATTTGAAAAGTTATCATAATTAGGTATATCAATAACATTTCCTGGTGCGGTCAGTAAGGTAATGCATTCACAGTCTTGAGCGAGCTATTGTAACTATCAATTTTAAATAGTTAGAACTCGTTCTTGACCAGTCTAGGCAGCTTGCATAGCAAAACATAGAAACCAGAATTTGATACAAAATATATTATCTGAGCCACTTTAATAGTTGGGCCAAAATCAATTCGATTCAATTGATCACGCGAGATCCCACCAGAATGGACTTCACTAACAAAGTGGTGCTAGTGACTGGAGCGAGTGCTGGTATAGGCATGTCCACAGCTCTGCTGTTCGCTAAACTTGGTGCGAAATTGTTCCTGGTGGGAAGGAACGAAGCCAACTTGCGCGCAGTGGCGGATAGGGTCGAAAAGCAGAAGGGCGTGAAGCCGTTGGTGATCGTCGCGGACCTGGGCATCGACGAGGGCGTCGAGAAGACTGCCAAGCAGATGCTGGATCATTTTGGAAGGTATAAAAAAATATACTGTCCGTGGTTTGGCCGTCACTATATGGCCATTTGTGAAGGAAGGAAGGCTGGAATACCTTTCAGGAATTAAATAATTTTTATTTCACCGGTTTGGTTGGTTACATTTACAAGCTTTATATTATCTTGCTTTCGTTGTGTCCGGAAACTATAGTAAAAAAAAATCGACCTATTCCTGGCTTCCGATAAGCTAAAACTTGGCTTAAAAAGTGAAATAATTTACTAAGGAGCTGGTCTCATGATGGAGCCGGAAGGTGGCCATAGAAACTCTTTAACCAGACAAGATAGCGCCATCCTGTTTGGGTTCATTGGTTATGTATTGACAATTTATATTATATTTTGTACTTTTAAGTCTTGATTTAACTATTTTATTGGAGCATATTCTAATACAATTTATAGATATTTATACAGTTCACATTAATTTATCAATGTAATGCTGTACATCACATTTCCGTTTTGAGAGACTAAACGTTTTTTGAGCTTCTTCAAATAATTATGTGGTCGATTAGTTGTAAGAATCTGAGTAGTAAGATACTTGGAGATCTATTATCCATTCTATAATACCTCAAAGCTCTCTCCGTCCAAGCTCGACGTCCTAGTGAACAATGCGGCGGTGGGCACGCGGACCACGATCCAGCTGGCGACGATGGAAGACTTCGACCGGGTCTTCAACGTGAACATCCGGGGGGTCTACAACCTAACACGGCTGCTAGTGCCGGCGCTCATCTAGTCCAAGGGGAACATCGTCAACGTTTCCAGCATCATGGCGTCTATGGTCACCACTGGGAACCTGCCCTACAGTCTATCCAAGGTTGGTTTTAGAACCCTTCGTTTTCTTTTTCAGCTCGTTAATCATAATTTGTTCGGGGGTCAACTGAACATCGTCTTCCAGCTCTTATATTATAACCATTTATTTTAGGCTGCACTCAGTTTGTCATCTTCTTCCTATAAATCTAAAACTATCTATCAGCCATCTCAATGTTCGCAACCATCAAATTCACATTACATTGTCTATTATTCATCTTGTCTGTGTAGTCTACCTTTTTCCTTATCTGTATTCTACCCACAGCTACGTTGGAATGCTTCCAGTCTTATCTGGTATTTTGTATTAACAGGCTGCTCTCGATCACTTCAGTCGTCTGATTGCATATGAGCTGGCTCCTAAAGGCGTCCGCGTTAACGTCGTCAGCCCTGGCATTACTGTGAGTATTTCCATCGTTTTTATATTTTTAGGCAGTTTCCTATGTATAGGTATATCATTACCATCACCCCTTACCTCCATTCTAGATAAGCACCTTCGTCCAACGTCTGACTGGCTACACCGATGAGGAGTACCGCGCGTGGCTCAAGACAGCTGAGTCTACAATCCCAATGGGCAATGCCACCACTGGCGAGGACTGTGCCTATCTGATCGCGCACCTGGCCAGCGACGAGGTCAGCAGGGTTGTCACCGGAGCGATCGTACCTGTTGACGGAGCCCTGCAGTTCGCCGGGTCCGGAAACAATGAAATTTTAAAAAGAACAAATTAAGTGAAATGTTATTTTTATATTGTTTTATGTTATTTGATTTAAATAACCTATATTATATATTAATTTATTTGTAGCATACTGCAAAGTAATTTGTCTGGACAATAGTTCTAATAAAATGTACTCTTTCTCATCTCTGGACAGCTGAACCTATTTTTGTAACCTTATAGCCACACCACTTATACAGGATGGATCAAAAATCGTTTTTTTTACTCCTAATTACCCCAACTATCACCCTTCGAGAACTCGGCTCCCGACAGACCTTGCAGACAGAAATAGTCCGTCGACTTTATTGCTTAAATAGAAATCGTACTTACTTTAAAATTATGAAAAAACTGGCCAAGTACGAGTCGGACTTACGTTTGTTGTATGAGAGCACCACTTAAATATTTATTTTATTCTGTTTTTAGTATTTTTATATAGAGTATATATAGCGGCAACATAAATACATCATCTGTGACAATTTCAACTGTCTAGCTATCACGGTTCATGAGATACAGCCTGGTGACAGAATGACAGACAGACGGATCGTGGAGTCTTAATAATAGGGTCCCGTTTTTACCCTTTGGGTACGGAACCCTAAAAAGCATATTTTTATTACCCGGCTTAATAAGTGATGGACATTACCTATTAAGCATTTTTTAAATTGTTTGATCAATCTGAATAATGATCACTTGCTCCATAACATATACGAGTACCTATACCGCACGTGAGTTAAAAAAAAAACAACTGACTTAAAATAAAAAGACTACAAAGTGAAAACTAACTTCAATTTCGGAAGTCGGTGTTCTTGTTTTCGTTTCTTCGTTTTTTTCACCGCGTTCCGAAATTGAAGTTATTTTTCCCTTTGTACTGTTTTTGTGGGAATACCATTTCGGAATAAATTTCTTTTGAACAAAAAAAGAATTTTGCAAATCCGTTTATATATGACGGAGTTATGCCCGAACATATACAAAAAAAAACATCTGATATTGAGAACCTCCTTCCTTTTTGGGAAGTCGGTTAAAAAGAGCATGTCTCGTTTTGACAAACATAATTAGAATATGACCACATCATGAATATGTAGCGTCTGACATTCTAACCACATGTGTCGGCTCTGTCGTATAATAATACTAGTTTGATATTTTTATCAATAAAACGTGTATTGGCCCGATACACGTTGTATCGGGCTTCTCTGAGACATAATATAAGTATCATAGTTACATAATCTGGTGAATATATTGTTTTGTTTTCGTGAACTTGATAGCAAGTCTAAGTGGAACCAGTCTGGACTGGATAAATATGGGTACCTACAAAAGTTAGAAGCTTATGAGTCGATAATTTGTATGGTGTAGCAGATTTGGGGTTACTGTCAATGTCAGTAAATGTCAGGCTATCCTTATTGGTAGTTCGTATTAGGTATCTCGGAAACTTGGACACTAGCCTACTATTGCCGCTTATTTCCGGCAACACCATCATCCCTCTCTCGCCTCACGTTAAAGACTTAGGCTTATACATTGATGACAGGTTAAGCTGGAATAAGCAGGTCGCTTAGATTAGCCAGAGAGTCACATTTTCACTGCGGTCTCTCTATAGATTCAAACATTTTCTTCCGTCTAGCACTAAAACCACTTTGGTTCAAGCTCTTGTATTGCCTATAATCGACTATGCTGATGTTTGTTACTCTGATCTATCACAAGAACTTCTTAACAAAATGGATTGACTTCTCAATATGATCACATTTCCTCGTCCGCTCTCAGCTTAAATGGCTGCCTATCCGTCAGAGGAGATCCATCAGATCCCTCTGCATGCTCTTCGCCATCATGAACGATCCTTGTACTCCCAATTATTTAAAACAATATTTTAAAGTGTTGGGTTGGGCAGTTCCCACGATATTAACATTCGAGCTTCCAAAAACTTACTTCTCCAAATTCCTTCGCACTTCACTGGGTTTCTATCCAATCTTACACTGTCTCAACTATAAAGCTCTGGAACGTGCTTCCTCTGGATATCAAAAAAGCTGAGAGTAAATTGTCATTTAAGCGTAGAATGCGGAACTATTATTTGTCCCCTCATACATACGAGTAGCTCGGTCTTCGTCATTGTTATTATATTTAAATTTCAGTCTCATTTAGAATTTGGTATTTATTATAATATGTATTAGTTTATTAATATCCAAATTTAATTATTGTTCATTTTTTTTTTTTAACCCCCGCCGGCTAAGGAGGGGTGTTATAAGTTTGACGTGTGTTGTGTGTCTGTCTGTGGCATCATAGCGTCCAAACGGGTGAACCGATTTTGATTTAGTTTTTTTTGTTTAAAAGATGCCTTAATCGATAGTGTTCTTAGCTATGTTTGAATAAAATCGGTTTAGCCGTTCAAAAGTTATGGGCGTCTAATTGTTTCAATCGGGGTGTTTTCGCAAGATATCGTGTCATAATTACGTGTTCAATAGATTGCCGATCGAAGCGTGTCTACTATATACTAGATAAATTATGTAGCATGC
Source organism: Orthosia cruda (assembly GCA_964057195.1). Lineage (NCBI taxonomy): Eukaryota > Metazoa > Arthropoda > Insecta > Lepidoptera > Noctuidae > Orthosia > Orthosia cruda. Next base: position 561,379 of record OZ059845.1, on the reverse strand, counting down.
AATAAAATGTGTCAGGGGTTTTTTGAATTTTGAAAATTTACTTGTTATTTTGTACACCTACCACTGTTGTGTCCTTTTGAACCCAAAGGTTGTCTGGTAGAGAATGCCTTGCTGCATAAGTCCGCCATTGTATAACCATTGTACATGAAGTTTAACAAAATAAATAATTTTATAGCTGTCTGTCGATCAGACAAAAACGGGTAACCTTATCATAATTTCGTTTCTAAAACTACAGATGCTTGACCAGAAATTAAATCAAGTCTAAGTCAGTCTCATTTTATTTGGGAGCATTGAACATTTATGTAGTACATATCGCATAAATGAAAGCAGTCGGAATCCAATGTGGAGTCATCACTTCATCTGCTTGGCGAGCAGATTGCCCGGGCTGCTGAACCTCATCCCTCCATCCACTTCCACGACCGTCCCCGTGACCAAACGGCTATTGTCGCTGGCAAGGTGGACTATCATGTTTGCGATGTCCTCCCCCTCGCAGACCTGACCCATGGGGATGGCGTTGGCGGCGGAAGACAACCACGACTGGTACTCGTCTTCTGTGTAGCCTGTCATTCGCTTTACTATCGTTGACACCTGGAAAGTTCAAAGAAGAGTGCTAGAAATCTGCTTCTTGTAGGTGTCGAAAACACTTAGATTTGAAAGGCAGACTGTAGTCCAGGAGGAGGGCTACTAAACTATTTGAGTTCTCTATTAATTTGGTAATGGTAAGTAATACTTACAGTCACTCCAGGACTGACAGCATTGACCCTGACTCCCTTGGGAGCCAGCTCGAGGGCCACCAGCCGAGTGAAGTGGTCCAGTGCAGCCTGAAAATGAAAAAACTTTGGTGAAGTAAACAACGAACATCGGATAATTATAGAGTCTATGATGTACTCCCCGTGATAACCTCATTAGACGGTAGGTAAATGCTTACTTCGCGATTGCTGGTTTAAAACGGCTTGTTTTAAGCATGTATGTATTTATTTCCTTTATTCTTACACTAAAACGCCCTGCAGCAACAAACGTGCCGGCAGCTTGCAGGCGACGAATGCCAAGGTTTACCTAATGCGTGCCTTTGCTGACTCAGTTGCCCGCCGGCTTGCATCAATCTGCCTCCGCCTGACCCGCTAGTGCTAACTCGGCGGGTTGTCCCGGCTTTACGTGTTGTTGGCGCGCTGTGTACGAAGCCACCTACTGCACTCTAGCACTTTCTTGGAAACATATAATCGGAAATGAAGGTAGAAGGTATGTTTGCTCATTAACAATACGCGACCGTACGCTTTTACGATTCGACTTAGAGTTAACATACAAGAAATATTAGATTATAAATGGTGCAATGTGGATACTATAAGTGGACACCTACCCCTAACCCTTCGGAAAACACAGGCTTGATGTTATCTATGTGTGTATGTTAGGTATTTGTAATAAAAGTATAATAATGAAAAAAAAACCCAATGTACGCAAAAAGAAACAAATGTTATCAAAGTGATACAATAGGTCACTCATAGCCTTGGCAGAGGCGTCTGGGGGTGGGGGACGGGGGGCAGGTGCCCCCGTGTCCCTCCTCCCCTGGATCCGCCTACGCCATTGGAACACAAAAATTAACCAATGCTGGGCAAAAGCCTCTCATTCTTTCAAAAAGTTTTGTAAGTTTGTTGCAAAAAAAGTAGATATTGAGAAAGCTTGCCTGCAACTGAAGGCTATTCGTTTCCTTCCTGAATGAGAGGACATCTTTAGCCACCATTACAAAAATACGTATTAAACAATTACCTTAGCCATGCCATAGGGCAAGCTGCCCACAACGACGACGGAGCCAGATATACTGGACACGTTGATGATATTCCCCTTGGACTCGACTAGGGTAGGCACCAGCAACCTGGTGAGGTTGTAGACACCCCTGACGTCGATCCTAAATACGTCGTCGAAGATCGCCATGTCAGTCAGCTGGATACATGTCCTGGCGCTTATGCCAGCGTTGTTTACTAGTACATCCAATCTAGAAGATGGTGAAATTATGTTATAGCAATGGTAAGTGAAGAGATAAGTGCATTTTATGAACCAGATGCCTGACAATATGTAGATAAGTACCGGCACAGATAATATAATACTAAAAAAGTAACGGTATCAATTAGTTGTGTTGTGATGTAATGAGTAAACATGGAATAATCACAGCTAGCGTTCGTCTGTACCGTACTGGACGAATGATTGTGATAAAACTATATCTTACAGCTGATAACACTGATTTTTTTTTTATGACCTTTATTATATGGCTAGTTTTAATATGAACTTTAGATTTCTCATCATAATCTAAAAGCGTAAGCAGATGGTACCTTTTGAAGTGATCAAGAGTGTCCTTGGCAGTCTTCTCTACGCCCTCGTCGGTGCCCAGGTCCGCGACGATCGCCAGCGGCTTCACGCCCTTCTGCTTCTCGACCCTGTCCGCCACTGCGCGCAAGTTAGCTTCGTTCCTTCCCACCAGGGATAGCTTCGCGCCAAGTTTAGCGAATAGGAGAGCTGTGGACTCGCCTATACCAGCACTCGCGCCAGTCACTAACACAACTTTATCAGTAAAGTCTACGTTCATGGTTTTTGTTTTTTAACGTGCGTTTAATGTGAGCGCTCGTTAGCTACTGATCACTTGTGAACAATGGAGCATATTGCATGTCTTAACCCGTACCATAACTGTACCTAAGTACTATACTTCTTATGTAGTTATAGTAAGACAACATCAAGTTCGTCGACTCGCGCCCAGTAAACGGACAACGCAAGGCCGGTGTACCGGCCGGTTCCGGTTTAATCCAAATTAAAAGTGTTTGTGGACTATAAATAAATACATTATATCTGAGGTGACAATGGATCGTCACAATCTTGTTATGTTGTTATCTTTCATCAACAAAAGATAAGATGATGAGTTTATTTACATGTACAGATCGTAATCGCAAAATACGGTGTATGTATTTCATTTATTTTAGCTACGGTAGCATTTTTGTAATATTATAGGTAAGGTCAAAGTCAAAATCAATGTCATTTCATTTAAAATTTTAAGTAGACCATTAAAATGGCAATTTTGAATGTCAACATTGGTAGTGAAACAAATTTTTAAGGAAGTAATTGATTCTAGGTGGGACGTTTGAATTATTTATGTTCCAACCAGAGTTTTATATCAGAACATTGTCATGGTGGGTTATCAATAAAAAAGATATCATGTTTATCAACAAAATAGATGCAATACTGACACCGTAAACACTTGAAAATTGTGTATGAATGATTTACCCCAAGTTTCTCAGCTCTTAATTATCGCAGAATTAATGTGACAAATTGTCAAGCACGCGTTATCTGCTGTTGATTGGCTGTTGAAAATTCATAACCAATCACAGCAGATAACGCGTGCTTGACAATTTGCCACATTAATTCTATGATAATTTAGAGCTGAGAAACTCGGGGTTAATATGTAATCAGCACTAATCCGCAGTGAATCAAGAACAAGTTTTCATAAGATTCAGCTTCATTCATGATGATTATTCATTGACCATTCAACATTAAATATCTAAATAATGATTTGGCTTAAGATTGAGTACCATACCTCATACCTGATATAATGACACAGTAATAAAATCAACTGAGTCTCTCGTTAAGAGTAATTAAGGAAAATAAAAACCAAACATTTATAACATAATTAAAATCATTTATTCAAGACAAAAATCATATCACATCACAGCTCGTCCAATGGACCCGTATAAATCAGTTTTTCCTTTACAATAATGTTGTAACTTTTCGAAAAACCATTCACTTAGTATTCGCCTGATCTTTGATGAGGCTGCTGGTGCTGGCGAACTGGATTCCTCCATCCACCACGACAGTAGTCCCCGTGACCAGGCGACTGTTGTCGCTGGCAATGTGCACGATCATCTTGGCGATGTCCTCTGCCTGGCACACCTCGCCCATGGGGATGACTTTACTGCTGTTACCTAACCACGCTTGGTACTCGCCTTCTGAGTAGCCTGTCATGCGCTTTATGAAGTCTGATACCTAAGGAATGGCAGAACTGATGTTTAGTTCAAAAGCTATAAACAACGGCAAATTAAAATCAGGTTAAGAAGCTCCACAGACGTTATGGGTGTTATACATAGATAAAAATAGAAAAAAAAAACCGGCCAAGTGTGAGTCTAACTCGCGCACAGAGGGTTCCGTATAAACAGCTACATTCACCAAAATAAATAGGTAACATTACTAACGTTTATAAACAATGAAAGCACCGAATATTGCTCTAACGAAGGGACAAAATTAACTTTGCCGTTCTAAAACTGTTGTCCCCCATACATCAATATACAAAATGTTTACTTTTCCAAGTAAATGTTATAAGTTGGTCGACCATTACTCATAAACTTGTAAAGCCTACTTAGCTGTGATAGTTTTCCTTTTAATTTCGATATATATTATACTACCGCCGTGAATTTTTCACGTATCCAAAAGCAACCATTGCTGGCAGGAGAGGGGCACTTGACTCTAACAAAAAATTGCCATTTAAAGCTTAATTTTACGCATAAGGATACCTGAATTGAAAAATGACTGTCACAAACCCGTAATATTTTTGAATGGCCTATCCAACATTACTCCACTCATGGAATAGACGAGAAAAAATACAACCCCTTTAATTTTTTTACCTTACTTTGCGTGTAGAGGAGGTACCATATTTTTTTTGTATTTTTAATTTTGCCTCTTTTTTGGCGTGATTTATATGTAAATGCCATGCCAAATTATAGCTTTCTAGTACTAAGAGTCTATGAGCTAAGCTGCAAATGGACAGAAGGTCGGACGGATGGACAGACGGACATGGCGAAACTATAAGGGTATTGACTACGGAACCCTAAAAAGACTTCTAAACTTTGACATTTTCTCAAGATCCTAATTATAGCTGATGACGAGGTATCATGAGTGTCATAAAGAATGTGATTAGTGTGAACAGCGGTATGCTGTTAGAATTTATTTATTTTTCAGTATGTACATAAGTAGTATAGTTGTAGTATGGTGTCAGGGTAATTTTCTTCTTTCTTGTCCTATTTTTAGGGTTGTACCTAAGTATAATGATGATTCCAGGGCTGACAGTGTTGACTCTGACACCCTTGGGAGCCAGCTCGAGGGCCACCAGCCGACTGAAGTGGTCGAGTGCAGCCTGGAAACGGATATTGATGTATTGGTATGAGTGATAGTTAACTGGCAAGTTAGATCCGAAGAAATAACTCACTTTATCTTTTTGGGTAAGTGAACATACAAAAATAATGAATCAACTCTTTCATAACATACGTATGTAACGTACGTACACGTAATATTGCCATAACATCTCTAAAAAGTCTCCAGAAAGTGAATTCTACCGGAGACTTATTCACAACTGTCCAGTAAGAAGCGAGATTTTAAATATGGAATCGCCTACTGTCCAGTAAGTAAGTATGTAATTTACTTACTGGACAGTAGTAGGGATAGGTCCAATATATCAAAACGTAAATTATATCGGATATGTGTTAGATATCATATCATATCGATATCTATATCAAACTAACCGATATTACAAAAACTATATCTAATATAACTGTACTACTAATACCGATATCTGAAAACCGAACTAAACCATTTACTTTTTAAAATCAATGACGAACAACGAACAAAAATGATGATGCCCGCGTTAGGCATTTTTATTCGCGCGATTTTTCGCCCATTCTGCGGCCTATGGAATTGTATGAAGCTGCACGCATTGCGGTAAAAAACTACATAAATCCGCGCAAATAAAATCGCAGTGCCTGCTAAGCCTTAAAGTGTTCATTTGATTTTTTTTTCAATAAACAGCTTTCTATTAGCAAGCCAGTTCGAAATTTAAATAAAACCTTTGATAAGTTACCTCCTTGGTTGCCATGTTTCGGTGGAAAAGATCGTTCCATTTTTAAATTACACGACAGATATGAGTTTACTATGTAATTTATTTGGCCGCTACACACGGCATATATGGATTTACATACAACTTTTGCCGGCCGCTGCTCTCACGTATTTGGTCTGTACTGCAATTTCGATTTTTCTCGAAGAAGGTTGTCAAAATAATTCTCAAATTTCCAAGCATGTTAAAAATAGAAAATATAAAAAGAAAAAAAAAAATAGAAAGAAAGTATAAATAAATGCCCCCGGTAAATCGATCACAATATCTATTAGTAATTGCCCTAATATGAATGTAACCCAAAATATTAATTAAACGAATTTGTTGTTAAACTTTCTTTCATTTTTGAGAAAAGCATTATACAAGCCTCAACCAGTAAGAAAGACATCCTGGCCTCGTATATAACCGGACCTCACCTGCGGTTCGGTCATAACTCATACTTGGCCAGGAAGTCTTACTTACTGGTTCTGGATTCTGCAGTAATGTACTATATTTCAATTGCACAATTTTTGCAATGTTTTGGGACTATCTACAGTTACGTATACTACTGGCCCATGAATTATTTTACCTTGGCCATACCGTAAGGCAGGCTTCCCACAGCGACCATAGTCCCAGCGACACTGGAGATGTTGACGATGTTTCCCTTGGTTTCGATCAGGGCAGGCACAAGCAATCTGGTGAGGTTGTAGACACCTCGCACGTCGATCCTGAACACCTCGTCGAAGGTTGCCATGTCAGTCTACATGATGCACGTCCGGGCACCAATGGCTGCGTTGTTCACGAGTATGTCAAGCCTAGATGAGAAGAAAACAAGGACGTGATTTTTAAATCTGTTAAGAGATAGGTAGGCACTCATACTTAAGACGACCTTCAGCTATATCAGGGTTTGGAAAAGTATCTACTTGATATTATCAGAAGTGTTTAATTTATATGTGAGTAAGCAAAACAATATTGGCATGCAATAATAAACACTCCAAGATGATATTTATTGCACTTACTTAGCACTACTTGAGGGCTACTTCTTTAATTATCCCTTGTAATTTTAGCTGCTTTAGGCTAAAGCGGCCGTATATACAGAACAGCGGCATGTACAATGAAAAATACGAAGCCAAGTGGGTCGCTGCAGGCAAAGCCTAGTCAGATGTAAGTAGTCCGATCAGCCACAATGAACCACTCCACAGACGATGTCCCATATCCTGTCCTGCTCTTTATGCAAAAACACCTGCATCATGCGAGACCCTTGCGAGGCCAGCGCTAAGGCTATTGAGATTGACTGATTATGAAAGAGTATGAACTATCGACCAATCACACAGACGGAAATCCACATCGCGTATTTTTTTGCTCTTATGTGGTCAGTTGTTCATACTTTTGCATGGGGTCAAACCCTTTGCCTTGCCGTATTCACTTACGCAATAAGGCTGCTGGTCGAAGAAAATTTTAATTAAGAAAAAGGAATCATCGACACGTTAAAGAATGACGAATGGACCTGTTTCATCTCGCAGTGGAAGCCAGAAGACGGGCATCGTCGTCGGGGAAACGAGGAGGCCTAGAAAACGCTGGCGTGATGATTTAAAGGGGTTTATGGGAGTTAGCCAAAACGGCAAAATGCAGGGAAAAGTGGATGGTTAAGTGCAAGTCGAACACGTGCGCCGAGGGCGGTTTCATACCTACCCATTATACAGGCAAAGATACAGATAAAGATGGACATAATTGCCTTTAAGCATTCAAAACGTGACTTTCGCGGTTTCTGGAAGAGCGCTAATAATTTGAGCATTCGGCCAGGCCTGTTAGTATGAATGGTGTAAGTTATGCGAAGGATATTGCAAACCTTTGTACAAATCAGTTTGTTTTAAAGTCACCGCTAGGGAGCTCTTGTGAGATGCTGGATGCTTAGCCCCATTGTGGCAAGGTGGACACACGTTTCAGTGCCAAAGATGTGGCCAGGGTCATCAGGCCTACGTCTAGAGTTAAGTCCCCTGGACATGACGGGATCAGTAGCTCATCGTTTGCAATACGCCGGTCCTCACTTACCGAGGGTTTTGGCACTGCTGTACAATTGATGTATTGGTCTTTCATACTTGCCCTCTGACTGACCTAATGTGGACGATTGTGGTTCCCATTGTTAAAAGTAAAAAAGGTGATCTATCGGATAGGGGAAACTTTAGACCTATTTCTCTAGCAACCATAGTCGCTAAGGTGCTTGATGGTCTGCTTGATACACAGCTAAACGAACATCTTGTGCTGCACGACAATCAATTCGGGTTTCGGCCAGGACTTTCTAAAGAAAGGGCAGGAGGGATGACCTCCCCTGCCCTCTTCAATAGTATATGAATGCCCTGATTGAGGCGCTTAGCAGTCAACATGTCGGTTGGCATATTGACGGTGTTATTGTTACTAACCCTATATGAGTCTTAGCTTGAAATAAAGTTTTTGAATTTGATTTATACCGCCATAATAGAATTGGTATCATTTTTATTGGTGGCTAAGTTTTAAAGATATGGGCAAATCTAGATTTTCGCGAAAACTTGAAAGTACCATAATTTATCTTAAATTTCAACTTTATTAATTTATTAGAATTTTTCCTTTGTTTGCGCTGTAAGACCTTAGTTTTTGCCAAATTTCATGATTCTAGGTCAACGGGAACTACCATATAGGTTTTTGATCCAAAACCTATAGGGTACTTCCGGTTGAACTAGAATTGTCAATTTTGGTTAAAAGCAAGGTCTTACAGCACAAGTAAAGGGAAAATGCCGAAAAATAAAGAAAGTTGAAAATTAAGGTAAATTTTGGTACTTACAAGTTTTCGCGAAAATCTAAATTTGCTTATATTTTTTTATCGTGTTGACTCAGGACCTGATTTTTATACACCTAATAGGACATAGACCTTAGTATCTGGTATAAATTTCAACTTGCTAGGTCTACCCGTTCGTGAGAAAATTGGTGGTGACACACGGACAGACAGACAGACAGACGGACAGACAGACAGACAGACAGACAGACGGACAAGAAAGTGATCCTATAAGGGTTCCCCCTTTTACCTTTTGAGGTACGGAACCCTAAAAAGAAGCTTTATTTTAGGATAGTCACGCCGAGCACTATTGGTATAGTAATAGTAATTTTAGGTATCCTAGGTATAGTAATTTTCCTAAGTGGAGTTCTGTCATCTCCACTTAGGAAAACTACTCGTAAACAAGTCTGCCTAACATAGTGGTTTAAATAAGTAGCGGTACCTTTTAAAATGGTCGAGTGTCTGCTTGGCAGTCTTCTCAATGCCCTCATCGGTGCCCAGGTCCGCGACGATCGCCAGCGGCTTCACGCCCTTCTGCTTCTCGACCCTATCCGCCACTGCGCGCAAGTTGGCTTCGTTCCTTCCCACCAGGGACATTTTTGCGCCAAGTTTAGCGAACAGGATAGCTGTCGCCTCACCTATACCAGCACTCGCGCCAGTCACCAGCACTACTTTGTTAGTGAAATCCACATTCATTTTGATATTTATTTAATTGAAATGTAAAAGGCTAACGTTGCGTTGTATTCAATTGCTTGAATGCTACTGTCTCTAAAAAACAATGGTACTCTGTATTTATAGCCACTTACCTAACGTAGGTATATACCTATACCTATATTAATAACCGCAAGTCATCGTTATAGGTACATATAGTGTCTCTACATTCGAAAACAAAATGATATTAATGTATTATCAGGCTACTGAAGTCTTGTTGTGATAGGTTTCAGTTGTGAGTGGTAATAAACTGTTTAGTTGTATGTAAGTGATTGATAAGTGGTGCAGCCAGTGCCTCAGTTACACAACATTTCCCTCGATGCATCATAATCTCAAATAGCTATAAAATCAAAACATCGGTAGCGCGAATGTTGGTATCTCGAAACACCATTTCTTGTTCGACCATTACATCTGAGGGTACGGTAGTGCCCCTGGCAAGACGAGCCAATAGAAGCGGGCACTTATACCTTTTCTCAAAGCGTTTCATAGTATTTTTGAACCCATAGTTTCTGTCTGTGCTGTAGTGTCGGACGTAAAGAATAGCACCATCCCATATCTACCCGTGGGTGTCGTAAGAGGCGACTATTACTATTATTTACCAGAGAATGAGCAGCAGCGTTCTCTGTGCGCTTGTTACAACCGTACTCCGTTCGCAAACCCGCCTGCCAAGCGTGGCAATTATGGCAAAACCCTCCAAACCACAATAAGCACACTAAAGAAATGGCTATGGCCCCTAGTGCCCGGAAGCCTGTCTACCTTCGGCTACGGTAGTGGTCAAGGTAGAATAAATTCTTTATTTCAATTAGGCCATTAAGCGGCACTTTGAACATCAAAAAAATAAATTGAAAGCAATAATAATTGATTCTAGCGTCCATTCAGAAAAGTAGCTTGTTATGGAGAAGAAAGGACAAGAAACTCTATACAAGAACTAACTCTTAAAAAAAAACATTTGTGAGTCTAACATTTGATAAAAAATATGCATGTTAGCTTGATTTTAAACTATTGGTTAGCATATTGGTGGAGTTAACTACGGATCAAAAAACCAGGCCTAAGAGATTCTTGGTGACTTAAATTATATATGGCTCTGACAGCTCTCTTTTGCAATATATATATGGACTCAATGTCAGCCGCCCGACCCCAAAGCGAAATAACATATAACATAATGTTAACTGTCTTATCTTTCTAACAGCTTAAGCGGCTGAGCTTAGCCGACCCGCAAGAGATGTCAAGTGAGGACCTCATTGTAATTTGTCGTCTCGAGTGATCAATATCGAGCCTTGAGGAACGCCCATTGTCGTTTCAGACCCTAGTGAGTTTACGCCGTTTACCTGAACTTTAACTTGTCTGGCTTTCAAATATGATCTAAGTAAGTCAATCGCCGTATGTCTAATCTCATAGTGCTCGAGCTTCAACTATAGTCTCATGGTTAACGCAATCGGCGTGAGGGAGACGCAACGGAGACGCCCTCACGCCCCTAGCCACCGCAGGAGACACCCTGGGAGTCGGAAAACGCAAGCTGATGCCCGGCCACCGTAGGCGCGGGCTTGCGGATGGCGAGTAATGGGTAGCTCGCCGTCCGATAAGGATCAGGCCCGAGTTGACGACGGCTTGTTGTGTTCCACGCGCACCTCAAAGAGATGCCAGCAAAACTGACGGGGTCCGCTAGGGCCGATGCCTTTCTGGGTTGCGGATAAATTGAAAAGAGAGTTACTGGCTTAAGCAACTGAAGGAACCGGGTGTTTAGTCAGTAAAAGTTTGACACGCCCTCCCGCTTGACCCTGAGTGGGAGAAGTCATTGGATGATTTCCAAAAACAAAAAAAAAAAACGAACGCCTTTGAGAGGTCCCAAAAGATTCCAATGGCGTCTTGTGCTTCTTCCCAGGTGTTCAAAATGTTCTTTATTAGGGTGACGCCAGCGTTAGTTATGCAACGCTCTTTGGTGATACGGCATGGCAAGGGGTGCTAAAAATCCACGGAGTGGACCCAGCTACCCCAATAAACACCGACGACTACACCTGTTAACATATTATTACACGCGATAGCCGACCTCGAGGCAGAATTGAACAGGTTACGATGGAGTATTATAGGATTATCTGGAGTCTGAAGGGCCTCCCCACATTTCTGAATTGGGAATTTTTATCAACTCAATCTCCAATGAACTTATTTCTTCCTACAGTCTTCATGCAGACGATCTACAGTTATACCCGCGGTCACCTCTATCGTAACCATCAACATTGATCTGGCTCGCATTTGTGATTGGAGCAAGAGGTATGGGCTTATGTTCAACTCTATAAAGACGCAGGTTATAATATTATAATGGGTAGTTCTAGAATGGTTTCAAAGATCGGCTGGACATCTCTTCCCAAGTTCTTTTTGACAATTACGTTATTCCCTTCAGTGAAAAAGTTAAAAACTTGGGGATATTCATCGACAAGAACTTTTCTTGGACTGGCCAACGCAGGCAGTTAGCCGCAAATTGTTTACATCTCCTGTCACCCCTCTTTACCTCAAGGATCTGATTTCAATTTATATGCGATTCCCACTTAAATTATCTTATTTTATCGACAAACTTGCAACTTAAAATGCCTATGCATTCCTCTGCTTTCTCGGACAAATCATTTACTGTCCAGGCTGCTTGTCTGTGGAATGCATTGCCTGACTCAATAAATTGTGCTCAATTGTTACCTGTATTTAAAAAAAAAACTCGGAAAGGAGTATTACTTGTCTCTGTGATTCTGTTCCATATGCACTTGTGTATATATTTTAGTAGTTTGTTTTAAAAGCTCTAATTGTTAAACTAATTGTTTACTTTAAAATTTGCTCCAAGAACAACCCTTCTTGTCATTGAATGTTGCCTGGAAGAGATCGCAGAACGCGATAAGGCCGCCTGTTGTATTTTTGTTTGAATTATATGGTTTCTTTTTGTATTGGTTTATCTTGGTGTACAATAAATTGTATAAAAAGCTTTTTTACAAAAATTACAACCGACTTCCAAACAAAAACACTACAAAGTGAAAAATAACTTCAATTTCGGAAGTCGGTGTTCCTGTTTTCGTTTGTTCGTTTTTTGACACCGACTTCTTTACCAGAGAATGGGCAGCAGCGTTCTATGTGCACTTGTAACAACCGTACTACGATCGCCAACCCGCCTGCCTGCATGGCAAGGGGTGCTATAAATCCCCGGAGTGAACCCAGCTACCCCAATAAACACCGACGACTGGACCTGTTAACATATTATTACACGCGAACGCGATAACCGAACTCGAGGCAGAATTGAACAGGTTACGATGGAGTATTATAGGATTATCTGGAGTCTGAAGGGCCTCCCCCTTCAGACTCCAGATAATCTTCAAATCTTACCGGTTTTAGGAGGTCCACCTGCTAAATTTACGAGAGGGTGACCGGCTGTCCCGGGTGGTGTCGGGTTTATCGACCCCTTGTGAATAACGTGGTAAAGATCGAGAGTGTGTCGACCAGCGTGGCGTATCTTATACTCAGAATATCCTCAAGATATACGCTGAAGATCGTACAGGTCTACGCTCCGACCTCGTCACACCCCGACGACGAGGTAGAGACCACGTATGAGGATATCTCTAGAAACATGCATGGTTTCAAAACTCACTTCACCGTTGTCAAGGGGGACCTCAACGCGAAACTGGGCAAACGAGACGAGGATGAGCTGCAAGTGGGGCAATTTGGAGTTGGACGACGGAACTACCGGGGTCATCTACTGGCCAGTTTTATGGAGAAGGATCCTCTATATGATAAACTCCTTCTTCAGAAAGCGTGAGCACAGGAAGTGGACCTGGCAGAGCCACAACACTTTTCTGAATTGGGAATTTTTATAAACTCAATCTCCAATGAACTTATTTCTTCCTACAGTCTTCATGCAGTCGATCTACAGTTATACCCACGGTCACCTCTATCGTAACCATCAACCTTGATCTGGCTCGCATTTGTGATTGGAGCAAGAGGTATGGGCTTATGGTCAACTCTATAACTTCAATTTCGGAAGTCGGTGTTCCTGTTTTCGTTTCTTCGTTTTTAGACACCGACTTCCGAAATTGAAGTTATTTTTCACTTTGTAGTGTTTTTGTTTGGAAGTCGGTTGGAATTTTTGTAAAAAAAACTTTTTATACAATTTATTGAACACCAAGATAAACCAATACAAAAAGAAACCATATAATTCAAACAAAAATACAACAGGCGGCCTTATCGCGTTCTGCGATCTCTTCCAGGCAACCTTGAATGACAAGAAGGGTTACTCTTGGAGCAAATTTTAAATTAAACAATTAGTTAGCAGGGGGGTGACCATAACCTCTTAGAGCAAGGTTTTTCCCGTGGGCGTAAAGGACAGATGTATATGAATTTTATACGTCCGTCCCTTTTTCACAGTTGAACCATTATAGTTTAGACACATCATGGTACGGGAGCTGGTCGTCGCGCCACCTAGAGGGAGGCCTTCCAACTCAATCGCTGCGTCTTTCAGTACGCAGTCGCCACTCCAGAACTATTCAGCCCCATCGATTATCCGTTCTGCTAGCAATGCTGCTGTTCTGCTCACTGCCACATTAGTTTGGCAATTCTTTGGGTTATTCTGGTAGCCTCGGTTAACACGCAAGCAAACTCCGAGCAAAGAAGCAAAAAATAAGCTCTCTAAATTGCCATTTGGATGACTTTAAACCTTCTGGTGAGGCCCATTGTTAGCGACCACGTTTGGTTCGTTTAATCATTCCTTAATAGCTTATTTTTAACCGACTTCGCAAAAAGGAGAAGGTTATCAATTCGACTGTATTTTTTTTTTATGTGTGTTACCTCAGAACTTTTTACTAGTTGAACCGATTTTGATGATTCTTTTTTTTATTTGAAAGCTGGAGGTTGTCATGTGGTCCCATTTAAATTTCATCAGAAGATCTGATGAAGAACTTCGGTGAGATATACATCAGAACTCTTCAATAAATGACGGCAAATCACTCGGGATAGCTGCAATCGCATGTCTGTTTATTGTTTACCACTCATAACACTGGTACGCTCATAAGAGGTACGCAGGTGTAAACAGTTCACCCTGGTATACTCTCATTCCACCGGTTTTGTTTAAGTTTCATGGCTAATTGGGTTAATCTATTCTGGCATCACTGTGGGCATTATATGTACCTAGCCTATAGAACTGGTCTATTATGTACCACAACTAAAAAGTGATAAATAAAAAAATAAAATTACAAAAAAATACAACCGACATCCTATTTGGATGTCGGTTGTATTTTATTAAAACGTAGTGTTTTTTAAAGTGAAAAAAAACTTCAATTTCGGAAGTCGGTGTCAAAAAACATAGTAACGAAAACAGGAACACCGACTACCTAAATTAAAGTTATTTTTCACTTGTAGTGTTTTAATTTTTCGCTTAATAGACTGTAAACTTTAACTGTAAACAACTGTAAACAATCGTTACGTGGTGTTTCGTATATACGTAGTTAGGTGACTTGGGATATTTTGACTAACTTAAATAATTGAAATTAAATGCCTCCAAACAAAATACGAACGATTATAAAAACAAACGAAAATGTATTTATGTATACTTATTTATTAAAAAACAACCACATCAAGCATAATAATTTAGAGTTTCATTAGATATACAAATCAATAATCCGAATTTATAATTTAGCACCAATTTTTCATATCCACCTAGATCATTTCAACTACTTCTTCGTTCCAGCAGTGAGGTTGCTGCCTGAGATGGTGAACTTAAACCCTCCATCGACCTCGATGTTAGTTCCCGTGACTAACCGGCTGTTGTCGCTGGCGATGAAGACCACCATCCTTGCGATGTCATCCCCCACACATACCTCCCCCAAGGGAATGTTCTTCGAGCCGGCTTCCAACCATTCCTGGTACGCAGGCTCCGAGATACCCGTGATGCGCTTGAAGAAGTTAGACTCCTGGGGATGATGAATTTTTTTTTAAGGTTTATCCAAAATAAGCATGTCTATTATCAATTTGGCCCGTGCAAATAAGGACCAATTCTCGACAAATTACTATTAGGAATGTCTTTATGGCTTGTAAGAAAACATCCACTGTGGCTCACACACTGCAGCAATTGCCTCGACACTTGATACAGTTAAGGGCTCCTATCTGAACGACTGGCCTCATATCAGACATTTGTACAAAGGGACAGTACCTTGTAGGCGTCATAATAAGGCCTGTACTACTAACACGGCGGCAGGACTTAAATAAAATTAGGTAGGTAGTAGTTAGATTTATGTGTGTGTACTTACAGTGAGACCGGGACTGATGGTGTTGACTCTGACACCCTTGGGAGCCAGCTCGAGGGCCACCAGCCGAGTGAAGTGGTCTAGGGCAGCCTGAAAATTGACGAGGAACAAACGATCAATATTTAAAACTTATGATCTACATGGCATGGGGTAGGTACTAGGTAGATATGACATTACAGCCAAAAAATTATTGAAGTTTCAAACCCTCAAAACTGCGTATCCGCAAGCATAGCGTGTGATAATCTATAGATCAACATTTTTTTAAAGATTGTAGGGCCACTAGCGCCAGACTTAGTTGCGGAAGGCGGAGAACCGGTGATGTGGTTCAACTTAGAAGAGGTTCTCACCTTGGCCATGCCGTAGGGCAGGGAGCCCACTGTGACGACGGTCCCGGCTATACTGGAGATGTTGATGATATTGCCCTTGGTCTCGATCAGGGCGGGAGCCAGCAACCTGGTGAGGTTGTACACTCCTCGCACGTCGATCCTGAACACGTCGTCAAAGATTTTCATGTCCTGTGTGGTCAGGATGCTCGTCCGGCAGCCAATGGCGGCATTGTTGATCAGGATATCGAGCCTAGGATAAACAAATAAGAAAATGTTTTAACATGTTTCAGGATGCCACCAGGGATGATGTATCTGGTTTTCGGTGGGCACATCCTTAGATACAAAAGTTTAGATAGGTACATTATTGTCAAATATCTTGGTGAAAGCACTTGAAAGTGGTGCCAAAAATGTTCATATTTAAGAATTTTCATTCCCTAAATCTACTGCCATATTTATCAGTGGGTTTTCTACAGCAAATTTTTTGAGTCGGGCGTAAATGTAGGAACTCAGCAGTTCCAATTGTTTATTGGTTGGTACTTATAAACTGATATCAGGTCGTAATTAGCTACCTGACCCACTTAACAACTTACATGTAAACAACTCCTGAAGGTCTCGTTACACCCGGCACCTACATATCATTTGATTGTTATCTGATAAAGTCCATCCAGTGTGTTGTGTGAAGCTCAAGAAAATCAATAGTGATATGTTATCACGATTTTATAACAACTGCACTTGACAATCATGACAACTCTTCAACTTAAGACGACCTTCAGTGCTGACTGGGTGGAGAATTGATATATTGCATTTGATATGCCGCAAGACTGAGGAGCACATCGCCGCGTCGTGAGGTATTTTTCGACTATGAACTTGGATGGTTATAAGGGAGGGGGAAATCACTGTCAAAAAAACAACAAAACGGATGGATTCTGTGAAAGATTTGACAAAAAGGGGACAATTGAAATGACGGCATAGTATACATGGCATACATACAGGTATGGAAAAAGAAGACATGCAACGCTGTACTCAAATAAAATGGGATACAAGATGATGATTGATGAAGGCTCTTCTACCAACCTTCGATAATAGCATGTTGAAATGCAATTAGGTCGCAGAATTACACGAAATGGGACATTTTTTATGTTACATTGGCTGAAAAATCCTCGATGGTTCGCACACTATTGGCCTGTTTTACCTTCTCAATAAAATACCATGTGTGTTTAATCGCTATGAGTTCGGTGATAATAGAAATAGCTGATTACCTTTTGAAATGGTCGAGCGTCTGCTTGGCAGTCTTCTCAACGCCCTCGTCGGTGCCCAGGTCCGCGACGATCGCCAGCGGCTTCACGCCCTTCTGCTTTTCGACCCTATCCGCCACTGCGCGCAAGTTGGCTTCGTTCCTTCCCACCAGCGATAGTTTCGCGCCAAGTTTAGCGAACAGGATAGCTATGGCCTCACCTATTCCTACACTCGCGCCAGTTACTAGAACAACCTTGTTGCTAAAATCGAAATCCATCTTGATATTTTTGATACGCTGCTTATTTAAAATTTTAATTAAAATATTGTTGAACAGGAGTGCGTTCTATTCAATCACTTGGTAAATACTGCGTCTTTTAAAAAATAATACTCTGTTTATATACAAAGCATACTAAGCTGGTAGGTACACACTAGGAAATTATCGTACTTATGTCATTTTGATTGATAGAGAAGATACGGAAGACGACAAAAACTTAAGATAAGTAGGTAGATAATATTGGTTACACTAAAGTTAAGACAACGATTAGACTTTGTTAAATTCTAAAGTAAATTTTAAGACATTGCTCTAACTCAAAAAGTCCAACGAACTCATGGTGAAACTCCAAAAGTCCAGACCGAAAACCAGTCACGGCGGTCAATCTCAAGGGCCACTACTCAACGACGCAGAAGACAAGATACAAAGATTTAGGTGCAGGAGTGTGTGCGCAAACCCTGGTGGCCCTGGTACACTCTCTCTTCCTGAAAATCCCGTCGGACTATGAGACTGTTGCTCCAGCCGAGACAAATATTTCAGTCCCAAATCATTAAAAAAATCGCATCATCATGCTGCGTCATGAGATATTACATATTATTATGAAATAACATGGTCAGGCGCAACATTGCACAACATTAAGGAATACCGACTCCAGACAATAACATGAGACAAATAAATATGGGTTCCGTAGGGCCTTGTAGGGTTCCGTAGAAAGGAAATACAAATGGGGGCCCGTTTTTGCAATTTGGTTCAAATTAATGTGTAGGTAGATCTGTAGTGCTATAGATATGTATGTAGGTCTGTAGGTATGTTTACCTTAGTATTTATTCTAATTGTTTCTTGATGACACTGTGTTTTTCACAATACTAAGTACCGATTTTTTTGTAATTTGAGGCGCTCATTTGTTTCATTTCAAAACAAACGGAAGTGCTCCTCTTAGGACCTTTAGGAACACTTCCGTTGTGCATCTGTTTTTTTTTAAATCTTATTATTATTTCTTATATGCGGCATATAAGTTTTTGTTAGTAGACCTGTATGACCTTTAGCGAATATCTTGAGGATATTCTGAGTATAAGGTAGGTACGCTAGTGGCGTGCCACCCTGGTCGACAATCTCTCCCTCATCACTACGTTAGCCACAAGGGACTTATGGACGATATACCCGACACCACCCTGGGTTACAATCTCGGAAATAGAGCAGGTTACCGAATTTAAGGATTATCCCCTCTTCTTGAACTTCAGATAACCCTATGATACTCCATCGTAACCTACTCAATAATCTCGACCGCCAGGGACGTACTGGCCATACGGGAGTACCGGGATTTTTCCCGGTGGGCCCAGTCCCTCCTTGGGCCAGTTTGGTTCGCCAGCTGGACCGGCCCAGGCCACCGCCTGACTGGCCCGCGGAGTGACCCAGGACCCAGCTGCATTTTCCCTTAATTTGTATATAGAGCCAAGCCGTGATTAGTGAGACAGCGCTAGGCCGCACTGCGGTTAACTACTCGTGGTCATCAATACAAGCGACCGCGCTCTGGCGGTACTTTCCCGCGACTGTTTTTTAAACTGTAACTAAGCTACAAAATGTGCGCGGTCAGACTATGGCCTGGGCGGGTCCGGCTGGGTATGTACCCAAACAAACTTTGGACTGGAATCCCCAAGGGAAAAGAAAGCGTGGCCGTCCCCGTCAAACCTGGCATCGCACCGTGTTGGCAGAAGCGACGAGCATCGGAATGACGTGGAGCAAGGTGAAGCGCGGTGAGGTGGCCTTTGTACAGGTACTTTATTATCACATGTATATTATGTTTTTATTTGGTGTACAATAAAGAATTAAGAATAATTAAGAATCGTGAAGATCAAGACCAATCGTGATGATGGATATCTGTGGACGCGCTCTGCCCCTTCTATTTTTGTTAACCTTCAAAAGGCGCCAGGACTTTTGAGGAAAAGACTAGGGAGTGTGGGCTTTTTACCTCACTAAAACTACCCCGGCACAACCCTGGGGAGACTGAGAGGATCGTCTTCCCTGATCGTGAAAGAGCGTCTTCTCTGAGCCTCGCTGGATTCACTTGGTGGGTGGACAGAGTCCTCAGTCTCAGCGCCTGCGTCACCGGAGTCCCGCCTGCTTATGATGCAGGGAGGGTTTCGAAGATTTAGGCATTGGGGCGATTGGCTCCCCGGCGCCATCTTTGCGAGTGGGATTGGCCCTCTCACGATCCCACCGCTCGGCGGCCTCCTTCTGGACCATCACAGTCTCATAGAGGGAGGCCATTTCCGTTCGATCCTGGCAAATAAGAACTACCGCTCAGAGGCCCACACTGGGCACTCCTCGAGCTTTTGCTGTGCAGATTCACGGTCGTCTATGCCACGCAATGCTTTTATGCCATGCTTCGAAGTGCGGCAGGACGGCTTCGACAACGCGATTGCGTGAAAATTGCGGGTGTTGTAGCCGCTCCAGTGCGTGTCACCGTACCTGCCGCCTCTGCCTGAGTACAGCGATTTCTGGCACGATAACCGATTCTGGCGCGAATTCGGTTGTAAACCCTTGCTTTCATATCTGTCAGAATATCTAGCAGAGGAAAGCGTGCCAGGAGTATTGCCGCCTCAAAGGATACCGTTCCGTAACCTCGTGCGATACGATACGATTGATAATTTTCCGCTGCAGGCTGTTTAGTCTTGCAGCGTCGGACACCTGATAGTCTGCTTGACCAAACAGACGTCCCATAAAGGACCATCGATCGCACGACACCGCGTAGAGGCGGCAAACTTCTCCCCATGGTCCCGCGAAGTTGAGTAGCAGTCTATGCAAAGCACCCACTGCCTTCTTAACGCGAAGGACCTGCAGGCGCTCGAAATGCTCTTCGAACCCCACCAACCACCCAGGGTTAACCCAAGACAGTTAATGTATCGAACCACCTGGGCTTGCGCATCTCTAACTGTCACTGACGAGCTAGGTGGCTATCTGCCCCTCTGCAGTTTATGGAACCATAGCCTCAGTTTTATGAGGCGCTATCTCCAATCTCAGCTCGCAGATCGACGCCATGCACGACTCTTGCCACCCCGAGCTCGGAAAGCTGGATGGTCTCGTCGAAGATGTCCCCGCCGGCTAACACCAGGGTGTCGTCTGCGTCAATAACGATATTAACGCCGACGGGTAGGTCAACACTCAGGATCACATCGTATGCAAGATAGTCATCCTCATCATCATCATCATTTCAGCTGCAAGACGTCCACTGCCGTACATAGGCTTCCCCCAAGCGTCGCCACATTGACCGGTTCCGTGCGTCTCGCATTCAGTGGACAGATCATATCGGTGGTCTGATGCCAGATAATCTGACACCAGTCTTGATATAGGAGTATCGTATTACCCAAATACTGGGTTGTGGACGTCAGATAGGCAGTCCTTTCATGTAAAATACTGGCACTCAGCTGTATCCAGTTAGACTAAAAGAAGAGCCCAACATTAATTGGGAACAAGGCTAGGTAGATTGATTGCTTTCATGTCAGTAAAGTGTGTATCTACCTACATTGTATTGAACTTATAATTGCTAGTTTTTAAGTTGTTTTTTGTACAATCAGTATCTTGATATAGCTCGCGAGGTTGTCGACATGTGGGATGTGAATACAGCAGTAATTGTGCCGATAGTCGTGACGGCCAACGGCGTAATAGCCACGAGCCTCGACGAACATCTGAGGAGGCTCTCGTTGGGCAGCTGGATCAAGGGCTTGATCCAGAAAGCGGTACTCCTGGTCACGGCGCGTATAGTTATGAGGTTTCTGTCTCAGGAGTCCTGACCACCGGTAGCTTGTGGTTTTTAAGTTTTATTTTTTTTAATATTTAAAAATGTTCTAAATAAGAAAGAAGATAAATAAAGGAAATATAATAATAAAACCTTTTTATTTCCGTATCCTTATTTTTACATTTCTAATGTTGTTAGTAGGTATTTATTAGTATTTGGCTTACTTATTTACTAATTGTTAGTATTTATAGTGGTTATTTTCTAGGATAGGAACCCCTATTTGGGTATAGGCCTCCTCCAGTTTATTCCAATTTTCCCTATATTTAGCATTTTTCATCCACTCTTTTCCTGCTGTAGCTATGATGTCATCCAACCATCGTTTCATAGGTAGGCCTTTTCGTCTTTTTCCACTAGGTCCCTTCCATCTCTTCGCTTCTACTGTCCATCGCTTGTGGAATATACCTCGCTCGATACTAGGTTCGCTATTCCTCTGGATATTTCGACATCCTGGATAGCGAAGGAATGTGCTCCACTGCCCCATACACGACGTCAGGAAGGTGCGTAGAGATGTATCCATTTTATACAATTCTAGCACCCTCATGAGCCATGTATGACGCACCGAGACATAGGCCTTCTTATAATCTATCCAACATGTCGACAGATCCTTTTGGGAACGCCGAACCTGTTGGCTAAAGGACATATCAATAAGGAGTAGCTTAGTACCGCTGGACCCGTTCCTACCTCCACTCTGAGAGACCGACATGATGGAGTTATTGTCGATGTGTTTATTATTATTATTATTGATTTCCAGTTCGGTAACAGACGGACGGCACGGGTTACATCTTGGCTGATCGTGATCGTGTGCCCCCATTTCTTCTATTGGATCGCACGCTCGCTCGACCTCCAGAATCCGAACTTTCGGTGTGCCTGACAGGCACGGACCGGATGCTGCGCCAGAATGTGCACATGGTGTCATCATCCGGCAGGCGCGTATCATTCACACCTTGGTCGGGTCGCTCCCAAGTCCGGTAAACCCACCTACTTGAACCAACATGTTATAATTTCTTTAAATATTCTTCAGGTGATATTGCGCTTTTTAATAAATCATCAATAACTTTGCTCCGTATGTATTTGGAAATCTTTAATTATCTTTGGCCAGCAGTGGGACAGTATAGGCTAATAAAAAAAAATATGATGTCTCTTTTTCAAAAAATGTATGAAAAGGAATAAATTACTTCTTCCTAGGTACCTTTTTATTTAAATGGAAGTACCAACCCTCTAAAGCGTTGGTTGTCCTATGGCGTTCACTAGAACAAACAACTCCACAAATCAAAGCAGATTTTGGTCATCCACAAGTTATATTGTGTGTGGAACAAAATCTAGTTTTTATTGTGAATGTACAAAAATATGGAAAATAAAAATGTAGAATAAAATGAAACATGTAATAATGAGAAATTGTATATAATGAATATGAAAAATTCCGAATATGTAAAAATAAGAATATGAAGGATTAAGAAATTGGGCAATTTAGACTTCGGAAAGCATCGCCGACATCATCCTGATGGCATTTATGAAAAGACGGCTCGTACGGATATATTCGTCGGAAATCACAGCTTGGCTCATCGCCGCAAGCTTGCCTGTTTGTCGGTCTTCTACAGATTGTATTTCGGTGAGTGTGCTCAAGAACTCCACGATCTCATACCACCAGCCCCCTTCTACCATCGGACATCTAGACGCACTGCAAGTTACCGTCCTTACCTTGGCGCTTCCAAACATCCTTCATAATGCGCACAACGAATGAATGGAACTCACTACCTGCGTCTGTGTTTCCGAACGCATTCAAACCGAATCTCTTTAAAGTTAGAGTTAACAGGCTTCTTCTGGGTAAGCTCACTCCATCGTCGACTCTGTCTCTGTCACCTATGACCTAGACTACAGTCAAGAGCTAACACAACAATAATAAAAAAAACTCCAGCCGACGTTGAAAAGTTTTTGAAAGAGGCTCCGGATAGTCAGTACCTAGCAACAAAGGTAATTTGAATATTATTAATCTAAAAGTGTAAATCATTGCGTAAACTTAGCATAGCTTCTTAATTGATTTCTTTGCAGGTTGCCTTAATATTCGGTGTTATTGGTGCGTCTAGATGACAAGAGCTTTAGAATATTTTAACAAAGGATGTAGAAACCCGAAATGCCTTTGTCGCCGATATTTACATAAGAAGAATATGAAAGTACCTATGTATAGTCAAGGGTCAAAAGTGCAGTCAAACTCTCCCAAAATTCAAATGGTTTTTGTAGAAAAAGTTAAATTATCCACAACTGATTAAATATTTTGTATAGAAATTAAAGTATAGATTATTCCTACTAACCGCGAAAAGTAGAAATTCTACTGCCTACAAAAATAATGCCTTTTCTGTTTTGGTAGAGTGTGACTGCACTTTTGACCCAGAACATAGGTACTTTAGTACTACTAAAGAAGTGGCAAGCCCCAATGTAACACAAACTGTGAAATTGCCATCCAAATTAATCCAATATTGCATTAAAAATTGTAAGTTCACCAATTGTTTTATTAATTAAACGATATAAGCAATACATGTTTGTTTTTTTTCTCGCAAATGTGTTGAAAACGTCTTATGAAACTCGTGAGCTTTGCTCACAGCTCTCGATGTCATTGATAGCGCAAGGTAGGTTTAGGCGGGGAGCATGGCAGCAGTGCATCTGTCTGAGCAGCGGTTTGGGAGTTCAATTTATATGTTCAGTAGAACCGCGAAATGGTCTGTTATTGACGGTTCCACTACTTCACACAGTCTTAAGCATCACATGATCCAAACAATTTTCAAGACGAGTTGGGAGCATTTTATTTAAGCTCTTAATGTTAAGGGGCAAGACATTTAGTGCGTGCGAGGATTTTAAATAATTAGCACATTTATCTGCAGCCGAATTGCGCAAGTGAATTCGGCAAGGCGAAGGGTTTGGCCGCCATCAATCTCCGACTAATCACATGCGAGATGAATGACGCGATGTGTGCTATTGGTCAATTGATAGTATTCACTTACGCAATAAGGCTGCAGTGCATATATTATTATGTGAAGGACGATGAGACACTGCAGATCATTGTTAATTTCATTTATTGACGCCATTGGTTATGGTTATCCATCCGGCAAGTGTAGCTTGTTTAGAGCAAATAGCCCTATAGTGTGGCCATTATAATCGAGAAGTTTTAATCGTTCTTACAGCGTAATTACAAGGTAATTGATAGGTGAATGTGTCAATCATAGTCGGTTATCTATTCGAGATATCATAAACCCGTGACATACTTAGCATTAAGGCGTTCCAGTGGCCATATTTGGTCTTCTTCATCGGTACCACTTCACCAAATGATACATACGAGTGCAAATGATTGCATTGTTGATGAAAATACCAAAATCGTTATATATAGCTACTAGCTATCCCACGCGGCTTCGCTCCAGTCAACTGTTTACCTACCTACCCATCTACCCTACGTACCCTACCAAATCGTTTACGCAGCGCACGCAACGGAAGCTCTCAAAAAGGAATAATTTTGCCCGTTTTTGCAACACTTTTCATTTATGCTCCGCTCCTATTGGTCGTAGCGTGATGTTATATAGCCTGTAACCTTCCTCGATAAATGGACTATCCAACACAAAAACATTTATTTAATTCCAACGAGTAGTTCCTGAGATTAGCGCGTTCAAACTAACAAACTCTCCATCTTTATAATATTATAGTATAGATAACCGTAATATTTGAGGAGTGCCCTCGATTTCTCCAGGATCCCGTCATCAGATCCTGACCTGGATGACCATGAGACCAATCAGCGAAATATTTTTTCTTTGCCTTTCAAACAAAAGAAGAATTTTCCAAATCGGTCCACTATAGGCGTCTTTGAGTAATCGAGGAAAATATTTTTTTTATTAAAGATCGGCATCTTTAATAAAAAAAATATTTTCCTAATATAATATTCCTAATATTTTAAGTGCGAGTCGGACTCGCGCACGAAGGGTTCCGTACCATTATCACAAAAAACGGCAAAAAAAATCACGTTTGTTGTATGGGAGCCAGCCCCACTTAAATATTTATTTTATTCTGTTTTCAGTATTTGTTGTTATAGCAGCAACAGAAATACATCATCTGTGAAAATTTCAACTGTCTAGCTATCACGATTCATGAGATACAGCCTGGTGACAGACAGACAGACGGACAGACGGCGGAGTCTTAGTAATAGGGTCTCGTTTTACCCTTTGGGTACGGAACCCTAAAAAGTAGAAAACGATAACTTTGCAGATGTTTCTTGGCTAACTGATAACCTTTTAAAAGGAGTAATTGTAAAGAATGCATGCGACAGGGTCTCTAATACAATAATATTAATGAGTTTTTTAAAACTACCTTGATTTTAATAATTGAGTTGTTGTTGCCTGCCCCAGTGTGCGACGCCGCATTTTTATATTGCACTTTGGTACCAAAATCACTAGTAGGTATGAGGACTATGAGTAGGAGGAGGCAGGTAGGCCCACAGGGGTTGTCCTGCGCTTGCATTTATATTTAAATAATTTATTTTAATACTTTGATAAATCCTAAATCAGGCAGTAGGTGTGGTCTATCTCACTTCGTGTGAAGCCTCAGTACATTCTATAAAAAAATACATTTAAACCATTAATAAACCGCTAATTGTGGTTTTAAATCGTTTTAAACCAAATGGGTTTAAAAACAGGGGATTGACAAGCGTTATCGAAAAATCGCGTGATCAATCCGAATCCCATACATTTTGACATTTCGACTTCGTTGACATCGAATGCCACTTAACTAGGGCCTCTGGTTTAGTTTACTAGCTTTTTAGTCATCACCATAATTTCAGCTGAAAGACGTCCCCTGCTGGACATAGGCCTCCCCCAAGCGTCGCCACACTGATCGGTCCTGCACGGCATGCACCGGACGCCCGCAGCCTTAACCAGGTCGTCGCTCCACCTCTCTAGGTGTCTCCCTCTGGAGGCCTTCCAACGCTGCGTTTTCAAGTACGCGGTCGCCACTCAAGAACTTTTCGAAACGAGTGAGGTAGGTACTCGCCAATGACCATGATGCCTAGCCCTCTCCAGTCCAGAACCATGAAGACATCCTCCAGTGCAGCAGATAACAGTTTCGGAGATATGACATCTCCCTGTCTTACACCTCGCTGCAGAAGGATAGGTTCCGAAGTCTGATCCCGAAGTCGGACTGACATGGTGCCGTTTTTGTACAAACACTTCAGCACTTCCATTTACGCCGGTACATGGAAGTGTGTAGTTTAGTGGTAGTCGATTTGGCACCGTTGGAAAGACTGCAGTACAGTCCAAGTCTCGATCGAATCGAAGGCTTTCTCGTAGTCCACAAACGCTAAACAAAGAGGTAGGTTATACTTTGCGATAGCACAATCACTTCTCCCTATATTAGACTATGCTGATGCAGCTATCTTGATCTCACCCAAGACCAATTGGATAAGCTTGAGCGACTTCAAAATCTCTGTTTCAGGTTCATATTTGACTTGCGTAAATATGATCACGTTTCTGAATTTAAGCAAAGGTTGTCTGTAAGAGATTGCCTAGTGCGATAAGACCGCCCATTGTACACTTGTTATTGTGAATGTTTGTCCTGTATGTTTTTGTGGTGTACAGTAAAGTATATAATAAATGAATTATAAATTATACTCTTCGGTCTTCTGTATAACCTGCCGTAGCGTATGTGGTCTACGGTGCGAAAGCCTTTTCGGAAACCAGCTTGTTCGGGAGGCTAGAAATCGTCAAACCTGCGCGCGAGACGATTCGTGATGACTCTTAAAAACAACTTGTAAACATGGCTAAGAAGTGAGATGGGCCTATTATTCTTCAATTGGGGAATTGTCGCCCGAAATGCCTGTGGCGTTTTCCCATCGAGTATGACGGAATCAAACAGCTTCTGAAGGGCTTTAAGTACCGGTTGCAGCCCTCTTCAGGAGTTCGGCCGTAATTCGCCGTCATCACCCGGTGCCTTGTTGTTCGTATGTTGTTTCGGAGCCATCCTAAGGGCTAAGGCTTAAGGCTGACATGACGATGTATTCGGTTTAGTGTCGGGTCAATCTATCTCTTGGGTCGTTTGCTAGATTCGCAACGGGTTTGCTGATTGACGTGTACAACTGCCCATAGAACCCCTCGATCTCCCACAGAAGCTCCGGTTTGGTGGATACGATCCTGCCCTCGTCGGTCTTAAGTTTCGTGAGCTGGCTTTGCCCAATAGCCAGATCTCTTGAAAACACATTGGAGCCCTTATTCCGCTCAATCGCGTCTTTAATACGCTCAGTATTAAAGCGGCGGAGATCGCTTTTCAAGGACTTCGTGACCTGTCTATTGATATCTGTCGATAGTTCCACGCATCGTCTGAAGGATCATTTCACGCCTCTCCTTCATGAGTTTGATCGGACATTTTCTTGTTCTTATTTGCACGACGGGTCTTGAAAAACTTAGAACCCATCGTTATAATCGTCCACGGAGCTATCTAGGCACTAGAAACGATTCAGGCGTTCGAGCTGAAAGCTTTCGGGGTTTTGAATCTGAATCTGTGCTGGACGGAGCGTAGACTTCATCAGTCGAGATCTTTCTAGCTTAATATTTAAGTTCAATGTGACTCTTACCATACGGTGATCACTTCCGGTTTTTACCGCGTTGATCACAGAGACATCATTGAACATTTGCTTCTTCGTCGACATGATGAAGCCTATCTCATTTTTAGTTGCACTATCGGGGCTCTGCCAGGTTCACTTCCTGTGCTACGCTGTCTGAAGGAGTTCATCATATATAGGCCCTCCTTCTCCATAAAACTGGCCAGTAGGTGACCCCGGTCATTCCATCGTCCAAATCCAAGCCGATTCACCACTCGCAGCTCATTGTCGTCTCATTTACCCAGTTTCGCGTTGAAGTCCTCCATGACCACGGTGAAGTGAGTTTTATGACCATGCATGGCTCTGGAAATGTCCTGATACATAGTCTCTACTTCGTTGTCGGGT
The DNA here is from genome assembly GCA_964057195.1 of Orthosia cruda. NCBI lineage: Eukaryota > Metazoa > Arthropoda > Insecta > Lepidoptera > Noctuidae > Orthosia > Orthosia cruda. The sequence continues at coordinate 533,092 of OZ059845.1, read as the reverse complement.
GTGCCGAGGTCGGGGCGTAGACCTGTATGACCTTCAGCGAACACCTTGAGGATATTCTGAGTATTCGTCCCCCTGGTAGACACACTCGATCCTCACTACGTTGGCCACAAGGGACCTGTGGACGATAAACCCGACACCACCCTGGGACTGCCGGTCGCCCTCTCGGAAGTAGAGCAGGTTACCGGATTTAAGGATTATCGAGTCCTCCCCCTCTCTTCGGACTTCAGATAACCCTATGATACTCCATAGTAACCAGCTCAAACTCTTCCTCGAGTTCGGCTATCTTTCTCGTCGGTCCGGAGTGTTCGCGTGTTGTATGTTGCCAGGTACAGTCGCTGGTTTTTATTGGGGTAGCCTAGTCCACTCCGGGGATTCTTCGCACCCCTAGCTACGCCGTCACCCGGTACTTGCCCGTGGTCCCCCAGTCTAGTCCCCCTTGGGGTACCACTAACAAATATTTTTGACCGTGGAACCCCCAAGGGGGACAAAGGCGTACCATGGGCAAATTATTTGACCTATGGTACCCATAGTACATTATTACCTCAATGGTGGTACCCCGATAGTTTTGTTGACCTACTGACCTAGGATAACACGATAGTTTTGTTCAGAGAAATATGAATTACTTTCTATTATTTATGTTATTCTCTTTTATTACTTATTGTGATTATTTACTTTTAAATCGTACATTATCAAGAAAGACGTTCATTTGTTTTATCCTCGCCGAAAAGGACCCATGCAATAATGGCTTTTCCTGACAAAAAAATTAAATTTGTCATTATTTCTATTTAACTAATTCACAGAGGTAACTAAGTAAAATTATTAAAGTCCTATTTATGTATTGTCTTCAGATAAATTCATGTTTTGCAGATTCCTCAGTAAAGACATTATTGAATTGAAGGCCCTTGATAAACCTACAACCACACATCTGTAATATTATATTCTACAGATTTGAGCATTTCTTAATATATGTAAGAAAATCTTATACAAGCGTCTGGATTGAGGGCCCACGTAATTTAATCATAACAGTTAAATTCACGTTTAAGAAACTCATGACCTATTGCTTTAAGTTTTTACTATTTTCTCTTTAATTCTTATTTCGTTTCGCAAGAATTAAAAAAGTGGGCCGTCAATCCAGATGCACGTTCCATATTCTACTTCAAACTATCTATATTATTTTAGCGTCAACATTGGTTTTTTATTCAAAAATTTCTTATGAAGTGGATAAACAATTATTTATTTGTATTTCTTTATTTGTCAAGCAACAGTTCCTTTTTTTAAATGTTTTTTGCGTCAAATTGAAATGTTTGAGATGGGGCACCAAACCACGGGCAATAAACATATATTGGTTACGAACATTGTTATTCAAGGGGTTCCACGGGCAAAAATATTTGCTCGTGGTACCCCAAGGGGAACTAGACTGCGGGACCACGGGCAAGTACCGCCATCGCCTCGACCGCTACCGTAGTCGAGGGTAGACGGGCTGTCGGGCACTAGGGACCATTGCGTGGTTGCGCTATTCATCGGTTGAATCATCGCTTGGCGGGTTGGCGATCGCAGTTTGTTATGAAGTGCACAGAGAACGCTGCTGCCCATTAGTCGCCTCTTACGACACCCACGGGCAGATATGGGATGGTGAGATTCTTAACGTTCGACACCATACGGAACACTAGCTTTTAGTACGGTCAGCAATTACAGAAGTACATAACTTTTTGAAATATAAAGGTCTATCCACACATATCAGGGCCGTGCCCCGTCAGGGGCTCAAAAAAATATCGTTATGTACATTTTATATGAACTAGTTCACATACGTCCGTGCACGGGCCAGTGGCGAAACTTCAATTATTGGGCCCGGCCCTGTCACGTCCCGGGCACGGCCCTGATATGTGTGGATAGACCTTAAAAGTAACAGTGTTCATCGATTTTGTTGCTAACTGTACTTTGGCATGGTACTCGACAATAAAACAGAACTACAGTTAAGATTATCTTTACTATGCAATTTTAAATACTTACATAAAAGCTAAAAAATATAATACACAAAAATTTGATAAAAACTAAATAAAAATTTTAGTGTTACCCTAAAATCAAAAATTCGATATTATATAATATTATGCCAAAGAAAGATAGTTCAGTTCTTACAATCATGAGAAAAATCACACACGCAAAGTTTCAGATTAGAACTCATTTATACTTTATGGATTTAAAATAATAAAAACTAAAATTGCTGCTTTAAAATAATATAAAAAAGAAAGTATTCCAAGTATATTCAATGCATTCTTTATAAAATTAAATTCGTATTATTTATATTATACCTATTTGTTACAAAATGTTGGTATGTACTACAAATATTAAATTGCTGTAGTTATGTAAGATCCCACATTTAATATAGAATGAACTATCTCCAGTGCGCCAAAGTCATGGATCAACTTATATATACTTAACATAGGTACAATACATTACAATATACAATGGCACTTTATAAAACAAAGATTTTGCACACAAATCTTATTTGTGTTTCAATATTATGTTTTCTTATCAGAAAGAATTTAAAAGCACAATACTTCTTTGATAAATGGCAGATCGTGCAAATGCTCACTCTTCTTGGTGGGACTTTACAGACGGTCCCCATTAGGAACACAAGATTGCTCAAAAATAAAACAACTCCTGTTGTCAGCATGCAAATGTTAAGGACTGGATAATAATCAACAGTTTCCATGCATGCTGCTCAAAGCCAGCTTGCAGTCCCACTGCAATCAGTCTGTACCCAAACAATTTTTTTTTATTATCATAAAATAGTCTAAAAACATTTTAAACTATTAAACATTCATCAATAATGAAGATTATTTCAAAATGACAGCCCAGCTATGTCAGTGTCCAATAATTAATGACAATATGCTGTATAACAAGTATGCTATATGCATTATACTACTGTATCAGTTAAATACAATTATCTAGATTCTAACATGGACATACATGCCGATAATATACAGAGTGCAATAATGATACAGGCACTGAGCAAATTTATACAATCTTAGTCTAAACAAGCAATGGAAGTCCAACAAGGGCAGAGGCAAGATTATATGAGCTTAATGATTAAATTAGAACATCACTATCAGCTATACCTGACCAAAATCTGCTCCAAATTAACAAATTTTGGGGGCAATCAGTCAGCCAACATTTAAGAATAATTCATTATATGCATTTCATTGGAATGTGTAAATTTATATATCTAATTAAATTGTAAATTGATTCCTTTTATCTAATATAATAGATTAAAAATGACAATACATCTTATTACGAGTTCCAACTTAGGTTCAGGCTTAAACTTTCAATTGAGCTTTTGTACTCAGAACTTTATTTTAATAGGAATAAAGTATACATAAAAAGTTGGTTGTATGTTTAAGCTTGAACTGAAGTAAACAATTTGATTGGTAATGAGACCAAATGTGTCTCTGGTTAATTTTTAGGAGTTATCTAATCTAATTTAATCAGTAAGTGAATAAATGTTTCATGTATACTTATATTTTCTTTACAACATTCTATACTCTCCACCCCTGTATATGATGTGTGTACTTGTGCACATTTCATTATATATAACAATACAAGGTTAAAAGTAGATCTGCAAGGAAGCCTGCATTAGTCTTTTTAAGCACAGAAGAATTTTCTTTGCTTTAGTGGTTCACTATCATCATCACTGTCAGAGAAGCAAGCAGCAAAACCACTCTTGTCTCTTGGAGAGTCTCTTTGTAAACTTGTTTGTTTTTCCAGGGCTTTCTTTGAACGTGAATGCCTTGTGATCCGTTTCTTCTTCTTCAATTTTTCTCTTTGCTCTGTGCCTGTGCTGGCCACGTTCATGCTGACCATGGAACTGACCTGCTCTGTCGAGTTGCTTAGAACCAGAACTGAGTTCTCAGGATGCCTCAGTGTCAGTCCAATGTTCCTGCCGCTTCTGGTTCTAGACACTGCTGCAGCTTCAGGATTCTCTTTACGATCTGAATTGTTGAAATCACTTGAATTTTTACTAATTTTCCTCCTTTTATCTGCCTGACTGGCATCTTCTGGGTTTTCTTCTACAACATCTGGTGTTGTAGGGTTTCTGTATCGTTTTGGATACCTTGACGGGGTGCCTTGTGCTTGAAATGACACATTTAAGCTGCCTTTGGCCCTGGTTCTGCTGCAATCTACTTTAATGTTGCCAACGGCCTCCTTTGAACTCTTATTAGTTTTGGCATCCATGAACTTGAGTAAAGATGTGCTCTTGCTAACTTTGGCAGACTTGTCAATACTCTTAGATATCAAGTTGATCACATTATCAGACTCTGTGCTGCAGTTCAGAGCAGCCAACTGTTGTGGGTGGGTGTTCACAGACTTGTTGACACAGACCACCATAATGTTGTCCTTTTGGTCACTTTGTCGTGATTCTTTCATGAGATTCCTACTGTTTTTACATCTTAATTTTCTAGGAGTTTTAGTTGACTGCAGTTTTGTAGACCTAATGTAGTTGGCTGTAAACCCAGACACATCACTGAGGTCCTCAAATTGTCCATTGAGAACCTCATTCTTGGATTTGTTGAGATAGGTGTTTTTCTTATTGTCTGTGCTCTGGTCCCCACCCGCATGTAACTCTGGAGCCTTTTTCAGTTTGTCGGGTGATTTCTGTTCATTTTGACTATGTTTATTACCATTCATAATACTATTATTAAATATTTCAAAGGAACTATTAAGTTGGCTGTTGTTAAGACTCTGCTGAGCTTGTCTCAAGCTCCTCCGCAGGTGCGTAACCTTAGGTGTTGATGTGATCACCTTATTTTTTTTGTACAAAGTAGTTCTGTTGTTTCTCTGATGTTTCGATCTCTTTGATTTGCCTTGCACAGAGGTGTTCTTAATATTGAAGTCTAGGTCAGATCCTAGTGTGTCAGACTTACAACTACTCATCACAGTCTGTTTCTGCTTTTGCGATGTGTCAAAATATACATTTTGCTGCTTATCTAGAGATCCTGAGTCATCTTCTAGCAGAGACAGCTTCCTTTTTTTCTTTTTCTTAGGCGAAGGCACCTCAACAGCACTGGGCACACTTTTAGGTTTGCTTTTAGAACACTGTGCTTGCTCATTCTGTTTTTTGACACTGTCATAGTTCATCAGGCATGGTGCCCGCTTGGTACAAATCCAATATGATATTTCATCCATGTTGCTCATAAAGGGAATGTCAGCTGGCGGAGCTGGGGCGGCGGCTCGGCCCTGGTGAGCTGGCACCATAGCGCGGCGCAGTGCGAATGCAGCAGGCACGCCAGCAGGCGCAGGCCCGGCCAGGAGCACGCGCGCGTCGCCGCCTCCGCGCTCGAACTGCCCGCGCGACCGTCCAGCACGAACTTCCCGTGCTGCCGGCTAGTGCCGCCTTCTTCCATTTTCCACGTAATACTCACATTCCAAACACCTGAAATATCAACATTTTCCTCATCATTTGTGCCCACGTAACGAACTTCTAACAAACTCAAACAAATCATTGTGTACTCACTTTTTACGCTCTCGTTTCTAAAAGCCGATCACTTCAATTCTCTCGTTACTTAGAAACTTACACTTCTGAGATATACGTATCGAAAGGAAAACCAAGCGGTACGGCGCCCAACTATGTTACACAAGTTTTAACGGACATTTCTTGATAGAATACTATTAGATATAAACGTCAAAACTAGTAACACATTACTTTTGAACGTATAATCCAAACTCTGTCCGCTCTGAAGGATATTGATACGTAAAACTTGAATTTTTATTTCTCTTTTCACATCACCACAACAAAATAGTAAAGCAAAGCAATCGCGCTTGGAATTTTACCACAGACATCTTTCAGAAAATAACAAGTGTCAAAATTTCAACGAATCAGAAGAGGTATTGGCTGGTATTGGCCATGAACTTCCTATACATTGGCAATCTTGTAAAAAGTAAAGAAACTGAAACGAACTCATTTTAAATTGTCTATGATTAGTGCCTATCACTTGTATTACTATAAGCTCAGTTAAACTTTAAAGTATACTATCGGTACACAGACTACTTAGAGATACTACGTATTATCGGTATATGCGGTTTAAAAAGTAAGAAAAACTAATTACATACATACACTCACGCCTTTTTCCCATAGCGGTAGGCAGAAACTACAGAACGCCAACTGCTACGATCCTATAAAACCTAATTATTACAATACAAAGTACCAAAATAACAAAGGATCTTCCTCTTACTTAGTTAAAGCACCTATCTGCATTTTCTTAAACATTTTTTTTATTCACAACGTTTCTAGAATGACTCTAAAACGCTATAATGTGCAACAAAACGCTTTGTTTTGCAATATTTGACGTTACGTTTCGATTTCCCCTCTCTCCCCACTTTTTCGCGCCATATCGTGGTATTTTACTTTACTACTTGTCAGTTCATGTTTTCATTCTTTCTTTCCAATTTCCATCGAAATTAATGGCAATGTATATCGTTACTGCAACGATGTTATTGTGAATTTACAGTGTAATTGGCAATGCGTGAAAATGAATGATGTTCAGTGTTTGATCGATCGTCAGCTTGGCATTTGTAAGTACTAATAAATATCTATCCGGATTCGTAAAAAATGGTGCGTATCATGACGATAGTATAAAAACTGATGGGTTATTGCAGATTGTCGGCTGAACTACGACAACATCTTGAAGCGGCTGGTGGTGGACAGCGAGGAATCATTCTATGGGCTACAGAATGCGAACATTGCGGCTAGCTTCGACCAGGATCCCCCGATATTTGCGTGCCGTTTCTCGGAGGCTCCCGGTTACGAGCACGTCCTTGCTCTTGCGAATGAGGATGGCAGAGTTGCTATTCAGGTAAGAAGGCGTGTGCACGCCATCTCTATTGCTCAGCGTGATCTGAGCGAGGCAATTTTTGAAGCTAGCAAGTACTCAAGTAGTCTGGCGTTTGTTTCTGGCTTGGCACTTACAAACATTAGGAAATTCAGGCCAGAGTGACTGGTTTACTAGCACAGTCTTGGTATCCTAGCTTGAGAAACTAGCCCTGGATAACCTGGTCATAAGTTATTGAACATTGTCCTCACTTCCTCAGTGTGTAATGATTACTTATGATTCCAGGATACAACCAATACAACAACTGCTAGCACATTGGAAGGGTTTCAGTGCCATAACAATGCTGTCTTTGACCTGGCGTGGCAGCCTCAGCACATGAATTTTGTTACTGTTTCAGGTAAGCAAGAAACCAACATACTTTAGTTATCACTTTATTCTCAAAAATGTTCTTATTTTACTGTATGAATAAATGAATGAATAATCATGACATGCATTCAAGACTACTCTGTAATTAAAAATGACTTAAAATAAAACTCAATAACTTACAACTTGAAACATTTCATCATCATCAGCCTAATGTTCCCACTGCTGAGACACAGGCCTACTCTCTGTGAGAGAAGAAATGAGCGATAATTCACCACGTGGCCCAAATGCGGATTGGTGATTGGCGAATTTTTGGTTCTAGGGCATGGCCTTTTCCTTCACCCAGCTTCAAATTAGTCCACAGCAATCCAAATTAGATTCTGAATATTTGGGCCTTATATAAGATGATTATTTAACATCTGCTTACATGGAACAAACTTTGATGTATAAATTGCTTTTAACCTAGTATAAAGATTTATAGAATTGGCACTCAACACTCGCACTAGTGCCACTGGTTCGTCATCCCCGTCTAAGGCATTATGTCCGCCATTGTGCTTTGTGCAAGAAGTCTTAATCACCTTGAACCTTATAATGTTACAGCCATTCTCTCTGTGAGAGAGGCCTTAATTCACCACGAGGCCACAGTGCGAGTTGGTAAATGTTGCATGTCTTCGATTTTTTTTATTTATGAAGTTTAAATAAATAAATGAAATAAAAAAGTTATCCTAGGTTGTAGCTATCAGCAAACAGACTGGTGCATAATATTAAAGACTCAGTGTAGTACTGTAAATATTAAACTTGTGCAGCGTGTTTTAAGAAGACCATTTTTCGGTCATTGCTTTTTTATTCCAATAACTGATAGTTTAAACCATTTTAAAGCAAGATTTCGTATCCCCATGTAACTAGCATGTTTAGTGTTCGAATTTTATTAAATTCGTCTATTTTTCAACCGGATATTTAGAAAAAAATATATTTCTCTGAATCGGCTATAGATAAACAATTTTATTCTTGAAACCAATTATGGCGTCTCTAATGCTGCATATTTTAGATAACAAATAAACCTCGTAACTTTGTTGGATCCAGACATATCCGAGTTTTTTAATTTTTGTTTGTGTATTTTTTCTCGATAATTCCGCCGTATAGGGAAAAGTTATTTATACTAAATCTGCTAATTAGATTAGAAAGAGCATACACAAAGAGAATTAGCTGAAACCTAACAAGTAAATAATAATAGTAACAATCAAAAATTCAAGACCAAACAGTTCAAGTATATTAGAAATATAAAGATGAGTAATATTCTTAAAAGTTTGCTTAGATAAGTGTAAACCTTAAATATTGAGTAAAAGGCTGACATATTGAGTAATCCAGTTAGTTGCAGTTTGTAATTTTAAATAAAAATTTCTTGTCATCATATTATTCCAATAAGAAGTAAATTGTAATTTTATTTTAAATTTTTATAATTTTCAGGTGACCATACAGCATGTCTGTGGGACGTGGCAGAGGGTGGTCTCAAAAGGGTCCTAGTCTTTACAAGTCACACGAGATCTGTGAAGACTGCAGTGTTCCGGCCCCAGGAGCCCTCGGTGTTCGCCACCGGCGCCCGCGACGGACACATACTGGTGTGGGACATACGAGCCAACAACCAGCCCTCTGTGGTGCTAAAGCCGGACAACTGTCTCATGAACTGCCACTCCAGCTTCAACCCCAAGACGCCCGGCTCGCACGGCAAGCGGCCGCGCATCGACACGCAGCGCGCCACCAGCATCACCGGCCTCGTGTTCCAGGACGACACCACTCTCATCTCGTGCGGCGAGTGCGACGGCAACATCAAGGTATGGGACCTGCGCAAGAACTACAACATCTACAAGAGGGAGCCGCTGCCCAAGCACTCCATACCCTACTGCGGCAGCTCCACCAAGAACGGCTACACCAACTTGATCGTGGACGACGCTAGGGTGAGACTGTACGCTAGCTGCATGGACAACGTCATCTATTGCTTCAACATATCGACGTACAATGCCATGCCGGAGCAGCGCTACATCGGGCACGAGAACAGCACGTTCTATATCAAGACGTGCCTCAGCCCCGACAGCATGTACCTGGTGAGCGGCAGCAGCGACAAGAACGCCTACGTGTGGAACGTGAAGTACTCCGCGCCCGTCGTGCGCCTGGCGGGCCACTGGGCCGAGGTCACGTGCGCCGCCTGGGCCGCCCGCCCGGGCCGCGCGCCCCTGACGCTGGTCACGTGCAGCGACGATGCGCGGCACAAGATCTGGCGCATCGGGCGCGAGTTCCCCGACAGCGACGTGGAGCTGAAGGGCCGCGCCGAGCTGGTGCCGCGCACCGACGTGGGCTGTCTGCCGCAGTGGGGCTCGCTGGACAAGACTCCCAACTCGCTCAAGCGCAAGCTGGTCACCACGCCCGGCTCCTACGGGGCCAAGCGGATGCGCGCACAGGGCAACGCGACCGGCAGGAAAACAAAGCGTTGCCTCGCAGATCTCATGAACGCTTCCAAAGACGCTGAGGAAGCAGAAATGTCAATAAAAAGACTGAAATTAGACACTGTAATAGAAGAAAATGAACCAAAGTTATTGCCAGCAGGAATAAAGCGTCACGGTGACTGTCTTGAACAGAGCCCGCCTAGAAATTGTCAAGTGGAAGCCTCCGCCGACTGGTGCTACATGCCTAAAGCGGGCTCCTCCTTCATGACACCCACTAAGAATTATGAAAATAGAAACTGCAAAATATTATCGCCAAAAGGCATGAAGCCACTATCTCCTACCACATCACACAACAGATCGCCAGCGCAGGCGTCGCCCGGCAAGCGCCGGATTGTGTCGTTCAGCACGCCCACCAAGAACTTGCCTAACTTCGTGCTGGACGGTGAGGCGCCGCACTTGCGGCTCATGTCGCCCGCCAAGAAGAAGGACTGCACCACGGACTGGCTGACGCGCATGAGTCGCGAGAGGAAGGGCAAGTGTGCGGACGTCGCTGACAAACTCAACATCACAGCTCCTCTTAGCCCTAAAGAAAATATCCCAACGCGAAGAACTTCCGTGTCGGAGAAAACGCCCAAGTCGAATAAGAAAAGTAGAACATTACTGAAATATTTTAATGTTACTGTCAAAGAGAAATAGTCGTAGTTAGTTTGGACTGATTTGGTGTATGTTTGAGTGTGTCTAAGTGTAAGTGATGTTACAGCTATTTTTTATATTATGTGATGAATTTAATCATTAATGATTTTAAAAGTCTTTCTTACAAAATTTAATTATAAAGTTAATGATTTGATTCTGTGAAGTACCAAATTGTTTAGTATAGCTTGGAAAATTCATATGTGACACTCCTATAGTCCGCGCGTTTAACGTTACTATCCGTAGACGAGACGGCGAGATGACGCGACGACGTGCCCGTCAGGTGTTAGGTGTCCCGCGCCCGCGGACCGAGTGTCACCTACGACGACGTGCCCGTCAGGTGTTAGGTGTCCCGCGCCCGCGGACCGAGTGTCACCTACGACGACGTGCCCGTCAGGTGTTAGGTGTCCCGCGCCCGCGGACCGAGTGTCACCTACGACGACGTGCCCGTCAGGTGTTAGGTGTCCCGCGCCCGCGGACCGAGTGTCACCTACGACGACGTGCCCGTCAGGTGTTAGGTGTCCCGCGCCCGCGGACCGAGTGTCACCTACGACGACGTGCCCGTCAGGTGTTAGGTGTCCCGCGCCCGCGGACCGAGTGTCACCTATGACGACTTGCCCGTCAGGTGTTAGGTGTCCCGCGCCCGCGGACCGAGTGTCACCTACGACGACGTGCCCGTCAGGTGTTAGGTGTCCCGCGCCCGCGGACCGAGTGTCACCTACGACGACGTGCCCGTCAGGTGTTAGGTGTCCCGCGCCCGCGGACCGAGTGTCACCTATGACGACTTGCCCGTCAGGTGTTAGGTGTCCCGCGCCCGCGGACCGAGTGTCACCTACGACGACGTGCCCGTCAGGTGTTAGGTGTCCCGCGCCCGCGGACCGAGTGTCACCTACGACGACGTGCCCGTCAGGTGTTAGGTGTCCCGCGCCCGCGGACCGAGTGTCACCTACGACGACGTGCCCGTCAGGTGTTAGGTGTCCCGCGCCCGCGGACCGAGTGTCACCTACGACGACGTGCCCGTCAGGTGTTAGGTGTCCCGCGCCCGCGGACCGAGTGTCACCTATGACGACTTGCCCGTCAGGTGTTAGGTGTCCCGCGCCCGCGGACCGAGTGTCACCTACGACGACGTGCCCGTCAGGTGTTAGGTGTCCCGCGCCCGCGGACCGAGTGTCACCTACGACGACGTGCCCGTCAGGTGTTAGGTGTCCCGCGCCCGCGGACCGAGTGTCACCTACGACGACGTGCCCGTCAGGTGTTAGGTGTCCCGCGCCCGCGGACCGAGTGTCACCTACGACGACGTGCCCGTCAGGTGTTAGGTGTCCTGCGCCCGCGGACCGAGTGTCACCTACGACGACGTGCCCGTCAGGTGTTAGGTGTCCCGCGCCCGCGGACCGAGTGTCACCTACGACGACTTGCCCGTCAGGTGACCCCCGTCCCGCGCCCGCGGACCGAGTGTCACCTACGACGACGTGCCCGTCAGGTGTTAGGTGTCCCGCGCCCGCGGACCGAGTGTCACCTACGACGACGTGCCCGTCAGGTGACCTCCGTCCCACGCGCACGTTTTACCTTGCGTCCGCTGACTTACGTGTCCCGCGCCCGCGGACCATGGGAGTGTCACGTACGATGACGTCCCCATCAGGTGACCCCCGTCCCGCGCGCACGTTTTACGTTGCGTCCGCTGACTTACGTGTCCCGCGCCCGCGGACCATGGGAGTGTCACGTACGATGACGTCCCCATCAGGTGACCCCCGTCCCGCGCGCACGTTTTACGTTGCGTCCGCTGACTTACGTGTCCCGCGCCCGCGGACCATGGGAGTGTCACGTACGATGACGTCCCCGTCAGGTGACCCCCGTCCCGCGCGCACGTTTTACCTTGCGTCCGCTGACTTACGTGTCCCGCGCCCGCGGACCATGGGAGTGTCACGTACGATGACGTCCCCATCAGGTGACCCCCGTCCCGCGCGCACGTTTTACCTTGCGTCCGCTGACTTACGTGTCCCGCGCCCGCGGACCATGGGAGTGTCACGTACGATGACGTCCCCATCAGGTGACCCCCGTCCCGCGCGCACGTTTTACGTTGCGTCCGCTGACTTACGTGTCCCGCGCCCGCGGACCATGGGAGTGTCACGTACGATGACGTCCCCATCAGGTGACCCCCGTCCCGCGCGCACGTTTTACGTTGCGTCCGCTGACTTACGTGTCCCGCGCCCGCGGACCATGGGAGTGTCACGTACGATGACGTCCCCATCAGGTGACCCCCGTCCCGCGCGCACGTTTTACGTTGCGTCCGCTGACTTACGTGTCCCGCGCCCGCGGACCATGGGAGTGTCACGTACGATGACGTCCCCATCAGGTGACCCCCGTCCCGCGCGCACGTTTTACGTTGCGTCCGCTGACTTACGTGTCCCGCGCCCGCGGACCATGGGAGTGTCACGTACGATGACGTCCCCATCAGGTGACCCCCGTCCCGCGCGCACGTTTTACGTTGCGTCCGCTGACTTACGTGTCCCGCGCCCGCGGACCATGGGAGTGTCACGTACGATGACGTCCCCATCAGGTGACCCCCGTCCCGCGCGCACGTTTTACGTTGCGTCCGCTGACTTACGTGTCCCGCGCCCGCGGACCATGGGAGTGTCACGTACGATGACGTCCCCATCAGGTGACCCCCGTCCCGCGCGCACGTTTTACGTTGCGTCCGCTGACTTACGTGTCCCGCGCCCGCGGACCATGGGAGTGTCACGTACGATGACGTCCCCATCAGGTGACCCCCGTCCCGCGCGCACGTTTTACGTTGCGTCCGCTGACTTACGTGTCCCGCGCCCGCGGACCATGGGAGTGTCACGTACGATGACGTCCCCGTCAGGTGACCCCCGTCCCGCGCGCACGTTTTACCTTGCGTCCGCTGACTTACGTGTCCCGCGCCCGCGGACCATGGGAGTGTCACGTACGATGACGTCGCCATCAGGTGACCCCCGTCCCGCGCGCACGTTTTACCTTGCGTCCGCTGACTTACGTGTCCCGCGCCCGCGGACCATGGGAGTGTCACGTACGATGACGTCCCCATCAGGTGACCCCCGTCCCGCGCGCACGTTTTACGTTGCGTCCGCTGACTTACGTGTCCCGCGCCCGCGGACCATGGGAGTGTCACGTACGATGACGTCCCCATCAGGTGACCCCCGTCCCGCGCGCACGTTTTACGTTGCGTCCGCTGACTTACGTGTCCCGCGCCCGCGGACCATGGGAGTGTCACGTACGATGACGTCCCCATCAGGTGACCCCCGTCCCGCGCGCACGTTTTACGTTGCGTCCGCTGACTTACGTGTCCCGCGCCCGCGGACCATGGGAGTGTCACGTACGATGACGTCCCCATCAGGTGACCCCCGTCCCGCGCGCACGTTTTACGTTGCGTCCGCTGACTTACGTGTCCCGCGCCCGCGGACCATGGGAGTGTCACGTACGATGACGTCCCCATCAGGTGACCCCCGTCCCGCGCGCACGTTTTACGTTGCGTCCGCTGACTTACGTGTCCCGCGCCCGCGGACCATGGGAGTGTCACGTACGATGACGTCCCCATCAGGTGACCCCCGTCCCGCGCGCACGTTTTACGTTGCGTCCGCTGACTTACGTGTCCCGCGCCCGCGGACCATGGGAGTGTCACGTACGATGACGTCCCCATCAGGTGACCCCCGTCCCGCGCGCACGTTTTACGTTGCGTCCGCTGACTTACGTGTCCCGCGCCCGCGGACCATGGGAGTGTCACGTACGATGACGTCCCCATCAGGTGACCCCCGTCCCGCGCGCACGTTTTACGTTGCGTCCGCTGACTTACGAGTACCGCGCCCGCGGACCATTCGCGAGTGTACGGGAGTGTCACGTACGAATTTGCCAAGCTATAGGCACTAGTGATAATGTTCCTATGATAATATTGTAGACGAGATAATCTCATAGTATAGATAATTTTAGATGAGCGAGGATGATACAAATCTTTTATTTTTGGATAATATTTTTGACAACAATAGTACAAATCAATGTTTTAATCCTTGACTGCAATAGAACTCATTCCGTGTGCATTTTTGCTTTTAATAGCATTTCGTTTCGATTCTTTTATTTCCATTCAAGTTTATGGATTGTGACCGCGTTGTTATGCGATTAGGGTCACCGCTACTGTATTACCTAATCATAATTTATTGCATTTACAATATTATTGATGTCGATAAATATATCAATGATACAACTATGTATGATGTATTTTTCATTTACTACTAGCTGACCCGAAGACGTTGTCCTCCCTTAAAATCTTTATACACACATCAACACGGTCTAGGGATATTTCATACTCAATTAAATAACTCGAAAAGTACTGGCCGCATTGGAATCTTTTATACACCGATTTGTTTGTAATTTATCTCAGACTAATTCCAAATTCAAATTTTTTAAAATTCTTTTGTTTCGGTGGCATAAAAATGTCTTGATGTGTAGGAGAGGGAATTATCATTTGTGCGAAATTTAGAAAACAATACGAATTACTTTTAGTTACAGTTTTTTTTTCATTTTTAAACGAAAGTTAAAGTTAAAATTGAGGTATTGTAGCCATGCAACGCCAACATTTGACGAGGGCGGAGATGTTACGAGCTGTGGGAATGCTGGAAGCTGGGTCTGTTCAGCGTAATGTTGCTGAGGCCATAGGGACCCACCAAAATGTAATTTCAAGATTGTGGACACGCTATCGTGCCACAGGTGAAGTAGCGGAGAGGCACCGGGGGCCAAGTCGCATCACTACCCCCAGACAAGACCGATTTTTGCAAATTACTGCGCGAGCTTAACCAAATGCAACGGCGACTCAATTGGTCCAAAGGCTGCGAGTGGAACACCAAGTGCTTGTGAGTGACCAAACTGTAAGAAGGCGACTGCATGAAAGCAATCTACGCTCTCGTAGACCACTCCGGGTCCCACCTTTACGGAGAGGCAATCGTGGACGACGATTAGAATGGGTTCGGAACCACGTGGACTGGGGCCGTGAGCAATGGTCCAATGTGCTGTTCACGGATGAATCCAGGTTCGGCTTCCATCCAGATTCACGAAGGACGCGTGTTTGGCGAGATCCTGGACGATGGAGCCGTCTTCAGAACCCTCAGGAAGTTAACCCATACCAAGGAGGAACAATTATGGTTTGGGCAGGAATTCGTCTTGGAGGACGGACGGATCTCGTTTGGGTGCGGGGCAATATGACGGCAGAACGATACGTCCAACAGGTGCTGGGGCCCGTAATCTTGCCCCACAGAACACAAATGGGGCAAGATTTCCTGCTCATGCACGACAATGCCCGGGCACACACGGCGAGAACGGTAGCAGCTTGGTTACATACACACAATGTTAGGGCCTTAGACTGGCCTGCTCAATCGCCAGATCTAAATCCCATTGAGCATGCGTGGAATATGCTGCAAAGAAGAGCTCTGAAGGAAGTTCCTGAAAATCTGGCTTCAGAAGATCAACTTTTTGCGCACCTCAGAAGGACATGGGACAATATTCCTCAGCAAGACATTGACAACCTTGTCCTGAGCATGCCGAATCGTTGCCGATGTGTTATGAACATCATGGGCGCTTTCTCAGACTACTAACTTCAAGTTTATAAACACAAATTAAATGATTTTTCTATTTTTTTTTTCAGTTTTTACTCATAAATTAAAAGTTAATTCATATACGGTTTCCGTCTATGCTTCATTTTTTTTCCATAAAATCCTGAAATTTTAATCGAAGTACCTTAACCATTATTAAAAAATGGTAGAATATTAAATAACGTACCTTTTAAATATATACATGTCATATAAATAATTAACACATTGATAGTAATTCGCTTTTTTAAAAATATCCCTAGACCGTGTTGATGTGTTTATATAAAATTCTACTGTACGTGTTATAATAATAATTTTATTTGCTTTAACGGTGAGAAATACATACATTAGTGTTTGAAGTGTCCCTTTAGGCAAATGATTGTCTGTGTTAGGACACTTCGCTCTTCCGAAGTTTGTTTTTACATTAATTAGGTGGTACTCACAATTTCAAGAATAGTAATTTAAAATAAATGAAAGTTACAGGGTTATCTACAAATTGTCAATTTTGAATATTAGATTCATAATGCATCTTAATATACCGACTGTCATCAACTGCTTATCGGTATGCTTATGTTAGGAATTTTCTTTATAACAGTGCTGTGGTGAACATTCGGTCAGAACTTCTTCTTCAATCGGTGCCTCATTACTGAGGATCGTGGTCACTGGACCCCTTTAAGCGGACAATCTGCCTCCATCGATTCCGGTCTAAAGTTGCCATCACCACTTGCTGGAATTTGCTTGAGGACGTAGCTTCTTTCACTTGGTCAGACCATCGTGTTGGCGACCGGCCTCGTGCTCTTTTCCCTTCGGTATTGCCAACAATGACCAGTTTTTCTAGACTTCTATCTCCCTTTCGCATTAAGTGACCAAAATAGGTCAAAATACGCTGTAGGCATACTGTAGACAATCTGGTCTTGATATCGAGTTGGGAAAGGATAGACACATTTGTGCGTTTGGCTGTCCATGGTATTCGGAGCATCCGCCTCCAGCACCACATTTCGAGCGCTGACTCGTAGTCACACCAGATATTTCGAATGCGTCTACCCGCTGTCTTTCCTTGCTCGGATTGTCCACGTCTCAGCTCCATAGAAGAAAATGGGGAAAATTAATGCTCTGACTAAACGGGCTTTGGTTTTATAACTTATGCCACGATTTTTCCAGATGTTCTGCAAGCGTGTCATAGCATCTTTAGCCATAGCTATCCGTCGTTTTATTTCTGGGACGCAGCTGCCTTCATTATTAATAATAGACCCAAGATAAATGAAACTATCCACAACTTCGATGCCCCGGATGCTGTAGGCGCCCGATAGCTTTTCCGCACGATCTATCACCATAAGCTTAGTTTTCTGTCTATTTATTGCAAGCCCCAACTTGCCACTCTCCATGTCCAATCTATGCAATATCTCCTTCATGTCGTCATATGTTGTAGCAATGAGAACAGTATCGTCAGCATAGCGCAGATTGGAGATGCGCTTTCCACCAACAGCAAACCATCCTTCCCAGCACTCAAGAGTTTTCCTAATTATATACTCTCCGTATACATTGAAGAGTAAGGGTGAAAGGATGCATCCCTGTCTAACGCCTTTCTTGATGGAGAACACATTTGAACAGTCGGTGTCTATTCTGACGAAAGAGCGGTTGCTGCTGTAGAGGCATCGGATCAAGTCAACAAGATGCTGAGGCGCACCCATGTCCTTTAGCACCTCCCACAGCTTATCCCACTGCACACAATCAAAGGCCTTAGTTATAGTCAATGAAACACATTAACACAGGGCTGTTAAATTCCCGACTTTTCTCTATGATTTGGCGAACGTTCAGGATTTGTTCTCGCGTTCCTTTGCCTTTAACGAACCCTGCTTGTTCCTCTGGAATTTGTGGATCGAGAAAGTGTTTCAGCCTATTATGTAATATGTATAGCAGTATCTTGCTGACATGTGGAATAAGTGCTAAGGTCCTGTAGTTGCTGCAGTCTTTGGTAGAGCCTTTTTTATAAAGTGGCACAAAAATAGACTGTCCAGTCCTCATGCCATCTCCTGGTCTTCCAAATGGAATTGCAGATGCTTAAAATCTGCTTCACACCTTTGGCATCTAGGTTTTTAAGTAACTCGGCGGGAATTCCATCTTTACCGGGAGATTTTCTGTCCTTGAGGCATCCAATGGCATGTTCGACCTCCGACTGCAGAATTTCGGGTTCCTGCGGTAATACGTCTATCTGCGCGCCGTATGTGATAGGTTGACCAGTGTCATAAAGTGTGGCGCAGTACTGTTTCCAGCGTTCCAGAACCTGATCCTTTTCAGTCAGTATGTTACCTACTTCATCTGCGATCGTGCAGGTTCTCGTATTACGAGATTTAGTAGTAAGCTCTTTGACCTTGCGGAAAAGATCTCTAGTTTCATTCCTCGCAGAATTATGTTCAGATAACCATATAAAGTTCGGTCAGAACTATGACGTCGGTTTCAAATAGGAACGTGGATAATAAAAGAGAGAAATCGTCAAAATTGCGGCAAATGCTCCTAATATTTTGCGAAATGATGGTCAAATCGTTTCTAGCTATATTTATATGTGGAGCTCTGTAGAGTCACTTATTTGTTTTCCTGTGGGTGTCGTAAGAGGCGACTAAGGGACAAACCAGAGAATGGGCAGCAGCGTTCTCTGTGCATTTGTAACAACCATACTGCGATCGCCAACCCGCCTGCAAAGCACTCCCTATGAATAGCACAAATAAAACATAGACCCCTAGTGCCCGTCAGCCTACTATGCCAAATCGAATGCCAAATAATCGAATATCAATTGATTGAACACTTTAAATCGAACGCCTAAATACTCGAACGTTCTTAATATCGAATGGTTATTAAATCGAACATTCAATATATCGTACACTCAATACATCGAGTGTTCAAAATATCGAATGTTTGTTTGATCGAGCGTACAACGCATCGCATATTCATTCTATCGAAATATCAATATACTGAATACTTTTTATATGGAATATATACCTCAGGAGCCCTAATAAGCCCTAAAATAAGTAATTTGACAATTGCACTAGTCCTCAATAGTCTTTCTATAGTTTTAGTTAATCGAGCCACGAAATCTCCCAAACCCATAGCCCAATGTGTTTTGTCAACATAATCTGCATTAGTCCTGCACCAGCCGGGGATTATCCTTGGGTGCTCTTGCGGACTGACTGGTGCATACAGGGATAATCGCTGGTTGGTTTCACACTTCATCCTACATATCTAACAAGGCCTCTGCGAGTTAGTTTCGGCCCCTGATACGTCTTTCAAAGGTCCGGGACCCTAGGGTCCCGAGAATCTCCAAGAAATAAAATAGAAGATGGAACACGTTGCTTGATAAGCACAAAAGGGGTATTTATGCTACCATAGAATTTTTTGTTAAGGAGCAATCTATAACAAATAGAACAATTGAAAAGGCAAACGTGGGATTGTATAGATCTATTTCACAAAAAGAGGCAAAAGTGATGATAATTCGATTGACAAATATTACATAATAAAAACAACATGGATTTATTAGTTTCTCTGTGAAATTGCAATTCATACAAAATTTAAAAATGTACATATAAAAGATAATTATTAAAGATTAAAATGTGATTTATCAGTAAATTTTGTGTTTTTCTTGTATTCTATATAAAAAGTATTCAGTATATTGATATTTCGATAAAATGAATATGCGATGCGTTGAACGCTCGATCAAACAAACATTCGATATTTTGAACACTCGTATTGAGTGTACCTACGATATATTGAATGTTCGATTTATTAACCATTCGATATCATGAACGTTCGAGTATTTAGGCGTTCGATCAATTGGTATTCGATTTGGCATAGTACTCCCACTGGATAGGGGCTATCTAACAAAATTTTGACTGATATTTTTGCTAAATCATTATTGAGTTTGTTTAGTAATTGACTTCAATAAAATTTGAGCATGTCTTATCCGTTTGATGCCTTCTAATCACGAGCATTGTGAGACGTGATATTTCAATCACTTGCATTTGATAGAAATGAAATTAAAACATCAGGTTCGATTATTAAGTTTTGATTTTTTTCTGGTTCAGTGTAATATGCTGTTCTGTTTTTACCCAAAGAAAGTGTAACGCTAGTAAAATCCTGAATCTTTTGAACTAGTATTGTAATCCAGCTCGAGTATAAGTTCAGCCTTGGCCTTGCGAGACTGCGGCAGGTCTGCGTACAGCAGCCGGCGCGCGGGAGGCGCGCAGTACGTGGTGCGCAGCGACGCGCCCGAGCTCGCGCGCGACGCCGCCGTGTTGACGTGGCGCGGCGACTGCAGCGCCCACTCCGGCTGCTCCAGCTCCACGTGACACCGAGACGGTCGGTGCAAGTGCTCGCGGGATGACAACTCCTCATACACGCTCTCTGGCACGTTCAACCGCACGCGTGTCGGCGAGTGCCCCACGTGCAGGCCAGTCGCGCGCCGAGCGTTCTCCATACAAACATCCTTGTAGAGCTTCACGAATGATATGGGAGGCACATTACAAGTGGGAGTGGGAGGGAATGAGCCCAGTTTGGGTAGCGCTTTCTTTGTCTTCTTCGGTATTATGAATTTCGGCTCCAATTGAGTCTTTCTCAGAGGTCTCCGTAGAACTATAAGAGAGTCCATTTTGTATGGAGGGTTTTATTTAGATTTCATTTATTTTGTTGTCATTTCCGAACAAGGAATACAGTACTCTCTACTAGGTTCTTCATCTAAGACTCTCTACCGAGCTACATATAACTATTTCCGAACTACATATAACTATTTGACAGGTAATTTGACAAATTGACTTAGACAAAAAAAAAACAGAAGTTTTTAAGGAAACGTTCAGACGAAGATGTCTATATTTACGTACTCACTAAGAAGGTTTAACCTTCATGTAAAATTAATCAAACACTTCGCAAATACAGCTTTCTCAAATCTGCAGCTCCATGTCAGGATATTCGGCAAACACTCTCTGCAGATTGTGGCAGGTCATACATCTCCCAACCACTAAGGTGTGCGTCAAAAAACGAAGAAACGAAACCAGATACACCGACTTCAGAAATTGAAGTTAATTTTCACTTTGTAGTGTTTTAATAGTATATTTTGCAACTAGTGAATAAAGGACGGATTTAAAGCGAGGGTCATAGATGAATCACGAGCAAATGAAGGATGCTAACGACACGAATCACGACCGTAGGGCACTCCCTACGGTCATGATGCCATCTTTAGCATCGCATTCGCTATGCTCGTGATTCAAGTGTCAGAATCCTGAGCGACGCGATTGATTCATGGCCCTCGACATAAATTCGTTTTATTCAAGATTTGCATACTATACTTTATACCATGACTACCAGAAAAAAGAAAGATTTAAGCGACGCACTAGGAGTTTGTATCGAGTATTTTTTGCGCAAATAGGTTGTTTAGCATTAAAATGGAGGTCGAATATATTGGTGTGTTCTAAATTAAAACACCAAAACAGTGATTGTTGAAAGGGCTTTTTATGTTAGAAAAGGGTTTTAGCAAACTCCAAACTCTATAGTACTGGCTTTATATGTTTTCTATTTTATTTGATGTTTAATTTTGATTTCCTTTACATTCTGTCAATATATACGTAGTATCTCTAAGTAGTCCGTGGTCGATATATTATGTTTATGCAAGTTGAGATCAATGAAGCAGTGACCAACTTTGAAGATCTTGACAATTGGTATGTCGAGGCGCAACAAGCCATGTTACCTGTCAACCTGACATATTCTCCACTTTTCAACACTTCACTAAGAATCAGACGGTTACCATTGCAAATGGATTTAAAACTGAAGCCATTGGAAAAGGAACAGTCGAATTGATTGCTGATGTTTATGGTCGACAAGAGCATATCACATTATGCGATGTTTGGTACGTTCCCGCAATAAGACGCAACCTGTTCTCTGTACTCGCTGCTCAAGACAAGCTACAAAACAGTGTATTCACATCTAAGAGAGAATCCTGTCAGCTGACAAACAATAGAAAAGTAATTTGATAGGCACACGTGTCAAGAATGGAGGTCTCTATAAGCTGAAAGTTCAGACTATTAGAAATCCAACTCCAGAAGTGAACACTTTGTCAACAGAAAACACTTTGCAACTTTATCATGAAAGATTCGCTCATCAGAGCAAAAGACACGTTCGTAAACATCATCATCTTCCTGTCCTTATCCCATGTTACTCGGGGTCGGCGCAACACGTTTTCTTCTTCCATACCGTTCTGTCCCCTGTCACGCTATTACTGACTCCCTTTTCCTTCATATCACTCCTCACACAGTCCATCCATCTTTTCTTTGGCCTTCTTCTCCCTCTCCATCCATCCACATTTATATTCATAACTCTTTTAGTAACATGCGTTTCATCCCTCCTCATCACATGACCATACCAGGACAAACGGTTTCCCTTCAACTTTTCTGTCACTGGCGCCACTTTCAAACTGCCTCTAATATACTCATTTCTCACTTTATCCAATCTCGTCGCGCCGCACATCCATCTCAACATTCTCATCTCTGCTACATGCAATCTCCTTTCATCCATCTTTTTCACAGCCCAACATTCTGATCCATACAGTATGACAGGTCTAATCACGGACTTGTATATTTTACCCTTTAACTTGAGGGGCATTCGTGGATCGCAAGTTGTTCCAGTGACCTGTCGCCATTTCATCCATCCTGAGTTGATCCGGTGCGTTACGTCACGGTCTATTTCGCCATCACCTTGGACAAGCGACCCTAGGTACCGGAAGTCGGAGCAGATTGGTATGGGCGCTCCAGCGAGAGTTATGGGCACGGAACTGGAGAGACCGCCAAAATCGCAAAACAAGTATTCAGTTTTGCTTCTGCTCAATTTCAGGCCAACATTCTCCAGTCTGCGCCACCATACCTCCAATCTGCTCTGGACCTCTAGGCCACTCTCGGCAACCAGCACAATGTCATCGGCAAACAGCACACACCAGGGTGCCTCTTCCTGTATGTCCGACGTCAGAGCATCCATTATCAGCAGGAAGAGGTAGGGACTGAGGGCCGACCCTTGGTGCAAGCCGACCGCCACACTGAATCTGCCAGTATTGCCCACTGTAGACCTAACTTCGGTACTGCATCGACTGTACATCGCTCTGATCAACTCTACGTACTTGCCAGGCACTCCTTTCTTCTTAAGGGCCCACCACAAAACCTCACGAGGAACCCGGTCGTATGCCTTTTCGAGGTCAACGAACCATGTGCAAGTTTTTATGTGAACCACTGTATTTCTCGCACAACTGGCGGATTGCGAAAATGGCATCCGCTGTACCTCGGCATAAAGCCAAATTGGTTCTGGGATATTTCACTCTCTTCTCTCAGCCGCCTTTCAATAACTTTCTCCCAAACTTTCATACTATGTGACATTAGCTTTATTCCTCTATAGTTGTTGCACTCCAGCACATCACCTTTGTTTTTAAAGATGGGCACTAGTGAACTATTGCACCATTCATCAAGTATGGCTTCTTCCCGCAGCAACTTATTGAAGAATAAAGCTAACCACGTCCATCCATCTACGCGCAATACCTTCCATACTTCAACTGGTATTCCGTCCGGACCAACTGCCTTTCCATTCTTCATTCCATTTACTGCTATTCTTACTTCATCCATACTAACCATTCTCACTTACCTCTCATTCACAGATTAACTTTCTAACACACCACTCCAGTCATTTTCCTCATTCATCAGTTTTTCAAAGTAGTCCTTCCACCTATCCTTAATTTTTTCATCATCAGGCATAATCATTCCAACTTCATCTTTTATATATCTTATCTTACGAATATCTCTCGCCTTTTTTTTTTATCGGTACAGGTCTTTTTGGCCTGCTGGACTATCCAGCGTGTCGTATATTTTATCGAGAGCTTTTGCTCTCGCTATAGCCACGGTTTTCTTGGCTTTTATCTTCACAGCTTCATACTCTCTCTTTTTTCAGCTTTCATACTAGCGTTTTCCTGTTTTACACCTTACCATTCCTTGATTTTTTTCTTCTTTTCCTTTAACACATTTTGTATTTCACTTGACCACCACCATGTATCACCCTATCTATCGTGCCCCTTCCTTTCGTTTCTCCCTAAAATATCCTTCGCTGCACTCCTAATACAACCAGCAATCTCCTACCAACTTTCATTTACACTTCGATCTTCCATGTCTCAAGCAAAAGACACGTTAAACAATTGATTGAAAAGGAACTTGGTATCGAAGTCAAACTTGATTCTGAATTATGCACAGGATGTGTATATGGAAAGACACACAGACGTAAATTTAGAAGAAGAGAAAGAGCTAAAGAACCAGGAGAGACGATACACACAGATGTATGTGGTCCTTTTCAAAATTCATTCATGAAATTTCGGTATTTTGTATTGTTTAAAGATGACTACAGTAATTTTCGTCATGTTTACTTCATCAAGCATAAGTCTGAAGTCAAAGACAAGCTCGTGCAGATGATCAATGAAACGAAGACAGCTGGTCATGTTATTAAAACAATAATCAGCGACAATGGAGGAGAATTCAAAAACGAAGCCATTGAGAAGATACTCCACTCGCATGGTATACAGCACCGGTTTACAATGCCATATACACCAGAGCAAAACGGGTCCAGTGAACGAGAAAATCGAGCCCTCGTAGAAGCCGCTCGCACTATGATGCACGCTCACAAAGAACTCCCATTTGCCTGTTGGTCAGAGCTTGTTAACACGGCTGCGTACATCCTGAACAGAACTGGGCCAACTTCTCAAGAAGTCACCATTTGAGCTGTGGTTTGCAAAGAAGCCGCAGAATGTTTTGCACATGTTCCCAAACAGAAGCGAACAAAGATGTCAAAGAAAGCTCAAAAATGTATTTTAATCGGATATGATGGTGATGATGGCTATCGATTACTGGGATTTAATAATAACAACGAACCGTCATTGATCCGCTCGAGAGATATGACATTTAAAGAAACTAATAAAATCAGTTGGATTGGAATCAGATATATCAGAGGAAGAGGATGAACGCACAACGACAGAAATGAAACTCAATTTTCCAAAGACTCCACAAAATCAACCAATGTTTGAAGCAAGGGAGGATATACCACAAAATATGGATTTATTGCCTCAAACATCTAATGATTTAAGTCTAGAAGAGGAACATCTGGACGAGTCGTCTCCTGGACCAGATGGGTGTCGAATAAATTATTCAGGCGAAGATCATGATGATATCCCTAATACTAGAACACTTCGTGACAGGTCTAAACTGCAGGCTCCAAGCAGATATGATGACTTTATAGTCTCTACTTTGATCAATGATGAGCCCACGACGTACGAAGACGCTATAAAAAGTCCTCAAAAGACTGAATGGCTCGAGGCTATGAAAAGCGAAGTAAAGTCTTTAAATGTCAAAAAAACTTGGATTTTGGTAAATCGGCCAAAAGATAGAAAACTAATATCTTGTAAATGGGTCTTCAAGAAGAAGATAAATGCCGACGGAAGCCTTGACAAGTATAAAGCACGACTCGTGGCAAGAGGCTACACGCAAGAGAAAGGAATTGATTATGATGAAACATTCAGCCCCGTAGCTAGATTGGCGACAATCAGATCAATTCTAAGTATCGCAGCAAACGAAGGGCTAACTCTCATGCAGTTTGATGTTGCCACTGCATTTCTGAATGGCTCACTTGATGAAGATATCTTTATGAATCAACCACAGGGATTTAGCGATGGCACAAACAAAGTTTTCAAACTGAAGAGAAGTCTGTATGGACTCAAACAAGCTCCACGTTGTTGGAATAAATGCATAGTTGACTATCTCAAGACAATCGGATTTAAACAGTCAAACACTGACCCTTGTCTATTTATTCGATTGGTTGTAAATAACCAACACAAAATTGAGAGTAAAACTATAATAGGACTTTATGTTGATGATGGTTTGATTGCCTCCACTAATCAAAAGGAATCCTTAAAGTTTTTGGCTGAACTAAAGAGAAGGTTCAAGATTACCACGAAGCCAGCTTCCTACTTTCTTGGGCTAGAAATTAACAACCACAAAGATGGTTCCATCAAGGTCTCTCAAAAATTGTATACCAACAAGATTTTGGAAAGATTTGGAATAAGTGACTGTAAGGCAATCAGCACTCCAATAATTAAAGAAGGACAGTCAGATACGGAGACGGACAATGAGCAACTCAAGTTTCCATACAGGGAAGCTGTCGGTGCACTGGCATACCTAATGACAGGAACCAGACCAGACATTTCATATGCCGTTAGCGTGGTATCTAGGACACTTGACAGTCCAACGAATGAAGATGTTCGTAAAGTGAAACGCATATTTCGTTACCTTAAAGGAACACTAGATTCGGCGATTGTTTACAGAAAGGGACACAAACCCGGAGAGTTAGAATGCTACAACGACTCTGATCACGGTGGGGATCAAAGTACAGGACGTTCGACTTCTGGAATTATGTGCATCTATGCAGGAGGAGTGGTCTCTTGGGCAAGTCGCAGACAGACATCTGTAGCGATCTCGAGCACAGAAGCTGAAATAGTCGCAGCGAGCGAAGCAGCACGAGAGAAAGTTTGGCTGAGAAGACTTTTCATTGAGATAACGACACTGAATGATATCCCAATTTTACAAATTGATAATGATGCAGTTATAAAGCTTGCGCAAAACCCAGGAGGACGAAGCACATTGCGATTAGACATTTCTATGTCAGAGAATTAGTTACTGATAAAGAATTACTAGTCAAATATGTTCCTACTGAATACCAATGTATGCTGATATTCTGACTAAGCCTGTTTTCAAACCTAGATTGGTATTTATTTGTGGGCTGATTGGGTTAACGTTATAGAGTTTTCCAAAAAGGGAGGATGTTAGAAAAGGGTTTTAGCAAACTCCAAACTACATAGTACTGGCTTTATATGTTTTCTATTTTATTTGATGTGTCATTTTGATTTCCTTTACATTCTGTCAATATATTATGTATACCTCAACATTTTATTCACTGTTTCCAGTGAATAAAATAAGCTTTTTAGAGAGGGGTTGCTGTCAATATATTATGTATACCTCAACATTTTTTATTTTATTTACTTTTATTTTATTCACTGGAAACAGTGAATATAATAAGCTTTTTAGAGAGGGATTGGTATAAAGTTTTATACATGTATATCTTTAAATAAATAAATCCAATCTCTGCCAAAGTTATTTCTGCCTGATAAATATAACTAGCAGAGTGCACCATAGGGCATGCAGAACCGCACCCGGTTCCAGGTTTTTGATAACCAGATCTGGCATGCGGTTAGAACCGAGCGAATCGGTTCCGGCTGTTTTTATTTTAGTTTTGGAATATGTCATAAACAATTTTATCTACTCTCATACCGTAATATTCGAATTATAAAATTCAAAACGAGTTTATATTGGCATACTTTATAAACAATACCGAAAATAGAATCTTATTATAACACTATTTCTCTAACAAAATATAGCTATAATAGTAGTTTATGAAACTATTGCATAATGAGGGGTATTAAAACATGAGTGTAGCCGTAGTAAACCTAGTCGTAGGCGAGGTTTTTAATAGTTTTCACACGAATGTTTTAATACCTAGTTATGTGCAGTTTCATACACTACTTTATCTACACTCATAACTTGGGATTGAATCTACTAAATACCTCTTTTTGCATTTTCCATGCCGTATAATCGTGATAGCATTTGTCATATACTTTTCTCGACTTTGCTGGTAATAAATTAAGAGTAATTTCCTTCGCCGCATCTAAAATATCGGGCGGCGTCAAATTTTCTTCACATTCACTGATATCAGACATTTTTAAACAATAATTTAAATAACTCATGAAATTCATTACAGCAGAACTTGCAAAACGTATGAATGGCGCCAAAACCCAGTAGTTTTTCCGCCCATTCTGCGACCTATGGAATTGTATGAAGTTGTTCGCATTGCGGTAAAGAAATCGTGCGGAAATAATACCGCAAGAAATCCGTGTTTTGCCACAGAATCCACCGCACCACGGCGCGAATTTTATTCGCCCGAATATTTTGAGTTCTATGAACAGGTAGAAGGAAACAAAATTCGCTCGAATAAAAATCGCAGTGCGTGCTAAGCCTGCGCATGCGCGGTTAATTCGGTGATGTGCTGGGTTTTGGCGCCATTCATACGTTTTTGCAAGTTTTGCTGTACTGAATTTCATGAGTTATTTAAATTATTGTTTAAAAATGTCTGATATCAGTGAATGTGAAGAAAATTTGACTCCGCCCCATATTTTAGATGCGGCGAAGGAAATTACTCTTAATTTATTACCAGCAAAGTCGAGAAAAGTATATGACAAATGCTATCACGATTTTATGGCATGGAAAATGCAAAAAGAGGTATTTAGTAGGTTCAATCCCAATTTATGAGTGTAGATAAAGTAGTGTATGAAACTGCATATAACTAGGTATTAAAACATTCGAGTGAAAACTATTCACGTCTTGTCACTATATAACACACACTCATATTTTAATACCCCTCATTACGCAACAACGCTTTATAATTTCGTTTGGCGAATCCTTAGTTGGACTTTTTTTGTGCACAATTTAATAAGCAGTAAACTTGTTGCTTTTGCAGAAATACCAAAATTTTATGAGAATTAAGCAAAAGACTGATTTTTGGGCTCTTTGACAGCCCATCTATATTGCTCCTTTGTTATTTTATGGACTTCCCAGGCAACGTTAGTACTAGTGATGGGCGATTACTACTAAAACTAATCGAATTAGTCGATTGTTCAGTTCAGTCGATAACAATCGATTGATAACGACTATCGGCGTGCGGCGAGCGATAATGTCTGATACGGTTACTGCGTCAAGTTTAACTACTAATTTGTAGCGCATCGCACCCATTACTATACACGTGCGTAGTGCATACTACTAAATAAATAATTACAAAAGATGGTGCGGCGGGCGTGCGCTGCGCTACAAATCAATACTTAAAATAAAAGTCTGTGCGCCACTACTTACGTACAACTGCAGCTAGTATGCGATTGTAGCTAAAAGATTATTCAATCTATCTATTAATCTTCAATTCTCCATAATCTCCATCAGTTGAGGGAACATCGATACGAAATTACGAAAAGATTGATAGACTAAAATAAGAATGAAGTAAAAAAATTATATTTATTAAAATTGTTTTTCCACAAGACCAACTAAACGAATTGAGGTACTAATACTTATAAACGCAATTGACGCAACACCGCCCCGCGCAGCTTTACGCAGTTTGACGCACGTTAGTAGTTTGTCGATTGTTATTCCAATAATAATTGTGATGAACTACTAAATTGACAATCGAATGAGCAATAGAACAATTTTCGATTCATTCGATTGTTCTTTTTGCAACAATCGCCCATCACTAGTTAGTACTGCTACCATAATGAACGTAATTCCGGTGAAAGTACTTAACTAGGATTTTTCCGCAGCAAATGTCTTTATTTCCTGGACTATAACGCCTATTTTGAATCGAAGAAATAATGTGAACCATTTTCGTTTATTTTGTAAAGAACCGGGGGAACCGGGTTAACTCTTTCTGAACCGGTTCTGCAGATACTTTCGGGACTATTTATCCGGGTATACCCGGTTAGAACCGGGTGCATGCGCTATGCACCACGTGCGGGTTGGCATTTAGGACACTTGATGTTGTTGTGGCTTTGCACTTCCAATACTAATCAGTTACCATTTGCCGGAAGCGAAAAAAAAAACAAACGTTATTCCCAGCAGTATACGATGTCATTCACATCTTAACACGAACATAGCTTTTGATAATTTCGACAGATATATGTAGAGACTTTAAGCGGGAAAGATACTCTCCACGATACTCGGTATAATTTAACATTTTATACTCAAATAAACTAAGACTGCATCGAGGGCTTTACAAGAAACAAAGTTCCCATCGACATCTGAGGTATCGAGGCGAAGGGAATTTCAAGAATTCGCAACTGATATTATCCAGCCATGTTATAAAAAAGTTAATGTATCCCATCACAAGTATCTTCGGATTACTTTCTGGGAAGCTCCGTCAACTGAATTGTATAGATTTAAGATAATAAACACTTTTTTTTTTTTAATATAAAAAATATGGAAACGCGCACTAAATACCATCAAAATATTAATTACCTTTTGGAGAATAACTGCGTTTTTTAGGGTTCCGTACCCAAAGGGTAAAAACGGGACCCTATTACTAAGACTCCGCGGTCCGTCTGTCTGTCTGTCTGTCTGTCACCAGGCTGTATCTCAAGAACCGTGATAGCTAGAGAGTTGAAATTTTCACAGATGATGTATTTCTGTTGCCGCTATAACAACAAATACTAAAAACAGAATAAAATAAATATTTAAGGAGCCCTCCTTACCATACAAAAAACGTGTTTTTATGCCGTTTTTTGCTATAATGGTACGGAACCCTTCGTGCGCGAGTCTGACTCGCACTTGGCCGGTTTTTTTCAACACTTGCTAAAGTGCGCACTATTATACTTTTTAGAAAGCTTATTAAATAAGGAAGTGTCTCCTGTAATTTGTTGAACTACAAGTGGCCGAGCCTGGCCTGGGGCCCGGCCTGGAGCCCGGCCTGGGGCCCGGCCTGGAGCCCGGCCTGGAGCCCGGCCTGGGGCCCGGCCTGGAGCCCGGCCTGGAGCCCGGCCTGGGGCCCGGCCTGGAGCCCAGCCTGGAGCCCGGCCTGGGGCCTACTATTTTTACTGCAACGCCATGATGAATTCATGATTCCGTCTGTGTAAAAGGGATAGCCTTATGGCTATATAGCTCCGTTCTCTCTCTCACAGCGGAAGCATGCTAGTTTTGACGTCAGTCAGGGTAAAGTGTCAAAGCAACATGCAGACGACACGATCACAGATACCAGGGATTAATGAAACATTAATATAAGATGTGCTTTTGCTCACTCTTTATTACGCTTGTTAATATATAAAAACATAATATAAATTATTTTGTAAAATATCACCACTGATTGTTGCTGCACAAGTCGCCGCAGCTCCGCCCGGGTGCCGCACACACACACACACACACACACACATACACACACTCACACACTACAGCCGCGCTTCACTCGGACACTGATTCTAGCTACGTATCAATATTGTAGTTAGACTTTTAGATTTTGTACAATGTTTAATATGTCTAATATAATAATGACTACAAAAAACCATGAAATTGCAAGTTTTCTCTTTACTTTTTGCATTATAAAAATCGAATGGAGAGTAAATAAAAATCTGTAATTTCATGTTTCATAGTTGTGTATAGGTTAGAGCTCTTGTCACATCTACCGGGCTAGCCATAAGCTATATATCCCCTAGAAAACCCATACAAAAATGTCCTTTATTCACATTATATTAGTGTTATGCTCTAGCCGGGAAGCGGTGAGAACTGCTCTGAGGATCAGATCCCGAGTTACTAACATTAGGCTTTGTATCAGTTCCGCGCGAGCTACAGGAGTGTGACACCCAATGGAAATTAATTTAAAAATATTCATTTCTACAAATTAAACTTGATATTAATAATCATGTAAAAATATGTAATTTGCATGTCGAGTGGCGTTATCGAATGTATTAATATTATTGATATCTAGTGAGGCTTCATAATCATGAAAATTCGCAAACATCCGAGATCGACATTCGATGCGCCGAGCGGAGCCGCGTGCGCAGCTGAGCGATAACAATGAATGTCAGTAACGAAACTATAGCAGAAATAAAAAGTAACACAATTAAAAAGAATAGTCGTTAACAATAGACCGGGCGCCGCCGGGGGGCGCCGCATACAATTTGTTATACCTACTACATCTAAGTCTGCACTTATACTACGTCTCTTAACACTATGTACATACAATATCTTTATCCAAGCGATTTTTAAAAAAGTCTTAGTACTTTTTATCATATTAATTTGAAAATTTGTTAAATGTCTTTATCGTTAAATTCACTGACTCCACTCGCACCACATTAACTTTATTGTTTATTTTTTTTTTCGTTTTCGATTTATAACACAATACAAGTAACAGAATGTTTTAGCCCCGCTAAAAAACTACTAACATAAGTATACAACTAGAGTACAACCGACATAACTTGTACGAACGACGAGACGCTGGGTGTGCCGAGCACTCGTACACAGTGACACACAGAGCGACACAGTACGACACAGTGCGACACACACCGCACACAGGCGCGACGAGCTCGTCATCATATCAATTGACATTTTAAACTGGTAAAATATAAACGTTAATCTATGAAGGAATCACGTGTCGTGTCGCCCGCGCGCGCCGGACCGCTGACGTGACGTGTGACGTGACGTGACGTGTGACGTCACGCGGCAGTCCGCGGGCCGGCGCGCGCGGCTCTCAGTCGCAATTCGAGATCAAAAACTCGAGGCGATTATCGAATTTCACACCTCTAATACCCAAACGTACGCGCCGCCGCCCGCCGCTGTGCTGCACAGTGCTACACAGTGCTGCATAGTGCTGCACAGTGCTACACAGTGCTGCACAGTGCTACACAGTGCTGCACAGTGCTACACAGTGCTGCACGCAACTCTCGGCACAAGCCAGTGAGAGGACGGCGCCGCGCCGCTCGATTTCAGTCCATTGAAATATCATTACAATACCATTTTATCACAATAGACAAATTAAAGTAATTTTGGGCACAGCTACCCTAGTACCCTAGCGATGGCCTCGTATAAACTTGTAGTTTCGTTGACATCATTAACTAAATATTCAAAATCCCGTGTTCTGATAATCTAGTCGAGTATCAAACTGATGGATAAAAACACAGTATTCAAAACGAGTAAATTCTTCGAAAAACAGTGTCGGCTCGCATCGCCGGGAGGTCGGCTCGGCCTCTACGTATAGTATCGTAAGTTTGTACTTTGATCATTATTAGAGTGCAATGTACAGAGGAACTGGATGTAGCGCGGCGCCTGTCTGCCTGTGACGTGACGACGTCACTCGTGTGACACTGCTGCCGGTGACGTGATGACGTCACTCGTGTGACACTGCTGCCTGTGACGTGATGATGTCACTCGTGTGACACTGCTGCCGGTGACGTGATGACGTCACTCGTGTGACACTGCTGCCTGTGACGTGATGATGTCACTCGTGTGACACTGCTGGCAGGCGGCACTGTGCACATCAGACGTGGCCGCTGGACAGCAACACATAGCTCGATGATTACAGACAGATATACTAACACATAGAGTAGTGGGTGCACTCGCGAGCGGACGTAAGTACTGTGGCGGTGTGCGGCCCGGTGCGTGTGTGACGTGTGGCGTGTGGAGCGGCGCCGACACTCTGCAACGTACGAACACACTTGTTAATATACATCTAAATTAGAAATCAACATTATTAAAAAAAGATATTAAAATGAAGAAGGATTTGTTCCGAGCCATGCTAATGGATACATCAAAAGCATTTTAGCACGTAAATATATTTAGCAATAAACCAATATATATTGCTAAATAAGTTAGAGCACTATGACATCAAGTTAAAAAATAACTGTCTAAACTAAATTCATTAAAGTATACCTAACTGACAGAAAACAAGTTATGGTCACAAATATAATTTTTCAAAAGACAAAAGCATAACGCATAACAGTCAACAAATAGAATAACCATATATGGGGTTGCTCAAGGAAGTGTTCTTGGGCCCCTACTGCTCATAATTTATTTTAATGATTTGTTAAAATGAACTGAACGCCTGGCAAGCATTATACACGGCACGAATTATATGGACTGTATATTTGTTTTGTGTATTTTTTAATCATAGTATATTATCTCCTGGTTGTTAATGGTGTGAAATAGTTACCAGAAGTGTTGAAAAATTCCGTCCATAATGCTAAACTGTAGAAGTAGCAGGATTCCTTACCTGGCTCGGTGCGTGGAGGGCTGCGCCAGCTGCGCGGATCACCAACAGAACACGGACAGCTCGCCGCCGTGCGCGCCGCCCACCGCGCGCCACGAGCGAACTCCGCCGCCGCCGACGCGGAGCTGAAACACCACACATACACACATTATTAAACAAAGATATTACTACCACAAAAAAAAAACAACGCTGAAGTGGCAGTGAGAGTTGGGCGACGATCATCACTCACTGGACGCCTGAGGGAGAAAGTCGCCGAAGAGGTCGACCGCGGCGAAGTTGACGTGACGATCTGATCACATTTGCGGTTCAAACAAGGTCAGAAGTAGCGCAAGACAGAGGTTTGGAAAAACAAATGGGAGACCTTTGCCCACCAGTAGGACTTAAATTAGGCTAGGAGAAAACACTAATAATGTCCTAAGACACTATTCACGAATCCCCGAAATACCTAAGCTTGGAATCAGCCGAGGCAACTTTTTATATTATTTGAAATGGCCTTGCTCATGACTCGGTAGTCTAGATCAGAGCTGACAGAGACAATTTCGACGATGGAGTGAGCTGAGAAGAAGCCTGGTCACTCTAACTTGAGATTTGGGTTGAATGCGTTCGGAAACACGTTGAAAGCACTTGGTGCGAAGTGGTTGAATGGCAACTAGGATTTTAACTTGCAGTGCGTCTAGATATCCGATGGTAGAGGGGGGCCGGTGGGATGAGGTCGTGGAGTGCTTGGGCAGACTCACCGTAGTACAGTCTGTAGAAGACCGACAAGCAGGCAACCTTGCAGCGATGAGCCAAGCTGTGAAGCTTGACATTCAGCAGTTTAACATCGCCAATGAGCCTCTTATATATATATTAATATTTTAAATAATTTAGTGTTTCTGACCATATGGTGTAAGCTGCGTATACCTGTAATAGGCATACATACCAGCACCTTTATTTTTCTTTGTTTACTACAAACTGTTTTGTATGTAATGCTGTTGGTGTACCTTATAATAAATAAATAAATAAATAACTCTGCGTTTCACCGAGTCAAGCGCGGCAAGTTGATATTAGATATATAGACAAAGGTGGCTGCAAAACTCCATGCCGGATCGGACTTGCGCTTTGTAAAGAGTTAAAAGCTGTCCAGGCGTAAAGGATCGCTTCAGTCTATTTAGGATGCCCAGTTTTTTGGCCGCAATTTGGGCTTTGCACAAAATTGTGGGAAAAAGACACGCCTGTGTTTTGGTGGCGTTAAAATAGACCAGATTGTCATCACCCCATTGGGAGACAAGGCTTAAGGTCAAATCTGTCCGCTCAAGCATAGCCTCCCTTAAGGAACGAACTTCATCCACGCTGGTTTTTATGCTGGACAAGTATCTCTCTGAAACAGTACTGTCATCTGTGTAGCCAACGATACCAGGCTGTCGTAGGGCATTGTGTGCAGCAGGAAAAGAGTTGCTGAGAGAACAGATCCCTGAGGAACGCCGGCATCGATAGCCATAAGGTCAGAGGAGCAGCCGTCAACGGCTACTCGGATCGACCGTTCTCTAAAGGAGTCTGATACCCAACTACAAAAATCAGCTGGGATGCCAAAAGCAGGAAGCTTGTTTAGTAGACTTGAGTGCCAGACCCTGTCAAAGAGGCCTTCGAGATATCTAGCGATACAGCAAGTGCTTCGCCGTGTTTCTTGATGGGATCGCCCCGGCAGTGCGTGGCATACACAAGAAGATCGCCAGTTGACCGTCCCCGGCGAAAGCCATATTGACGATCACTGAGGAGATTATTGTCTTTAAGGTAGATCAGCAACTTATTGTTCAGTATCGTATCCATAACCTTGCACAGAATGGAGGTAATGGCGATAGGACGGTTATGGGCAGGGTCTGCACAGTTGCCCTTTTTGGGCACTAGTTGTACATTTGCAAGCTTCCAGGATTTTTTGAAACGAGGAAAACCAACTCATTTCAGATGTCGTTTGCAGCTTGGAGTCCAAATATGGTGCTGATCCACAACGATGGGACAATTTATGCTATGTACATTCTACAAGAACTAATAGAAGTTAAAAATCAAGTTAAACTCTATCTATCTAAGTTCTGTTCTAAAACCGCTATCTCGCCGTGCAGCCGTATTTACCCGGCAAGCGCCAATGTGCCAGTGTTGAGCAAAGGCCTACATATTATTCAAAACCCATTCAACCACAATTATAGCTTTTCATAGTACATACTACATATCAACGATCAATCCAACATAAGTAGAACCCGACCATATTTTAGTCAAAATCTCAAACTTCTTCAATATTTCTTTTACCGATTTATGTACGTGCAATCCAACCACACGGTGTATGTTGATAGGTATATCCAAGACAGGCTAAACTATAGTTTTCGTAACAAACCAATTTCCTGTACGCGAAAGCATCCGAGGTTCGATCCGCGAACCTTCCCCTATACGGCAGTTGATCAGTTGCGAAACGATTTCTCCTCGCAAGAACACTCGTCTGAATTCACACTTCTTGTTGCTTGGTACGCCGCCGGTAAAAAGTGTAATGCATCGAGTTTTCATTCTACGTCGACTCGCCATATAGGGGCCGGCCGTGTTTAGCTGGTCTGCGCGCGCAAGGAATGTCGTTCATTGATGCGGCCAACGGCGAGCCGCACTCAATGAGCGCGCGAGCCCCATTGAGCGGCGACTGCTGCCGGACCCACACACAACACACCACTCACACACACCATACGCACAACATAACGTGCTTACCACAGAATAACTTGCATCACATTTTATTCAGAAAGGTTTCAATTTCAGTATGGTTAAGGAAGCAGCTAGGTTTAGGATTGGTACTTTAGGACGACCTAAGCCTCAAACAAGCAATTTATTTCGACTGCGTATAATGTGTGAGTAACGAGTGTGACCGTATGTTTATGACCACTTTGGACGGCAGTAATTAAAAGGAAGAAAAATTGTATAGATTTTGTCCAATTTCGTCTTGCAAAGAGCGTGAATCAGCTTAGTAGTTGCCGGCCTTTATTTTGGAATAGTTTTGTTGCTCATACTCATAAGCGGTATAATTAGATCAATGCTCAATTATAATTTGGCACGCCTTGAATCAATATTTAATTATATCCTGGATGTGGTCGGACGCGGAACACTTGTGACTTGACGGCGAAGAGCTATCGAATTGTCTGCTGTTATATATTATATTATGTGTGCACGACATAATTCAACTGCTACAACAACATGGATCATATAAACTAGACATGTTTTGATAGGTTTGATTGTGAAACAGGTTGCTAGGTGTGCTAGGTTTTTAAAATGTAATATCGGCAAAATGTAACAAATAATAACATAGGAAAAGGCAGACATCATCCAGAACGACCGATAAAACTTCTTTAAATACTTATAATATTGCGTTTGATAAACGATCAGATCAGTGAATTTATAGTTTATTGTCATTTTGTTTACAGTTTTGACATTAACGTATAATTTATGATGTTGTTATTGTCTATTATGGCAATATGGGGCATCAGATATAACGAACAAGTGACATAACAAACATCTGCCCGATAGCTGTGTGCTCAGTGCTGTAGCTACGGAGCACAGATGCAAGCGCCCGCATGCACGGGGTCGATGACCTGCTGCCCGATAAGGGCCTGATAACGTATCACCGAAGGTGCAACCATGAGCCCAACTGCATGTAGCAAGCTATGTCAGGCACATGGCCTGATAACGGCAGCATAGGAAATGTTCTTAGTACCGTTTAGTACACCAGCCAAACGACTAAGAGATGAAAGGTACGAGGCTATTGATTTTCAGTCAATTTTATTGTAAAAGTTACCGATTAGTGAAATGTTATACAATTGTAGCAATTCTCAATCGCACCGACTCTGAGCATAGACCAGGGCTAATCGTAAGAACGTGGTCGACGATTAACCACGAAGTCATGTCGTGCAGATTTCCCGAATTAAACATATTATTCAGCGAAATTTGTCAGAAAACGTGACGGCGACGTGAAGAACAGACAAAACCTAGGGATGTCCCGACGTGAAATCAATTTCACCCCGCGATGCAAATCAATAGCAGCGGCCTTGGTAGAGGCGACGGAAGTCGACCGCTCGTGAATTTAAATTTTACTAGGTAACTCAAATAAATCGTTAAGTAATTGGTTGCGACACCAGCTTGCATGGCAACAAATTGCTTATGTTGATAAAGCAGCGGAATATAGGTAGGTTACATCTAGCTTACCAAATTTAACTACACTAGTTTTAATTGCAATAAATATTAGTGGCAAGAGAACCAGGATTACCGACATAGCCCGAAGAATTGCCAAACTTAAGTGGCAGTGGGTAGGGCACATTGCTCGCAGAACGGATGGCCGATGGGGCAGAAAAGTTCTGGAGTGGCGACCGCGAACCGGAAGACGTTGCGTTGGAAGGCCTCCAACCAGGTGGACCGATGACCTGGTGAAGCTTGCGGGAATCCGCTGGATGAGGGACGCACGGGACCGGTCAATGTGGCGACGCTTAGGAGAGGCCTATGTCTAGCAGTGGATGTCTTTCGGCTGATATGTTGATGATAGTAGTTGCAAGGAATCTTAAACGCTGCAAGATAACGTAGGATATAAATATGGGGATAAATATAATGACCACCATAAAATGCTTTGATACCCTTAGTTTTGTAACCAAAAATATCTACTTAACACCAGAAAAATAAGTATTCGACCACCAAATTTAGTAAATGATCACCAAATTAATGTTGTGAAATAGGTTATTTTGACCGGGTGAAATAGGTTAGGTTAGGTTAGAACAGTGAAGGAGCCACGCCGCCGTGCCCTCATCTCTGAAGTAGGCAGTGACCTGTCGCTGCCGGCCGTAGTCGAGTCTATGGTCGGCAGCGAGGAGTCCTGGGACGCGGTGGTATCCTTCTGCGAAACAGTCGTCTCGCAGAAGGAGGCTGCGGAGAGGGAGAGGGAGATTTCATCCGCTAACCCAATCCGCAGCAGACGCGCCGGGTGTCGGCAGAGGGCGCACAACGCTCTCTTCCAGCCCCCCTAAATGGGTCCAGAGGTGACGGACTTGGGGACGTCCGTCGCCCCCAACACATCCGGAACCGAGGTGGCGGCGCGTAGTGTTCCACGCGCGCCCCTCTTAGACGTCGCGGGGGAGTCCAACACCTCACTCCTCCCCCAACCCGAGATCGTGGCCCGCAGAGGCGAGCCGGCACTAGCCGGGGGTTGCGGAAGTATCGTAGTTCCCGCGACCCCCGGTGTAGGTGTGAGATGGAACACCGGGGTGATTTTTAGTCAGTACGAGTCTGA
This sequence comes from Orthosia cruda, assembly GCA_964057195.1. Taxonomy (NCBI): domain Eukaryota; kingdom Metazoa; phylum Arthropoda; class Insecta; order Lepidoptera; family Noctuidae; genus Orthosia; species Orthosia cruda. The sequence goes on along the minus strand of OZ059845.1, from coordinate 493,974 downwards.
CAGGCCCCTCAGGGCGGAGGACATCCAATGAGGATTTTCCATCCGGAAAAAAAAAAAAAAAGGTTAGAACAGTGACCAACCGCGCGCGAGCCGAGCGAGCGAAGCGAGCGCTACTTCCAAGCAAAACTCATTTTATAATAGGATAGCAGAATTTAAAAACTGGTTATAATTTTACTTTAAAATATTGGTTTAATTTTGGTGATCATTTACTATGTTTGGGTTACTCATGATTTACTTGGAGTCATTTTACTTAAATAGGATAGCAAAGTGTTAAAACTTTGGTTATAATTTTACATTAAAATGCGAGTTTCATTTTGGTGATCATTTACTACTTTTGTCTGCTATTTGTTACTATATCTGGTGGTAAGTTAAGCATAAGCCTATAAATATTATGCGAATCAAATTTGAAGTTGGATGCAGATGGCAAGATGAACTAAACTCCTTTAAAAAAACCTTCTTTGGAGCTTTAGTTAGAAGGAAGTGAAAGGAATATGAGAGGCCCGTGCCGTACCGTATTGTCTATAATATATATATATATGTATAACCTACTTACAAATATTGGGATTAGAAAGAAGTTAGTTGTTTTAAGTGGAAATACGGCACATGTTTCGTCCCCGAAAAAAAGCACTTCTATCAAGGTCTCCAAACAAATTATTATCTTTACCAATATTGATGATAAACCCGTCACCATCACCTCCCAGCGTCAGATATCGTTCGCGTTCGCGTTCAAGTGCGAGCGTGGGAACGGACGCGTGCACATGTGCGCACATTATGCGTCGCCATGTGCCGGTGCCGCACTAATCACGCTATCCTACACAATACACCCAGCAAAGATGGCACCTCCATCTCAGGGATTATTGAATGGAAAATATGATTTATTTTATGATCGTTTTCCGCCTGAGATTAAGCCCTAAACTGAGTTACTTACAGCCCACTAACTTGTGGGTGTGATTGCGATAAAAGGAACTGCATGTAGAGAATCTAATCCATTATGGATGAAGTAACTATTCATTGGTTCTCTCATTCATCTTACCCAGACCCTAAACAGTCTGAAAAAAATAATGCTCAAGAATGTTTTGTCTCTGATCAAGATGAAAATATTCTTATAGTTGACTACTTTTGTTCGACCACTGAAATATTGATGTGCTGATTCGTCATCAATTTGCAAAAAACGAAGACGATTGTGTGTCACAACAAAAAGAAATAAGAGATCACGTGTGAAATCTTTGTTATATTCTGCGAGTATAATAAAAACATTAGTTTCTGTCGGGTTGAGTCTTGAGTTGTAACGAATGTTTAGTCTATACTATACTGCTTGTAACAGTGGCCGTGACATAGGATATAGCGTTAATTACCTAAAGTAATAACTTTAAAAACATGAATTAAACTAACAAAATTTCTATCTATATTATAAAAGAAGAAACTGACAGACTGATCGATCAACGCACAGCCAAAACTTTTAGGCCTAGAAGCATAAAATTTGGCAGAAAGTTTTCTCAAGTGACGTAAGTGAGCACTAAGAAAGGATTTTTTTTAATTCCACCCATAAGGGGGTAAAAAGGGGTTTAAAGTTTGTATGAAAAATCAAATTCCTTCAGCCAAAATTTTTGAGACTTGGCACAAATAGTAATCTGAGTAAATGATAAAGGTTGTCATTATTAGTTTTTCGAAACTACCCTCAAATGATGATGTAGGGGGTGTAAGTTTGTATGAAAGAATCTGATTTCTTGGGTCAATGAACTTGATACTTGGCACAAATACTAGCCTAAATGTATAATAAAGTTTATAATATATTTTATTTAACAACATAGGATTTTTTCATGGGTTAAAAAACTTGAAACTTGGGCATTTTACAGCATAGGGTTTCATTTTTGATGTCGATTTTTAGGGGGCACTGAGGCATTTTTGGAAATTCTTTCTTAAAGTGTGAAAAGATTGAAATTTCTTTATATGAAAAATCTAATTCATTGGGGATAAAGTGAATAATCAAAAATGGCAGTAGGTTTTTTTAAACTACGGACGTACCCAATTTGGGGGGTAGTTTAATAAAACCTAAGGGGTGTTAAAATTTAACAAAAACGAAGAATAAAAAAGATAAGAAAAGGTTAACAACTCGACATCATGTTTGGGTTATTAAAAACTCGACTCTCGACGGGGCATAAAGGGGTTATTTAGTTTATAGGCCAGGATTTTACTTTGTGGCGGTAACCTAAAATTTATTATTCTTGAAGTCAAATAACGAATCGTCCCAAGCCCTAGACATCAACGATACCACATTTTTTATTGACTTAACAATAGCTAATTTTTGGTCGCCTTCAATAACTGCACATAATAAAGTGCGAATTCACGCGAACGAAGTCGCAGGCGGAGTGCTAATCTGATATAAACACTTTTGTTTACTAATTAAATCAGCAGTTACATACCCTCTTAATAGTGTTTATTACTTGCGATAATGATTTAATTAGTCATTTTAGTACAATAATATCATGTCAAACATACAGTTCGGTAAACATTTTCAATATGGGAGCTTATCTTTTTGATGTTCTGATCCTAAGTGCCACGTTTGATTGAGTTATTAAAATAAAATGAAAATGGGTTAATGGCACTTATGTTAGTGTGTGCTAGTCAGCCGGTATTCTAGGTTTTAATAATATTCATACCGTGAGCACATAATGCTGCGCGGTCGCTAATTACCGCTATAATTGATATCGTACAAGTATGTAAGTAATGTGAGCGCATACATACATACTGCGCTGCCAACGTTCATACACACACCGTTCACAATATTTATTACGAGCACCGTGCGCCGCCGCCGTTGATCGAAGACTATTAATATACGCAAAGTTAATCAGCCCTGTTTTCCTGTAAAGGGCGACCAGGGGATGATTGTACGTTTAAGGATTGACAGCCTCACACATAAAATCACGCCTGTCAGTATTCCCCAAAGGATTAGCTAGAGGTGCGCCTGTACACAGCCACATTTCGCGAGTTATATTAAGTCCCATGTAATAGGGCGTCCCCACTCCGGGATACTATTGACATCAACCGGCCACAAGTTCCCACTTCGGCATACTACTGACATCAACCGGGCACAAGTCCCCACTCCGGGATACTACTGACATCAACCGGGCACAAGTCCCCACTCCGGGATACTACTGACATCAACCGGGCACAAGTCCCCACTCCGGGATACTACTGACATTAACCGGGCACAAGTCCACACTCCGGGATACTACAGACATCAACCGGGCACAAGTCCACACTCCGGGATACTACAGACATCAACCGGGCACAAGTCCACACTCCGGGATACTACAGACATCAAACGGGCACAAGTCCACACTCCGGGATACTACAGACATCAACCGGGCACAAGTCCACACTCCGGGATACTACTGACATCAACCGGGCACAAGTCCCCACTCCGGGATACTACTGACATCAACCGGGCACAAGTCCCCACTCCGGGATACTACTGACATCAACCGGGCACAAGTCCCCACTCCGGGATACTACTGACATTAACCGGGCACAAGTCCACACTCCGGGATACTAATGACATCAACCGGGCACAAGTCCACACTCCGGGATACTACAGACATCAACCGGGCACAAGTCCACACTCCGGGATACTACAGACATCAACCGGGCACAAGTCCACACTCCGGGATACTACAGACATCAACCGGGCACAAGTCCACACTCCGGGATACTACAGACATCAACCGGGCACAAGACCACACTCCGGGATACTACTGACATCAACCGGGCACAAGTCCACACTCTGGGATACTACTGATATCAACCGGGCACAAGTCCCCACTCCGGGATACTATTGACATCAACCGGCCACAAGTTCCCACTTCGGGAAACTACTGACATCAACCGGGCACAAGTCCCCACTCCGGGATACTACTGACATCAACCGGGCACAAGTCCCCACTCCGGGATACTACTGACATCAACCGGGCACAAGTCCCCACTCCGGGATACTACTGACATCAACCGGGCACAAGTCCACACTCCGGGATACTACAGACATCAACCGGGCACAAGTCCACACTCCGGGATACTACAGACATCAACCGGGCACAAGTCCACACTCCGGGATACTACAGACATCAACCGGGCACAAGTCCACACTCCGGGATACTACAGAAATCAACCGGGCACAAGTCCACACTCCGGGATTCTACAGACATCAACCGGGCACAAGACCACACTCCGGGATACTACTGACATCAACCGGGCACAAGTCCACACTCTGGGATAGTACTGATATCAACCGGGCACAAGTCCCCACTCCGGGATACTATAGACATCAACCGGGCACAAGTCCACACTCCGGGATACTACAGACATCAACCGGGCACAAGTCCACACTCCGGGATACTACTGACATCAACCGGGCACAAGTCCCCACTCCGGGATACTACTGACATCAACCGGGCACAAGTCCCCACTCCGGGATACTATTGACATCAACCGGGCACAAGTCCACACTCCGGGATACTACAGACATCAACCGGGCACAAGTCTCCACTCCGGGATACTACTGACATCAACCGGGAACAAGTCCACACTCCGTGATACTACTAACATCAACCGGGCACAAGTCCCCACTCCGGGATACTACTGACATCAACCGGGCACAAGTCCCCACTCCGGGATACTACTGACATCAACCGGGCACAAGTCCACACTCCGGGATACTACTGACATCAACCGGGCACAAGTCCCCACTCCGGGATACTACTGACATCAACCGGGCACAAGTCCCCACTCCGGGATACTACTGACATCAACCGGGCACAAGTCCCCACTCCGGGATACTACTGACATCAACCGGGCACAAGTCCACACTCCGGGATACTACTGACATCAACCGGGCACACGTCCCCACTCCGGGATACTAGTGACAAATTCCAGATGGAAAACCCAACAACACTGGCCGAACTAGCCATCTTTACCGTTCTTATGCGGTGCATTTACGTCCATCCATACCTAAACTATTTCAATAATCAAACGTAAGCAATAAATAAATAATTCCTATCTACTACCCTGTTTCCCTGAACAACTTCATGCTCCAACGAAGTTTAAAAACCAAATAGAGGAGTTTCACAAGCAGCCTGGCGAGAGCATCTCGTTTGTAAATTCCACGAACAGTTAATTTTAATATGCAACTAATAGAATTAGCTGTAATCAAGCTTACGAGTTAATAAGACTTGAAGTTAACTCATTACTCTCGCTTAGCGAACGACCTTATTTTGTTTCCTCTTTAAGCCACTCTCGGCTTTATTAAATAACAGTAGAGAGAGAATGTCTTGTATGTCGACATTTATTTTGTGCTATAAAACTCTTATTGTTTATCTTTAAAAAGTCTCTTTGTGAAAATAAATAAATTTCGCATCATAGGAAGAATAATTGAAGACGACGGTGACCTTGATAAAACCTTTTTTATGGAAAACAACACGTTTCTCTGTGAAATTGACGAGTTTACAACACTATTTATATATATCAAAAAGTAATTAACTGCGGAAAAAAACGGGTGTTCACAAAAATCGTATAAATAAAAATCAAAACAAACTAACAATTCGCAACCCAGTTATAGTTTTAAAATTATTCATAGGTTTATTCAAATGGGCCGGCTCAGCAGTCTCAGCTCAATCCGGCCACTACTCGCTAATCTCGGTACTCATGACAATACAATCCCAACTACTGTTAGCCGTTCGCTAGCAGTTTGTCGAGCAGAACTAACCAGCGACGGGCTGTGGCCTGTGAGTGCTGTGAGTGCCGTGTGTGACTAAACGGTAACTATCTGCTGCTGGCTTCATCTCACATTTGCGTTCGGAATTAGTCAAGGTGGCAATCGGGCGAATTTGGGAAGAGTGATCGTTAAACGATTTCTATTTCTGATGCGTAATAGTTTTGTGTAGCAGCGCGATTGAAGCCTTTGCCCAGCCGTGAACTACTATTATTGTTTTGTAAGTGTTTACTGTTTCTAATGTTGACTAGTTTATGTACGCCTTTAAGATGATTCATTCCGTGTCAAGGGTATTGTTTCCAGCATCGAATCGCAAACTAACTGGTTTGAATTTGTAGGACATTACGTTAATTCAGTAGGTACTATTGTACAATCCCCAGTCGGTAATAGGTATAAGGGTAGACAGTCGATAATTCGGGTGTCGTCGGGGCGCATTAGTATGCCTGCGACGCCGCGGGTGACCCACAGCGAGGCAAGCCCATTATGAGTGTTATGACACATACACAACTACGAATGATTACGATACTCTGTTTTCATAGTAATTTTTGGTGTGCGTAGGATTGTAAAACAAATGTTTTGCGTTGCTTTTGCTTTTAGGTAGAAATATCTAAGGACATGTACCTATAACAAGTTTTTAAGGCTCTCGTTTAATTGATGAATTTGTTGACAACGAGGTTACTTTAACCTATTTTCTCTTGACTGAGCAGTCTCCAAGTCGTATGAAGTATCAGGACATATACTGCCCGCCTAGTCTTTTCACGATTATATTGGAGGCGGCTTCCAGTCTAAATGGATTCATCGAGTTGCAGTATTTTACAGGGATGTCTGTCTATCTGAGCGCTACAACCTAGAGACTGGGTAACAGATACTGGTAACATTGGTATCAGATTTTAAGGCTTCCGAAAACCGTAACGACTGTCCAAGATCTTCAAATGACAGCGCGACAAACTGCTTAACGTTCTTTACGCAGCGCGGAGGAGCCTCGCTAGTCGCTATGTAGTGAAGTCATCGAGTGAAGCTGTAAGACAAGCTCGGCTGCCTACCTGCTGCATCTTATCGAAGTCCAGTGCCGGGCGGTGGCGGCGCGGCGGCGGCAGCGGCGTGCGGCGCCGGCGCGGGGAGGGCGGCGCCGCGCCCCCGCCGGCGCCCCCCGCTACGCCCCTGCACGCGCACACGCCGGCGCGCCGCGGCTTCAGCGCCTCCAGTGGCGGGGAAGTGCGGAATCTCACCGGAGTCTCCACCTGCAATTCGTAGGGCATCGATCACGACTGTGAAGATCTTGGGCACCGGTGCGACTCGAAGAATCGATTCAACTTAGACAATTCGAACAACGGCACAAAATATCTTGAAAGATACAAAGTTTGGATGACCAAACTGCCATTAGTGTCTTTAACTCATTATTGTAAAATTCTACAATAAGTACAAGTAAATCTGACAGACTTGAAGATTTCAAATAGAAACACTTATCCAGGCAAGCTTATCGTATATTAGCGCACACATCACAATGGGGACGGCTCTAATGCGGATGTGGAGTTACGTGGGCGGTGGCCGGTGAGGTACCTTGGTGTCGTCGTCGTCGGACTCGGCGGGCGCGTGGCGGTGCGGCGCCCGGGGCGGCGCGGCCCACTTGCGCTTCTCGGCGCCCGCGGGCGGCGGGGACGAGGCGCCGCGCCGCCGGGACTCCGCCGCGCCACTGGGCGAGCCTGCGGGGCCGGCGCCGCTGGGAGCTCCGTTGATCACCTGCGCGCGCCAGCTCCAACGTTATGTGCATGCTTCACATTCGATGCTCGCATGCTTTCTGGATGTGGGCCGAGCTCATGATAACACTATCAACTAACGTTTACCCCTTATGAGGTCCTCCTGCTTCATTCTTTTTAATTTTTAAATATAACGGACGATTAACGGAGAGTAATGTCAGAAAATATCTACGCAAAGTTATAACACGAATGTTATCACGTGAATGTAAGCATTATTGTGTGATACATTAACATAAGGATTCATAACAAACGAGCTAAAACTTCTTCAAGTGATAAACAATGTGCACACGTCAACACCTTTACAAATAAAAGAACCAGAGGAACCGAAAACATACACGACGTCAATGCACCATAGGTACCTCTCGGAGTCGAAAATGCATACAAGAACAAAACGATGATATAGGAGCTATGCGTCTGCTGATAGCGCTCGTCCAAAAGGACCAAGAATGGAAAGAAAAAGCATAAGAACTAAACTCTCATCTGAGAAGTCCGCGACGGCGCTGAATATTTCAGCGTGTAATTAGAAACGCGTTGAGAAGTCGCGCCGACGACGTCGAACTATGTTGGCTCGAGCTCGGTGCTATTGCTGCTACAAGCCGGCCGCTCGCCGCTCGTCTATTATGAATGCTCGCGGACGCCGGCGAAAAACCTGCGTCGTCTTTATGAAGCGAGCAATGACTGTTGGCCAGCGAGTAGCGGGACGAGAAATGAACCGCGATTATAAGCACGTCTAGCTGTCAATAGTTCCGGTGTCCGCTGTGCCTACCCAACTCTCTGAACATCTTTTTTCTATTTTTTGTAACTTCAAATTTTTTCGATTTCGTTTCAAAAACAAGTCTCCTACAGTAACCTATCCTATTCTAAAAATTATCTTTTAAGTTAAACTCACACTCCTAATTCATAAAACATTTCGAAAAATATCGAAATGTAAAGATTATACCCGATTGCTGATTACATCTGAGCAGATCAAGCTTATAAACTGCAAAATTCAACGAATTATTTCAAAACAAGTTATATGCCGCTATAAGTCTCTAGGTAAAAAATAAACAAATTGTAAAGGTTATGTTAACTTTTAATTTGTGTACTTTTATTTTAATTTGAATCAATGTTCCAGTTCTTGTTCCCTCGAGGGTGGAGACGTGTAACAGCGACCGCGATGCCCTACAAACTCTCATTCTTAATTTTATTTTATCGCAAACTGGTATTGTTTTTTCTCCTAAGCTACATACCGTCGTCAGACCGGATGGCAGGAGAACCTACAAATGCTTATTCTGAATAGGCACGTCTCACAAAGTCAGTGGTCCCGGCATCGTGAGGCATGCAGCAGGTTATCGTACACATACATCGCACTGGCTCCAGTCAGTGTTCACACCCCGCCTCACCACAAAGAGGACGCTCGGTTACGCTAATTATACCTCCACTACACTACACTACAATATGTACGTTTAGTATCTTCTGTACCGACACCAAAACTTACATACATCGAGACCTATGTACATTCATAGGGTTAGCGGAGCTGAGGAACTTAAATACATGTCTCATACATACCAATCCGAACAAGGGGCATCAATGGAGATTCAGTCTCACTATTTAAATTCTAGTAGATATGCAAACGTAGCTAAGTGCCTTAAGCTTATGCATATTGGAATTTGTTCGAGAGCGGGGCAGCATTTTCCGAGTCATTAAAGTGTTCGAACGGCAACAACATCACGTTGTACAATAATTTAAACAAGAGAATCCCGCCGGCGCGCCCGTGCCCCGTCCTCCCGTCCTCCCGTAGCGTCTGCCGCTCCGTGTGACGCTAATAAGCCCCTCCTTTGCACGGCCACGCTGAATACTCCGCCAGAGCAAACAATGCAGGAATGGCTTTACGCATTTAATATTATCACACGACGTTTTTCTTTCTTTAGAAAGCCATTTCCGTTTCCTTTTTGCAATTAAAAAAGTGCGGAGACAAAAGAATTTCTAATTTCAAGCCAAGCGCAAGATAAACAAATGTTATGCAGGCGGCAGACGCGAAAAACAATAAAAACTCTCGGATAGTTTTGTCTTGTTACTGAAAAAAAGTAGCGAGCGTCAACTGAAGACGGAGCGTGTGCGGCGTGCAGTAGCGTGCAGCCGGCGCAGCTCAGCACTCACCAGCCAGCGACGAAAAAATGCCAGCCCATCTATCGATCCACAATTTCGCGCGCTCCACATACACGTTATAATTGAAAATAATTGTATTGACTCGATATCCTAATTTGTTTACGAACCACCGGAACGGTAAATCTGGTTCGCGATCTAATTACAGGCTGGTCGCACCGCCGCAGTTTATTGCGCACGCACGCTGACTACACGTCTTGCAGTTTTGCTGAAACATGCCGTCGTCGGTACGTGAGCAGTCTAAACTGAGCCTCACACAATGCAGTGACGTTTCGGTCGAGGTCTACGTCCCTTGAACACTGAACAGACGCGGCTCGTATAGAAATGCGATGCAAAACTTAGCGGGGGACAAGTTGATGGTTCCATTATTTCGCGGAACAGATAAACGGGCACAGTGTAGCTATAGACAGAGACTCTTCAGCAACAATGGCAGACGATAGCTGCCTGCACAACACGCGCGCTACTGGCTACTCTGTGGCTGTGCTGCCACTCTCCACTGCACTGCTACTGTTTAGAATATCGTCAAGTTGCACGCGAAGCTCAACTATATTTAAGTTTGACTTACACATGTAATACGATGGTCCGTCTTAGAATCATAAAAATAAACTTATTTAACGGCCAAACAAATGGGAATGCAGATCCACAATGTACGAATCAGATGTTAGCAAATTACATAATTTGTACGTATAGAAGAAGTGCAGTAAAAACATTCAAATTAGTAGAACGTATGACGCTACGTAGATGAGGTCGGCAGTTTTTTTGCTCGCGCCAATGTTCGCTCGCCGGAGCCGCCGGAGCCGCCGGAGCCGCGGGGCGTTCACCTGCTCTCCTAACTTTTTAAACTCTTCACGTCATATAACTGCATCGCTGTTATGTATCTGTCGCGGAATTATTAACTAAGATCCTCCGCACGCGAGCTGGCACATGTCTCATGTAGCCTGGCTGCTGCCTGCATCTGACGCGATCAGGACGGCGACTTTATGAAGATTGATTATGAAAATAGCACAAAATTATATTCTAATTTTATTAACCGCTCGTGCAGCCTTTTTCTATTCTAAGAAGTCCTTTGCCCTTTCGATGAGGGATATGCCGTTATTTTCTCCATGCTCGAAAATATTGAGGTATACGTCAAGTGTCTGCCTAATAGGCCCCGTGACGGCCACTACGGGGTCGCGGGGGTGGAGGGGTGGAGGGGTGGAGGGGTGTGCGGGGCGCGGGTGGAGGTTGTCTACGGCTGTAATTTAGTTGCGGCGTGTCGTTGCGAATTAATGCGGCATGCGAAGTGCCGGACATCGGCGCCGTGAGATACGGCCGGAGCCGGAGCCGGGCTCACCGCCTCCATTGCGCAACCGACCGTTTTTATTGACGGCCAATTGCCAACATAAAAGTAATCAATTAAACTCCGAAACCTAAATTGGTGCGCAATTATAAGACCGGCGATATTTGGAATCAGTTAAAGATTTTCGTCTGGGCACATTTTAGCTCAGAAGGATCAGACACTGAGACATATATTTGCAGTTTTGCGTCTCCAGAAGTATCTAGAACTGCGTTATAGCGAGCGTAAGACAAGAATAGCGCGCTAAGAGAGCAGCCAGCGAGCAGCAACAATGGCGGAGAATGAAGGCTGGCAGCAAAAAGTCCGGCGTTTAGCGCGCCGACCAATTACGCCATCAACAATTCTCGATAGCGAATTGTCTTTATCATTTGCCACCCCTGTCTCCTGCCCTCGCCTCCCTACACGTTTTTCTGCACATATATAATTTCTATTACATTTGCTGGAGTGCAAATGAGATTGCCAGTTAATATGATCATACGGTGGATAGCCTGAATTAAATGTAGGGATCCAAGAAGACGATAATCTGTGAGACATTGAGTGAGGTATTTTGGCAACATTGCTCAAGAATCATTCTCGACTGCAACATCCAGCCATATCTCGTGAATTTCACAGTCATTATTATTGAATAGGCAATCTAAAATCATGAAATGAGATATTGTGAATAATTATGATACACTCTAACCACGTCTGCAATAACAGAAACTAAGAGCAGTTCTAAGTACTGTGAATGTAATGTACATTGCCACTTACATACACCACGTTTCAACAAACAAAATAGTCAACTATCAATGTACGTTAAAATGTTCAGAGATTTCCTTCACTGCATGAGATTTACACCATTCAAGTGTTCTAACATCAAACAGCGAATGATCTAGATCTCACTCTTTGTGCAATCGCTTTGATCTCACGCTACGAGTGATCTTACATAGTTTTATTTAGATTTTAATAACTCAACTATAAATTCGCTATGAATAAAAGTTGATTAAATTCTCGTCTCGTGACGTTTCATCTAGATTACCCGACGGCTCTGTAAGCTCGGTTCAACTCCGAACTGTTACGTAGTAATTGAGAAACTGTGTATCTTGGCTAATTGAATATTTTAAAAGTTTGAAGCAAAAACTGTGTCTATTTGAAGAATTTTCTTCTTGCTACCCAAGCCTTACGCGTTTAATTATGAGAAACGATAGTATATTTTAGCGTGGCCGTGAATGTCACTAAAAGAATTCATTAGCAAACACTAGATCCGCAAAATCTGTTGTTATAATCTGTCCTGAATGGTAATAGATTTGTTGTGTGTTCGCAAGGTAGTGTAAGTAACATCTCTTGTGCGGTTGAAGGTCGCGACTGAGAGTAATTCCAAGCGAGCTTACATGTATTGTATACTGTATAGGCGTAGGCGGTGCGTGACACCTACATCTGGGGACAATTATTCAATCGTTTCGAACTAATTAAAATATAAGGGTGTTTGGTTTTTTACTTCGTTTCTAGTTTTTCACGCGGTACGTGGATTTGATTTAGTATCTATTTACATTACCCAGCATTTTCGTTAGATTCTAGTTAATTTTCTGCAGCGAAATGATTGAGAAGAATCCTCTATATCATAAGAAAACAGTGTGCCTATTCCTTTAAAAACGCTCGGCCGACATCCTATGAGTATCTATTTATTTACATAATACTAAATTGAAGTTTAATATTTTGGGATATTAAAAAGAATCGATACAATTATTTTGATTCTGATTCAATATTCCAAAGCATTAACAGAAATGTATTATACAGTAATGGAAATTAATTGTTTAGCATATTGACACGTCACTTAAGCGTGTTTTCACCATTTCGGAATTTAATTTTCCATGATTGTACATCAAAAGTATGGGTCTTTCTAATAGTGGGTGAGTGGTGATCATGCAGAGTGTTGTTGGTGGTGGTGGTACCTCGAGCTCCTCCTCCGAGGAGTGGTGGTCGTACAGCTGCTCGGGCTCCGGCAGCAGCCGCGGCGTCGGTGCGCAGGCGCAAGCCTCGCCGCCCATACCTGTGGGTGGGTTAAACATAGGTCACATTACACCAGCCGGCACTTTCCGAAGGGTTAGACAAACTTGTATTTTATAATACACATTAGGTATGTCTCAAGTAATATACGACGAGCCTATTGCCATCAGCCTATTGTATCAGGAAAATTGCCTTGAACGACCAACATTGTACAATTTTACACATTTTACTAAGGCAATAGGGTACTGCGAACATGAGTCCAACAGACCCAACAGTGACAAAAAATTAACAACCAGTCAACAGCCAAGATCCCCTCTGGTACTCCTACCAAGATTTAATTTTTCAGTTGTAAATTACATAAAATTCACATCATATGAATTATAGAAGACTAGCTACGGTTCATAAGTCAGTCATGTTAATTTCGATATGGACATTTATGAAGAGTATAGTACTTATAATGAAGAAAAACGGTGATAGAAAACATCATAAGGCAACCTGGACTTAAAGTTAATACAAGTTTGAAATCGCCCACACGTCTTGAGTAAGCGTAAGTTTTCTGTAGGAGAAGAGGCCCTTGGCCTGCAGTGGAACAGTTACAGGCTAGTATTATAGTACTTACTAGCACTCCGCCCGCGACTTCGTTCGCATGATTTGGTATTTTATTCAACTAAATTATGTGCAGTTAGTGAAGGCGACCAAAAATAAGCTATTGTTAAAACAATAATAAATGGGATAATAATATAAGGAATCGTAGATATCTACGGTTTAAGTTATGATTTAGAGGACATAGAACCTCCTTCTTATTGGAAAGTCGGTTAAAAATCTTATTCCTTGGGCAATAATAAATTGCCATCATTAGTTTTTCAGAATTACCCCCAGAAGAGGATGATGTGTCAACGGTTTTTTGTAGAATCTTACGGCACTAAGACGACTACTTCCTCGATTTGGAACTACAAACACAGTGTTGTTTGACGGAGATATCGGCGAACATACACAAAAAACAATTAAGTGCCAAAAGGCAAATTGCCTATTAGGTACACCTAAAAAGTGAAAAACACTACCGACACTGAAATCCAACTAAAAACAATACAAAGTGAAAAATAAATTTCTTTTTCGATCACCGAATATCCTTTAATATTTTTTCTAAAAATATTGTTACACAAATAAATGTCTCTTTAAAGGTTGAATTTCCAAAAATCCCTCCTTAGTGCTCCCCTATATCATAAAAAGAAACTATGTGCAATAAAATACTTCAAAAATCTTGAACACCCTCTAAATGGTATTTTGGGAATAGTTCCGAAAAACTAATAACAACCTAATTTTTTTATTAAGGTTAGTATTTGTGCCAAATTTCAAGTTTATTAGCCCAAGATCTTCAACACCCCCCTAATCATCTTTTATGGGTAGTTTCGAAAAACTAATAATGATATCCTTTATTATTTACTTAGGTTAGTATTTGTCCCAAGTTTCAAGTTAATTCATCCAAGAAATGAGATTTTCCAAACAAACTTTAACATCCCTTAAATCGTCCTTTGGGGGTAGTTCCGAAAAATTAACGTTACCTTTATTATTTTGCCCAAGGAATTAGAATTCATTCCAACAAATATCACAAAACAAGAAGCCTTGTGCAATAAAATTCTAGTAGGGGGTAGTTTTGAAAAACTTGTAATGACAACCTTTACTTTAAAAACAATAAAAAATATAAAATATCAGCTGTTAGTATTTATGCCAAGTTTCAAATATATAAGCCTAACAAATTGCCACCTTTAACCTCCATTAGGGGTAGAATTTCCGGAAATCAATAAACTCGTTACTATTTTTATTAATCAAGAGCGTAAACCACCTATTTCAGATATTTTACCTTCCAAACCGAATAAATTTCATATAAAGTTTCAACCCCTATTTTATCCCCATAGGTGGCATTTCCGGAAATAATTAAACTCATTTTTTTTTTTTAATCAACAGCTTAAACCTACAATTTTAGATGTTTTACCTTTCAAACCGAAGAAATTTCGTATAAAGTTTCAACCCCTATTTTATCCCCATAGGGGTAGAATTTCCAAAAACGAATATATACATAATATGTTTTACCTACCTAGAGATTAAATCTAAAATTTCATTTTCAAACTATAAAAATTACATACAAACTTTCAACCCCCTTTTTAACCCCTTAGGGGTCAAATTTCCAGAAACCAATAAATGTATTAATTCTTTTTATGAACCAAAAGCGTGAATCTAAAATTTCACGTGCCCAACTTACAAACTGTAGAAATTACATACAAACTTTCAACCCCCTTTTTACCCCCTTCGGGGTGGAATTTCCAAAAATCCTTTCTTAGTGCTCACTTACGCAACATGAGAAACCTTTCTGCCAAATTTCATTCTTCTAGGCCTAGCGGTTTAGGCTGTGCGTTGATCGATCAGTCAATCAGTCAGTCAGTCAGTCAGTCAGTCAGTTTCTTCTTTTATATATATAGATAACGAAGGCTGTCGTTAAACTCGTCAATACGCCGCGTGACTTCCCGTGCGTGTCGCGTGTCGCGTGATGGACCGAGCACTGAGCAGGCAATGCTCCGCAGATTTACGACGTTATTGATGACAGCATCCTCCCCGTAAAAAGGTACCGTTACTTTTTATAACCGAGCGCATCTTCGGTTTTGGTTATGGTAAATTGCAATGACTTCTGATTTATCAAGTACTATAATACTGAAGTCATTAACTAACATTAACGCAATCGGTTCACTCTATCAAAATATATATCAATAAAAAGTGTTCAAGAAGTAAAATATCACTACACAAACAATTCAGATACTTGGACAGTTGAACTCCATATTCGATAGATGGCGTTGTGCATACACCGCCATCCGCCATGTTAACACCGCCATTCAGTGTTAACATTCTCTGCGGCAAAGCGACCCTAGAAAATAAATTAGTAGGTAGGCTCTTAGGGTAGGTATGATGTAGGTAGGTAGGGTAAGTAGTTATACCAGTAGGGTAGGTAGTGTAGGTAAGGTAGGGTAGGTGGTAGCATGGTAAGGTAGAGTAGGTAAGTAAGGTGGGGTAGGCACAGGCACTGTAGCCAGTTGACGATAAGTAGCTGTATATAAATTCGTGCAGTTTCATTAGCTATTCTCCTGATCCTGTCCCGGTATTCTTCTTGTATTCATTTCATCTCTGTCTGCCGTCATGTCAATAGTCAGGTCCTGTTAGTCATATCACCTCTCACAGAATCAATCTAACATTTCTTTGGTCTTCTTCTACCCATAAAACTATCCAAATTCATACTCAAAATGGGCTATTTCACGACATATTCCACATTTTTCCGCACCACATATCAAACCAGCAGATAACTGTTTTTTTTTCGATACGCTCGCGTTTGACCACTATTTCGCCTGATGGTAAGTGATGATGTGGTCGACGGTGAAGTACGCTTGCATATAAGTAACGTATTCACTCTTGACTTAAAGACCCCAAGGTTGTAGCTATCAGGAAACAAAGACTCCAGCAGGGAATTCCACTCCTTGGCTGTGCGCACAATGAAGTATTCGCAAATCGCTTTGTACGTATGGGTGGGATGTCCACCGGGGACCGGTTTGTAAAGGGCTAGGCGAAATCAAATTGTACAGTTCCATCGCACACTCCCCGAAATGTGACAGATATAAAACCGACAGACTGGCCACTTGGCGTCGATGTTCAAGGCTCTGGAGCTTCGAGGCTTGTTCATCGTTGCCGATTAGCCTCTTGGCCCGTTTGTCAATCGACTCAAGTGCATTAAGTTGATATTTGGCAGATCCGCTCCAGAGGTGAGAGCAGTACTCCATGCATGTCCGAACTTGCGCTTTATAAAAGTTGAGCAGCTGTTCAGGCGTGAAGTATCGTCTCACCTTTGCAAGGATCCACAACTTTTTTGCAGCCAACTGATTGTTGTTAAATAAGTGTTGAATGATAAGTGATTTATAACACGTGTTATTGAAGTCTATTGATGTATTTATAAATATTATTTAAACCAACAACTAGTTCAACTATTTTCCTGTATTATTTATGTATAATTTCAATTAAATGCTTACATCATTACCTATAGTGTTTAATTGTCCTGTACCTACTTTTAATCTAGCTTACCTTATTTTCTACACTAACTAACAAATTATGAATTGCCTGGTTCAAGTTTTCCTGCACATAACCACCATAAACGATTACCTAGCCATTATATTGAGTATAAAATCGAGTATTATATTATATACTGGAGATTTGCAATTTTGTACAAGGAAGTAGGTTTCATGAATGTAATAATATGACCTACTTGAAAATTTAATAAATATTGATATGGAAATAAATTGTTGAAGTTTGTATCACAAATTTCATTTGCCAAATGGTGAATTATAAAATACATCAATTATCTTTCCATTATGTAATTAATTTCGAAGCCTGCATTATACATGGAGACTGCTTTGAAAAACACCTAACCTATGCAGTTTTTGCAATTTCAGAGTTGACATCATGTAAAAGAAAATTCACCTATGCCATAAATCAAGTTTTTGTGTAGAGTAATAAAAATAAAGATTATGATTATAATAAAAAGATTGAAAAAGTCATCCTCTAAACTAAAATACTTTTTTTCGTGAAATAATTTATTTCAAGTGAAAACTATCTATAAACCTAACATCGGATAAAATCTCACGTGCCTCCTTACAGATTTATTTTTATTAACGGAAACATTTCTAAGAAAAATAATAAGTACCTAGTGACGGCGTTGTCAGGGCAGGTTGCAAACCGTTAGCTGAGGCAACAGGATGTCGGCTCTACGGCTAGGTACTTACTTACGAGCTGAGACAAGTCGCAGCCTGTCTGCTGCAGGGTTTCGCCTGCCGCGCCTGTTCGCAGACTATGACTCATGGACTCATGGCTTGCGCAAGATTACGTGACACTTGACGTAATCTAACCATAATTCCATGAGATTAAATTATCAAAATAGGAGTTGATAGTTTTCGTTCCTATTTTGTGAAAAGGACCAATTATTTACTTACGACTTCTAAAATCTGGTAGATTGGAAGTGACCATAAAAAAGTTTTTAACAAAAAAAAAACAAACCGCCTTCCATAACCAAAACCTACAAAGCGAAAAATTACTTTCTTTTCCGAAGTCGGTGTCTTTGGTATCTACCTATTGTTTTCCGTTTTTCGACACCGACGTGGGAAGTACCCTTTCAAACAAAAGAAGAATTTTACAAATCGGTCCAGGCGTTTTTGAGTAATCGGGAAACAAAAATAAAATAAGATTGGGACGAATTGAGAACCTCCTCCTTTTATTCAAGTCGGTTAAAAATGAGCGCGAATAGACATAATTATTATAAGAATGGAAGAAATAGACATGCTACGACGACCTTAAATAAATTGGTACCAGTAGTAGTGTCCTACCCTGGAAGGCGGATGCTGATAGTGATCTTTTAAAATGAGGCACCAATAACCAATAATATTAATAGTTAATACGAATAGTAATTAACAGTATTTGATAATACTCCATTATAAACAGGTAATCCTTGAATTAAAGCCTTACACAACATCAAACATCGATATTATTTATTACGACTATTGAGAGCTCGTTAACGTGTACAGCTCGATTGGAGGAAGCTGGAGGATGCACAGACACAGGAAGCAGTCCCCCCTCTCCCCGGCCGAGGGGAGGAAAGGGGGATGTTCTTGAACTTGCGGCGGTAGGCTGCGCGGCGCCTGTGAGTGCAACACGGATGCAACCGGCGCACCAGACACTTGTAAGGTGTGTACTCTATATACATTCGGTATCAAAAAGACAACATAATATATTCTGGAATAGTAAGGTATTCAGGCAATAATGTGTAAATACAGATGCAGTGGAAAATATATCAATTACAGATAAAAGCTATACCTCAATCAGCTTGCGACTAAAGGAAAGAACATAAAAAACTGCCTGGAGAGATCCACCGAAGTTTTACTTCTTATCATAATCCAAAACCGTGGAGGTTTACAGTACTTGCATTCAATACAATACCATTGAACCAATTCAAAGAAGTTCAAAACACGATGAGAACAACAAGAAGCAATAAAGTGAAGTAACACAGCGCATGAGATTATGTCTATCCGAAGATCGGCGATATACAGAGTACACTCTTATGTTGAAATATTGAACTGCCCAGTTATGCAGATATCGAACACTTCACAGTAGACGCATATGTACTCGCTGAGATATGTTCCCGAGAGAATTGTAAACATTTGAATATGTGTCCGATATAAACTACCCAATACCGTGATTCTTGCTTTGCATGATCATGCTTTCCGATATTATATTGGGGAACACAAACAATAACATTTTCTGTTATTTTTGGGAAGAATGTCATAGTTAGGAACTGAAAATCCAATATTATTGCCAATAACCCAAAGTAATCGTCGAGACAATAACGATTTCTTTTTAACAGAACAAACGACCAAAATCAACATGGCTGTAGAAATTCTCAATCACTTTAGTATTCATAGAAATTATTACAAGAAGCACTGTAAAATATTCAACTGCGCTATGCACGCAAAACGTTACAATACTTGCGAGTGACTCCGCCGCACGTCCTTGATTGCCCGTCCACACCCTATCGTTAGGCTATTGTCGCTCCAAGGTCTTACTTTTTGCTTGCATTGTAGCCCGACCCTCCAGACTAAGTCTCGTTGTATTGTTTTGCCAGAGGATTCTTGCCCTAAAGTTCGTGGAGCCGGAAGAAACAAGGCAAGCGGATGAGGATCCCGATAAGGATGGCTGTTTGAACCTCTCAGTTAACCTCCAACTAAGATAAATGTGTTTGTTAAGGCCACATTCATCACTATAGTTGATTAGGGTTCGATGGAGGCATGACCTTCCGGATTCCGATGGAGGGCTCGCTTTTAATCCCACGGTATTATAGTTACAGGAACTAATCAATGCGGAAATTTATTTGAACATATTACACAGTGAATTCCTGTAACTATAATACCGTGTATCAGAATTTGGAATCATCAGTCACAGACCCAACATTTTAGCGAGATATTACAGCAAAAATGTAAAATAAAACATTTTCGAACGATGAATTTTTACCTAACAATAGAAAAAAATAACTTAAAAACACTGCATACACTTATTCTAAAACTTCACGCTTCATGTCTATCGTATCTTCTATACGCTTACGATGCGTAGAAAATGTGTAGATAAAATCAAAACACGAACAAAACAATAAGCCATAATATTATGCCGATTTTTTTGTTGTTGCCGTTTCAACAAAGAGTAAGAGGCAACAATAGTAACGTAGGCAGTTAGCCTTATTAACAACAGGTTTGACTTGTTAAAAAACGTGTCGGTTTGGATCAAGTGGCGTGGCGCTCATGTCACCCGCTGCGCTGCGCTGGTTCACCTTCAATACACTATTTAGGCTCTTTCTATGCAGGCTCATTTATTGAAATGCCGAAACAGGGCACACACGACATACTACAGTAGATTGAAAGCAGCTGGCCAGTCAGCTGGGGACCGAGTTATGTAGCGCAACTTGGGAGAAGCATAAGTCTATCAATAGAATGAGGAAGACTGAATTGATTTTTGATTCATAAAAACAATGGCATCTAAAATCTTTCAAACTAGAAATTCAACTTCATTTTCAAAACAGCTCTAAGAACCACAAGGTTGAAACCAAAACAATCGTGAATCAGATACACCTAACAACTAATCCACATTCAGCCAAAATCTCTCAAATTCTAAACCGAGGCACGTCCACGTAAATATTATGGAGCCGAAATTAAACGGCAAATAGAATAGGAACCGGTTGCGCGACTATCAAAAAGTCAGTAAACA
The DNA here is from genome assembly GCA_964057195.1 of Orthosia cruda. NCBI lineage: Eukaryota > Metazoa > Arthropoda > Insecta > Lepidoptera > Noctuidae > Orthosia > Orthosia cruda. The sequence goes on along the minus strand of OZ059845.1, from coordinate 473,147 downwards.
AACACACCTAGAACCGGTGACAGTAATTGAGACATTCAAATAACAGAGTGTATAATATCCAATTAGTTTCCGCCATGTTCTGGGAGTGTTGCAACAACGTCGAGTGTTCCAGCTGCCTCGTAATCCGCGCAGGCTTTGAGAGCTCATTACGACTATAGGTTATCAGCGTGTCACTAGCTGTAAGTGCTGTAACCCATAATCTATTGCTGAATTGGCTTTGATACTAGTTCCTTCTGAAGTAGAGTAAATAGGTAAGAGTACAATCTAATTCAATATCATTATCGAATTAGATTGGTCCTTTTGTACGATCTCTCCCAGAAACTTTTTATAGCTGCTTGGGAGTCCCGAGAACAGCAATAAGGGGTGCGTACAAAAGTAGGGACTGCTAAATTAGGAAGCTGCTTGTAAGGTTTACCCCTTGAGAAACAACGTGCGCAAAGATACGGAACATTAAAACTCAGAACATAGCGAATGGGAACATGCAGCCAGCGACCAAGTTTAAAAATAACGATAAAAATCGTTACAAAGGGATTATTTTCATCGGCGGGGTTGAACAAATTAAAATAGACGGCGGAATAAGTTTCTAATTTCGCTGGCGACCGCCCGGGGGATATACATAAATACGTATAGGGTTGTTTTGTGCCTCAGCTAGCCCTTAATACTGAGCTAGAGCTAGATTTAGAACAATATTGTTTGTTTACGATGCAATCGAAACGAGTTTAGTTGATTGTACATTTGCAACAATTAGTCATTATGTAAATACATGCAAATATTCTAATGCAAAAAGAAATTACTACAAACAAATAACGAGTGGCAGCGGTGCCGGTGCGCCATGCGAGGCAGCGAGGCTCGCTGAAAGCCACGTAGCGATGTCAACGTCCCGCTCGTGGCTCGTGGCAGCATACAAAGTGGAGATAAGGTCCGCTTCGACTGAGGGCAACAACATACGTGTGCCACAATACTGTTCCGCCTGTGAATAATTGAAAGGGCTCAGCCCTGCCTGCCCCGACGCACCGATCTCGCTCTCCACTTATCTTACATCTCCAAATGTCAATTGTATCCATCAAACAGAATATATTCCAAAGTCGACGTCGTACGGTTCAAAGTTGGAGGAGAAGTAATGAGAGGCAGGTAAAGTTATCGCGGTCGGCCAGATCAAGATTCAATGCGCCGTTGACGCGGACGAGTCACGAAACGTCAAAGAGTAGTTGTGTGTCCATACGTCGCGCGGGCCCCGGGACTTTGTTTATCAAGTCCTGCGCGGCCTGTTTGCGAGCTAATCTGGCATTCTGCTCACACGCAGCCACCAGTATCTTACTAGACGCACTGCTCAAACTGATTGCTTTATAACCATCACGTTGGATATCTTTTCCACTTTTTGTAAGTTCGCTATTGTTAAAGGAAAATGTATTCAATATTTTGATCCGTTAAAAAAAAGGATAGTTATAATCTAGTTAGTACCTATTAGATTATGTAACTATTGATCAGGAATTTGCGCATTATTGAATGTTCCTCTTCATTACGAAATGAAAGAATACATTTCACATAGATTTCGGAGAAAAGACGTTTCGAAACTCTCACTCTCTTTCACCGAGACCGCCGAGGATTCGTTCGAAAATGGATTAATAATAAAAAAAATTGCAAATAGATCAATCGGAGGAGCGCTATAATAGGCTTGTTATGAGAGTAACAATGAAAATAAAGCAATGAGCTTGAACCGAACTGAATAATGGTCAATGTCAAAGTTAAACAGTTATTTCGGCCTTGTCAGCGATCACGTGCCGGCTTGTATTTTCGTTAAATACATGCAGCCTTCAACTCTATGCTCTTTACATATGAAAGTGGTATTTTAACAATACTATTTTTATGATCGTGTGAGTGTAGCGTGCTCTCGGACAAATAATGGCTTCTCAGAAACAGAATAGTCGAGATTTGTCACCAAAGTTTGTCTGCTGAATTACGAAAACCATTTATCAGTAGAGAGACAAAAAATCTTGTTGATGGAGAATATTCTACTAGCTTTAGATGAGTTTAGATAGTGTACAAAATTAAATTCCTATATATTTCTGATACGAGTATGTAGGAATTTCCTACAAAGATGCCACAAATCAGAGTCAATGAATGGTCACCATTCGGGATGCAAATGCGTGTCGATCCTTGTGTCGGCGTGACACGGCGGCGTGCGCGCGGGCAGGCCGCACAGAATGGCCGGCGGCGGCGTCTCGTACGCGTGTACACACAGCACTCGCTGCTTCATACTTACCGAGCGACGCTAATAAACGTCGCGCCGTATTGTTTAGCGGCCCGGTTTGGAACCAACCGATGTGCCTTGAATACATTCGGCGAGTTTATTTGTACTGCGTGTGCTACTCTCACATGCCTGCCACTAACTCGAGGGGCTAATACTTAATGCTAAAATGTTGGCAGACAGACCGCTCGGCTCTCTGAGAAATGTAGTTAGTAACCAGATGGACTCCTACCCATCTCCCTGATCGAATCTGTTATTCGTCTCACGACTCTCACAAAACGCAAGAGTTGGCATATTCAGGAATATTGGTGTTGGGGATCACACTCCGAATGTGTGCTACAACCAACGAAAACGATATAGTAACGTGTAAGCGGAAACGAGACAGCGATATCTGCAACACTTTTACTGAAAACGACTTGCTAATCTTCATTTACGAAGACGTGAATTTCCAAATCTCCGAAGATAACGACAAGTCTATTTATATTACATAGGTTAGAAAACAGCACGATTGTTCGCATAGCCAGCCGGTCAAGTTCAAGGCGCGCAACTATAAAAACAATATACGTCGGCCATTAGCAAAACAAAATGGCGACGATTAATCATCAACGATTATTGATGTATTAGAAATGTAAATTTTAAGGTCAGAGAGATTAAATATATGGTTATATAAATGTTTATAATGGGCATTTTAAATGTGACCTATGTTTGTAAATACAGTTGTGAATGTGAGCGAACGCATCGGAAAATTTCGATCGAGCGATCGATCAGAGAACGCGAGCAGCTAGCTCTGACCTTGAGGATAACTTGGACGAATTACTCGTAGGTATCGGAATACTGATGTGTGTAAAGAATTATGTGTCCGTGCAGAGGAGAAGGGGTGATCTATGAACTATTCCACACGGAGATTGCTATTCTAGTATCAATGCATTTCAAATTGCGATTCATATCAAGAGTCTTCTCTTCATGTCTGCCACCATTGTGTCCGTGTATAACGTAAAACTCAAACATTTCATGATTTGCATAAAAATCTCAATTGATTCGCATTTTCAATACTGATTTGGTCATTGGGAATGCGGATTCCGTCGTTATCATTAGTTTAGATTTGTACAAAAGCTATCGGAGTACGTGCTTGTGGTTTCAATACTAATAAAAGTAAGTCTTTTCTATGTCGAACCATGTTACAACTATTTTTGCTCATTGAGTGCAGATTGCCTTGTTTTTGCTTGTATTCTATTAAATCTCAAACAATATTATTATTGTTGTGTACATCCATCAGTCTTTTCAGAATTATTCCTTTAAGTTCATAATAACTTTATTGCCTTATCTATAGCTATAGTTACTTGAGACTATTTGAGATAATTTCATTTATTTTTTATTTTATTTTATTTAAGATGTGTTTGCTGTTGACTCTAGTCTAGGTCAGAGGTGACAAGACAAAGTCGACGATGGAGTAAGCTTACTCAGAAGAAGCCTGTTCACTCTAACTTTGAAGAGATTCGGGTTGTATGCGTTCGGAAACACAGACGCAGGCAGTGAGTTCCACTATTTTGCTGTGCGCATTATGAAGGATGTTTGGATGCGCTTGGTGCGAATTGGTGGAATGGCAACTAGGTGAGGATAGTAACTTGTAGTGCGTCTAGATTTCCGATGGTAGAAGGTATTCCATCTGCCGTCACTTGTATGAATGTTGAAATTGCGCCAATATGAGCCATTTAGTAGTTGGCATAATGAGCGCGACGTGGTATTATTGTGGCTATAACGTCCACCGGTATGGTAATGCGCTGGCACCACGGAGCGTACGTGAGCCGCATGCGCATGCGCCGACCGAACAGCTCGACAACGAGCATTACACGAGATACCCATCTATTTAATAATGTTGCAGCAACCATTTTAAATCTTCATTGACGAGCTGAAACAATTACGTACTGACAAGTACAGTGTTATTTCAGAATAGGTTACTCCTAAGTGTAGTTTGTGGTACCTAGTAATCCAAACTGCAATCATGATTTACCTTTATTTCGAAACGTGTTGAGCTCAAATCGAGCAAAATGTTCATAGTTCAACGTAACTACATTATTAGTAAAGGTTATTGTTGTTCTAGTAAATAGTGTGGCATTAGCTTGGAGCTGGAGCCGACACTACAACTTTATCCACGCTCTACCGTTGCGTTCGGCACCTTTAGTGCAAAGGTCATTGGGAATACTGAATATGACTGGTGTAACCGCTTATAATCTAGATTTGGGGATGTAAATAAGAAGGGTTAAATGATTAAGGACAATAATTCAGTGGTGTATAAACACAGGAACATAAATCGTCGAAGTCGACGTATTCTGGTGAAGTATGACACGCTCGACGCACGGGATGGGTGCAGTATTCTATGTGGCAGCCGAGACAGCACATGTGGACCGTATGCCCACCCCACCGACGGGAACTTACTGGTCATTATAGACGCAATGCTAGACAACGGGTACTTATTACAATGAGCTGTACGAGAAACTACTAATGTAATTTTGGTGTGCTGTATATGGTGATAGCCAATCGTCCATTCTTCTCAGCATCTATGTTAAGTAATAAACATTTATAAGCAGATTGTTTCGAGTTCAGACACCGTCCTCCATCCACCATCCTCCTAACCTTATACCGATGTATGTGGGCCAGCATATCGTGTTTCTCGATACATCTGCACCAGTTATCGCCACGATTCATTTCTCGTAGTGTTTTGGCGTAGACTATCTATGAGTATGTGATTTCAGAATCGAAATGACAAGTGTGCCTTCTGTATCTACTTGCGCTGTGATGTCTGGCGCTCGCTCCAAGCCCAGCGCTGGACTACGGCCAACACAGCGCACGGAGCGGCGCGATAACATCTCATTTGTCCTTTTTATTATGCCGTATTAGTGAATGCCATTATTTTATTGATGCCCTTTGTTCCTTTTTCGTCGGCACCTCGACTACGTGTTTAGAATACGTCGGTGTTATTAAGTCATTATTTTCTCTGAGTCGACTGTTTTCGTTACAGTGCATGACGCTGCGGTCGCTGTCGGCCGCATCAACCACTTCCATCTCCTAAACGTCCTCAGAGAACTGATCCATATCTGATTGGTAGATTCGGTTCACAGAGTATCAAATAAACAATATTTCATGCTAAACAAACAATCCAAAACGCATTAAGATAATTCTGTTTTGTTGTTTTATTTCATCATGCTTGTTCGTGCTCTTCAGAATCAGATATCATAAAAGATTAGATATCCGTATCAAGTTATGTTCTCTCACGGATAAAGTGTTTGATTTTAGAATCGAATGTGTGAATACATCTACAAACATCCGACACTAATGGTATGAGCAAGAAAAAGTTCAAACAAGTAACATCTGTAAAAGGCAACTTGTTCAAGTTTTGGTCGCTACAGCTTAATTATAAACCTGTCGGTGTGTGCGCAACTAATGTAGAGTTCGTGGAGCGGCGCTGTGTGCTCCCTGCTCCCTGCTCACTGCTCACTGCTCAGCCACTTGCCGCGAGAGCACTAGCTGGGCTAGCCAACTATCAAACGAGTTCCAAGTTTAGCTATACACCGAGGTTGAGGCAAGCCGTTTCGATAACATCCGCCGATTATTCGAGAGAAACCAAGTAATGGAGTGTGCGATTCTGCTTTCGTTGCGCCGCGCTACGATAAGGACTGACTAGTTATAAAGTACTAGTGGCCATCCTCTCGGTTATGGTTAGGATCGCCTGTGCGGCTACATATTAAATGTGCGTCGGTAGACTGGTGGGCGCATGTATAATTACGGCATAAAGTTGAACGCTCACCTTGGCCGCGGCCCGAGCAAGGCCAAGGTCGCTCCCCCCTCCCCCGCACACTCCCCCCCCCCCTGCCCCCTGCCCCCCGCCCCCCGCCCCCCGCGCGACGCCCGCCGGTTGCACGCGCACGCGATTTTTTTGCGGAGTGATGTAATCTGCAATTCGGCGCGAGCGCAACATGGCCGACCGTCACGCTCAGATAAACATTTCTTACAGCGAACTTTTTAAAACACCCAATTCTGTTATTTATACACAAACCGTATTGCAGTCGGTGCGGGATGTTCTCTTAGGCAATGTTACACATAACCCAGTTTCGGCAAAACTGCTAATCTGAAAGAATGTTGGCGGCTGCGGCTCGCTAGAAACTTGCACCTGAATTAGTGGCGAGCAGCGAGCGGATGCCGAATGTGTATCTGCTTAGTGAAACGCGTGACGTGCGAACTGCTCTGAACAGCTTGCAACAACACAGACACCAAATAAATCTACAATACGCTAGCCTTGCGCTTACTGTTTGTTTTCACATCTTTTCTAATTTAAATAATCTCTTACTCGTGCAGAGTATACAGAGTTAGCAAAATAAATTTAGAGATCCATTGATTCGTCTGTTGGGAAAAACTGAATGAGAAAAATCTGTGTATTTTTTAGATTTTATGTAGACCGACGAGGGCCATTTTTTTATCTTTAGTTATACTAACAGCTACCAAACAACGTTTGGCATCAATATTTACATCGGAACTTACTCTTTCGCTGTTCAATTTTAGAATAGTTTAAAAAATTGCAACGTAATTTTTCATCGAAAAATGTCTGTCTGAATGTATGCTTTTCTGCCTACCTAAGAAACATGTATATTAATAACTTGCCCAAGCCATTAGCCGGACCGCAGCTCGCAGGCCGGCGCGACCGCAAGCGCTCAGCGTGCGGTACACACGCGATTACACCGCACGCCTCACTTGCCAGTTGCCAGCACAGCCAGCAGACACGTGGGCATCGGTTAGTGTTAGAGCAAGAAACATGGAACGTTTTATGTTGGCTGGAATAACAGAGGGTAAAAGACCTAGAGGCCCAAGGTACAAACGGTGGTCGGATAATAAAAACCGTTGACAGTTTAAAACGGAGTCGCCATACTCAGCAGTGAGAGAGCAATTAGGAAGAGAGCGTCAAATGTTTGACTGCACTCTATCTAGTGTTCAATGTGTTAATAGGAGGAAACGTTACTCATCGCACGAAACTTCTAGACTTGGAGAGATTTGGTCTGTAACCCGAAGAAGGAACAGAAGATAAACAGCCGAATTATCGAGGAAACAAGAGCAGTTTTTCATTGTGCACCCAGATTCATACAAGTCTCTGTCGAAAGAGACAGGGTAACGGCTTTCCTTGGCTAGCCAGACGTGGCAGCTGAACACATTCTGATGTCATTCTATATTCGATCGTAATGCATCAAGTGCAAGACCAGACATCATGATACTCACACATTGCATTCATGGCAATTGAAGTCTTTGAGACATAGGTGCTACTTATATGGAGAAAAAATATTATATTTCGAAAATTTGCAAATGCTGGAAAGACTTGGTATTTGGTGAAAGAAGTTGGTTTCAGCAAAGTTTGTTTCTGAGGCGTATTCACAAGTCTTGAAAAATTAAGAATGTCAAATCATCAAACTACACCAAACACACAAGTCTACTAGGAAAAGAAATTGATATCCGTCCGTAACACTTGTCATTAGGGCCCAACGTCCACTTGCTTGTCAGCTGTCACCATAAAAATCTTCATAGAAAACGATCATTCATGTGTTCGTATGTGGCAGCTGGCAAGTGGCAGCCCTAGCTATTCCTGTATGAATGGCGGCCAGTCGGCGTCTTCCTGCGCGCCCTGCCAAACTTTAGCATCGCATTACGAGTAGGACACCCAACGTTACTATATTCGCTACGCTCGAATCAAACTTGCCCAAATTGCAATGACTGATCGCATTGCCGGAGATGCGTTTTCGCTGTAGCCCATCTTCTTGGGAAACGCAAATACGATGCGATGCGCGACGAGACAGCTCGTGAGGGTGTTAGGGGTCGAAAGTCGAATCGAATAAAAGCAAATCCGAACAAAAATGCTTCCAGAACGCAGAGAAGTTTCGTAGAATACGAGGAACTGCTACTGTTTGAGATGACCTGGGACCGTTAGCCCGGCTTCTCCCTAAGCCGGCTGAGCGCGTCTGAAATATTGAATGTGACAACAAGTAGCCTCATCCTGTTACGGCCTGGCGACTGGCGTCCACTCCATTCGATTGAAATCAGATGACTGCAGCCCCAGCAGAGCGCTGCCCGAATGCACGACGACGCTCTTCACGATTACATTACCAATCGGCTTCTAGTAATGACTGGGCTATTATTATTAATGCAAACGCCCAGCAGACTCGGACTATTACTCTAAAAGTAGATAATATAAGGTGATGTTACGTCACCAGCGTTCTCCTTTAAAGATTTAATTGAATGTGGGTTTGTATGTCACTAATTGTTCTTCTGTCATTAGAATGTCTTAGCAGATAATAGCAATCTTCCGTAATGGCGGCCCGATCAGTCAGATCAGTCATTATCATAGTTTGATTGTTATGGCACGGTGTATCAAAACTTCGGCCAAATGATGACTGTTAGGGAATGATTGGAAATAAGTGCCGGCGCGGTATATAAATAAGATAGGAGTGTTGTGTGTTAGACCGGGCGCGCACTCGCGCACTCGCGCACTCGCGCACTCGCGCAGTGCCGCACTATGTGTAGTACGTAGTACGCGCGGAGTGGGCGCCCGCGCGCGCATGCGTGTTGCGTACGGCGCGACCGTGCGCGGGCGCACACCGCTGCACCGCCGCGCCGCACCTACTGAGTGCTGCTGCTGTATGCCACAGTCCACACAGCCACATCAACACTTTTAACTCGCACCACCGCATTGTTTCCTACCAGGAAAGGTCACATTTTCCGTTCTAAAGGCCAATCGTTTAATTAAAAGTAGTAAAATAGTATGATAACACTATTTATATTTGGCTTATCGTTTGCCTTGTTCGAATTATTGGCTGAACACTTCCCTGCTGTAAGTTCGGGTAAACAAATATCACAAGTTATGGTTGAACAAACTCACCAGTGCCTAATGTGCACATATTGACTGCGTCATTAGTGGCTATTTAGACAGTCTATAAATATTGACACTTGTAGTAATGCTAGAAGTTTGGCAGCAGAACAGCACGTTATGACATCTTCAGTGGCTTTGATTGAGCCATCTATGAGTAAAAGAGTAAAACTTTCTTTTTACACTGTTTCATTGTCTATTTTCACTATCTTTTATATTAAACAGAATGAACGTATTTATCATGTAAGTTATCCGATACTTATCAAGGGATGGAGATATACTTAAGGCCATTAACTGATAGTAATTTTTGTCACTGTTTGTTCATGTTCACTTTCAGAGAAAGTGTGTTTCGTTGTTTGTAAAGATAATGAATTAACTCACTGATATCTGTGACGTCGTTCCACTTCATGATGACGTCAGCGCAGAAATCACCTGGAATCACAAACGACACCACGTTACAATCGAACACAACAGCACATCGCTTTATTTACACATGTGCTACCATTCATACGACTACCTGCTAGCTGCTACAGCTTTAGTATACGGCAGAGTTCAAAATAATAATATACTTATCTATACGGAAAATAGGCATTCAAAATTATAGAACGTGTATAATATATAGCATATATATTTAAGTACCTAACTTGCTCGGAGCAGTTAACGGTAAAACCTATTCGTAATGAGCAGAGCACATTGATATTCATCTGGTTTACAATATTACCCACAGAGTTGGCACTGAATCTACTATTTTAACATTGTGATTCCGTAAATAGTCCGCACATAGAATACATCAGCCTGCCAAGCCCTTGTCACAGTCGATCAAGCAACTCCCATTCAGTCAAATCATTCCCAACTTTAATTAATTACAAACTTGTATGAATAACAAAGTACCGTTACTATTTCACTGTGCAATTGAATCTAGAATAACAAAAATTTACATAGAATGTTATTTTTTTATCTGTGAGAGTGGGAATTTTCACAATGGCTGCTCCTTTAATTATAATGAAACATAATGGTAAAGATTGGAAGTGAAAAAATGTGTTGTATTGCATACAATGAGTGTTGGTCGGCGTCGAGCTAACTGTTGGCACACACGCGACTAGCGATGCGGTGCTGAGCAGCCACCCGGCTGCGCCCGCGCACCTAACTGTTCACGATCCAGAGACACGCACATTTCCCTGACATTGTGTAAAATACGTGGCAACTGTGTAGTGTGAAGTTTAAAACGACAAAGCCCACCATTCTCAGAACCGTAGTTAACAACTCCACTACATAAGCGTTCTTCCTCAACTTGTATTGATGTGCAAATCCACCTTTTAAATTTACAACAAGCAATTGCGACTTTCCTTTCAGGAAAATTCCGCGACGTCAGTCGTTTGAAACTAGTCTGGCATTATCTGATTTCTTCAGATTTGTATTATATCTGTGACTGATAAATTATATCTCGCAAGTAAAGATAAAAACAAACACAATAAAGGTGTTCTAATTTTATCCTATAGATAGTATATCTACTTATACTTTGGAGATAAGACTATCAGGTAATAAAACGTTTTCTAACCTGAGCTATTCTAGTAATACCGAGTCAATAAGCCCAGGCATGCCCGCCGCGGCCGGCCCCAACTCTGCTCCCTGTGTTTCCATTCCACACACAAGTATCTATTGCTACATGCAATAATAATGATGGCATCGATTAAACGCTAAAGCAAGGCGCACAATGCGACGGACTGCTACTACTTCACGACACAGCGCGACTTCTGTTCTCATGTTGCCATCATTTTCATTGTGTGTTTGTTACTTTACCTACACCTATTGTTTGTGTTGGCATTACTGTATAAAAACAGATACTGGCTACAAGACGAGAAATATCTCAAAGGGTAAGGCTCAGTAGTGATTACAGTTGGTGCGATTAGTCGCATAAAATTAGCAGCAGAGGGACTGCGCGGCCGTCCTTAGCGAGGAGTTCACGACTCGCAGCGCGCGACCTCCAGCCATTCTATTTCAACTATTTGCAATCCGCACCATTCATTACTGTAAACATTCTAGAAGATAAAACTAAACCGATGCCTTTACACGTGTTTACACTAATCTAATCTGTCGCAATCTTCTCCACGTATATCTTTTGAGGAAACAGTTAAGTTTGAGATACGTTCGCGATTCATGCGACATTATCAATGGACATTAAGTTCTTTTGCCATAATTGTAGAAAGATTGAAGAAGATTGGCGGCTTTATCTGGAGTTACATCACGGTTTGTATATCAGAGTGCGATCTGACTGATATAATGTTATTATTACATCATGCTGTTCTTCAATGAGTTAAGTGATGCTACGATAAGGGACACATTACTTGGCAATGCATGTCCCTGGTAATGTAGCTAATGGGTGGATGATTATTGTGCTTTATACCTACCTAGTTTTACCAACAGACCCAGCTAAGAAAGGAAGCGGACTTTGTCATCTGAGGATGAGATCACGAGGAGAGAACTCATCATCATCAGCCTATATAAGTCCTCTGCTGGATATAGGCCTCGCCAATTGAACGCCATTTGCTTCGATTTTCGGTAACTCTTATCCAACTGCTACCAACCGCCCTGCGAAGTTCGTCGCCTCACCTAGCCTTAGGGTGTCCATTTTACGTTTACCAGTTCACCATCTCCACTCAAGAACACGTCTACCCCAAAGATCATCAGTTCTACGGCTTATATGGCCGGCCCATTGCCACTTCAGCTTGCTTATTCTGTGAGCTATGCTTTGGTTCTCTGCCGAATCACCGGATCGTTTCGGATTCGATCCCTTAGAGATACTCCGATCATAGCCCTTTCCATAGCTCGCTGAGCGACTTTAAATTGATGCACCAGCCGTATCGTGAGTGTCCAGGTCTCGGCCCCGTAGGTCATAACAGGTAGGAAACACTAGTTGAAGACTTTGGTCTTCAGGCTCTGTGGAATACGTGACAAGAAGACGTGACGTGGTGAGCAGTGAGATATGCTCATTTTGCCGGTCCTGACTTTGGACGGTCATTGTTGCGTTTGCATAAAGACATCTCAGCACTTGTATGTATCGCCAATCCACTTGGCATCGCTGCATAGACTCCAAAACAGACCAGGAGGAGAAAACTAATCAGCTATAATTGTCATAGCTGCACAACATTTAGACCTACAACACAATATTTCCAATAAAACTATAACGACATAGCAAACGTAGATAATGACAAACAAAGGGCGGTTTCCGCCACAACATAAATAAGTAATCGATTTCTTCGGCCTGCAGTGGGTCAATACAGGCTGAAAATAATGAGTGAGTATGGCATGTGTCGTCCCGCGGCTTCACCCGTCCGCGACCCACTTGCACGGCCGCCCGGCCGGACAACGACCTCGCGATTTCGTACTCCTTTCGCTAATTCATTGCGAATTAACTTAGCTTAGATGCATTTGTGTTGAACGATTAGCCCGTAATGATGAGTGACTGGGCGGACATGTGACGCCGCTGTGGGAAGATGTTATGATGAGTGTCGCTCTGATAACGTTCAAGATACTGATGCGACCAATGAGCTGGCGGATAGATTTAAAAATAAAGATGACATTTATATTTAATAGAGTATTGGGAATTTATGCTGAAGTGTTTTTATAACAAGTACTCTTCGTTATAACTGACCTATTAATATGTAAAGCCGATGAAGCTTCATAATAAACCTCTCAATCTACCGTCAGGGAATATTTTCAACTTGAATGAATTACCTTACTGATTTTATTTTAGAATATTATCCTGCAGTAAACATTCTTGAGTAACGTGATTGCACTTAGCCCTAATTATGCACTAGTAACAGTGTCGAGATGCTACTCGTACCTAAACGAAGATTAACGGCAATTTCCTATAATTGCAGCTAAGAAGAATAGCACAATAACGCATTTAAACAATAAAATTGCTGTCAATGGTCCTGCATCTGCATAATAGTGGGGAGCCGTTTAATATTCGTGGACGTCACGGCTGCGTCAGGCGGCCAGGCGTCAGAGCAGTGGGCCATTTGAATGGACGTTCACCTCTGGCTCGGGAAGCGTCTAGCGCTAGCTGAGCGCTGAGCCACAAACGTGTTCTCCTGATCACGAACAGCCCGGAGCGGCGCGCCACCGTATGACCAACACAAAAAGCTAATGCTGCTCACTACTTGCTTCGAATAATGAAGGTTTTCCTAAACAGTTGCAGGGCTACTGATTGAAACACTCCTTGAAAGGGTTTTAGTAGGCACTTTTCAGATACGTGTTTCTAGCTAAGTACTAGCGGATCATTAAGAAAGGATTTTTTTGAGATTTCTCCCTCAAGGAGGTCAAACCACTTATAGTGGTGTTGCATGAAAGGATTCTTTGTAGTTTAAAATGTTCTCTATGTAGTAACAGGTTGTCAACCTTTCGTCAAACTATTAGTGTAAAAAAGTGCCTTTTTTTCTCTATTCTATTTTCCAAGTACATTATCCATGGGTTATGGGTTGTTGGTGTCTCAGTGCTCTGACGTTATAAGATCTGATATTATTTTATAAGAGCGTGTTTTGTTTGTCCGATAATTAGTGCGACGTGGTGCAACGTATCGGGAGCGAGGCGCCACTGCCAACCGAACACAGTGAGTCAACTGTTTAACACATCACGCATATTAAACTCACGAGAACTTTTACAGTAATATAAACAAGAATGTGCAAAAAAAACTGCCAAAACTGGTTCGTGCAGTGTCATTTAAATATCATAATTGTAGATGAAAAATAATTTTCGGAACGAAGAGGCGTAACGCGTCTCGCGTTTATTACAAAACATGGAATCTTTTGGAGCGGAAATCAATGAGCTGCATTTTGGCCACGCATGATGGGTTTTAAGATAGCACTGAAAAAAGGACGGAGTTACACGATGTACATATATGGAGGGTTCAAGTATAAAGGCAGAACTGTCAAGGAGATCAGACCATTAGGCAATCTCTAGCACATTTCTGGTGGGCCATTCGCAGTTGCGTTTCTGTGCGAGCGCAAGCGGCGTGCGTCGCGGTAACCTCCTCGACCCCGTTTCGGTTCAGAGTTGAACGGCCGCGCAGTACCTACAGCTACACTACTGTGCACCTCCCGCTCTGCACCCAGATCCCTCCCACCACACACACTGCTGAAACGCGAAGCTATTATGTGAGGCTGTTAAGAAACTCACTCTGCGCCTAAATAATCTGTTTGACAAGTCGAAACGGCTTTTGGCAGGATTTTAAGATTCTATTTTTGAAAATCTGAAATTTGTTTAGTTTGTGCATAATTCCGTGTTACGTTGTTCTAAATATAATCTATATAAAGTTTCTAGGCTTATGTGCAATTGTGACATTCTTTTCACCGAGTCAAATCTGACAGGTTTACGGTTTAATGAACTGCTTTTACCTACTTTTATTCATTCTTTAAGAATAGACATTCCTACAACAAAACTGGAATAGTAGTAAAAAAAACAAACAGTTTCCCAACAATAAAATGTGTTAATTGCACTGAGATATTGATAAAATGTGGTGACGCTGTCCAAAACAATTTATCTCAATTGTACGAGAAAGAGGAATCGTAAGGAGATTTGGCATGCGTACAAAAATGTTTTACATTTGAATAGGAAGTCGTGTTCCAAGATGTTCATTACGGTGGAACGGATCGCTGTCCAAAACACTTTGGAATATATTCTTTAAGTTTTTCTGCACATATTGTACATTATTTTAACGTCAATTTGAATACAAATGCCTCATTATCAGATGGTGATCAAGATTTACAATCAGTCAGTGATCGGCACATCAAGTCCATCGCGCCAGATATCGGTATTTAGGTAAGCAGTGGCTTGCACTGGCGATAAATCAATATAATAATGTGATTAACTAACATACCAGGAGATTTTGATGTGTCAATAAAATTGTAATTAAAGCATAAATTACGGGCGCTAGACAAAGGACTGGTATTTTCAGCTTCAAGGCGTAAGCTGAAGAACTGATAACAGCAAACACTACCGTAAATAGGTTCGTCATTAATCATTGGTGTTATCAGGCAGCGCAGGAAATGTAACAATACCTACACTTTATCTATGACCTAGTAAAGACAAAAGACAAATTCTGCTATCAGGTATGCAGGGAGAGGTACGTACTCACTATGGCACCTTAGAGTTTTACAATAGTCATTGTGTTCCCGTCATAAAAGCACAGGGAAAAGGTCACAGCTGGACGTCGCCACGTAGGGCTCTCGAATGAACTATGCATAGGAGCAGCGGCTATTTGAGGACGTTGCCTCACGATCGAATGCCAGTCCAACGGCCGAGCGATCGATGCCTCATAAAATGCACGATAAACTAGATTACTGAACAACTGTTCAGCCTCTACCGAGTGCTGTTAGTAGCATAATAGGGTATTGTTGTACCACCACAGGTAACAAGACAGTTCACTGACAGTACTGTGACACAAGTCAATTTACTATCATGAAACGCTGGTCAAATGAAATCGCATTTACCCTGACATTAGGCCGATTGTTAGATGCGCTCAGAATAGCACACTATGTGCGGCATGTACTCGCACTCACCGCCGCCGCGCCGTCACCGTCAGCCTCGAGTGATGATAGTGAACATGGAGGCGAACACGTACGACTGCATCGCTTATAGATAATGTCCTGCCGCGACCTGCCTCAACGTGCACAAGCGTTAACGATTATATGTTACGCAATGACGATGTGTGCGGTGTGCGGTGTGCACCACTCAATAGCATACAATTAAATAGTGAATTTATTACGTTTTCATCACGAACGCCGCAGAAACAAGTTTCTAATCAATTTATATGAAAATCAATATTTTTTCTTTGGTAGTGTTGGGTACTCTATACTATACACGCGGGTACAGTTGTGCGATTAAAACTGTGCACACCATGACTGTCCTTACTCCTCAGTCCTCGGCTGCAGAACGGAGGAACAACATTCGCGCTGATAAATTTATACAGGTTTCAAATTTTATGGTTCCGCCACTTAAAAAATAACATTTAAAACAGCATCGAGTGTTCGGCGGAGGCGTAGGGTTGCTCATTACTACAGCAGTACAGCGGCACCAGCGCGAGGCTCGACGCCCGACGTCTCGTAAAAAACGATATTCGAGTAAAAACAGGCCCCGAGAGCGCGCCGACCGGTGCCCTGACATAACTTATACTAATAACAACGTCGCTAAGATATGTTGACGGAAACCATGTATTACAGATACAGCCATGGCGAGTGTATGGCGTTTTTGTTCGAGCAAAATCACATTGACACAAGGAAATTGAAGTAACAAACTACTATCATTACTGACTTCCCTTCTCCGTGTAACGAAGATATTATCTTGAGTTAGCCGTAACGTTGGCAGTCACGGGCTCTTATTACAGCAACATATCAAATGAGGAGCCCATCAAGTTGTTGGCAATGTAAAGTTGCGCAATATCGTGCACTATCTATCTGGGCGGCATGCGGTATGCGGCAAGGCGGCATGCGGCACGGCGCTCCTAACTGCACAACATAAGTTACGCGAAAGGGCCACACTTAACTATGAGATATTGAGAGGAGCCTCCGAAGTAAAATGATAAACTTTTGTGAACCTATTAATAGAACAGTGTTACATCAAACATAGTATTAGTGTAGATTACACAACTTCAAAAAATTGGGACACTGATTACAGAAAGAGACTCAAAGATAAAGCATTCTTCAGGCAAGCTGAGCACCATTAAACTTTCCATATAGATTCCTTCATAACGATGGAGTACTCACAACTTTTGCCTACACAAAAACGAATCATTCTATACATCAATAAAAAAATTGACGTATAGAAGAAAAAACTTGATTTATGTAGCTATCACCGACAAAAAAAGCCTGCGATAGGTACCTATCACTAACAAAAAAAAACCTGTTCCACTACGAGCAACCTTCACCAATAGCCGGCGAGAACATCTGTAAAAAGCCAACAATAGCACACTTTTATAATGATATAACCAACCACAAAAAGAGTTACGTAAACCTCTCATCATCGTAACTAAATAGGAAGTTAACTAACTGTAAAAAATGCTCTGAAGCTTGTAGGCACATGTATAACTAGGGTGCTGACACTGCGGGCTGCTCGCTCTCGGCTCTCGCGGATGAGCTACAAGTGCAACGTGGACGTGCGAGTGCTCAGCGTTCGCTAACGTGAACAGCTGATTAGCTGCTAACTCCGGAGTCGCCACATGAGAACGAGCGTATTGTTCCTTGATGTAGCACTACAGCTGTAAGAATACTTCAGATAAGGAGGCTATAAGTTGCGGCGCACGAAGCACACAACGTCACGGATAACACACTCAAGGTAATGTTGAAGTCTTAACACATGGAATGGAATGTCTAGTGCTACAGGTGCTAGAGGTGGCTACTAGACTTTTGAAGAGAATAGAACATGATAACAGATGTGTTCATCCAACGTGGCACGCTCACCCACATGCTCCTCTTCTCAATATTGTAGCTTTGAGCAACATCAGTAGAACGAGCAAGAACAACTAACACAAGCCCTGCGACAAGGTGGACGATATCCTCGAGTCAGTATACAATATGAAGTAGTAGAAATTTCTCTCACCGTGTCGAGCGGTCGGTCACCAGCACCACGCAATATGGTTATCACTCGTATAAGTTTTGATTATGCGTCGATTACGGCCAGCTGACCGGGCGGGGGGCCAGGGGGCGGGGGCGCGAGGGGGGCATGCGACGCGCGCCGATTGGTCGCCAGCCTCATAATCTTGCGCGAATGGGCTGCCCACGGCGCACGCGACTCTTATTATTCCTCGTATTTGCTTCTTGGGACTTGAAATGTCCATTTTATGCGTCGGCAAGTGTAATGTGCCTAGCTCCTAGCTGAATGTGACCGGATACCTTATAAACTACACGGGTTCCACCTGGGTGCAGCTTTGCATCAGATATTTCAAATTTGGTCGCGATTCATATAAATTGAACCGATATTAGCTACTGATATAGGCATTGGCACATTTTCCTTAATAATTTCCATTCTTGAATGCTTCTAATAAATTAACTAAGGAATCTAACTCGCTCTACTAATACCTTTGATTATTCGCTACTTTTTAAAAAGTGAAGCTGCCCTTAATGTATTTTTTTACTGATGTGCTATCCTTTCCAATCTTTTATCGAGGCTAAAATGTCCTAGATCATCATGATTACACCAGCTAATAATATACCAGATGTATTGTTTCGGTACAACCCGTCGTCGACCTTGATTAGTACGGCTATACACTTTGTTCCCTAACAGCTCATAATCATTGCGCTATCGTTTTAGGGATTGACTTTAGAGAGTACGAAAAAACATTTGTTTTTAAACAGCCAGCCCTTGGTGTAGCCCAAATAAACACATTTCAGGACATGGGAACAGCAGGAAAAATGTTTACCGCTTATTAAAGAGCCTCGCCCTTAACTGTCGTGTCCACAAAACTAAACGGCACTCGAAGTAATCCCGATAGAGATAAGTGAGGTCGTACCGGAGGCACCCGGCCGGCAGTACCGGAGCAGCACCGGCAACGCTCCGAGGACACACTACACATTAAGATAAGGCCCGTGTCCAGCGCACAGAGACAGAGCTAATGCCCGCTCAATGCCGATCAGTTAGCCGTGTACGGGCTGCGGACGCACCGCCCATCCTAATGACAATCACGGCTAAATGCCTTTCTTGTATTCTAAACATCTCACAGCTCAACCCTGAATTTTGGCATTGCGAAATTTTAGAGTCACAATTTTACTAAGTTGTCAATGTGAAAGGCGTTTTATGAACATAACAAAACTAGTTTGTAAACATAAAGAGAGCTCCATTAGAACATATATGGCAAACATTCTAGATCGTTATATACCAAAGATAACTGATATTACGAACAAGAATCAGACCATCAGAGCAAGGACCTCTAAATAGCATTCACGTGACCAAAACGTCGAACAAATTCCTTGGTTTTTAATAATATCGTGAACGACAGACGACGCGGTCCGTTCATCCGGTCACTCCGCACGATTTCCTAAACAACTAAACAAGTCAGTATAAATATTTTGTAATACATTTACGAGTTACAATGGAGCACAACATCTGTCAGCTCGCCGGTTGGGTCAGCGCATTGTTTGTTAGAATTAGTTATCGCGCTATTGTCACGACCCCGGCGACTGACGACTCTCAGCGCTCGGCGCGGACCAGGAATCATCGGCGCGCTAATGATACAAGCACTCGATTACAAGTGCATGTAATCGTCCACGATACGTCCAGATTAGCGGCGCGTTGCGAAACTATCGCCACTCCACCGAGCACATCTCGAGGAATGCAGTCAATTATAAGCTAAACATTAAACACTGCATCTAATGCCGGAGCAATGCAATCCAAGAACGGACATTCGGCAAATTACCCGCGGTAATAGCGCGTTTGATGAATTTACCGGGCAATTTAGCTAATCATATATCTGAGACTAATTTACATATATAGATGGGAATAGAATTGGTTTAATGGAGGAAGAATGAGGTTGGTACGTACACCACGAAATTACTCGAAAGTGGGGAGGGACACAGCGCAAAAAGTGGCTTGAAAAAACATAACCGTTGACATGTTTAAGAGGTCATGTTAGGGCTCCCGTAAGTTG
The DNA here is from genome assembly GCA_964057195.1 of Orthosia cruda. Classification (NCBI taxonomy): domain Eukaryota; kingdom Metazoa; phylum Arthropoda; class Insecta; order Lepidoptera; family Noctuidae; genus Orthosia; species Orthosia cruda. The sequence goes on along the minus strand of OZ059845.1, from coordinate 453,356 downwards.
TGTGCGGCGTACCCACGGGCCACAGGATACAGTTAGGTGGCCGTCTGGCAGGCTACAGGAGAGCGAGGGGCACGTCGGCGCTTTTTGCAGCAGAGCTCAGTACATGCGCCGCACAGAATATGCGCGCGCGCAGGGGGCCCATTCACCGCGCAATTGTCAATTGATGGGGAGAAACACGATTCACGAGCATCAGGGCTACCATCGACGACTGCTTTCACATTAATAACACGAGGAATCTTTAATATTTCGGATAATTTACCGTATAGTTGTCGATGGATGAGTAAAACAAGAACATTTGCGAAAAGCAGCTACAGTTGGCGTGTTAAAAGATTGAGGACTCTCGTACTGACTATATATTGCCCGAAAGACATTCAAAACAAGTGTGACCACCCTTCGTCGAAGTGGTAAACATTTTTGTATGTCAAGAAACACTTGAGACAAATCGCGAAATTAATATTAATCAGCACGATAAGTATTTGCCAAGAGCTAGTGCCAGCCCTGTTGGCATCGCATCCGGTAGCCATCTCCTCGTGAGCCAGGCTTCGGAGAAATGTCCATCAATTAATTTATCCACTTTTGGAGACATGTTTTATTCATAATATTAAAGAAGCACGCGGCGCGACGCACGGAGATTCAGTGCAATGAGATTTAGGATCGGATGAGTCCGAGTTGCGTTGGTTAAGAAAATATTATACTGTTCATCTTTTAAGCAAGCGGAGTGATCTTTCCAAAACAATTATTGATGGCGAAAATGTTTAAAAATTTGGAATTACACACAACAATATTATTTTCAAATATTACAGATATCAAAGCCGCAAATACAAATTCCTAAGACAATTCAAAAATCTGGAGATCTAGAGGGGAATCCGCAAAAAATAATTGTAATGGAAACCAGCAGCAAACATCTTCTGGATCTCATTAGAGCCTTATGATTAGAGCCTTATGAAAAGTCAGACAGAAGACAATGATGAGAGAAAGTGGGCAAACACGAACCTACATATAAATAAGAAGTTGAACAAAAAATTGACCATATTATTCCGCAAAATATGCCAAGCCAGCTAGATTGTATAGGCACTACTATGAGGTACGAGACAACCATCCAAATAAAAAAGAGGTACCTCGTCACAATGTAAGCTCCATGCACGTCTAATAATGAGGCTATTTACAAGCATGATGTCACATATTTTAAGACAACACGGAGGCTAGCCAACCGGCGCACGCGGGCTCGCCGCACGGCCGGCGACTCACTTCACCTGAGCACACACCGCACACCACACACCACACATCACACAGCACAGCACTCCCTGATAACTGTCAAGGACAACCTCAACATTATTACCAGTACTTGTGCTTTTTACACATTTTGCGTAGGTAAATATACGCTGATCAAATATGCGAGTGACACACGATCCTTTGGCAAACACGGTTTTAAAATGTGCTGTAGATAAAGATCGATATTATGTAACACCTTGCAAACTGAGTTCATGCAGAACTTAGCGAAGCAAATATTAAAATCTCTTATCTACTACGAAACTAAAATATATCTCATTGAAAACTGGAGAGAAATAGCGTCCTTGATTAGAAAAAGTGCCTTATTTTTAGTGGCGAAGTTTTAGGCCAACCTAATCTGAAATACTGTCGTACCATGGACACGAAGAGGTAGAAAGGCCATAAGCCAAGAGGGCGGAGGGACCATTACTAAAAAGGCAAGACCATCGTACTATCAATTCTCACAACAGAAAATGTCGCAAACAATACAAAATAAGTAAAATAATCAGATATTTCGCTGCTAGCATGACGCAGACGTAGTATTTATTTATTATTAGAAGTTGATACGAGTGTAAGTGCTAAGCGAGCATGATCCCACGATTGTTCAGCTACTGCGCTTTTTGCCACAATGATCGACGAGCATTTCGCCGAATGTGATTTGTAGATGGTAGTAAATCATACGTTTCTTATGTGGGACTGGTCTTACTTTGTTTCGTTGGATATGAGCCTGAACCGATGGATTATCTACGAGGTTAGTATGCAGTTATAGTATTATTGTTGAGAGATCTACAAATAAAGGCAAGCCTTGACCGGTTGTTAGCTGGTAGTTAGCTTAATACTGACTTGTAATAATTGTATTCAACTATGTAGTAGGATGAAGAAACATCAGAACTGTTCCGACACATCATCCATTCCAAATTACAATTATTCTCTCCTACACAAAGAAACCAACTATTCCCCGTATCTTGCCACCAACAAATTCGGAGCTCAACAGCAAAAATCCTAGAAAATAGTACGTTCAACTCTCACCCATATCCACCATCAGATCGTCAAGCAGTCAAGTCTAGCAGCACATATTACAGTACGGTACGTGTTCAGTACAGTCGGCTCCGCGACATGCCGGCTAGTCGGCTACTGCTACTGCTACTGCTCGCTCGCTCGATACACTCGAACGCGGGTTATCGCCGCTCGATAGCGAATCAATATCAAAACATAATACATTCACTCGATAACACTTGTTTACCATGCGTAACGATTTAGTTTTGACTACCTGAACTAAATATTATAAGGAGGAGAGCAAATAAATTATGATTGTGTGGATCTTATGGGTAGAAATAGAAAGGTGATAACTGGAAGACGAAAACATGCACGACAGTAGGATCAGGACTATAGAATGGTGATAATACCTGGACCAAGTACATATATGTCATTCTATATGTCAGTACTGATTAGCAATGATAGCCCTATTTAAATAATGATATAAAGATAAGTAAACAGATTTAATTAAACAATAATCCAACAGTGGACTACGATATTATACGATGTTGAATGATTGAATATATAATAACTTCGATAAACGAATACATAACATTTTGCTAGAAGCTTCTGACTATCACAACTTGTTATGTTTAGGACAGATTGTGTTCATAACTTTTACTTGATAACCTTGGAACTGAGGCTACAGAAAATAGCACTGTCTCTATACTATGGTTCAAATTATCTGCTTAACTGTACCATAACTGGATTTTGATACTTTGATAGCTCAAAATTTTAATGGTGGAGGCAAGCTAACATTGCAGGTGAAGTCATCTATCCACTTAGTAGCAAGTCTTAAGAGACATTAACACAACTTTGAAAGGCCGTATTGATCGTTTAGCCCGTGGTACCAGCATGTTCCCAGTCTCTATGTACTAGATTTAGGTGTAAAACAGCACAAACAACCGGTTTTTAAGAGCCGTAACTGGCTTTACCTAGACTGAACCGGTTGGAAAAAGTAAGACCTAGATCTAATCGCCTGAGACCTGTAACAGCTACGTGTAGAACTAGCTTATAGGATCATGTAGTTTTTGCAAACATTAATGGCTAAGCTTACAAAAAGGTTGGCTGTCGACTGACAGGCTGTATTTCTCGAAGACGAAGATAAATGTGCTAAATATATTGTTTATTGGAATTCCGAGGACATTATGAATCAATGCTCAAATGAGAGAACTGTACTTCCTAAGACCAAATCTTGTCACTGGCTCAAACTAAGGATTTTGTCCGACAGCAGTGCATCATATCCATATGGCCAGAATGGATTTGACTAACAAGGTAAGGTAAGGCTAAACCCTTCGGGGAACGCAGGGGTGATGTTATGTTGTCGGAAAAAAATATTCATATTTCTTTTTTAGTTCAAGCTTTTTTCGTATTCTTCTCAGCAAATCCTTTCATTTGATACTCATATCATGACTGCACAAATATAGCTAATCCACCATCTTGGGTCGTCCGCCATATTGGATTTAGAATTACGACACTTAGCTAACCATGCATTGTCATCCAAACTAAACGTGTATGCAAAATTTCATGTTAATCGGTGGAGTATAACTGCTTTAAAATTCAGTTGCAAGATTTAACCCGGACACGCTTACATAGAAACACATTACATAGAACATACATTGCAAGTTAATTAAAATCTTGTAAAAAAAAGGAATGCGTCAACCCAAATACAAATAGGTAACAAGAGGATAATAATGAAGAGCTGTGCCTCAAAAAAATGTCTGCAATTATAGAAATCTTATCGGATCGCAATCCAAATTACTCATAGAGCAGAAACTAGTCCAGGTCCAGTAAGCAAGAGCACACAAATCTTGGCCCACCTTTCGTTTTGTACCGCATGCCCTGTCATCTGTACATGAACTGTAGCTGAATACTGGGCCAAACATAATTTGAAAACTATATTTGCCAGCGACACGCTAAGAAGAAGCGCAAGAGCCATAACTCCATTTGGCGAGTGTTATAAAATGTGTCTGAAACATTTGACCTTCCAGCGTTCAAGATCAAGTGGCGATAAAAGTCAAAGGCAAGGCGTGTGTGATGATAACGGCTATCACAATGAAGATGTGGGGCTGATAACGAGCTATCACTATCAATCAGGTTCCGAACACGTTACGTTGCTTTATGACCTTATGGTTTGAGGTCAGTCAAGTTACATCATGGATTGTATTGAAATTCGGTAGAAAAAGTTAAATATGATAGGAAACGATGAGGATGGGCACAATACAACATGGCAAAACACCAAATGAAGAGAAGAAAAACATGTCAAATGGATGGTAGAACTCTATTCAGCCACTAAAATAAAAACCAATCAAGATATAAATCAGAAATGGTGATCGCAGTCAAAGTAAGAAAATCTAGGAATAACAATAAAAATGCTACTTGCGTTTAGCATTTTTATTTAAAATCCAATAAAATTCAAATGTATAAAGATGTACAAGCGTTCCAGTTCGCTATTAAACGTGAACAACGTAGACACAGTATTCTACCGGAGTGCAAGTAATTGTGTAGTTTTACGGCGCTAATCCTCCGACTCCGAGCCAACAACTTTATCTTGACCACTGTGTAAACAGCAGCTGGCTGTGCTCAGTTACACGTGCTCGAGGGATGGGCCAGCGTTCATAGTAGCTGTTGCTAATGTCCTTGGTGGATTTGGTAAGATACCTATTGAGTACCTATTGAGTACCTATTGAGGCCTTCAGTAGTCATAACTATGTAGAAAGATAAGTTTCAGTGTTCAGTAAAAATAATTCAACAATATTTTGTGGGTACTGGTTTCATACGCAAAATTTGTACATAGTGAACAAAGACCTAATTATTACAAAAATAAATACCTATTTACTTTTTAGGGACGAGTGGGCAAATAAATCATTTTCTTTTTCAATAAAGTTGGGTGAGACTTTTGAACTCATTGTGAAACCTGGAAGGGTCAAGTGGCCCAGGTTTTGACCCTCGAAAGAAGCAAGGTTGGGGAACAATGCCAGTTGTCCGTTTTGAAAGCCGGTCAACGTAATATTTGGTTAATACGAGCATTGTGTCCAGTCTCAGTTCACAAGTCAAGGACAAGAACTTGAGGATATAACACTGAGATTTTTGAAAAAAAAAATACTATTCTGCCTGGCTGTTAGGTAATGGCAGGTGGCAGGAGATTTACTGTTTAAAAAAACTGAACAATATTAACCTTCTTCATCAGTTTCCGTTAGAAAAGGGACACCATACAGAAATAAATAGAAAGAAACAAAAAAGGTCTATTCCATGCGGCTTTATGAAAAACTTAATGTTAGTATCGTCAATAGGCTGCCGAAATTAGTACAATTCAAATGCAAAACATAGTAATATGGAAATATCCAGGACGGTGATAGGCCCAATATTATTTAATCAACTTAAGATTCTCACTCATCGGCACATATATAAGGGCACTTGACCAGCACACAGTTGATATCAGCTTACACTGTTGACACAGCACTTTGGGCCGTTATCAGACCCGTGGAAAAATTTCATAACCCGAGCAGATACGGGCATCGCACGTGTGTGCTCCAATCTAATTATGTTATTAGTTGTGTGTTGCGTGCCTTCTCTTACTGTAGTATAGAAGGATAATAGCAGAATGTCTACTTTGTGCAAACCATACAAGGGCACAAAGGTAAAAAAAAGACCTAATGCACAGAAACCAATCGGTACACCACTGACGTAGCCCATCTATCAGGTCATTAGATAAGTGAAATAAAAATTCAGTCAACTGCCATAAACTGGATATGTAATTTAGAACCTGAGTCTACTGCAGTCCCGTATGTCCCATTTCAAATGCTGCCGATCACAATTACTATCAAAAACCAGCACAACTTCTATTAGGAAATATGGTAGTGTTTTTCAGAATTGAAAAAACAAACCGTAATAAGAAACTCATCTTGTCATATGAATTGTGTGGCCTCATGGATGGTTCACGGCGTATAAAGAATTCTTTCACGAGGTTCTTTTATCGCGTTCTGACACAAATAGTTTATGTAAGAATCTTAGCAGGTGGCGTTCTGTAGTTTCTGCCTACTTTACTATGTATGTGCCAGTAATGGAACTTCTGCTCCTGACTGGACTGTGTCGATGAAGAGTCGCAGACTGCGTGCCGGCCTCGCAGTAAATAAATATCGCCTTCAATGCTGACGAGGTAATTGGGGACACGTTGCGAAACTAGCTTCTGCTACTTCAGTACAACAACAAGCAATCCTGGCTACTTGGTACTTAGCAGCAATAGTAAGGGACAAGGAGGACGTAGGTGGATATGGACAACAGTGTCATTAAGATAGGTAGCAAACTGAGATAAGCATCCAAAGTCTAAAGGCTGATAGCACACCGTTAAAGAGAAGTTAAAAACACAGTTTAGTACTATGTTCTATGATTTTATCTTTAGGCCCATTTTTACAGTTGATGTGATGTGTACTTGCAGCCACATAATGCTGCACCAGCTGTGCCATGAGTGTAAATTGGCAGCGACAACTATTCTTCTACAGAGACATGTGAAACACTACCACTCACCATCACATTTTTTTTTAAATTGTTCCCAAAACCTATACTAGACCGCAACCTAACAACATTGATTAGCAGATTCTAAATTTAAATTCTTCATAGATATCTGTTAATCAAATTTAAAAGATATTTTTTTTAATACAAACATACATGCATGCTTTCAATAAAATGATTTTCTAAATAAAAGCGCACTGTTCAATGGTTAACTTACGGCACTGCATGCAGTGCAATAATATTCAGGTAGTCATCAGGTAGTCGTAAGTGCTTTTGCTGTTAGTGAAAACGGCAAATTTTCAAGGTAGGATCGGAAGTCTAGAGGCATCTAACCTCGTGCCTTTACACGAGCAGTAAATCGTCCGTGCACGAGCACCGAACATAGTCGACAGCCCGGTATCAAAGACGACGCCGGTACACCACCAGTGACCACTGATGTGATACACACGTCGCGCTATCTCACCAATGACATGGCCTATCTGCCAGATAAGATAGCCGATGGTTAATGGCTAGGTGGTCCGATGACGGTCGGTGGGGCTTCGAAGAGCATTTCGAGCGCCTGGTCCCCCGAGTCGAAAAGGCAGTGGGTGCTTTGCATAGACTGCTGCCCAACCTCGGGGGACCACGGGAAGAAGTTCGCCGCCTCTATGCGGGTGTCGTGCGATCGATGGTCCTTTACGGGGCGCCTGTTTGGTCAAGCAGACTAACAGGCGTCCGACGCTGCAGGACAAAAATTAATAGCCTGCAGAGGAGAATGGCCATTCGTATCGCACGAGGTTACCGGACGGTATCATTTGAGGCGGCAACACTCCTGGCACGCTTTCCTCCGCTGGACATTCTGGCGGACATGGACGCGAGGGTTTATAACCGAATCCGTGCCATCCGCCAGAGTGGTGATAGCGTGCCAGGAATTGCCTTAGTAAGACTGAGGCGGCAGGAGCGGCGACACGCGCTCGAGCGGTGGCGCGAGCGGCTACAGCAGCCGCAATTTTTGCGCAAGCGTGTTGTCGATTCCATCTTGCCGCACTTCGAAGCCTGGCTGAAGAGAGAGGAGCGCATCTCCTACAGGCTCACTCAGGTACTTACCGGGCACGGTTGCTTCGGTGAGTACCTGAATAGGATTGGGCGAGAGGCCACGGCTAATTGCCACCACTGCGGAGGCGACCTTGACTCTGCCCAGCACACGCTCGAGGAGTGCCCTGCGTGGGCCTCTGAGCGGCAGGTCTTGGTCGCTAGGATCGGGCGAGACCTGTCTTTGCGAGCAGTGGTGGGGGCCATGCTGGCAAAGACAGAAAACTGGAGGGAAATGGCTTCCTTCTGTGAGACTGTGATGGCCCAGAAGGAGGCCGCCGAGCGGGAGCGTGAGAGGGCCGATCCTGCTCGAAGAAGAAGGCGTCGGGGAGTCAACCGCCCCGATGCCTAAAACGGCGAAACCCCGCCTGCATTAAGCAAGTGGGACTCAAGGGTCACGGGCGCTCAGATTGGGGACTCTGTCCGTCCACCAAGTGACACCAGGCAAGACGGTGGCACAGTGATCACGTGCTGCCGTGCACAGCGAGGGTCAGGGGAGGCGCTCTCAGTCTCCCCAGGGATGTGCCCTAACAGGCGATGCACAGAGGGGGTCCCGGTGTGGTCTTTTAAGAGGTTACGGGGCCCCTTCTACGTGCTGATGGTGATCACCGGGGTGGTTTTAGTGAGGTAAAAATCCCACACTCCCTGGTCTTTTCCCCAAAAGTCCAGGCGCCTTTTTGAAGGTTTCCCCCCGAAAACAAAAAAAAAAAAAAAAAAAAAAGGTGGTCCGATGACAATCGTTACGTAACACAAAATTAATTTGGATCTTTTGTAGAAGCCGACTTTTGGTTTATAATAATTGTAAAATATTAAAAACTTTTAATGCGGGTGCCATGTTATGTTTAGAGACGAGAAGACTTGAGAATTCATTCTATCCTACCATAACATATTCTTGAATGAAACCTAAGCTAGAACAGATAAACACAAGTGATGAAAGTAAATAATACGAATGCTTACAATAACACATAACAGCTAAGATATCATAGATGTAATTAAATGTAATCATGTGTCAGCTCAGCCTGCATGTTTACACTGAACGTGGAAACGGATGTAGCCATAAAGATAGCTTGTAAACTAAACTCATTAGCTGAACACTAACAATAATAAGAGCCAGCGACAGATATTAATTTTATTTCATACATTCAGCGTATAATTGCCGAGTTGCATGACCGTGGAGACCATTAAGGGATTGCATTTAAAGTAAAACAAACATAAAACCTTAATATAGGACATGAAAGAATACAATTGTAGGTAGTAAGACTTCACGAAATGATGACAAATAATCTGTAAATGGAACAACAAGAACTAGACGTAATGACGTTAGATATTAACGGCTGGGTAAAGGTCTAAAACAATAGTCACTTTACAGCGATCTACGGACCCATAAAAACTTGCAGATAAGACCTGGATCAAATAGCACTGACGAGGCTATTTCAAAATGTAGTGAGCTAGCTAGGCGACACTATAAGCGATGATGAACCATCAAAAGAAGGTGACTGGCAAAATACAATATTTATTGACAATACAATTTATCGAACACGCCCTAAATTATCAATTCTTGTTTGTATTCCAACTGAAACGTCACAGAGCACACGTTATCAACGATCCTGTGTCCAGCTCGCTAACAGAGTGATAATCACTCGTGTATTTAATAGCGTTAGACTTTGGCACACTCAATTATGATGAGCTTCCTAACATCTGCACATACAGTACAGCCAGACAACACACATGTTATATAACGTGTCAATAAAATTCATCAATCACAAGTTTGACAAGTATGTGTAATACCTGTCAGTTGAACGTGGGCGATTCCAATTATCTGAAGATCCTTTTACTATTGATTATGTACTGCAGAAGAACTTACAATAGGACCAGCGTTTATTGTTTTGTTTTTAACATAACCAATGGTAGTTGGCACCTGCTACCCAAGGCTGGATGGTATTCATCAGACCCAGGCAATACAGAGGTAGCTAAGGTCTACTGGGTGCGGCAATACCGAAAACTATCACATAACCCTAGAGGCTTGTCCAGTAATTGAGTATCATCGTCTGTCGATTGATCAACGTTTTGTCATCCAATTGTCTGCACCATATATTCACCAAAAGGAAGCACATATAGGCCTACATTCCGTACTCTCTGGATCGGAAGAGATATTCCTTCAACCTAAGACACACCACAAAGGATGATTACTCAGAATTGACAACCAAATTGAGGGAATCTTCTGCACGGATAAATTATTAGACGCAATCAGTGGTGTCTCATCCCATACAAAGAAACCGTGCCGACGTTCTATACTGATTATTCTGATTATTTTTTTTACATCGCTCGCGTTCGGTTCCGTTCCGTTCTGTTCCACCGATATAGATGGTGATGTATCTATCACCGTGGAACGGAATCGAAGGCCGTCGATTTACAAAAAAAAAATCGGTATAATCAGATGAAAAACGCTAGTTATGTCGGCACGGTTTCTTTGTATAGGATGAGGCATCTGTATGCTAGTATTATATTATCTGTGGACGCAATATACAAAACTACAGGATGTCGGTAGAATCTGAGCAATGTTCTCTCGGGCCACTCCCTATGAAAGAAGCCTTTGTCTACTTCCTACAAAATAATATAAGTCGTAAACGGATAAAATATTGCAGCCAATGAAAACCGCCCTGCTTTCCAATGTACCGGGAGTTAAATATCCAGAGCAGTAACGCAATTCACCTAATCAAGTGCAGTTAAATAATTATGCCATGCTGCCAATCAAACCTTAAGTTTCTCGCTGAAATTGATTGCTTTATTATTAATAATTATAGTTTATTAAATTATACAGCAATCGGTTATTACATTGCGCTCAGATTTTATAATTTCTCAGCTTTCGAAATCAACAGACTTGCAAGAAAACCAATAGCGCGATGTGTGTTTAATATGAAAACGTGATGAAAACATACAAAGATCCTGAAATATTTCTAAATGATTCCTAATATTTCTACAACAATCCTTGCATGTAGGAAAACGCGTAAACTGTGATCAATAGTGAACGAAATGTTGATAGTACGTCAAATCGTCAAAAGTGGCAGAATGCAAGGAAATGAGACACTTTTATTGCTTAGGCTCTAATCATTTGCTATTAAACCAGCCTCATAGCTTGTTTTATGGGAGCGATCAAGACAAAGAGTTTCTGGGCGGTAGGCCTAATATTCAAGAGAAAATATTAGGAGGGCCCACTATTGGAAGTAGTAGAAATAAAATACGAGTATAACACCCCATAGTATATCATTCAACTTAATGCAGGTCCACTTATTGCCAAAGTCTTTAGAAATCTGGATAACCAATCCTAAGTACACTTCCGGGTGTGGAGACACTGAGGAATACTAGGTGACTTCCTCTATAAGTCTTTTGGTTTCCAGTTTAACTCATATTTGTCAGAAACCACACCTTTTAAAGCTACAATGTTCCAAGTAAGTACAGCACTAAGTTTAAATAATTTAGTTCTAATTAAGAGTAGTAAGTCAAAGACCTATCCAGGTAATTTGTGCGTCCGGGAGCTTCATTTATCTTTAAATTGATTACAACTCATCAATCTGGCTTATACTATGGTATAAGCGAATGGCATGACAGGGCATGCCGACAAAAAACTACAAGCCATGTACTCTTTGAACTAATGTAACGAACCATGATGTCATTAGAAAAAAGTCTAGTAGGTCTATCTATCATTTCTTTGTGCCGGTTATTGCTCAGCGCCTACTGTTAAATATATATGGCTACGTGAAACTATACGCTCAAATTACAGAGGTTCTCCGGCTCTTTGTGGTTCGAAAAGCGGGTTCAATATAAGCGATAGAAACCTCTAAATAGATATCATCGTAATATTTCAATTTAACTCTGATATCGTCGATAAAAGTTCAAGGTCACCCGTCAAGGTCATCCCAGACATTAACAAAGAAATGGGCCTTATCACACTGAGCAGCCGGTCATACTACAGACTGTTCTTGCACAGCGGAAATGTACATAGGCGAAATGATAACTGATGGTTGTCAATCATCGTATGATCCAGGCGGTTCTGGTAGGTTCAATGGAAAATAAACAATACGAGCCGCACCTGGGTGGGTCAGTATGCTAATAAGATTCTAATAATACTAGCGATTAACATACACACAAGGAAACTATCCACCTACATTGTATATTGTTTTTATTCCATTATTTTATCACCTGAGCGTTATCAAATACGGAATCCTGTTCGTGTGACGGATTGCAAAATCGATTTTCAATTATTCTGGAGTAACGTGTCAGCCGGCAGTTTCTCGCCTATAAACTGGGTGTCGGTGTGGTGAAAATGTGAGAGCTGCGCCGGCCGGCGAGTGGCGGCATTAGTGTCAGTGTCAGGTGTGTGGTGTGCAGAGTGTGCAGTGTGCAGTGTGCAGAGTGCAGTGTGCAGTGTGCACCGTCAGTACTCAGTACTCACCGGGCTCGGCGCGCTCCGCCTCGTCGTCCGACTCGGTGCCGGAGTCGCGCTCCTCCACCTGCAACAACAACACGGTCAGTGCGGCCTGGGGGGCCCGCGCCGGGGCCGCACGCAGGGGCCCACAGCCGGGCGGGCCCCGGCCGCGCGGCTCCTTTGTTCTCGGCGGCCATTTTCTGGTGTCGGAGTGACCTTCGCAGCTCGAGCGGCCGCTCGCGCCGCCACCCACCTTCTCGGAAACGCTCTCCTCATTCAACGAATGCGTTCGCAGCTTGTGCGTCAGGAACTTGAGCATTATTGAGCGTCGCCCACCGTCCGAGCTCCGAGCTGTCCGCGCACTGTGTCCGACTTTCCGTTTACTAAGTACAACTACGACCCGCACCGCACCAGATCCTACAGCCTCACGCCTATGGGAAACGTTCCAAAAACATTTTAAACCTCAATAACATATCCGCATATCGCTCGCACGCGATCGTACCCGACCGTCTCCCTCGAACGCCGGACTACTACTAGTTTAGTTAGAGTAGCCTTGCGTACGACGCAGTCAGCTGAAGTGGGCACGACTCATTAATACCGAAAGGGCCTAAGAGCGATCGCGCTAAATACTGCGGCCCGGAACGAAAACCACGATCGGCACGATAGATAGAACCATCGGACGGATTACTAATCGTCTCATAGCTGAAAATCTCGTTTAAATATAGCGTAAAACATTTTCGAGTGGCACTCCAAATGGACTCGCCCGGCAACCCATTGATGACAAAGAACCGGAACACGCAGAGATCGGACGCGATTGGACAAAACATTACAGAATAGGATCGAAATTTAATGCAACATGCTGCGTCCCGCTCGCACACTCGCCGGGCGGCGCTGCGGCCGCGTGCGAGCGAGACGGAGACATACACACCGACAGTTATATAATACTGGCCTGATAATAAATCGCTGATAAAAAAGTTGCGCATGTTAGCACACTATGGACATTCCGGTCACATACAGCCACCGGCAAAATATTGACTCCGTGCAAATATTTATAATTCAACAACGGGTTTGATCCATACATATTCCGGAATCATAACTTATTCGGCTCCTACTTGTGTAAACACTGCTCAGTGCTCAACGTCTTTACATAAATTCCTTTAATTTAGTAGCAATTTATGTTCCGTACAATATTTGTAATTCTCCTTTTAAAAGACTGAGTGATTTTACCATAAAGTAATTATGCAAGTTCTTCATCATCTACATGTTTTCTGCTTGTTTTATAAGAAGAATACATAATATTGATTTCTCTGCCCCACTAGATCGCTAATTCTTCCGTAGCCACCGTACCTACTGTCGTCAATACTTACTACAGCGCATGGTGTCTCATCCCCGCTAGTCTGTCGGCTGGCGGCTGCCACTGCCCTCCCGGCGTAATGAATAGCGACGCCATGTCTGTTACCTGCTACTCGTGCTGTCTCACTCACACAGACCTTCTCCCTCACACGCCGGTTCCGCGCGCTATTTTCAAATTGCGAACCTTTGTACTTGGTACGGGATTTCTTGTTTTGGATTTCAGTGTATTTTAGGCAAGCTTTTTATCAGAATAAGAATCTGGATTCAATTTAAACGCTTACCATTTTGTAGGCAGATTTTATACATGTTTTAAGAAAATTTGAAACTCAGGAACTGTCAGTAAGAGTTCTTGAATAAACGATTTCTTTATTTTTATTGCAGCGAATTTAAATCAAAACCTAAGATGTGATTAATGTATTGGCATGATACTTATGGTACGGTACCGTTTTAAACTAATTCGGTATCCGCTGACCTTCGCAGTGATTCAGATAGAATTTGATTTGTCTCTAACAATTTTATTTTGGTCGGATGATTTCTCAGTATTATGTCGATGCCCTGCCAAACTATGTAAATGTATTGATGTAATATCATAATATACATATAATTTTTAATTAATATTTTTTTCAATGCATCCTATAACTTTGGTAATAAAAAAAAAATTAGTTAAAGTTGCTGTAGCTTATTCTTATTAAATAATGTTCTAAGACATCAATACTTACTTTTGTCCAACATGCTTGGAAATTTTAGAATTATTTTGACAACCTTCTTCGAGATAAATCGAAATTGCTGTACTTACCCGGCTGTAAAAGGTGCATGCCGATTAAACGAAATTACAAATATTACTATAAAAGACGTAGAAAAGCACGACGGTGTGATAATTGTAACTCTACGTGATACTAAAACCAAGATCGATCGCACATTTGTTATCAGAGATGAATCATCTGAAATCGTACAAAAGTACATAGCGCTAATAGTCCCACAGATGTAGAATCAGACCGATTTTTTTCTAAATTACATAAATAACAAATGCACAAAGCAAGTAATTGGAAGACACGAAATTGCTGCAATGCCAAAGGCAATTGCTATCTATTTAAACTTGCCAAATCCGGAATACTATACTGGGCATTGCTTTCGTCGGTCTGCAGCGACTCTCCTTGCTGACACAGATGCGAATTGAATTACACTTAAAAGACATGGCGTATGGCAGTCTAACCGGGTAGCTGAAAGCTATATGTATAGAAGAATCGACTGAAAATAAAAGTAGCATTATACGTAAAATCAACGAAAGTATCCAATTTCGACCATCAACCTCCCACCAAAGCTTTGAAATACAGAGTCACATTGAAGAGACTACTATACAACCAACTTCGACCCCGTTAGAATTATCCCAAAGCAACATAATCCCCGACAAGTCCACCTTAAATTGTACATTCAACAAATGTATTTTCAAATAAAAAAATCTGCCTAGGTACTACTTCCGTGCATTATTTGACAAAAGTACTATACAAGTCTTGGCCATAACTAGGCATTGATGGACTTACGTATGTGCGCCCACATTTACACGATCGTCCACCAATGCCTCTTTTGCTGGCCGCTGCAATAATGTACTATAACTATATTATATAACTTCTAATATAATTATTCGAATATAAATAAAACGCAGAATAAGGCGTGGAAATAAGAAAATGATCAAAAAAGACAACATATTTATTGTATATCAAAGTTACGATAAAATTGACAATATCATTTGATTCGCTGGTTTACACAACACGGCCTAACTCGATACACTTAGGCAGCCCCTATACAACTTAGACATTCAATCTGCCTAGCATTTTTCCTAACATGTTGGGGTGGGCATCTAGTCTAGCCGGATGCAGCTTACTACCAGTATACACAACTTAGCACATAATGTACAAAATATTTATTTAAGGGCGTTGTGATGCTTTAAAATTAGCACTAGACAGCCACAGAAATGTATTGTTTAACAAACTGACACACTACTTGTTTTCATGTCAAACAACTAATAAATTATGACAGTAATTTTGGTTTGAAAATAATTGTAGTATAGTTTGCTAAACAATCAGTTTCCCTAGTCGTACATTACATTAACGTATACTTGGCTGCGTGGCCCAAACTGTTAGTACATGTAAATAATCTCACTTATGTAAAAAGGAGATAGTCTCAACGAATTACAACCACAACGAGATAATCTATGAACACTACATTATATTCTAACAACAGCTAGCAGTATTACATATACATAAGAACTTACTTTAAAACTACATCTAAGTAAAATATATAATTCTGTTACGTATATTATGTACAAATTACAACTAATATAACAATCATTTATTATGCGGGTTTTTGAACACTGGGTTTACATACTTTTTTTATTAGAGAAAAATGCAATCGTAACAAAACGATATGTCTCTAACGAAAATATATCTTAATATAATAAATGTTAGTGAACACTAGATAGGTACGCGAATATATAACAACATAACGACACAGACAACAAGGGATCAACAACATCTATACTACATATATACAGGGCGACTTTTAATTCATTCACAATCTTTTAGGGGGCGAAAGAACTTGAATAATTATTATGACCAATTTCTCCAAGACCATAATTCTGAAAAACACTACAATTTTGAGAGGACCTAATGAAAGCCACCCTGCTATTGAAGTGTTCTACTACTAGGCCCAAATTATCTGGAAAGTTAACCCTCTACTCGAAAAGAACTGAACAAAACAATACGTTCACCCTTTGAAAGCTTGTCAAACAATTACGAGTACAGTCATCCTGTACAATATATTACATAAACATACATAAACTAACAACTACAAATTTTCAAAAGTAAGCAGACTTCTGGCGTACATTCATGTAATTTCTTACTCTTTATTTGAACAGGCAAGATCTGTATTAATATAAAACAACCACTATTATCTAGGACTTATGAATGTAACTCAGATTGTTCTGAAGGACGCAATATCATAAGAAATATGTTATCAATGCAGTAATAAATGCTGATAAAGGTACACGCTTGTCGTTTATCGAAGTTTAACAAGTACTTGGGAGTCTTACAGGAGTGAACTACCGCGTAACGACCTAAGATAAAGTTCTTGGTAAATTATGCAATTTACTTGAAGAGAAACTTGTAAATTTATCACTAACACTTCTACCTATGTCGAACGATATAATATAAAACATTACAGCTGTAATTATTATTATATTATTTTCAATTAACATTTTTACTGTCTCAATTGTGCCGGTGTCTGTTAACAGACGTCGTCTATTACTCTAAACTTTAAAAAATCCACATTACTTTGTATAATAGTGTTTTGATTAAGATAATTGAGTTGTGCCCATTTTATACTATTTTGATATTGACTTTTATTTGATGATTAACTCTGCAAACACTCTTATTTTTACAAGCTATTGCTGCTAATTTATTATCATGAGACTGTATTTAACGACAAAATAACCACTGTTTACCATTTCTGAATCATAATATCATATCAGGCCGTACATAAGCCGAGTCACGTGTTCCATTACCATAGCATTTTACTTCAAAACCAGTTTTATATAAAAAGAACTAACTTAGTAGCCGCCAAGTTGTTGTACCGTGTACTATACAAGTAGGTCCTAACTGTATGTATTTACATATTTATATAATAACTGTGTGTATTATGCACTCTATTACAACCTTACATAAAACGGTATAATTTTTAGGACACGTAAAATTAAATTACAATGCAACATTATTCTTTTTTTTTTTTTGAGATGTCATGTAAGATGAGGTTAGATGTTTTTACATGTATTTCTATTATACACTTCTCAACGGTAAATACATATGTATATCCAAACCTACATAAGTTATTGTAGAAAATGCTTATGATAGTAAGATTGTGTATGGTAAGTAAAACTATTATATATTCCACAAATATACATAATTATGAACATAGTGTCGGTGTAACATGTAGTTTATTATGTTTATGTGTACTTATAAACCGGATCGACAGGATTAGAGTCACGACTGAGACAACTCATTAGTCACAACCAACAGAATCGTCCTTGGACACAAGTAATATGTATGTACTTATGTTTAGCATAATTATAACGTATTGTTTGCTAGTCATAAAATATCTAAAGAACGTAAGTTTTTGTACGGATTGGACGAAAAGACAGCGAAGTTTAGTGCTGTATATATTTACGACTTACATTGTTGCACGAGGCCATCCTCCACAGCCTGAACACACCTGACACTAACTGAGCTAGTCGAGGATACAGCGCTCACTAAATGCTCAAACCCATTCCTTCTCCCTTCAGCGCTAAATATAATCGAGAAAATTAGGTTTGTGCTGCCCAGCATAGCGTCAACCACTTGGCTAGGTGAACTGATACACCGGTTAATGCTTTAGCTAGCCAGAAAATAATAGGGATAATGCCTGGGTAAAAGAAATAAAAATCATCTAAATTGAAAAAAAATAACGAAAAATATTGGCTTTATAAATCAATAAAAAAATACAAAGACAAAGCGCAACAAAGTTCAGAAGTGGGAGCTTGTGATGTCCTCCTAAGTAGTAAAAAGTGTTTTAAGGCGTGAATTTTTTTTGGTAATTTAACTGACGGACTAAACGGTATTTATTAGTTATGCATGAACATTTGTTTAATTCAAGAAGCTCCCAAATCCGAAAAGAAAGTGGCTTAAATTTTACGACAGTCGTAATCGTAAGAATGCCAGTTCCGACCGTTCCGTACAATTGTTCCAACGTTCAAGTAGACGCTTTTACTTAAAATATAAGAACTTATTACTAAGGAGATTCGACGCACAGCGTCTAAAATTTCGACCTCAAGTGTCATGGATGCACTAACAAACCGACTAAAACATTTATAGACCGACTAAATCACATTATACAGATGAATTTCTAACTTAATTACCGCTACATAGAATCTCCTACCTCTTATAGTAAAACGACTAGAACTAAATGTTCTACAAACGCCATAATATTAAGTGGTCTGAAACCTTGAAATATCATCAACTTTTATTTGGTGTTTGTCCTAGCTGAATCAATATGTTAATGCCGTGTAAATGCCATGAATTGCAGTGGCCTATATGGAAGACATTGAATCGGTTGCGTAACCAAGTAGACCACTGCAAATCATAATTATTATTTTGTTAAAATGGGAGATTATTAATCTATAGAACATCCGGTGCGAGTATGGTGTCTCTGTACAGGCTATGTCCCACTTGCTGGAGTGTCCCAACTTGCACCCTAGATGAGCTGTACTGCCCTTCTGACGCTACAATAAACGTGACCATCTACTACATTTGTACCGTCGAAACGAAATGAATGTTGTGTAAAGACTATCGCATATTATAGCATCGTAGAGTGCGCCGGCTCATACAGAAGGTACGTATCTGATGACAATCATCGAAACGGTTTTACAGACACAAGTTCAAGGTCAACTTGATCATTACAATGGTAATTCGTCACATCGTTCAGCTAGGACTCAGCATTCCAATCAACCTTCGTCAAGTATTAGTAAGAAGTACCAGGAGAATAGCATCACCTCGGAGGTGTTCCATCTGTGTTGGACTCGGCTTCTCGTCCTACCAGATGCAGTTAGCTGAATACCAGTATTTTACATGGAGAGTTCCTCCATCTGACCTTCACAATCCAGTACGTCAAATCAACGGTCGTCAAATATTAGTAAGGGGTACCAGGAGAGAAGTATCACCTCGGAGGTGGTGGAAGCGTGGCGGGCTGGCGGCTCAGTTGATGAAGATCTCGTCCATGAGGTAGTTGGGGTTGTGCTGCACGTGCGCCAGCAGTGCGTGCGCGGCACGCGACAGCGCCGCCAGCTTGCCGGCGTCGGGCTCCCCGGCGGCCAGGTCGGCGCCCAGCACGCGCGCGGCGTCGGGCAGCACGTAGCGCCGGTACGACACCACCTGCGGCAGGATGTCCGTCTCCAGCCCGACGTATCTGGAACATGGTTGTACGGTCAAGTTACTTATTGTGCAGGTGTTTATGTTGCTTTGTATAAGCTTCTCCTCACGCTTGGGAATAACTCATTTAAAGTTCCATCATTCATAAAAACGACTGAATACGAAAGCCAAAGGTAATAAAGGTTGAGACTTTATGTGCATGTCCAGATAAGACGTTTTACTTGCATGCAAAATTTAGTGCTGTGTTTAATGGCTTATCTGACCATATCCCTTAAATAAAATGGACCAAGTTAGTTGTATTTTTTATTATTATTAAAAAGCATTAGTAAGTGGTACATACCAGTAGAGCTGGATGATGCGGTGTTAAAGCATAGCAGGCAAGTTGTCAAGACTTTTACTAAAAATACTTTATTGTACACAAAACAGACAAAAACAAAGTCAATATGATTAATGTTATAACTGTAATAAGGCACAAACCAAAATGTATGATTTTTAAGCATAGCGTACATTCCAAAGCGTAGTCAGTTTAAATGAAAAAGAACAGGTAAGATTTATTAATTGTATACTAATTTGTCATTGCGACATAACATAAAATCAATAATTGTATTCTTAATTTGTGCATAGTACGAATAACCGGCGTGCATGGATGAACATAAACAAAGTAGTTTAGTAACGAAGTTTTAGTTGACATAGCCCTACATTCTCTTCACAGACAAGATTTCCTCAGACCCACTCAAAAAAATAAATAAAAAAGGAATAAATTGTATATTTCGTGTCGAGAATAAAAAGTCGAGATTTTAACACAAACGATGTAGCCAATTTCGAACGTCGTAAAGCTATATGCGATTGTTAAAATAAAACCTTTTTATACCATTCCCCCTCTAAAAAGCTTATTTTATTCACTGAAAACAGTGAATAAAAAGCACTTTTAATCACTGTTTTGGTGTTTGAATTTAGAACACACCAATAGAATATTCAAACTCACATCTCAATGCTATACAACTTCCTTGCGCATAAAATATTCGATACAAACTTAGATAGAGATAGAGTTAGATAGTTAGAGATAGAGTTAGAGAAAGAGTTAGAGATAGAATTAGAGATAGAGTCAGAGATAGAGTTAGAGATAGAGTTAGAGTTAGAGATAGAGTTAGAGGTAGAGTTAGAGATAGAGATAGAGATTGAAACACAAGTGCTGTTACCTAGCTCAGGGGTCAGGGTTTCACATTTTTTTGTAAATTTTGAAGGTAATAAACCCATTTATTTATTATTATTCCTTGTGCCGCTTCAATCTTTCTTTTTCTCGTAGTCATGGTATAAAATATAGTATGCAACTCTTGAATAAAACGGATTTATATCGAGGGCCATGAATCACTCGCGTCGTTCATGATTCTAACACTTGAATCACTCGCTGTGCTCGTGATTCAATCAACATGAATCACTCCCTACGGTCGTGATTCAGTCGTTAGAATCCTTCACTTACTTGTGATTCATCTACGGCCCTCGCATTAAATCCGTCTTTTATTCACTAGTTGACACGACCGATTCTTTTTCCACTACCTGATGAGCT
The DNA here is from genome assembly GCA_964057195.1 of Orthosia cruda. Lineage (NCBI taxonomy): Eukaryota > Metazoa > Arthropoda > Insecta > Lepidoptera > Noctuidae > Orthosia > Orthosia cruda. Next base: position 432,169 of record OZ059845.1, on the reverse strand, counting down.
AACTTAATTAAATGCAAATAAGTTCCAACAACAATTTAGAATAGAATAGAATAAAATTTATTTGCATAAAAACATGGTATAGTAGATGGTACAAAATTAAATACAGAGCATACATGTTTTTGCTTAACATTATAAGCGTGCAAATTTTTCGTGCATACAATATAGTCATTTATTTATTTTTCTCAAAAAACTCTTTTACACTATAAAAACTATTAGTGGACAGCCAGTTATACAATTTACTTTTAAATAATCTGGTATTTAGAATTTTTAGGTCGCTTGGTATCTTATTAAATATTTCTACACACATATACAAACAGCTTTTATTATATTTAGTAAGCCTTGGCATGACATCCAGTACGAGCCTTTGAGGATCGCGCCGGTTTCGAGGATGTAAATCGTCTGCTTTTGTAAATAATGCCTTATGCTTCCACACAAACATACATATCTCATATATATAAAGAGACGGTAGCGGTAACAAACCAAGTTTCTGAAATACCGGCCGACAAGAATCGTCGGATTGAAGCCCATATATTGCTCGAATGCATTTTTTTTGTGCAACAAATGCTCTATTTTGATCGGTGCTATTGCCCCACATAATCAATCCATAGCGTAACACCGATTCAACATATGCATGATATGATGTTATTGCCGTTTGGAATTTATTAAAATCGTACAGACTGAAAACCATATACTATATTACACACAATCAACGCACGCTTTTTCGAGAGGTAACTGGTTCAGTATCATTCTGCCAGTTACATAATGATATCAAAACTCCATAAAAAAGTCATTTCGTAACTGTCATGATGTAATATTTTAATTTTTTATCTTGTGTCTAAATGTTCATATTTCGAAACGAATGGCTTCGGCAATGTGTTACATAATAGACAAAGTAGTGGAAAAAGAGTGTTTTTTTTTTTATCCAAGCAGTAAATATTTATTTCTCAAACATGCTTGGAAATTTGAGCATTATTTTGACTACCTTCTTCGAGATAAATCGAAATTGCAATACAGGCCAAATACATGCGAGCAGCGGCCGGCAAAAGTTGTATGAAAATCCATATAGATCTGTCGTTTGCAGCGGCCAAATAAATTACATAGTAAACTCATATCTGTCGTGTAATTTAAAAATGGAACGATCTTTTACTCCGAATCATGGCCACCAAGGAGGTAACTTATCAAAGGTTTTATTTAAATTTCGAACTGGCTTGCAAATAGAAAGCTGTGTATTGAAAAAAAAAAAAACAAATGAACACTTTAAGGCTTAGCACGCACTGCGATTTTTATTTGCGCGGATTTTTGTAGTATTATTACCGCGTGATTTTTTTACCGCAACGCGTGCGGCTTCATACAATTCCATAGGTCACAGAATGGGCGGAAAACGCGCGAATGCAAATCGCAGTGCGTGCTAAGCCTAACGCGGGAATAGGTAATTATTGTTGTTCGTTATTGATTTTGAAAAGTAATTGTATTTGACAAAATGAGTTCTAGGTACTACTTAGTTTTAATTGCCGCGCATTATTTGAGAAAAGCACTATACAAGCCTTGGCCACAACTAGGCATTGATGGACTTACGTATGTGTGCCTCGGCTTCGCCTCGGCCCACATTTACACGTTCGTCCATCAATGCCTCTTTTGCTGGCCGCTGCAGTAATGTACTATAGTAATGCGTATACTCACGTGGCGAGGTAGTACTTCTTGTACTCCTGGTGCTTGTCGGCGGTCTCCGCGATCTGGCGCAGCGCCATCTTCAGCAGCTGGTCGCCGTAGTGCGGCGCGCGGTACATGGCGCGCCGGCCCAGCAGCGGCTCGCGCACTGCGGGGGAACACCATGTTATTGTCGTACAATGCTCGCCTAATGCGGCCACCTCGTCGGAATAGAAGCAAGACTGACTTGTGGAGCTAAGTCGCTCACTATGCTCCACTTTCTGTCGTCTGAATGTGTCTCAAAACATGCAGTTAGGGTGATAAATAGGCGCTCCCCCCGGTGTGTTCCCGCATTGTCGAGGCAGGGGGCTCAGGTGTGCTATTCAGTAGACATTTTCTAATAGATTACTAAAACAATTCAAAGAATTTCTAGTCCCTCCATTGAAAGTAATTATCAATCGGTGTCTCGAAACTGGCACCTTCCCTATGGCATTAAAAAAGTCCGAAGTATGTCCAATAGATAAGGGAGGTGATGGAGATCGTTTTGGTAATTATGGGCCAATCTCAATCTTACCCTCTTTGTAAAAGATTATTGAAAGAATTATTAATACCAGATTAGTCAGTTATACTGGCTATAAGAATGAAGACTGTATGAATATATTTGTATTATATAAACTAAATATCTTTTAGTATTGTATAACTGCGCAGCACGTGTGTAAGTACTATGTACCCAACTGTAAATCTACCATTTGCTGTACCTTCGTGTCGTTCGTTGACTTGTGTTTGACCTGGCAGTTGAGTGTGTCATGCTCTCTCAAATGTCTCTCTGATAGTGGCGCGTGTGTTGGATCATTCGGTTCCCTTCATGATGATTGAGCTGGGTGGTGCCAATTCATGCGTCATGTTCGTGAACGGGCGCCGTCAGTTGGAATTGGTCTTAACTTAACTGCTTCGGATGCTAATGTTTTTCTAGTACCTATTATGTAACTGCACAGTACATGTGTGAGTACTTTTAATACTTTGTACCTGTACGTAGTATAGTGTGTAGTGATTCTGGGTGCATTGTCCTCACACATATGAATTTATTAATGTATGTACTTATGTACCTAAATATTGTAAAAACACATTTTTTTTTTTTAAAGAGTAAGTATGGAGTAAGTATGGAGTTCTTCTCCATAACAAGCTACTTGCCGAATGCACGGTAGAATCAATTTGTATTCCTTGTAAATTTTAATGTATCTAACGTTCAAAAGTGCCGCTTGGTGGCCTAGTTGAAATAAAATATCTTTGTCTTGTCTATATCGCAACTAAATTAGATAAAGGTGGAAGGTGTCTTTCGATCTTTCTCGATCTCGCGAAGGCCTTTGACACTATTTCTGTCCCTATTTTAATACACAAATTAGGAAAACTTGGCATAAGAGGGAGGCAGCTCCAGCATTGATATCGTCCAGTAAGGTAGCTCTCAAAGAGCTACCTTACTGGACGATATCAATGTGTGAGGGTGAGCGGCTACTGCAGAGGAGAGCTTCCCGTATCGTACGGAATCCCGCAGGGCAGCATCCTGGGGCCCACCTTATTTCTTGTTTATATCAATGACCTTACTAACCTATGTATACCAAAAGACGAAATAATCTCTTATGTGGATGATAGTGCTCTCCTCTTCTCCGCCGATACGACGACGATTTCGATATGGTTCAGGAGTGGTTGCAAAACAATATTCTAACCCTTAACCTTGACAAAACCAAATGCATAGCGTTCTCTGTCCGCCGAAATACTGGAGTTCTCAGCGAGTATTGCATTATCCCACTCAAATGTATCCTCAGAACAAACTGTAGTTGTAAACCATTGGAATGTGTTGATAATATAAAATACTTGGGCATTGTGTTGGATAGTAGTTTCGGCTTTAAGGAACACATTAAGTTAATGTCTGCCAGGGTGCGTAAGCTTATATATGTTTTTTTTTAAATCTAAGGCTTTTTATAGAAGCTTCGCTACTAAAAAGGCTTTATCTTGCTCTATGTCAGTCTGTAATTGGATACTGCATATTGTCTTGGGGTGGTGCTGCTAAGACCACCATCAAGGGTTTGGAGGTTGCCCAGCCTGCGATATTAAAAGTAGGTAAGCAATTTCAAGCCAATTTTGTTCGCAACAAGAACGTTATATCAGCTTTGCCAGGTTTCTACTGTAAGGCCACTGTTCACAGAAAGAGTTGTCTTAAGGAAGCACAGTGAACTCATTTATGACCCGTCCATGGCCAGTAAACGTCGAAAGCATAATGTATGTACACGATCATTTGAGCCTAAAACGTCTTTTGTGCAGGCCCCTTTTCTTTACAACAAAATCAACAAAGAAGTGAGTATATATCCGCTAAACAAATCTTGAAATCTAAAAAAAAAAGGGTTCATAATTACCTGCTTGCACTTTCTTACGAAGAAACAGAGAACCTGTTTCTCGTTCAGAAATGAAAATAAAAATAAGATTGTTTAACTGGCTACAGGAATGGGACATGGTTTATATTTTATTATATTGTATACATTTTTTGTTTTTGGTACTACGTATCCACACTACCCAACACCCCCACACTTTCACTACTCTACATGTATATATGTATAAATACACACGCAGGCACACACACATTTATTATAATTTTAGTAATTAATGAATATGGAATTTTTATTATTGAATTTTTTAGATTTTGGATTGGCAATTAATTTATAATTTTCAATGGTTATTAAACTTTTTTATTTTATTTTAATTTTTGACATACATAATTAGGTATTAAAATGATTTATTTGTATAATTATCTTACTTTCAGTTTTCAATTTTATGATCTATATATATAAAAATGAATCCCTATTTCCCTTGGTCACGGCATCACGCGTGAACGGCTGGATCGATTTCACAAATTCTTTTTTTGTTGTGTTTGTTATTGTTAGGAGAAGGTTCTTATCAAAAAAAAATAAGAAATAAAAATGGTAACTTACCTACATAGGTAGGGTAGGTATGTAGTTAGGGTAGGGTAGGTAAGGTAGGGTAGAGTAGGTAGGGTAAGGTAGAGTAGGTAAGGTAGGGTAGGTAGGGTAAAAATATGAAGATGATGATATTTTTGATATCTAATTTATAATTATTAATTTAAATTTTTTGACATTTCATCTATAATTTTTAGTTATTGATTTATAATTTTTAACCTTCAATTTTAGTTTTAACTTTATGAATATATTATAAACATGATTGCATGTATCTTTTTGCATGTATTTTGGGCTACACATGATTGTCTATTCTCGAGCTGTATGCCGAGATACAAGATCCGTCTTAGTTCGGCTACAGATGCTCCTTTGTAAAGTTTTAACCTTTAGAAATTGCCTGTAAGATTGCTGTGATCTGTTGTGTTGTTTTTGGTGAAATAAATAAAAATATTATATTATATCATTTCACCTTGGGTGAAGTGAGGTCATAGTAAGCTGTCAATCCCTAGCGCCGTCGATTGAAATGACAGCTCACTTCACCTAAGTCATCACGCTGAGATGTCTACAGCATCGACCGGCAGTAGCCGTGGCTTGGTCACCCACAGTGGAGCGAAGACGAACCCGAGGAGGGGCATAATATGTGTATGGGGCATAATGAAATTGTATGAATTGCCGGGCTTTCTTAATTAATAATATGAATTCCGAGTCTGGATTCAGAGAGGAATTCAAAATGTGTGAGGCCAGCCTTAGAGTCCCACATAACTGCACTATCTCCCCATGGTAACGCAGTATGCATAAGCATTTCACCACGCAAAAAAAAGATGTTATAATATGCGCTTCCAGCCACTGACGATGCCGTTGATGTAGCAGTTTTGGCCCAAATAATTATGAATGACTGTCGTACCAGCGACACGAAAAAGATCAGTGTTTTTAAGATGGAAGCTTCGGTCGAACTTAAGAGGAAGGTTTGCGAGCGTGGGAACTTATTTTAGAACTCACACATCGATATTTTCACTAACACAGTTGCATCACACATTGTAGTGTACACGTACCCAAGAACAAATGAAAAATTATGCGACGCGACGGACATAATATAGCTTCAATGCGCGTTCGCTTCTGAAGGACTTGTAAACATGTCTCAAAAACGCGCAATGTATTAGCTATTGATTCACCGCTCCGCACGGCACGCGTGCCCATAGTATTATAGTCGTGAAGAAAGGGTGGGGTCACAGTGTAATCGGTTGTATAGTTTGATTGTTAGAAAAAAACTTTTTTGCAAAAAAATACTACCGACTTCCAAATGCAAAACTACAAAGTGAAAAATAACTTTTGTTTTTGAAGTCGGTGTCTTTCGTAGGTACCATTTTTTTGCGTTATGGACACTGACTTCAAAAACTAAAGATATTTTTCTCTTTGTAGTTTTGCATTTGGAAGTCGGTAGTATTTTTTTGGAAAGAAGTTTTTTTTTTCACTTTTTAGTTGTACCTACCTAATAGTCAAGTTAGTAAGGTACCTATAATATGTTAGGTTTTCCAGTGCCAATCTCACCATCTATATTTATTAAATTCAGATGCATGTAATAGTATGGCTTACAAGACTCGTCATGATTACCAAAAACATGATCTGGTCCATTTAAAAAGCCAGTTTGTCTTATTGCTGCAGTCATGTCACGACACTCGCGACCCACCCTTATGTCTATTGTGTATGTGTGCGTAGATGTTTTGCCAACTCGGCTCGGATAAAAAACGGACGTCCTCTCACCTTGGAGTGTAAGACGGCACTGAAAATTTATCGCGCACGTGCTCGTTTATAAAACAAATAACGGAAGAGTAACGCTCCATACTAAAATGTATATATAGGGAGAAAACAATTTGTGTAGAAAAAATAACAATGTTGAAACGTAGATTACTATCATTTGGGTGGACTTATTAGATTTATAAAATGGTGAACGTCATATTCATACTTTCGTGTCACGATATATCTAAAGAGATTTATAAATATTGTTCTATAATTATGAAAATAATGCAAATAGAAAAGGTCGATTTAGATGTTTCTGAGAGATTTCAACTATTTTTTTATCGAAATTTAGGATGGTTTTACAATTATCTCGCGGTGAAACTGTTGGCACATCTATTAAGGTTCTTCTTTTTTTTGTGTAACTATAATTCAATGCTTGTGAATCTTTAGAAATTTCGAAAACTGTAAGAGCCTTTTTAGGTGTTTTTAAGGACTCGCCTCTTAAGTCCTTCACGGGTAAAGTTTGTCACTGAAACAACAAAAGTAATCTCATAATAGTCATATTAAGTAAGTTGTTTGAGTGACACTAATAATTTGTCGAGAAAAGTGTGAAATGGCCTGAACCTCACCCGAAGATTGGCAGAGCGAGTTTAAGGCTCCCGGCCTGACGGAATGTCTGATCCACCATTTAACACAAGTTTAATGTTTAAACAAGATAATGGCTTCAACGCTTTTCGATAGCCGGATCCAGCTATCGGATCTCGACTATCTGATGACAAACTCTGACGTATTACGTATATGCCCAGCCTAGGGTCTGCCTGTCTACTTGGTGCGGAGCGGCATCCTAAATGAAAAGATCACGGATAAAATATGTCCTAGACAAACAACACCACACTTTTCCTCCTGATCTACAAAGAATTTTGACTAGGTTAAGGTCGCTGCATATGTAACGTGTTTTAGTCCGGAACAAAACGGACGATAAGTTTTAAAAATATCGTTTCATACAAAACACCACGGGACGCAACGTCGCCGTACCGTCTGAGCAACCGTGACGTATCTATCCTTTTTCTTATAGATTGTTTTATGAAACAATACTTTCAAAATGTTAGTCGAGAAACCTTGGATAATATCATGGTACTCACATCGCAGGCCGCCGTCGTCTTCACAGAGCTGGTCCTGGTACAGCACGGCCGTGGCCGGCGACTGCACCAGCAGCACTCGCACGTCGTCGCTGTGCAGCAGGCCGCGCACCCACGAGTGCGGCGCCGGCCCGCACAGCGCCATCACCTCGGGGGAGAACATGTCGTACACCTGCAACCAGGCGCAACAAGCATAAGCCATGGTCCAACGGCATTGACTCGGCGCTTTTCTAGTGGTGGAGTTGCAGTGGTTGGAAATAATGTGGCAGGCTAAAAAACTTGGTTCATCGGAAATATAAATTGTACAATATTGTTTAACATGTTCGGGAACAATAAAATGATGCCGTATTACTGGAAACATTGTTCCAACACGTTCAGGAAAGATTAAATGTCAGTGTTGGAACATTCTATCCAATAAAAAATATATTTTACGTGAATCAATGTTTGCCAATGATTTATCAACTTGTGCACACCATAAAAATGGGGTAGAAATTGCCTCGAGAAATATTAAAATACAGAATATATATTATACAATGTGTCCGTTTGTGTAGTTTGTTTAGTAGTGCAAATAAATCTTTGACTTGACTTGAAAACTTTAAGATCATTAAATACACGTAATTTTATCGATAAAAACACCCCTCATAATAAGTGGTCCAATTCCAATACTTTCAAAGATACAACAATTTTTATGTCTGACTTACTTATGACAATATTCACATAGTCTAACGATCATAACTTTGGATGTAGTTCTCCAAAAGCGTGCATCTAACGTTATTATTGTGTTGGATTAGGTGTTGGGATTATCGCCTTATATGGGATGTTTTTATCGATAAAATTAAAGTGTATTTAAAAATCCTAAAGTTTTATTACTACAAAAACGGAGACATTGTATAATACACAGTTCCACAAATAGAAATGACGAAAATCAAATAACAAGACCACGACCATGTTTGTTATTTCTGAATGTTCGTCAGATTCAGGAAAGATGCAACTTGCAGCAAATGACGATTTTTACCTCACGAGCTGAGAGAGACCATACGTCTCTCTCAGCTCGTGAGGTAAAAATCGTCGTGGAGTGCAATTAATTATCACAGGTCAACACACCTGGCTTGCCACATAAGGTAAAACACAACAGGCAAATAATACCGAAACCCTTAAGGTTATACAAATATTTATAGTTATGAAAAACCATGGACCATTTCTATTTATAGAAACAAAAGTTTATGCCATAGCGAATATTTAAAATAACCTGAAATGGTCAAATTCAAATCCTTATTGCATTTTCGCATAACCTGCTTGCGATAAAAAAAAACAAATTCTACCGGATAATCGATGCCTAAAGTGTAGGTCACACTGCGAGCTAAGTTAGTTTCACTCTTTCAATTTTGACTCATAAAGCATTTTAGAGTTCCGTAGCCAAATGGCAAAAAACGACACCCTTATGGATTCGTCATGTCTGTCTGTCTGTCCGTCCGTATGTCACAGCCACTTTTTTCTGAAACTAAAAGAACTATGCTGTTAAAACTTGGTAAGTAGATGTATTCTGTGAACCACATTAAGATTTTCACACAGAAAATAGAAAAAAAACAATAAATAAACTCAATTCCTTTTCTTCTCTAACCCATATGTGTGGGGTATCTATGGATAGGTCTTCAAAAATGATATTAAGGTTTCTAATATATATTTTTTCTAAGACACATCCAAAGTGTTAAAATGTGTGTCACCCGCCCTATAACTTCTAAAATAATAGAATGATAAAAAATAAATATGATGTACATCCATGTAAACTTCCCGCGAAAAATGGTTTGAACGAGATCCAGTAAGCAGTTTTTTTTTAATACGACATAAATCGTAAACCACAATTTATTAAGTACGGAACCCTTCGTGCGCGAGTCCGACTCGCACTTAAACGGATTTTTTTCAGTTCTGTTTTCAACGACCAGATAAACGACTTACGAGGAGATGTCCAAAGTTTGCGGAATATATTCTTTAAAAATAAGATTAATGAAAATATTCCGCGAGCTTTTGTACGAACCCTCATGCATATTGTAGCATATGTGGGCGGTGGAACCTAATCTTTCAGCAAATGCGCTCCGATTAAATATTGTAAATAACCAAAGGTAGCAAACAGTCGGTGTGTCCTGCGCATAGCGGCACCCGCATAACTGGTCACACCGGCTGCGGCTGTGGAGCTAATGTACACATTAACTACACTTTCGCTTACAGGTATTCACTAGCATTTTACACTTATCTGAGAGAACATTATTGACAATATTTTTATCAACTTGAAAAGAAGGTTAGCTGTATGACAACTTAACATTAAGTTAAGGTCTTCTTTGTACACGTATCACACTGTATTTAATGTTGTTTTTGGTGTACAAAAAAGAATTAACAATTAGGAAAGTTGTAAGGTTTCGTATTTGATTATAATTAGTGTTTATTTATTTATGTCATGATGTTGGATCCCTGTCGTCGAAAATTGTAGAACCGCGGTTTTTATTAAATCAAAATGCAGGATCTATCGGCAACTTTGAACCGTGTCGTGTTTAGAAACCAGCTTGAACATAAATAACATCGATATATTACTTTTTATAAACCTGCTTTTAAATCAAGTATAAGCATAAAAGTTACCAAAATACCAATACTATATGTATTTCTAGACCATTTTTTAATATTTGTGATAACCGTATGGAAATCAACGCTTGCAAAACCAGATTTAAAATCAAGGGCAGAAACACAGTAAAGCTTAGAAGCCTGTTTTCTGCGGAGTATTGGTTCGGTTGCTTAAATTTACACTTATATTATAAAGAGGAAAGATTTGATCGTTTCTAAGTATTTTTTTATATATCAGTTTTGTTAATAATGGATAAACTCAAAAGCGAGGTACTTGACCAATTTAAAAAAAAGTCCTGTGGGTTGGGGCACGGGAGCGAAGCCGCGGGGAAAAGCTAGTGTCATAAACAATTCTCAAAAATATGCATGTCAATCTTAGAGCAAGGCTTCTGCAAAAATAGTGGAATGTTTGATAAAGTTTGGATATCTTTTCTGGTTTAATTGCCAACTGATCACGTATGAAGAGGGGGAATTGAGCTACTTTAGGCGAAGGTGACAATCCATCATGGACTATGCCTGTTAAAAAATAAATGAATTATTGATATTTTCAAAATGTAAAGGAATACATTATTTTAGTAAATACTTTTAGCGAAAATGTTTGTTGAAACTTCATTAGATGTTTACATATTTATTTAATTCTATTATTTGGAGGTCTCCAAATAAGAAATACCTAATATTTGATACAAAATGAAGACATTTTCATTCTACAAACTAAAATGGTGTGGAGTTCCCATCTTGACATTTAGAGGATAATGCAAAAAATCTAAAAGACAGGTTACATGTTAACTAAGGCAGTTAATAAGTTTCAAGCTTTATTACAAGGAAAATCAATAAAGAGCGATCTCCACGAAAATCATTTGCATAAATTAAATCTTCTGTGGAGTAGGCACTTATGGTGTTATTCACTTATATATTCTTTTCTAATTTTTCTCTTCACAAGTTGGTTTTAAATGCAAATTTTGGAGAAATCATCAAACAAATCTTAAGTTGTTGTTTATTTAAGCCTTATTAATAATCTTTTGTGTAATGGCCCAGTGGATAAGACTTCGCCTCGTGTCTTTGAGGTTGTGGGTTAAAATCTGGGCAAGTACCAATATGACTTTTCAATTCATATGTTCTTTCTTAGTTTATCTTGGAAATCGCTGACAACGTTGAAGGAAAACATCGTGAGAAACTCTGGACTTATATTATTACTAGCTGACCCTCGGGGCTTCGCTCCCGTCAACTGGCTACCTATCTACCTACCTTGCATACCCTGCCTAACCTGCCTACACTACCTACCCTGGCGACCCTGCCTACCCTGCCTACCATGGCTACCCTGGCTACCCTACCTATCCTACCTACTAATTTTAATCTATCATCAATAGTTTTCTCAGCGCACGCCAAATAATGTATTTTACAGGCAACATTTTGCTACCTTGGGTTACATTATTGCAATTTTCAAAGGATCTCTAAATTTTTTGAAATTATATTATAGCCTATGACACTCAGGAATAATGTAGCTTTCTACTGGTGAAAGAATTTTCAAAATCGGTTCAGTAGATCCAGAGATTACCCCTTACAACGTCACAAACTCGCAAACTTTACCTCTTTATAATATTAGTATAGATTTTTTCACTCTTTTTTTCTGTTAATATAAGTTTGTAATCGTCAACCCGCATTGAACAAGAGTAGTGATGAGTGCTCGTGCCCTCACTGAATGAGAATAGGTGTTTGCCCTGCAGTGGGACATGCACAGGCTGATATTTTTGGTTTAAATAGTCTTTTTCAACACACTTGCTCATAAAGTGGCTCTAATTTCACCGCAATTAGGCACATAATGACACCTGTTATCAAACTGTGACTTTTTCATTACTATTATTCACAAGTGAGATAAAGAGTTTCTTTTTTTTATTAATTGGTTGAGTTGCTTTGTTCTTAAAAAAGTTTCGATACAAATAAGATCGTGTTCAATAGTACAAATGCAACACATTTCATGCAACTTTGTATTTAAATAGATAATTTCAACTTGTACGTAAACACGCACAAGTTGAAATTATTTATTTATAAATATTTCTTTTTATAGTTTTAATTTATAGATAAATAAAACTTTCACTTAAATATAACTTTTGTTTTTGTCTATAATAAAGAAAACTTGAAATTCGCCATTTTGTACGTGGCTAAAACGCTATCCGCGAAAAGCCAATAAAAAGATAACTCATTATTTTTAGTCTATGGCCGATCGCCATTGTTAGATGCGCGCGCATTGGAAAACTGATTAATTTTGCCCGCCATTGCGGAAAAATTTTCAAGGCTCGTTTTTACTGTTGGAAATGATTTTTTTGTATTATTTTCTTCACAAGTGTGTTGAAAAACGTCGTATGATACACGTGTGTATTGATGATTACCGTCCTCGGCTCTCTTAAGACCCTCACCTAACGGCTTGGGTCTCAATGGCGCCTCAGCGGTAATCACCAACTTTACACACTTGTACCATAATGTACTTGTAAATTCATCATGATAACAGATACCAATAGTAATCAAATGGCATATTCCGAATCAATTGTTTTCACGAATTAGTTAAACAACTGTTTAAGTACAATGATTAATTGATTATCGAGCTTTATCAGTAAAGTGGAGAGTAATCAATCTTATTTAGATAATTGATATTGACGTGAATGCCATTCTTTTGTGAAACATTGTGCCTTGCTGTTATTATTATTACATTATTGTGTAGTCTCATATCACACGAATATTATAAAGAAGAAAGTTTGCGAGTGTGTTTGTTACTTTTTCTCGCTAAAACTGGCTGGATGGATCTGGATGAAATTTGGCACAGAGATAGATTATATTCAGGAATAGCGCATAGGATACTTTTTATCCAGGGAATATGTTCGCTCGGGACAATTTTCGACCTTCACGCGGGCGAAGCCGCTGGCAGAAGTTAGTTAGATATAAAAAAGTAATTAAACACTATTTGCGATCATTTTCACTTTTCCTTTTAACAGAATTTGTGTGATTTTGTCAGATAAGCTCTAGTCCAAGTTTAGGTATTTGGTATGTACAATGCGGGATAACTGACGGTTGAGTGTGTATGGTGAGAATAAAAAAACGTGGACCTTTTTTGTTGTATAAGTTATGACAAGGAAAACTTGTGCCAGATGTTATTAATTTAATCACTTGTAAGGAATTTTATTTAGATCGTATCTCTCGCTCAGTTTTCCTTTTGATATTCTAGACAGAGCCGAAGTAGGTATCTAATTAATTTAGATGGTAATCTCGTACTACACTATACATGACTGATATGAGATATCCGTACCTACTAGTAGATGAATTGCGTATTTGTTTTTAACCGACTTCAAAAAAAGGAGGAGGTTCTCAATTCGTCGGAATCTTTTTTTTTTTTTTTTTTTTATGTATGTTCCCCGATTACTCTAAGATGCCTGGACCGATTTCAAAAATTCTTCTTTTGTTTGAAAGGGTATACTTCCTAGTTGGTCCCATAATCATCAGGTCAGGATCTGATGATGGAATCCTAGAGAAATCGAGGGAACTCCTCAAATGTTATAGGCAAACATATAGCGATTTTGGTATTTTCATCAACAATGCAATCATTTGCACTCAGAAAGTATCATTTGGTGAAGTGGAACTGATGAAGAAGACCACAGATGGCAACTGAAACTCCTTAATGCTAAGTATGTCACGGGTATAAAATATCTCGAATAGTTAACCGAGTATGATTAAGCAAATACTTATAAATGAATGGTACTGATGAAAATGGTACCATTGAACTGTTCTGATGATGAAGCCGGAAGGTAGGCACTGGAACTCTGAAATAAAACAATGTATCCTAGTCGTGCTTGGGCTTATTGGAATCGTCATGAGATGTACTTTGGCCATAAATGATTATCATGTTAATTGGAGATACCTACCAAAACTAAAAAGAGAAAAATAAAAAACTTTTTAACAAAAAATCAAACCGACTTCCAGAACAAAAACTATAAACCAAAAAATAACTTTCTTTTACGAAGTCGGTGTCGAAAAACTGAAAAAAAAATGGGTACTAAAGACACCGACTTCGGAAAAGAAAGTTATTTTTTGGTTTATAGTTTTTGTTCTGGAAGTCGGTTTGATTTTTTGTTAAAAAGTTTTTTTTTAACTATACTTGTGATGCTTGTTTCGTCACAATATAAGGTAGAATAAAATCATTAATATCTGAATTTGTTTCCTATCTTAGGTCTTGTCCTAATAAAAACCGATCGTCACGTTCATTTGATCAGCAAAACCGAATGTGTCATTGTGGAGGTGACCGAGGGATCCCAACGACCATTGGTTCCACAGGACAAAGACATTTATATCAGGACAAGGCTTTAGAAGAAAAAGTAATGCACTCGCAAATAAGGAGCAACTGTCCAGTACCTGTTGGTCAGTTGCTGCTTATATGCGAGTGCGTAGGGCCCCTTGATTGAGAAAAGAAACGCCATACTATTCCCTGCGCGGCCTTGTGGCATACAGAAACACAAAGCTATAGTTACCGTGCCGCCGGTGGAGTGCTGTATGAGGTCCCGCAGCGCCGCCATGGCGTGCTGGCCGTGCTCGCCCTCTCGCGCATAGAGGAGCAGAAACACAAAGCTATAGTTACCGTGCCGCCGGTGGAGTGCTGTATGAGGTCCCGCAGCGCCGCCATGGCGTGCTGGCCGTGCTCGCCCTCCCGCGCATAGAGGAGCAGAACAGGGCGGGAATCGCGCGTCACTGTCGGTGGCGACTCGACGTCCGGCTCGCTGAAATTATCATTGTTTATGATTTTTTGAATTAACTTTTTTTATTTACAACTTTTTAGTGTTTTTTAATTAGGTACATTTAAACATATAAGCGTTATATATTTTTGAAATCACCTCTTAAAACCCTTTATTTTGATACCCCACACGATGGGTTGGGAAGAAAAAAACATCCCCCCTACAAAATGGCGCCCAAAATCCGCCATGTTTTCTTTTCCAATTTTTATGTAGCCTATGACACTCGCAGGGTTAAGACGAATCGATTGACGTAAGAATCATCAAAATCGGCGAACGCGTTTGGTCTCTAGAATGCCACATAGGAACAAACATACATACATAGACTGATAAACACATTACCCTCCTTCGGCAGTCGGGTAAAAAGAGATTACGACGCATACAATAAATACCGGCCAAATGCGAGCCAGACTCGCGCACGAAGGGTTTCGTACCACCATCGCAAAAAACGGCAAAACAACATGTTTGTAATATGGAAGCCCCACTTAAATATTTATTTTTTTTTACTTTCCAAAAAGGAGGAGGTTTCTCAATTCGACCGTATATTTTGTTTTTATTATGTGTGTTCGCGGATAACTTCGTCGTTTATGAACCGATTCTGATGATTCTTTTTTTTTGGAAAGGTGGTACCATGATAAGGAAACCAGGATCAAAATATGGGATCCTAGAGAAATCGAGGGAACTCCTCAATATTATAGGCATGCATATAGCGATTTTGGTGTTTTCATCAATTATGCAATCATTTTCACTTAGAAAGTAACATTTGGTGAAGTGGAACTGATGAAGAAGACCACAATGCCCACTGGAACTCCGAAATAAAACAAAGTATTCTATTCGTGTTTGGGCTTATTGGAATCGTCATGAGATGTACTTTGGCTATAAATGATTTTCATGTTAATTGGAGGTACCTACCAAAACTAAAAAAGCTTTTTGACAAAAACTCAAACCGGCTTCCAACTTTTGAAAAGAAAGTTATTTTTCACTTTGCAGTGTTTTGTTTTGGAAGTCTGTTTGATTTTTTGTTAAAAAGTTTTAGTATGTGTTGTTATAGCGGCAACATAAATACATCATCTGTGAAAATTACAACTGTCTAGCTATCACGGTTCATGAGATACAGCCTGGTGACAGACAGACAGACGGACCGTGGAGTCTTAGTAATAGGGTCCCGTTTTACCTTTTCACTCAAAGGGAAACCCGGACCTCTAAAAATGAAACACAAAAAGAAAACTACATTAACTTTTCTGTTTACTCTTCTCTTTTAGAACCTAGCTGTGCTTTGGGCTGGGCAACCACCACCTTGTATCTTTCTGACTGACCAACACCTTGAAATAAACTCTTGTTGTGTTTCGAGTTGAGTTATTATTTTTCAACGTTACTTTGATCTAGGCCTATATTCAATATAATTTAACCTACCGATTTCATTTGTGTTATCGGTAGGTTAAATGATGGTGAATACGTGCCGTACATTGTAAACACACATATCATTATTATGGCTACGGAATAATGGATATCAAAAATAAAAAACAATCAAATGTGTTTTTTTACTCATAACTTCGAGGAATACGGGTTATCGTGGGGTCAAAACTTGCGAATTACGATCGGTAGAATTTCGCAAACTATTAATAATAAGACTGGTACTATGACCTTTCTTATTCTATCTTTTTTTTTTCAAGATAAAACAGAAAACTTCATCAAGTCGGATCTCCATCGGTTTCAATGAACTTGAAACTGACTGACCGATTACTTTAATATGTAGTTTTATTGATAAGTGAATTAGCCATTGAGATAGGAAGGTAAGCTAAATGATACGTGAATGAAATCAAATCAAATATTTTTATTGACAAATAAATATTTACATCAAAATAATTGTAACCCTGACTACCGAGTTAGTTAAAAACCGAACCGATCCTCACAAAGGTGCTAAACGTTGTTTTGATATTGAGTGTGCGATTGTTTGAATGACATCGAATCGAACCAACACATGTGCATGTAGCCTAGCATTCAGACATTCATTAAAGGCTACATTTTATATTGTTTGCGACAATGTGTGGTGACGCCCGAGCACTGCTCGATAACGCCGGAGCGACCTGAATGAGATGATAATATCGTCCCTGTAACACTTAATCATGCGTCCTTAACAATAACGTCAAACGGGACAATAGGGAAACTGTCTGAAGAACAACACAGTAGTTTGCCAGATTAAACTGAAAACAAGAAACACATTATGAGACAAGAAGATAGGTACATCATGAAAACAATGCTCAAAATCAACACCAAGCTACGAACAGGCAGACCACCAGCCTCTTCGTGGACCACTGTCGAGAGAGACATGAAAGAGCAAAATACACCATAGACAGCCCAGGATAGACTATCCTGGCGTAGACACCCAAGGCCCAACCTCGAATAAATTGAGTATGGGACAGCAAGAAGACGTCAAAAAACGGCCAAGTACGAGTCACACATAATAGAGTTAAGCCCAGTTTTCATTGCCGAATAATACACAGCTATGCATCATACCATTTCTAAAGACACCAACCGGCTAGCCAGTTGTACAAACATTGTTGACTTTGAAATTGGGTTCCGTCTGCACCCTTTTGATACGGCTCTCTAAAGGACCACGTCGGTATCTTTGTTCTACCCAATATTGACACAACCTGTTTGCTGAGCCTTGATGACCAATTAACATCTGAACGCTAACTACGAGTATTGAACTAAATATATGAATCCGTACTTGTAGAATATAATATTGTCTGTTTGCTCAGACCCAGTCCGCAGTGTCGCACACGCAGATGTAAAGCTATAGGTGCCTGTGTGTATCCGGGACTGATTGGCACAGCCTTACTATACTGAAAATATAATACTCAGAGTGTACAAAGTACACAATGCAATCTGCCTGCCTTTTCCTAACAACATTGGGGTAGGCTTCCAGTGTACCCGGATGCAGCTGACTATCAGTATTTTATATGAAGCGACTGCCTATCTGACTGAACTGGCTAACACGATACGCCTTGGGAAGACAGGTGTCAGATTTCAGGCTTCTGACTATCCGTAACGACTGTCTAGTTCTACAAATGACAGCGGCGACCTAACGGGTTCACGTGCGCACCGAGGCACGGAGGAGTATCGTTATGTAAGGAATCTAAACCACCCATGGAACGACCCCGGCAAGCTTTGCTTAACCTCGAAGATAGACCCGTGCGGCTGTTATTATTTAGCTACGATACGAGGTCCCTTAAGCAGGGTCAACGAGCTGTTGAAGTTTTGTATGCAAACCGAGAAGAGGCATCAATTTCAAAAGTGAACTATGTAAGATCTGTGTACTTGTTAAGAGTCGTTTGAATGCAGCCCAGATTTCCATTGCATGCAAGTTGCTGGTCACATGTAACCAGTTCTAAAATACACAGGTATATGGTAAGATACAGATTTGCCACTTAAATAATATAATTACCATTACAAGCTATATTTAGATATCGAAACATCTTTGCATAAAGCGAGGAACAGACTTGTAACACGCCATGATCCGAACACAGATGACCGACACGTGAACGTGCTCACTAACCGGTTTTCTTTTTTATTTGCTGTGTAAACAGGTTGATGGTTTACCTAATGTTAATTGGTCATCGCCAAGTAGAAATTTATAATAATATTATAGGGGTTCGTATCCGTCCGTAAAAATCGGGGGCTTTTCAAAACTAGAAGCGACTTCCATAATTTAAATACACGCAGTAAGCACGAAATTGTAATACCCAAATTCAGATTAACGAAAACTAGCAAGTCTTTTCTTATAAACAGTATACGCTTTTATAACAAGTTGCCAAAGTCAGTTATAGAACTGACCGATGGAAGGTTCAAAAAGTACATCAAACGTATCCTTGTTAAAAAAGCATATTATAAAATCAAGGACTACGTTGAAGATAAAAACATTTGGCCTTAGCTCCTTCTGCGCATGCAGCTTCCCTGGTAACTTGTAAACGGCACAAATATGTGGATGTCTCTAACTATTCTCAATCTCATTTCTTCTTTCCTTCTTTTAATTAGACTTTTTACAATGGTTTTCAATCATCTTTAAAGCCCTTTGCTAAGAATAGTTACAGCACTGATAACAAAATTTGTGCAACATGTTAAATTTAGTCTTGTTATACTTATTTTTATTATTATTACCTTTGGACAGATTCTTTTACCGATTGTTTTGTGAATGTGTGAACATTGTAGGCCTTCTAGATGCTAGTTAACATTTGTTAACTTTTTTATATAATCTTTTTCTTTTTGTTTTTAGTTTCTTACGACTTATTGTCATAATACGGGCCTACGTTGTCCCCCCATATCTAAGTACTAATGCTGTAACATGGAAATATTGTAAAACCAAACCATTTTTAAAAGATGGAGTTTCTTGCCGGTTCTTCTCCATAGGAAACGACCAACCCGAACCGTGCACATTTTGTCGACGTTTTATAAGTGCCCATGTAGGCCTATGTGAAATAAAAAAAATGATTTTGATTTTGATTTTATCTGCGTGTTATCCCAGAGACAAAGCCTGTTACAGGCGCGTCGTGAGATATTGCATGCATCTTTTTATTTTTATAGAAATGCTCGCGCTTGACCACTATCAGACCTGATGGTAAGCGACGATGAGGTCGCCGGTGAAGCACGCTTGCCTGTAAATAACGTATTAATCATGTGCAAGTATTCTTGTTGGCTCCTGCAGCTTTCAAAATAGATATGGTGATAACTCTATTGTTGCTTGTAGTTACTTTAAGAAGTAGGTGAACACAACTCGCCAATGTACTACTGAGTAGGTGGCGTGATGTGTTACAATTATGTTATCGCCTTGCTTTGCTCCAGGCGGATTAAATTAAAGTCAATCACAGGTTATGTTTTACAACATGACTTGAATGTTTATTTATAAAAAAAAGTATTAGCGAATACTTTCATTGTGCGCACAGCTAAGGAGTGGAATTCCATTCCAGAGTCTTTGTTCCCTGGTAGCTACAACTTTAGGGTATCTTTAAGTCAAGAGTGAATAGGTTTCTTCTAGGCCAGCGTACTTCACCGTAGATCACGTCATCGCTTAACATCAGGCGAGATAGCGGTCAAACGCGAGCCTATAGGTTATAAAAAAATAAACTTCTTTAGCAGCAGTTTTGTCCCGGATTTAATAAAGAAGAATCAAACACAGAATCTCGTACCAAATATTTGTTTTATCAATATTAGCAAACTAACATTCACTGTTGTCATGACTATTACCACTTTAGACCATACAAACAAAAGCGATTGTTTATTTTTTATTATTATTTTATAAATTCTTCTAAATGTAATTTCTACGTAAATAACCCGATTGAACGGTTGATCCGCATAAAAGTTGTAATGAAATCGCCACACCGCAACGTGTAGGTATACTAGATATGATACAAGCTGATAAAAGATCGTAACCTTCACCTTGACATTCGAATTCGATGCATCTCCAAAATGTTTATTACATTTTGCCCAGAAATCTGTAAACACTGGTGGTCATAACAAACGTCAAATACGATAGAACCAGTAACTATTTGCGACTGTCTAAAGCCAGTAGATATTCTTTCTAAATCATCATTATCATTATATCAGCATCATTTGCTGCTGGCATTCTTAATAACCGACTTCAATAAAAAGGAGTAGGTTCTCAATTTGTCGGCATATTTTCATTAGATCGAATTAGAAATTTTTTCTTTTTCTTCTTTCTTTTGTTTGACCCATGATCATCAGGTTGGGATCTGATTATGGGATCCTGGAGAAATCGAGGGAACTCCTCAAATATTATAAGAATGCGTATAGCGATTTTGTCAACAATGCAAGCGTTTTCACTCAAAAAGTATAATTTGGTGAAGTGGAACTGACGAAGAAGACCACAGAGGGTCACTGGAACTCCTTAGTGATAAATATGTCACGGGTATAAGATATCTTGAATAGTTAACCGACTGTGATGAAGCAAATACTTATAAATAATTAGTACTGAAAAAATGGTACTGTCGAACCGATCTGATGATGAAGCCGAGTGGCAGGCTCTGGAACTCCGAAATAAAACAATGTATCTTAGTCGTGTTTGAGCTTATTGGAATCGTCATGATATGTACGTTGGCTATAAATGATTTTCATGGTAATTTGAGGTATCAAAACTAAAAAGATAAAAATAAAAACTTTTTAACAAAAATATTAAACCGACTTCCAAAACTAAACACTACAAAGCGAAAAATAACTTTCTATGCCGAAGTCGGTGTCGAAAAACAAAAGACAATAGGCACCGAAGACTGAAAGAGAAATCAACGGCTTTTTTTAATTAGTTTTTATTATACACTAAATTTGAGAAATGATGCCAGCCCTGTGCATAACGCGCAAAAACATGTTATCCACTAATGCTTAGCAAACTTTGTTTGCCACGGGTGCGAAACTTAATTCGCGTAAATCCCACTTTGTCGTAACGGGAAATCAAACCCAAGAAGTCATGCATATTGTAATGCTTCATCCTTCGATTGTATAGTCCCAGGACATTACATTTTTATTATTTATCGTGACAGCAATTCTAATGCGCTTCACAAAGGTGACTCCCTATTCAATTCAAGTCGTAAAGTGGCCATAGATACACATCTCCGAAAGCGGGCGCCAAGCACTCATTGTGTAGTCTAATTAGACAGCCAACCTTAATACAATGTCATGTTCATATACTCAAGTATTTCGTGGATCTTGTGATATGAATCATAATTACTGTACAAGTAAGGTAACAAAGTGCTTTGTACCAGACGTAGCCATAGACTTGTAGGCTACGCAAAGAAGTTTTTAGTACACAACTTCATATTTAGTACTGGGTCCCTTGACTGGACTGAAGCACGACTTTTGACTGATACACAAAAAGAAGACGATAAAAAAACTTGAACGACTAGACGTAATTTTTTATCAGATTCATGTTAGATATAATGATTTTATGTTATTGTAAATAACATAAAATCATTATATCTATCACTCATATCATTCTTTCAATCAATACACATAATAAATCTGTAGAAATGTCGTTTTTGTACATCGAAAATACTTCCAAAAAATATTGCCAGTGTATTAAAGTATAACCAACAGCAGCACCCATTTGCAGCATTTTTGTCTGTATGTTTGTAATTGTATAGTTGTGCACGCATCACGTAAAATGTACGAAACCAATGTTTTTGTCTGTTTATATGTGCACGCATCGAGTAAAATGTACGTAATCAATGTTGATAACTTGTATACATAAAAGTTGTGCGTAACTTGAAGTATTACTTAGTTTTTGTTTCATCGCAATCGGTTCACTCTATCAAAAGTTAGATGAATTTAAAGTGTTCAAGAAGTAAAATAACACAACACACGCAATTCGGACAGTTGAACTCCATATTCGACAGATGGCGTTATGCATTTGACGTCAGTTTCTAAATGGCGGTATTAAGATTCTCCGTGGCAGAAAAACCCTAGAAAATCTTGTAATAATCTCCGTGCACCTCCTTCCATATCTGCTTTTCATTTTATCTACATTAACACATCGTGTTGTGATTGTGATACTGAAGATTATAATTGTGAGTACCCCTTCCCCTTACTGGTCTAGTGGAAGTCTTTTATTTTCTACATTATCATATTATTATCTACACTATATTACCACAGACTCATAGAGCTATAGAACTAGGATACTTATCTATCATACTAAAACCCTATTTTTTTTAGAGTTCATATAGAATAATAAAGCCTAATTAAAAACAAGAAGATCTTTCTGTAGTTGGCCTCAGTTTCCTCATAATTAAACATTGTGGGTTTTGTTTTGGGTATGATACAAAAAAAATTACATACAGTGTTTCCTTGCTACCTAATATTTTCTTGTACCGGCCAGGTTCTATGGAAGGTGAGCGCATTAATCGTGATGCTGCAATATTTTAAAATATAAATTAGCCGTACATCACAAAGCGATCTAATGAATAAAATCAAGTTTTTTATTACAATAAAGCCATTTACAGTAGCCAAAAAAGTTTTGGAACTAAAAGTCAAAGTCAAAACGTTTATTGCGAACTAAGTGTATAATATTGTTGTTATGTAACTATGTATATAACAATGTTTTTAGGGTTCCATACGCGAAGCTTCCAAACGGAGCCCTATTGTTTTAATTCATGTGTTTGTCTGTCACACAGATTTTACAGCCGAACGGTTGGAGCTAGTCTTCAAATTTTCACAGTATACGCATCTTGTTGATCCAAAGCCATACAAAAATATTTCTAAACGATTTTAACCTACCCCATCGATTGGGGTAATCGTTGTTTAGATCTCGTTGAGGAGGTAAATACTGTATTTTCTGTTTGAATAAATATTGCAAAAACAAAGGAATGAGAAGCCACGACAGGCAGCTTTTTTACAAAATTTTGTTGGGAAGACGCATTGACTTATAAACTTGGTTGATAACATAATATTCCGTATATTTTACTAACAAATACCGATATTTATAAATCCGATTTTTCTTTCATATTCTGCCATTCGGATGGCTTATATTCTACATTTGGTACCCGAAATGTGCGAAGTCCCACACGCACTTGGCCGGTTTTTTTGTACCACGATCAAAGCTGACTTATTGCTGGTTGTCATCTCTTTTGTTGAATGTACATGTCAAGTAAGGCCCATGTATGGTATTCGAAGACATTAAGGCTATAGACAGGCGGACTGCATTTGAGTGGACTGCGCAGTCGGTTAGCAGTTTTGATGCAGTTTGTTCAGATGTGTTATGTATGTCAACTGCACATAAACTGCAATTTCGCAGTTGAAATGCAGTCTATCTGTCTAGAGCCTTAGACTAGTAGAATGACGTAAAATACTTTTGAACGCATGTATAGTAAAATCAAATGCATGAGCCAATTTGCAATCACCGTGTATGTCGCACATGGAAATCTAGCGATTTCAAATGAAGTACGGTACAGTACCCATCGTTTGGCCATTTCATTACCCATCATTGGAAGCCGAATGGTGAACAATGCTCAATATAAGTGCTACTATGAAGTGTTTCGAACGTTCTCTGCTTACAATTTACACACAGCTATTCAGCTGGCCATTTGAACTCGCCGAAGGACTTTTATGTATCTGGCACTGTTTCAACTTACATAATGCGACTAAAACCTAATATGGACAAACAATTGAAGGCTCTTCTCTTTTTGAATCTTACTAAATATTATAAATGTGTAAGTTTGGACGGATGTGTGTGTGGATGAATGTTTGTTACTCAATCACGCTAGAACGGCTGAACGGATCTGGATGAAATTTGGCATAGATATAGATTATAGTCTGGAATAGAACAGAGGGCTACTTTTCATCCCAGTATAATGTTCCCATGGGATAAGAAAACACTTTTCACGCGGGCGAAGCTGCTGGAAGAAGCTAGTAGTCTATATTCAGTCACTTGAGTTTATCTTCCACAACTAATTAATATGCAGGAAATCTATGAAAAGTGTTATTAAATGGTGACTATTACAACCTTATACAACAAAGGCCAACTATTGCTACAAATAATATGTATTTTATTTTACCTTATTTGCGTTTGCGATCCTTATCCTGTGGCAGGCTTGTGATAGAAAACACATTCATTAATCATAATACCAAATATGAACCGTAAAATAAGAGGAAAACTTCACATTTTCCTTAACGGAACTATTTTGAGTTGTGACCTTTTGTCTGATAATAAATTAATAAAGTTGTTTATAACTGAATAATGAATAATAAGCGCATCTTTATCTGTTAATTATTAACCGAGTCGATAAAATGTGAAACGTGTCATGTCATCTTAGTTGATAGACTTGCCATCTCTACTGCATGTTACCAGTTGGTAATTCCATGCTCTATGAGTTGGTTCGGAGTCGGACCACATAGGGCCGTACTATGACGTGTCAACACCTCATGATTTCCCTGTAGAAAAAGGACAGTGTCCGTCTCTCTCACATTGGAAACATAATAGTTTTGACACGTGATAGTAAGTCCCTACTAGTTTGTCGTGATACGGCGGCATGCATGCATAACCTTGCGTTATAATGAATTGGGGCAATTCATTATAACGCAAAAAAAGACAGAGGGTACACGTTTCTTACCTGGTACATTATAATATCGAGCATGCCAAAGGCATAAGTCCTGCTAAAATGGCAAGTTGGGCTTGGATAAATTCAATAAAGCGTGCACAATTCAAAGACCTTATACGTATTTCTTACTACTAGACTGTGTACCAAAAATTTTTGTTTAGCTAAAATTAAATCTATCATCATAAACCTAGGTTAGCTATTTCCTTATAAGCGGTAGCTAACCAAAAGCGGTCCTGGCGAGAGGGCTTCCGCTGGTAGTGTGTCCTTGTCTGACCTCTTGCTAGCTCAACTAATCATTGGGTTTGGTAGAAATGGTAGAAAATTTTATATTTTTCTTTTTATGTTATACCAAAACGATCAATTCATAGACTTTGACACGTATTTAAATATTTCTAGAAAAGTATCTAAATATTTCTACAGTTCCTATATTTAATATTCATTAATAAAAATATTCATTAATACTGAGTAAGAGTAGTACTATTAAATGTTTGGGCCTGGTAATACTAAATGTAGGATGGCGATTTGCGGATTTTTTACGGACTTTGTTCGAGTGAAATTCACAGGCTGTTAATATTATTTGCAAATTGATTCCTAGTGGAATACAATTCAACTGTCTACGCAACTGGACAATATGTGAAATCATAGAGATCCTTTGAGGTATATTTAGCTGCCGGTATTTCAAAGCACCGTCAGAAGACTGCAGGGTCATCTAACGCCTCTCCTTCATGAGCTTGAGAGTGTTGGGGTAGCCGGATCTCGTCCGGGATTCTTAGCACTCCTGGCCATACCGTAACCTCGACCGCTAGCGTAGTCGAGGTACAGGCTGCCGGGCACTAGGGGCTGTTACAAATGCACAGAGAACGCTGCTGCCCATTCTCTGGTGTGCCCCTTAGTCGCCTCTTACGACACCCACGGGCAAACATGGGATGGTGAAATTCTTTACGCCCGACACCATACGGTTAGTGATGTAGATACTAAAAAATATAAACACTTTTTTTTTATTAACTATAAATTAGGTAGGTTTAGGTAGCGCATTTAGGTAGCATCAACACATCGGAATACTTAAACTATCTTTTTTACAATCAATTTGTCCCGTGTTCTGTTTGGTCATGGTCACCTCATTAGAAAGAGCCACACTACCAAAGTGAGCCCTCTCGCTCGGACCGGTTTTTGCGCCATAGTGCACAGTCTAGTAGTAAGGAGTATAAGGTCTCTGGCACAATAAGGGCTAGTGCAAATCGCCGTCAAGGTTTGAGAGTTTGAGATATAACACGATACGCCCCTAAGACAGTAAGCACACAGGCGAGTGCGCGTATGCAAACAGATAGCAATGTCACGCGAGTCAATCAACGACGTCAGTAAATTAATTATTTTTTTAGATTACTCGCATATGGCCGAGATAACTGATAATTGTTTGAAGAAAATAAATGCTCACATTATTGCAAACAATTTTACTAATGACAGCTAACAATTTATGAGGTTGAGTTTTTATAAGCCTGTACCATTTAGGAGTAGCTGCAATGTTCCCACTTTTACATGGTTTGACTATGCTCGATTAAAGGCATGTGGTGATAATATGCACTGCACCATGCAAAACTGCTCCAAACCCGGATTCATACAAGCAATTTCTAAATGCGAGGTAATTTTTGATAATGGACTGGCTTTTTAACTTAAGGTGTTCTGCTGAGCGCATTAGAAAAGCAGACCAGGCGTTAAAAAAAAACATCTTTTTTAACTACTCATAATTTATCTACGATACGAACGTGAACTATAACATATAAAGAAATAAATCTGAAAATATATGATAAGAGGGCCTTTGACAAGAATCATTCTGTCGATTATAAAGATTTTCAAAAATATTTAAATGTCCCATATTGACAAGCGGTATCGAAATGTAACTTGATCTTGACAAACTCTCGTTAATTGAATGTCACCATTGACTGTAGCGCAATGGCTGATGTCGGCATGGTAGTGGCACTTGGCAGTGTGGGTGTGGCACTCACCGGTTGTTGAACCACAAGACCAGCATGCGCTTGTGGTAGTCGCGCAGCAGCTGGCGGCGCCGCAGCAGCGTGGCGGCCACGAGCGCGCTGCACAGCAACAGCGCCGCGCCGCACACCCACCACAGCGCGGAGCTGCGCTGCGGCACTGTCGGCGGAATCACCGCCAGGTGACCTGGTACACAACTTATTCTTCAACACACTTGAAAACTACGTGAGTCTCCGTTATAGGCTGACTCTATGGCCCGCAAATTTCGGGCACGTTACTGGGTTGCCATAATATATAGGCCGTGTGCACGACTTGCCTTTGTGTGTACATGTAATTTTTTCAACAGGAGCGCCGCAGCGCTATCCTACAGCGCCGAATCTTCACGACACCTTGACGGTCAAACCCCGCTAGGTAAGGCCTCCGGTTAATCGAAGGGGGCCCGGCGTAGCTCCTACCCCACCATACCACGAACCTATTCAATTGATTGCATATATCGTTTCAGGCCGGTCGCAAAGTAGCTACTACTACAAGCTGGTCAGGTAATTTTGGCAGCGCGGCAGCGGTCGGAAAAAAACTACGAGCCAGCAGCACGTGGGCATTGCTAATTGCATGAAAATGTTGTATATTTATAGCCTTATAACTTTATAATAGAAAAACATATTTATTTGACAGTTCTACTTTCGCTATCAGTTGATTCTGAGCTTGGCGAAGGCCTCCTCTCAAATTTCTCTATTTTTAACCGACTTCCCAAAAAGAAGGAGGTTTTATGTTCGACTTCATGTTTGTTTTTTTTTTTTTTTGTTTGTACCTATATCTCCGTCAATTGTGGACCGATATTGAAAATTCTTTTTTTGTTTAAAAACGTATGTTCCGAAATTGGTCCCATTTTTTTTTGGTGGAGATCTGATGAAGGGCTTTGGAGATATACAGCAGAACTCTTCAATAAACAACGGCAAATCTCTCGGGATTGCTACAATTGCATATCTGTTTATTGTTTATACCATTTCATAACATAACATCACGCCAGTACGCTCTTAAGGGGTACGCAGATATCTCATTTCACCGGTTAAGTTCAAGTTTCATGAAATCAATTTTGGCGTTATAGTTACCTTACTAACTTGCCTATTAGGTAGGTACAACTAAAAAGTGAAAAATAAAAAAACTTTTTTGCAAAAAAATACTACCGACTTCCAAATACAAAACTACAAAGTGAAAAATAACTTTATTTTTTGAAGTCGGTGTCCATAACGCAAAAAATTGGTACCTACGAAAGGCATTTTTCACTTTGTAGTTTTGTATTTGGAAGTCGGTAGTATTTTTTTGCAAAAAAGTTTTTTTATCTTTGTAACGAGATGCAGCTGAGTTCTAGTATTATACATGGAGCGACTGCCATAATAATCATCTACCATCTGGGTTTACAAATCGTGGGAATACCCGAATCATAGAAACCATACGCGAGTGTGTATTTTTAACAAATATTGTTAATAACGTCCCGCTGTCCGCGGAGCGAGGCGTAGCAGGGAGTGGCACACAGTGTGAGAGCTCAGCACTATAATTATGGATAGGACTTATATTGCATGAGTTTGCCTCTCGGCTATCAGCTATCAGGCACGAATCTACATTACGATGCCGTTTTTATCCATAGATTGAGTCTTAAAATAATACTAACATTTTCCTGCTGATATTGAAATTTTATTAATTAGCATTGTAAAGTGCTATTGGTGTACATATTTAAAATAAATAAGTAGCCCTGTCGTATCGTAGCCAGGTCGTTGATTTGGATATTTAAGTGACCAGCCTTTGTGTAAAATGGCACTATTTATTATTGCGCGAGATTATTTGAATGTAACATATTTTATGACACTGAAATATTCACTGTATTATCATTTGTTACCCTCTTGTACTTCCATAAAGAATAACAATAACTCAGACCGTTACGAGATGCTCAAATGGAATAGTTCAGATGGACAATAAGTAAAACTACTGGCATAAGTTAATAAATTCCATCAGGGAAGCGTGGGAACCATGCTGAGCCAAAGTAGCAGCTTAATATCTGATAGGTGGAAATGACTCATGTGGAACTTAAACACAACTAATGAAGCAGCCTTCGGAGAAGAGAAATGATGATATGATTACATTGTACTCACACAAGTGTTCATAAGTGACATAGTTCTTCTGGTGGAAGAAGCCGGAGGTCCACAGGCCGCCGTGCTCGAACGCGGCCTGGTAGCAGCCATAGGGTGGCGCCAGCTTGCAGAACAGTTGCCGCACGTCTGACTGCAGCGTGCAGTTTTGTGTCACGTTGATGCTTTGGTCCCAATATATTATCTGCATAAACAACACACATTTTCATTTATTTGTATTGCAACCCACCGTATATATATAAAGATTAGACATAAAATGTATACATGCTGGTCATCAAATTAGCTTTACTCTTGAACAGATTATATTGGTTGGTTCTCACATTTTCAACGCAATAAATGTAATATTAAAAGTATAATATCATTTTGCATACATAATCACTCGATCCACCTTGAGAAGAGTCAACAATCCTTAGATTCTACTGGTGGTCTCTCTCAAATAGTAACAACATAAATGATTGCTAAAAAATAGAAACTTTACCCCTGTAGCATTGTTCATCCTGCGCAGCGTCACACTGTAGTCTACTGCTGGTACTTCCAGGTACCAGTCCAGTGAAACATAATCTCTGAAATAAAAATATCCCATTGATATACTTATATCATTGACTAACAATCGGCCCGCGACTTCTTTCGCGTGATTTCGTATTTTATCTTACAGATGACTTTCTTATGTGCAGTTATTGAAGGCGAGCAAAAATAAGCTATTGTTAATTCAATAATAAATGGGGTATCGTAGATATCTATGCGTTATAGATTTTTTTTAGGTTACTCCCCTTAAAACCTAATAACCCTTTTTTGCCCCGTTGAGGGTCGAGTTTTTAACAACCGAAATAGGTTGTTGTGTTGATTTAATCTTATCTCTCTTTTTTATTTTTCCTATAAGTTAGTCAAATTGCGCAGTAAGGTTCCCCAAAAAACCTTTAACACCCGTTAACCCTATCTGGGGGGTTGTTTTAAAACTTATTATTTATATTAGATTATTTACTTTATCCCCAAGGAATTCGATTTTTCATACAAACAAATTTCCACATTTTCACCCCTCACAGGTTGCCGACTTTTCGGCAACCTGTGCTAGTGGTTAAGTGCGAGCTTGTTAATAAAAATAAAAGTACGAAAATAAGTGAAATTTTGTCTATTATTATTAATTGTTAATATTTTGACCGGAAACTGCAATACAAAATATAGTACGAGATATGGTAATATAAGAACTGAGAATATGTTTACTACGAATACATAATATGTTTACGACATGCTTTAGTTATTTATAATGAAAGCTGTTTGCAATAAATGATTAGCCATTCGTTACATTGCATTTTATTTATTATATTCATAATCAAAGTGCCTACTACTGTTCATACATTAAAAAAAAACTTTTGTTTATAGAATCAGTCAATTTTAGAATCGGTCATTTGTAAAATCAGTGAATTTTAGAATCGATCAATCGTAGAATTGGTCAATTAAAGACTCTGTAGTCATTTCGCGAATTAGTCATTCCTAGACTGAACCAACGAAACTCTGTGCAGTAAGATTCTTAGCAAACTTTAACACCCGCTGAATCGTACTTTGGGGTTGGTTTCGAAAAACTTATAGTGACAAACTTTATTGTTTACGTTAGTAGGTATTTGTGCCAAGTTTCAAGTTTAGTAGCCCAAGAAATAAGATTCTTCCATACAAACTTTAACACCCCCAAAAACGTCTTTTAGGTGTAGTTTTGAAAACCTATTACCTAATAGTGACAACTTTTATCATTTAGGTACTTAGATTACTATTTGTGCCAAGTTACAAGAATATTAGCCTAAGGATTTTTCATAAAAACTTTCAAACCCCTTTTTATCCCCTTAAGGGTGGAACTCCAAAAATCCTTTCGTAGTGTTTTTGAGGAACCTTTGTGCCAAATTTCATGCTTCTAAGCCTAGCGGCTTTGGCTGTGCGTTGATCGATCAGTCAGTCAGCCAGTCCGTCAGTTTCTTCTTTTATATACATAGAAGACTAGCTTCTCCCAGCGGCTTAGCCCGCGTGAAAAGTGTTTTATCATCCCAAGGCAACATTATACCGGAATAAAAAGCAGCCTATGTGCTATTCCAGACTACGATCTATCTCTTTGCCAAATTTCATCCAGATCCGTTCAGCCGTTCTGGCGTGATTGACCAAACATACATCCATCCAAACTTTCGCATTTATAATATTAGTAAGATAAGATTAGCAAGATAGATGGATGAATGTGGTGCAGTAAATAATAGCATATAGTAAATGAGACTCACTCATGATTTGAGAATGAAATGTGTGGTGTCTTGTTGAACATTTCTTTGGTGATATTGTTGTATATTAAAAAGTAGGAGTCGTGAGGTGACTGGCTCACGTGTTCAATTTTCAAAGTGCTCTTCAGAAGATAGCAGCTGCTGAATATCAAGTCAAAGTCCATTGCGTAGCATACCTGCACAAAATTAAAGTTATGAGCATTTAATTCCATGGCCTATTTATAGGTACCTTATATAAACTCGCAAGCAATAAACTGGTCTCATTTCATCGCATGTTGCTCCCTTCCACGTATTTTTCAAACACAAGCATGGCATTTCAGGGTTCATAAAACGAATTTCTATTGGTATTTTTATCTTTTATTTTAGGAAATAAATAAAAGTAACAAGGTGCCAGGTCGGTACAGTTAAGGAGGATGACTCACGTGGTGTGGAGACGTTGTCGTGGTGGAGATCCTACTCCACCACGACAACGCTCCAGCTCACTCGGCCAGACGGACCGTCGAATATTTGTCTATGGAAGGTGTGGAGTTAGTGACTACTTTAAAAAGCTATAAAAACATTAACAGGTTTCATTAAAATCATTCCGTTTTTTTATTTTCTAAAAGCTTTCAGTGTGACCCCCGTATATAGTTCAACTTCCCAAAGTGGAGTCATGTATTTTCACTGTATTTTGATAATGTTTATGTATTTAATTATAGTAGAGGAGTCCTAGAAGGGATTTTGGGATATACTCAAGTGTAGCAGAATAACATAAAGGGGCAAACGTTGCACCCTGTTGAGTACTCCCACCATACATGAACCCTTTAGGTTCGTGCGTCTAGAGCAGCCGATCAGAATAGTAAAAAAAACTATCATTAGAAAAACTCTAACAAGTCAGAACTATGTACTTGCCCACTTCACACCTCTCTACCCTTCTCACGCTTTCTCTATCTCTCACTCTCTCGCTCTGTCCCTATTATAGTATGTTCCGTAGCCATGATCAGTGTTGCCATATCTAAGAACTTTTCGGTAGATCTACCACATTCGGTACTGGTCTACTGTTCTACTGCCAGTCTATAAATCTACCGTTTTTTGATAATATTAACATTTTAACAAAAATCTGTTTGCTACCAGCGTTTAAATCTAGAACTTGCTAAAGAACTTCATGAAAACCTGCCAGAGGAACAGACTACCTAATCACACAAGGATTTTTGCATACAAAATGATTTATACCCAAAAACGGGGCACCTAGCTGTGAACACTTAAAACTATTATATATAAATATTTGTATTTTAATATTTTTCTAATATCTATTTTAAAAATGTTTTAGGGCAAAACAATGTAGTGTATTTATTTACTCCACTGCACCTGTTCTTTCTTATCAAGTACTAGATTCTGCCAGCGGCTTCACCCACATGTATTATACATATAAACCTTCCTCTTGAATCACTCTATCTATTAAAAAAACCTCATCAAAATCCATTGCATAGTTTTAAAGATCTAAGCATACATAGGGACTGACAGACAGTGTGAAACAACTTTGTTTTAAACTATGTATCCTTACAACAGCCAGGTTGTCAAGCATGCAAAAAAAGACCCTGAGAGAGAACCTGAGCACTCAGATGACCCAGAACAGATTTCTCTGGTACAGATGTACAAGGAGACCTGACCCCAGCAATACTAGGAAGAGTGTTATACAAATATAAAATCGGGAGAATTGGGTAGGGAAGCAAATAAAAACTGGACCTGAGCAATGCAGGACAGGAAAAAAACTGAAATTGGAGAAAACCCTATCAAAGTGTTCCTATAAATAACATCAAAACAATATTTATAAGTTATTACTAACACTTAAGAGTACTAACATTAGGTTAAAATCAGATATATTTAGAAACATTTTATACAGCTAGGCAATAAAAAAGGCATTATTATTATTATAAGCAAATAAAACCTGTAGCATTCTTGAATTGAGATCAAGTATCTGGATGAGCATGCACTTCTATTCCTCTTACTGAGTTCATCGATACTTACATGGCTACAGTTAGCTATTCCTGTGATTTCAACCGTGTTGCTGGAGTGCTGCTGGCCAGGCCTTAGTGCCGAGCGATTGTTCTTTTTTCGAAATTCCGGGTCACACACGCCACGGTCTTCATTGTACGTCAGGTCCATCGTCAAATGTGTCCGATTGGGTTTGTACGACGTGCATAGTTCTGCAGTGTACCGTCCCTGCACCTCAGGCACCGACGGAGTGAATGTGGAGTACGGATCATCAGGGCCTATAGAAGAATTAATGCACCTGCCTTTCACTCCGATCGGTTCGGTGCTATATTGGCTCAACAAACACACCAAAAACACAGCGACACACAACATCGCGATCACTTCTTCTTGCGCAAATTATGTAAATAATATCATGACGAGGGCACTATTATAAACATAACACAGTAGTTTTTTATTACACACTATTTAATTTTTAAAACGGATTACTTTATAACGCGTCAATTGTTTGATTGGTAACTTTAATGTATCTAGCTAATTATTTACTTGTTACTAAAACAATAACAGTACAGACGCACTTTAAGAAATTGGTAACTATTTATTCGCCATTTTATCTTCACAGCTTCACTTCAGACTTTAGTCTGACAGATGACAGTTTTTTTTTTTTTTTTTTTTTTTTTGTATGTTTGTTCCTAACGGAACAGGCTAAGGTCTGAGACCATGCTGCCTAGTCATCAGTATTTGTATTCTTTAGTATGCATTAGAACGCGGATGCAACACATTCTAATGTTTCTTGGAGCATTTGGCAGCAAATTGCATCGAGTCAGCCTTCCCAGTAAGCTTTGCAGAGGTAGTCAATACTACAATAAAATACTCCGCTCCACTATCCCGAGATCGCTTCTGTTAACGTTTTTACATATTGTCAATTGCGTAGACAGTTGAGACACAAAACTACACCAATTTTATATCACAATATCCACTATAAATCAATTTGCAAATAATATTAACAGCCGCTGAACTGCACTCGAGAAAATCCCGCCAAACAGGGTTACCAACTCCTAAAAATAAATAGCCCTAAGATCAAGATGAAATAGCCCTAAATAGCCCTAAATGCAATATTCAAAAGCCCCAAAAAAAGCCCTGTATTGGGTACTATTAATTTTTTTTTTGTCTCCTTTTACTAAGGTAAATAAAATATTACTTAGTTTTAATTATTTTTTATTAGAACTTATTATAACTAATTAAAGATCCATATTGTTAATAATTCTAAATAAATCTTTTACGTTCCAACTTGGCGTTTCATTTGAGCTTTCGGAGTTCTTTAGGTCATACATTATACAATGTTTACAATAAACAAAACTGTAACATTTTCGGCAATGGAGTAAATGTAACGAATGGTCTATCATCTCTTTTAAAATGAATCGTGTCATCATTAAACTTTGCAGCATATCAAGGAATAATTGGTTTCTTTAGTAATGCATGAAATATTATTTATGGCCCTAAAAAAAGCCCTAAATATTTTTGGGCCCTAAAAAGAGCCCAACGCGGATATTTTCGCCCTAAATTTGGGGCCAAAAGCCCTAAGTTGGCAAGCCTGCCGCCAAAAACTCCTGACAGATGACAGAACAAGTCAGAAGTTCAGAAGCAGAAGTCAGTGTTGCCAGTGGCAGACAGTCAAATGTTACATGAGACATCCCAAAAACTTACATTTTCATGAGAAAAGTTACATTACCTTATTTTATATGGAAAACGACGCTAAAATAATAAAAATATACAATTGTAATTATTTTTTTCTGCTATGTAGTAGCGGAACGCGCCCACTATTCGAATTTTCGCGCGGTCGGGCCCGCCCCCCGACTACCACGGGTAAAGCTATTGCATTTAGTTTATAAAATTCAAATTACAACGAGAAACAACTATATGGGTAGGTACCTACTTAATTGCATTAGCGAAAAGATCGATAAACAAAATCAAATCCAGGTTACGCCGGCCGGTAGGTACTCAGCCCACTGTAGTTCTTGTAAATGAAACCAAAGTTACTTAACAATGAGTAATAAATAGCTACACGAACTTCTTGAAGCTATGTGCAGTGCATGGCACATACACACATCAACACGGTCTAGGGATATTTCATACTTAATTAAATAACTCGAAAAGTACTGGCCGCATTGGAATCTTTTATACACCGATTTGTTTGTAATTTATCTCAGACTAATTCCAAATTCAAATTTTTGAAAATTCTTTTGTTTCTGTGGCATAAAAATGTCTTGATGTGTAGGAGAGGGAATTTTCATTTGTGCGAAATTTAGAAAACAATACGAATTACGTTTAGTTACAGTCTTTTTTTCATTTTTAAACGAAAGATAAAGTTAAAATTGAACAGACCCACTGTTCAGTGTAATGTTGCTGAGGCCATAGGGACCCACCAAAATGTAATTTCAAGATTGTGGACACGCTATCGTGCCACAGGTGAAGTAGCGGAGAGGCACCGGGGGCCAAGTCGCATCACTACCCCCAGACAAGACCGATTTTTGCAAATTACTGCGCGAGCTCAACCAAATGCAACGGCGACTCAATTGGTCCAAAGGCTGCGAGTGGAACACCAAGTGCTTGTGAGTGACCAAACTGTAAGAAGGCGACTGCATGAAAGCAATCTACGCTCTCGTAGACCACTCCGGGTCCCACCTTTACGGAGAGGCAATCGTGGACGACGATTAGAATGGGTTCGGAACCACGTGGACTGGGGCCGTGAGCAATGGTCCAATGTGCTGTTCACGGATGAATCCAGGTTCGGCTTCCATCCAGATTCACGAAGGACGCGTGTTTGGCGAGTTCCTGGACGATGGAGCCGTCTTCAGAACCCTCAGGAAGTTCACCCATACCAAGGAGGAACAATTATGGTTTGGGCAGGAATTCGTCTTGGAGGACGGACGGATCTCGTTTGGGTGCGGGGCAATATGACGGCAGAACGATACGTCCAACAGGTGCTGGGTCCCGTAATTTTGCCCCACAGAACACAAATGGGGCAAGATTTCCTGCTCATGCACGACAATGCCCCGGCAAACACGGCGAGAACGGTAGCAGCTTGGTTACATACACACAATGTTAGGGCCTAAGACTGGCCTGCTCAATCGCCAGATCTAAATCCCATTGAGCATGCGTGGGATATGCTGCAAAGAAGAGCTCTGAAGGAAGTTCCTGAAAATCTGGCTACAGAAGATCAACTTTTTGTGCACCTCAGAAGGACATGGGACAATATTCCGCAGCAAGACATTGACAACCTTGTTCTGAGCATGCCGAATCGTTGCCGATGTGTTATGAACATCATGGGCGCTTTCTCAGACTACTAACTTCAAGTTTATAAACACAAATTACATGATTTTTCTATTTTTTTCAGTTTTTACTCATAAATTAAAAGTTAATTCATATACGGTTTCCGTCTATGCTTCATTTTTTTTCTATAAAATCCTGAAATTTTAATTGAAGTACCTTAACCATTATTCAAAAATGGTAGAATATTAAATAACGTATCTTTTAAATATATACATGTCATATAAATAATTAACACATTGATAGTAATTCGCTTTTTTAAAAATATCCCTAGACCGTGTTGATGTGTTTATAGGTATATTATGCTATTTGACTTGATAATCTTGATATTTAGTTGACGATTGATACAAAAATAAACTTACTTCAGTTGCAAACACGACTTTGTTGTTGATTTACTGATTCCCTAAATAATTATTTATTAAATTAAATCAACAATAAATATAAAATTTACTAACTAAGTATTGTTAGCACAAACAAGTCGAAAACAAACTAATCATTACATTATTGACGGAATAAATTTAATAAATAAAATTACATCCACAGATATTAACTTTCGTATTTATTTACTCTTCTTTAGAGATATTAAAACTTTAGCAAACAAAACACGATGCTCACTCGCTCGACGGAGTAAGCGGGATGGATGATTTAGAAATACAAGTCAGTGAGTGAGTTAGGTGCGACAACATGACATGATTAAAAGCTTTGTAGATGCATTTTTATTTAAATATTTTTAGTAAGACCTAAAAGTTACGTAAAAGTTACATTTAACACGACTCACGTGTTACATGGAGGTTACGTGAGACGGTCAAAAGTTACGTAAAATGCAACAAAAGTTACGTTCTGGCAACGCTGAGCAGAACAGAACTTGATGAGTTGAATCATTGAGCTAGGAAAAACATGGAGGCGCCCTATTATTCTATACATACTTTAGCTTATACAAATATGAGTGAAATACGATACAGAATGTGAAAAATCATTTTGTCTCATTTCTTCTAATGTAGTAAACGTATTTGACAAAAGTGACAACAATATTTCAGTTGTTGTTCATTATGGCAACATTTTGTTATTACGTAGTAACAGCTGTCAGTACGTGCCATATTCGCCATATTAGTTGCCGAAATTTGTAGGTATTCGCTCATTTCGAGTCCATACTTTAAAGCTTTTAAAGTATGTCTATGAGTTGAATGTTGACACTTGACACTCAATCCACAGATAACTCGTTAAATTATTTTTCTCAGTGACTCTATGGTATTGCCAAACGGCCAACTATTTTAGCACCTTTGCAGCTGATCTAAAATTTTGCAAAAAGTAGGTAAGTTAACTATATTGCCAGATTTTACCTTAAAAAGTTGCCTCAAGTAGCTATAATCCTAATTAATAATATATAGGTATGCGAAAGTAACTTTGTTGGTTACGCATTGACGCCTAAATCACTGTACAATTTTGATGAATTTTGGTACAGAGATAGGACCCTGAACTCGGCTATAGGTACATGCAGCAGCAGAGAAACCTCAGAAATATATAAAAAGCTACATCTATGGCAGGAGGATATACTTTTTTTTGCTTATGCATACTGTGCTACCACGGGGAGACAGCGCAGTTATGTGGGACTCCAACCCACTAAAACTCCACGGTGTCCTCCTGTGCCGCTTATGGCGGGATCACGGGCACGCGTTAACACTCACCAAGAACCCGCTGCGGCTATCCGGCACCGGACCTTCCTCTGGGGAGTACCTTCCATCACCGGCGTACCAGAACACACTGTGAGCCGTGACTACCCCAGGGACCAAACCAGCACATGGGTGCGAGATGACCCCGTGTATGGCACCCTTGGTCCCCTTGTGACGGGTCAAGATCAATAGCCCCGCCACCAACCATTTTTCGGCCGCAGGGGATAGGGAGAGTGGCCAACGCTATACCAAAACTCCTCCTCCCCTGCGGCCCCACAGCGTGCGCCAGCAGACGGTGGCGACAAGGTACAGGCCACGGAAGGTAGGGAGAGCGGCGCACCGCAATACCGGCACTCCTTCCCCGCCGTGGCCTTCATCCCTCAGCCGCGATATCGTTTGGGTTTGGGAGGCCCAATACGACATCGCAGCTCGCCTCAGTTGCAATGTCGCCCAGACAGCACAGCAACCTACATGTAGGCCGCTACGTCGTCCATTATCGGTAAAAGTCCTTACGAGCGGCCCCTCCTCGGGTTCTTCTTCACTTCACCGTGGGTGATCAAGCCACGGTTATTGAGCCCCCCTAAGACAATGCGGGTATCCACCGGGAAGGGGGAGGATATACTACGATGTTTACGTGCGCGCCATCTCTGTGAAATCAATGAAACTGCTAAGATATTCTAACAAGAAATATAAAAACAAAAAGTTCCACAAACACTATACTTTTTAGGGTTCCGTAACCAAAGGGTAAAAACGGGACCCTATTACTAAGACTCCACGGTCCATCTGTCTGTCTGTCACCAGGCTGTATCTCATGAACCGTGATAGGTAGACAGTTGAAATTCTCATTCACAGACGATGTATTTTTGTTGCCGCTATAACTACATATACTAAAAACATAATTAAATAAATATTTAAGTGGGGCTCCCATACAACAAACGTGTTTTTTTTTGCCATTTTTTGCAATAATGGTAAGGAACCCTTCGTGCGTGAGTCCGATTAGCAGTTGTCCGGTTTTATAATATAAACGTCACGGAATGATGTGATGGATGATTCAAGCATATCGATGAATGTCACGACTATGATAATAGTCGGAATGGCGCAGCGGTATAACAGCTCGACCCGTGAGTTATAGGGTCGGTTCGATTTGTAGTGTACCTATGTGTAGCTTATTCATGTATTAGTTTAGTCGTAATAAACCACTCGTGGCTTACTGACATGTTTTCATTGTCTTCCCGCTTTTTATACATTTCTAGGGGGTGAGGTTTCTCTGCTGTTGTATGTACGAGAGCTCATGACCAAGATTTTCATCTCATCGTTTTACGACCAAAACCGGATAAAATCGATAGATTTGATTTTTCTGATTTCAAAAATAATATTTTCATAAACTTGCTGCGACACGTCTGTGACAAATAGTAGTACAAATATGTAAAAAACTATACCAGGTGTAAAATCTTATCAGACAAATTGTGTAATCGCTATCGTAAGGCTGAGTTTCTCACCTCTAAATTATCGCAAAATTAATGTGACAAATAGTCAAGCACGCGTTATCTGCTATGGTTGGTTGAATGAATTGTCAGCCTAAATCTATCGATTTAAGATACCATTTCCCCTTTTTCAGACACCAGTAGGGGGGGTTTGGGGCTGTCGGGTTCCCAGAGGCGCCTTAATTAACTCTGACACCAGGGGTAGCCCCATCCTCACCAGAAAAGAAGAAGACACCAGTAGTCACACGTACCCAGGAAACCATTGGCGAAAATTATAAATGAAGCAAATAAATTAAACCCATAGCAAACCGACTGAAAATCATGTTTTCAAGTGAACATTGATTAGTAGATGAAAATAACTCAGTTTCCAGAAGAAAGTGTGAGCAAATTGAATGAGTTGAAAATTTTACCTATCGACATGAGGAACCTTTTTCCTGCCCAGATATGGAAAAAAAATATATCGGACAAATTTAGTGTCGCACTTTACCATACCTTTGCATGCCAGTTCTGTGATAATAAATACTTATTAATAGACTTCCCAAAAAGGAGGAGGTTATCAATTCGACTGTATAATATTTTTTTTATGTTTGTTACCTCAGAACTTAGTTTAAAAGCTGATAATTTTTCCAAGTTGTTACTGACAGGAATGTAAAAAAACCGACCAAGTGCGAGTCGGACTCGCGCACGAAGGGTTCAGTACCACTATCGCAAAAAAAACACGTTTGTTGAATGGGAGCCCCACTTAAATATATATATTTTATTCTGTTTTTAGTATTTGTAGTTATACAGCAACAGAAATACATCATCACGGTTCATGAGATACAGCCTAGTGACAGGTGGACAGACCGACAGACAAACAGACTGCGGAGTCTTTTCAAAAAAATCAAAATCAAAATTTCTTTATTCAATTAGGCCATTAAGCGGCACTTTCGAACGTCAAAAATAAAAATTAAATGTAATAATAATTGATTCTACCGTCCATTCGGAAATGTAGCTTGTTATGGAGAAGAACGGACAAGAAACTCCAAACTTACTCTTTTTAAAAAAACATAAATGTGTTTTACAAGTATTTGGTTACAATAATCTTGTAGGAAAAATACATATATGTGAGAACGATGTAAAAAAAAAAAAAAACGCACTTAGAAGCGTCTAGAGTAAAACAAACAATTAAAAATACAATAAATAGGTAATTAAAAACATGCGGAGGCAGCTAAGATATGACCAATCCCAACTGACGGCGCCCGTTCACGAACATGACACATGGATCGGCACCACTCAGCTCAACCATCATGAAGGGAACCGAATGATCCAACACATGTGCCACCATCAGAGAGACATTAGAGAGAGCATGACACACTCAACTGCCGGGGCACACTGAAGTCAACGAACGACACATAGGTACAGTAAATGGTAGATTTACAGTTAGTACATAGTACTCACATATGTGCTGTGCAGTTATATAATCCAAAAAATAAATTGAGTTTATACAACACAAATATACATTATAATTATTCGTACAGTCTTCAGCAGGTCCAACAATACTTCAGAACTTTTCTGCTTATCACTTGTTTTTGTGCCCTAGTGGCTGTGGAGCTGGAATAGCGTTGGGCCAAGCATTTTTATCAGCGATGTAATCCCCCAACCTATAATATGCCTGCCTGCATAGTGTGCGTTTTATACAAGTTTTAAATTTCGTCTCATTCAATTCTAGAATGTGTGGCGGTATTTTATTGTAACATTTTATACAGTACCCCCTAAAAGATGACGCTACTTTAGCCAGCCTGAAACCTGGTTGAATTAATTGGTCCCTATTTCTAGTAACATAACTATGTCTATCGCTGTTTTTACTAAAAAGATGTAAATTCTTTCTAACGTACATGATGTTTTCGTAAATATACTGACAAGGTACCGTCATGATGTTAATGTCTTTAAACAGTTCCCTTAGAGAATCGCGCCGGCGAAGATTGTATATCGCTCTGATGGCTCGTTTTTGTAGAACAAAAATTGACTGAATGTCTGCAGCCCTTCCCCATAGTAATGTGCCGTAAGACATTATACTATGAAAGTAACTAAAATAGACCAGCCTCGCGGTATCTACATCAGTAAATTGACGAATTTTTCTAACAGCATAAGCCGCCGAACTTAACCGCCCCGCAAGTGATATTAAATGAGGACCCCATTGTAACCTTGAGTCTAGCGTGATACCCAGGAAAACGGTTTTGTCGACGAATTCTAGCTTCTCGTTGTTTAATATAATGTCACAATCATAACTTTTGACATTCGGCAAGGCAAATTTTACACAATTAGTTTTTTTAGCATTCAAAACTAAATTATTAGCAGTGAACCAATTTAGAACTTGCCGCAATGCATTATTTACGTCGGCAACGTTACTCGTACGTCTATTTATGTTAAAAATCAAAGAAGTGTCATCAGCAAATAACACCATGTTCAGTTTGTTTTTCAATAGATGGGGTAAATCGTTAATGTATACTAAAAATAAGAAAGGACCTAAAATTGAGCCCTGGGGTACCCCCATTTTCACGTTCAACCCCGACGAATTGACACCGTTTATTTGAACTAATTGCTGTCTATCATTCAAATAGGATTTTACTAAATTTAATGCTGATTGGCCTAGCCCGTAATGCTCAAGTTTCAAAAGCAATGTTTCATGATCAACGCAATCAAACGCCTTCGACAGGTCGCAGAAGATACCTATGGCATCTTGTCCCTCCTCCCACGCATCAAAGATGTGTTTTATTAAGGTGACACCAGCGTCGGTTGTACAACGTCCTTTGGTGAAACCATATTGTTTCTCGTGTAGGATGTTTTTCGTATTAAAATAAATGAGCATTTGATTTAGCATTATCTTTTCAAATATCTTGCTGAAAACCGGCAACACGGATACTGGTCTATAATTATTTGTGTCTTTACTGTCCCCGGATTTAAAAAGTGGTATAACCTTACTATATTTCATTAGATCCGGAAAGACTCCCTGATCTATACACAAATTAAAAATTAAAGCTAAGTACGGCGCTATAGTCTGAATAATGGAGGTACAAACTTTGATGGACATTCCCCATAGATCTTCTGTCAGTTTTATCTTTATTTGCTTAAAAGCTTTTATCACTGTTATTGGGTTTATATGTAAAAAGTTAAATTCAGTCGGGCATGCTGAAACGTTAGCGTGTAATAAACCATAAGCGAGCGACGGCGAAGAATTTAAGGTTTCAGTAGTTTTAATTGGGATGCTGGTAAAGAAATTCACAAACTCCTGAGCAACCTCCTTGCCATCCCTAACAAGTCCATGTGTAGTCTCAAGCGTGTAATCAGTATTATTTCTTTTGTTCCTGTTTGTTTCATTGTTAATAATTTTCCAAACCGTCCTAATTTTATTTTCTGCGAATTTAACCTTATTGCTAATGTATAAAGCCTTAGCTGGTTTACATGAATTTTTTAAATTTTTAAATTAGAATTCTTAGTTATAGGGTCCCGTTTTTACCCTTTGGGTACGGAAACCTAAAAATAGCTCGTTTCAGCTATAAAGTACCTAAGTTGTCAAACACTGCACTTAAAATTTTACGGTGTTCGAGAATGGCATAGACCTAATAAATAGTATGGACTCGAAATACCTACAAAAAAAAGGTGCCTACATAAACCTTAAAATGGCACTTAAAATGGCTGCCGATGCTATGGTTGTGTTAATCACGGAACACACAAATTAATAATACAAAAAGTAAACAACCATTTGACAGCAGGACTACCACGAACACAACCACAAATTTCGGCAACTAATATGGCGAACATGGCGAATATGGCACGTACTGACAGCTGTCATAACAAAATGTTGCCATAATGAGCAACAACTGAAATATTGTTGTCTCTTTTGTCAAATACGATTACTACATTAGAAGAAAATGATGTTTCACATTCTGTATCGTATTTCACTCATATTTGTATAAGCTAATGTATGTATAGAATAATGGGGCGTCTCCATGTTTTTCCTAGCTCGAGAATGGCACTTGGAGATTTAACGAATTGGCTACCAAGGCCAAGTCTTGTGTTTAGTTTTTTCGATGAAGTTGTTATAAGTGTAACACATCCCAATGTTTTTTAAAGTAGTTTTCGGCAAATATATTGAGTCAACCTGCATCACTGAGTTAGTCTACAACAAACTAGCTGCAGCGCAAAGCTAGTATTTCTAATTCGATACCATGTACAGCTGTAAAAGTGCCCTTGGTTGGAACCAAGGGCGGATTTAGGAACCCGAACCTCAACGGGGCAATAAGGGGCATAAGTTTGAAGAGGAGGATTTTATATTGTATCCACTTTTGACAATTGATCAGCAGTTTTACGATCTTTACATAGTTGAACCACTGGATTCCAGGCTCTCGACAAAACTATGTAAAGATCGTAAAACTGCTGATCAATTGTCAAAAGTGGATACAGTGAGCATCGTTTGTCGTGAACAATATCGTGTAACTAGTGAGACGAGTGCTGAACTGTGTCGAGTAACTAGGGAGACGAGTTCTGGTGGTAGCGACATCGTGCGTGAAAAACGAGTGAGGAAGAGGGTAGACAGATATATCAGCTCGTAAACAACACCCACCCGCAAAGACTTTAGTTCTCGTGATCATGGCGCTTGTAACGGTGCCGAAATATCGAGCTCTCAACCAAAAAACAAAATATAGATGGTAAATATCCCGAAACAAATATTAATTCTATTGAGAAGGGATAAGTATCAACGTCAACGGCGAGCACACCACTCACCCTCGGTTCGCCGATGATAAAGCTGTCATGGAGACCATAGAGGACCCCAGTACAACGCTCGGTGACATCAGTAGAGCTTCCGAAAGAATGGGTCCAAAAATGAACATGGACAAACCAAGGTTTTGTTGAACGCCCATGAACTTGATAGAAGTGGGTGTGACCACTTCTATCAAGTTCGGTAGCTCCACAGCC
This sequence comes from Orthosia cruda, assembly GCA_964057195.1. NCBI lineage: Eukaryota > Metazoa > Arthropoda > Insecta > Lepidoptera > Noctuidae > Orthosia > Orthosia cruda. The sequence goes on along the minus strand of OZ059845.1, from coordinate 387,393 downwards.
GAAGCCGTGGACGACCATGTCTACCTGGGACAAACGGTCCAGCTAGACAGGTCCAACCTCGAGAAAGAGGTGAACCGTCGAATCCTACTCGGCCGGGCAGCATTCGGGAAGCTGCGTGGTATCTTCTCGTCCAACTTACCACAGTTTCTCAAGACGAACCTATGGCTGCGAGACGTGGTTGCTCACAATGGGCCTCATCAAAAAGCTTACAGTCACCCAAAGGGCAATGGAGAGGGCCAGGCTCAGTGTCCTTGCGTGATTGAATCAGAAACGTAGAGATCCGCAAGAGAACCAGGGTTACCGACATAGCCCGAAGAACTGCCAAACTGAAGTGGCAGTGGGCAGGGCACATTGCTCGCACAACAGATGGCCGATGGGGTAGAAAAGTTTAGGAGTGGCGACCGCGAACCGGAAGACGTTGCGTTGGAAGGCCTCCCACCAGATGGACCAATGACATGGAGAAGGTTGCGGGGATCCGCTGGATGCGAGATGCACAGGACTGATCAATGTGGCGACGCTTGGGATAGGCCTATGTCCAGCAGTGGACGTCTTTCGGCTGATATGATGATGATGAACAGAAAGAACATGAGTGAAACTCTTGTCTTTCATAAACCTTCCTATACATTTATTTATTTGGAAACTCAACAGCTTATTACTAATTTACATGAATAGATATTCACCTCACTGTCAATGAACAGCCCAGTGCAGTTGTATCAACGTTACTAGCATCTTAGTAATTAGTAAACACACACACACTGCACAGTGACAGCATGATGATGACAATTATCACTTAAGCCAATAACAGAGTTTCACGGCATGTGTAAAGCTAGGTTAGGTTATTTTAATTAGCTACAAACAAGTGCAGCTATTAGTGATCATGTGAGATTGAAGACTCATTGATCACATTCGATCAGGGTTTAAAGTATGTAAACATGATTATAGGGCTACATTTATTAGACAAAGGGAAAAACAAACAAAATGTTAGCGAAATCTAACATCATGAATATCATGCTTAGTCGAAATATATCACACATGATTATATCATACTTGAACTTGTAGAAATAAACATGAAGTAAGATACTTCAAGTTTATTTTTGATTTTTTTGCCCGTCCTTGTGCCCCTCCCAGAAAAAAATTCTGGATCCGCCCTTGGTTGGAACAACTAACTGGCGCGTTTGTTCTACACGGTCGCGGGATTGACACAACTTTAGTTATTTCTAGAGTTCCGTACTTCTAAAGGAATAAACGCAATCCTATTGGATCACATTTTTGTCCGTCTGTCTGTCAAGACCCTTTAACTCGGGAACGCGTGAAGGTATCGAGTTCAAATTAATATCGTATACTCAAGTTTGCAACCCCCTGCAGCTGTGATAAATCAAACTTCTAGATCAACGCAATCAAGAGATAAAGCCTTTAATGACGCATTTTTTACACTCGCAATCTGTTCGCAAGGGTATCAAAACCTACAGGGTAATTCCCGTTGACATAGAATCATGAAATTTGGCAAGAAGCAATGTCTTATAGCACAAGTAATGGCATAAATAAGAAAACCGTAACTTTGTACATAAATAAAAAAAATAGAAGGTAAAGGAAAAAACCAGAAAACCGTAACTTTGTACCTCAATAAAAAATAGGTACAGTTTGTAAACTGACCGCGACTTCGTCATTCATCGATATAAGTCGCGGACGCGGTTTCCCAACGGCAAAGTTTATGTACTGTAATGTTATTTAATTATTTTGTGTAGCTGTTTGAACGGAACCCTCAGTGCGCGAGTCCGACCCACACTTGGCCAATTTTTATATTCGCGGGCAGCCATAGAAGCAAGAGATGGCGTCTCATAGCCTTTCAATATCAGAAGGTTGGAGTGGCTACAGCTCTTCTATGTGCAAGCCTCAGTGCAAGCGAAGATAAAGAAAAGAAAATGAACTAAGACTGAACGATCTCTGTTTGCCCTCGGTCGCAAGCGTATATAGTTCTCGGCAAACTTCTGGGCCGAAGCCTAAATTGAGTTGCCCTTCCAACAACCTTGTTTGTAAACTCAATTAAGTTGTCCAACCACCGTCTACACTATTTTTACCACAACACAACCAAGGTCACATTTACCTAGTGTTCCTGACCACGGTAACAACCACGGCTACGAGCGAAAGGCTTCTCCACCTTCCCTGCTTAGCTAAAAGCCAGAATGATATACAATATGCAAAAACCTGAAAACGGAATAATATACTCATCATTATAACCAACTTATACTATAGGTATTTCGCAATTCCAGGGTTGGTACAAAGTTGTATACACGATCGCCTATATTCCTAGAAAGAGAGCAAGCAGAGGAAAGGACATGTGTTGATAATATATAGTGAGCATCACATATTTGACCAAAATTTTATTTCATACATCCAAGTTAGCATGACCTGATTACCAACATATAAATCAATTTACAATTACTTCATACATAAATCTGTATTTTCTACAGATTTTTAGATGAAGGGAGATTAACAAAAAATAAAATAAAATTTTAAGTTACACTATACTCAAATCACACACATTCTATTAACACTTAAAATGGAAATAACTTAGAACTGCATTCAAACACAACAGAATGTTAACATAAGAACTCCAATCAGATTCCTATTTGTTGAGCTAGAACGGCGTACATGCCGAGAGCAGTCAAGCCGACTGCGCTGGCGTGCACGGCCCGCAGCGCCAGCAGCGCCCAGGCGCTCAGCGCCAGCAGGCTGGCCAGCGCCTCCTCCAGCAGCGCGCGGTAGGGCGACAGCGCCAGCAGCGACGCCACGAGCGGCCAGTGCTGGCGCGGCAGGTCGGAGCGCGTGGCCAGCCACACCAGCGCGGCCGTGGCGGCCGTGTGCAGCAGCGCCACGTTGGACTCGGCGCACGAGCGCACGTAGCGCCAGTCGAACTCCGAGCCGCGCGCGCCCACCCACAGCAGCACCGACCGTGTCACCACCACCTGCAACATTTAGCTCCACATATCACTCACAGAATATGATTGGCTAGTCAGACTAGTAACCTCAATGTAGGGGGTGGCAACTTGGCAACTACAATGACAGCTTTCAAAGACGAACAGACTTTCTGTTCCCACCTTTTTATAAAATTGTCTTTAAGTACCTACATACTACTAATACTAGTGAAGGGTTCAGTTTAAGCATAATTTATGTATTGGCATGTCAGTGTAGTGGGAGCACTAAACATGTATGTGATTTATCTGTGTGTGTGTAATCAAAGTATCTTTAAGCATTCTTCTCTAAGGGTATTAGAGTGATTACATAATACACTTAATTTCTCGAGTGGGGCAAAGCAATGTAGAGTCTGGATATGTGCACTGCTTACTTATGAAATGTTAGATGCTTCAACAATAAGAAAACAATTATTAACTTTTACAATAAGGACTTAATGTAACATTTAACAAATAACCCACCCCTATTCCAGGGATGGATATGAAGAGGTGTACTAATGTACAACCAGTGCCGTCTTTGCCATAAGGGCACACAGGGCCCGTGCTCAGGGCCCCCATCCTAAGGGGGCCCCGAAAGACGGACAATTTCTCTCACATTTATTTTCAAAACATTTTTATCGGGCACAGTAACAGTGAGCACCCGGGTCGACTATAAAACTTACTTTTGTCTTAAAATTTAAGTCCAAATTGCAAGAGTGAAAGCTACTGGACGAATTGATAGTGAGTTGCTGTCCCAATATAATACAGAAACTAATTATTGGAAGAATGTGCTTAGGAGGATTGTTGCAGTAGTGACATTTTTAGCTTCAAGAGGTCTTGCTTTTCGTGGTTATATTGAGATCGCAAAGTAATGAGAATTATTTGGGATGCTTAGAACTGACTAGTGAATTTGATCCTTTTCTTGCTGATCACATACAAAAATGTGGAAATCATGGAAAAGGAAGTACTTGCTTTCTTTACTTTCCAAAAGGGCCCCAAATTCTTGTGTCCAGGGGCACCAGTTATATTTCAGCCCCATGTAATATGGTCCAAGCCTATTGCCATTACCCGGGCACATGAGCTAAATAATAACAGCCGCACAGGTCAATCTTCAAGGTTAAGCAATGCTTGACGAGGTCGGTCGGTGGGTGGGTGACCATTTCAAAAATACTGAGATTCCTCCATGCCTAGGAAAGCACATTAAGCCGTTGGTCCAATCTATCATTTAAAGATCTTTGACAGTTGTTATGAGTACTTATGAGTAGTCAGAAGCTTGAGGTCTGACACCGGTCTAGCCAAGGGGTACCATTGTTATCCAGTTACTGGGTTGTGGTTGGTCAGACAGGCTGTCGCTCCATGTAAAACACTGGTACTGGACATAGTTGGGCAAAGGCTAAGCAGATTGATACATAAGACACCCAGATCCGGAAAAACTATCTGTAGGCCATACAAATATTTGGTCCGTGTGGGAATCGAACCCACACCACGCAATGCAGCAGCTGATCGCTCAACCATTATGCCAAACATGTTGTTGTATCATAACACAATGTGAACTTAGAGCTTATGTTTATCTTTAGTGAGTCAGCATTTAGTTTACCTCTGCACTTGCCCATCCAATAGCTGAAGTGAGGATTTTGGCATGACCTTTGCCTGGAACTGAATTCAGTGCGAAATATATACCCAGGAGATCAGCAAAGTCAACGGTTGCTTTCAGAATTTCCTGAAATAAAGTTAAAACATTTTATTAGTAAATAAAGTAGACATAAATAAGTAATATTGCCTCATTACAACTCATTTAAGAAGCAAATGTCGAATGTTTTGTATGAGAGACCATGAGAAATAAGACTTTAACACAGTAATAGGACTTTGCAAGCACTGATAACAGTGATACAACTCATTACAAAATAACTATCTCTGACCTACATTTACATCACTGAAAAAAGGGTCTTTATAACCATCACTAAGAGTAGGGCCATGAAGAAGATACTTAATGCTAAGTAATTAAGATAGAATTTGAATAACATAGTTACCAAGAACACGTTATATTCTCCTGTTATGTGGCTACTGTCGGAATCAGGAAAGAATGTAGCCAACAACAGCATCTTGCACAGCTGTGTGAAGATGTACAGGCCTCCAGCATACACACATTTCGAGAACGTAGCGTATTCTGATCTAAAACGACAAAAACAATTAATAATTACTAAACATACTTAGGTTGCTTTAACCTAAGAAAGATAACTTACATTCCAGAGAACTTATAGGCCATATGATACGGTGCATACACCAGTGCAAGGCAATTCCCAAAATGATAAAGCGTCATCTTACAGGATCCCTAAGCTTTTCTTATTTAAAATAAATAGATTCGATTTTGCAGTGCATCTAACTCCACAAATCGACATTCGTCTGATTCGTTCGTTGTCTTGTCTGTTTAATGCGTTCCTTTCCAATTCCATCCAAATTTAAGTTTTCGCTATCATTACAGCCATACACAATGTTTTCTTTTCCGTTCTAACATTTGTGAATTCATACTTTTGTCCATGTCTTTCTTTTGTCAATATTTTAAAAACTGTTAACATTGAGTAATTGAGTACTGGAACGCAATACTGTCAGTCAAGTCAAGCAAGACGGCAAGTTGTCACTTGACTGTCAAGTATGTCAGGTTCTCGTGCAACGTTCATAATATAAGAATGAGTGGAAAGGAACGAAAGTTTGAAACTTACAAAATATTTTTTGTATGTAGTTCTTTAAAAGTTGTGATAAGTATAGATTTTCTAAATTAAAACATATTTATCTGAATACAGAAGTATTGTAGTCAAAGTAATGGATAAAACTTTAAAAATAATATTTTTTCGTATAAAACAAATCTGCATGTCGCGGTTCGTCAAAAACGTTTCATTTTACCAAAGTAAAAAGTTAAGAAGCTTGTCTGTCAAATAATCACCTTTAAGAATATTTTTGTGAGTGCTTTATACAATATTTATCTGTTTATTTATAATAATTAACACAAAGGCACATTGTGTTTTATTTAAATTAAATTGGCATTGTCGTTATCGAGTTCAATAATGTAATTCAAAACTCTTGCCTGAAATTAGACGTCACCAATCAGCGCGCCATTTTTTGACAAGACTGTTTGTTTTACTGAAGATTTGTTTGTTTTTGAACACTAAATGTTGTGATTTAAAAAAGCTTTAGATACTCATTAGTTTTGCTTGTTATAGTGTTAATTTTATGAAATTGGTGTTATTTATTAAATACACTTCTTTTATTTACAATAGGCCCGCTTTGGACGCTTTTCGTATTGCTATCATTTTTATTCAAAAACAAAATCAATATGTCTATTGAATTAGTGTAATTTTATAAATTAGTTTTTCAGTGTTCGTCGCGTTAATGCAAATCTGCCCATAATCAAACACCATCCAATCAGAGATATGTTTACCAATAGAATGGGTGAGGCTATGAGAGTGTAGAAAGAGATGCAAAATGAGGGGAGCTTTAAAAAAAGGGTTACTTTTTTAACCCTTTCATTTTTTTAGCACACGCGCAAAAGAGTAAGGGGTTGATTGTCCAATAGCAGAGCAGAGTATGAAAGATTTTGAATTTTATTTGTCCGGAGAAGCTCGGTCCATATTCGGTGGGTGCTCCGGGCACCGTCTCAGTTCCCTTTAGGAAGAGCTTGTAACAACCTGTATTCAAATAAGGGGGGTGTCATGTGCATCAAGTGCTTGATTTATTTCAATTGTGATTTCCTTTATGGAATTATATTCTGAAGTTAGTCGGTGAATTCTTATAATAAAACTTTTTATAATAATTTATAGGTGATGGTGTCGTGATACTTGATATCCACACGAATTTATTTTCCTATGGGTAAGCAACTAATTAAGTTTTTTTTTTTGAGATTCATCCAATGATTTTGATTTTATCATTCACAATATTCATTTGATCTTGACTAATATTTACTACCTATTTTATAGATTTTTCAACGACATAGAAGGTCATATTATAATTCTCTTCATATTATTTTAAGCTTTCAGTATACAAGTACCTACAGAAATGAAATTTCATAATAAAATAATACATAATAAAGAAAATGCCTACTACATTGTTCTGGTTTAGGTATGTAGGTAGGTACTTCTGTAATTTATGCAAGGATTAACACAAATTTATTAAAAATTATCAGAGTACCCAGCTAAAATGATAAACTGAATGTAGAAATTATCATACTTACCTAGTAATGTGCAAAACAGTTTTATCAGAATTTGGAGGTGCAATGTTGATCATTTATTCTAATATACTTGTCTATGTACTTATTTAGCCTAACAAAAACTTTGCCTGATTCTACTTCTGAAGCTATTTCAAACCTTGCTTGTATTCTATCTATTGTTTTATTTTTTTAATTACCTTGTAAGTAGGTATTGTTCCTCTGCTGGGTCAAGTTATCTTCATATTTTTAGTGTTCCTTGTGTTTAGCTCACTTTTAGTAACAAAATCTTGGTATAAAAAAGGTGTTGTGTTGGTGTTGTGTCAAACATTGGTTGATTTTTACTATCTATTAATTTTTTTTTTTCTTGGACCAACCTTTTGCTTTTGCTTTGGGACATTATCTTATAGGATAGGTGTATCTACCATCTAGTGATTGGTTATAAGGTTTCTTAAAAAGATTTTTTTATTTTCTATTATTGGTTATCATTAAAATAATTTATAGCCAGAGTCTCATGACAATTCCAATAAGCCCAAACACGACTAGGATACATTGTTTCATAAAAGTTCTGGTGCCTACCTTCTGGCTTCATCATCAGATCAGTTCGATGGTACCATTTACATCAGCAACGTTTATTTACCTATACTTACATTATATATTTGCTTCATCATAGTCACTTAATGGTCACTTATGTACATAACTATTCGAGATATCTTCTATCCATGACAAACTTATCTTAAGGAGTTCCGTGGCGCTCGATTACCATGGGATCCCCATCCCATGATCAGATTCTAACTTTGTGACAAAGCGACCAATTCGAGAGTAGGTACCTACCTATATCCTTTCAAACAAAAAGAAAAGAAAGATTTTTCAAAATTGGTCCACAATTGACGGAGAAATCGGTGAAGATTTATAAAAAGAAATACATACAGTCGAACAAAGAAGTTCGTCCTTTTAGAGCAAGACTACTTTGGAAGCGACTCAAAGATGCTGAAGTAGGGCTTCCAAAATTACGGAAATGTCAATTACGTAACTAATTACGCAACCTTTTTCTCCAATTCCGTAATTTTTCCTATTTTTTTAATCGATTATGAATTTTTGTAAATATTGTAGATAGAGGTATCTACAATTTTTAAAATCATCTTTTTCTAACTCAACTTCAAGAAATTATCAAAATAAACACAATATTTAAACAAAAAATATTTATTCAAGAATTTATCATCGTACATCAAAGTCAAACCATTTTATTTCGTCCCGAATATAATCTTTCTTCTTGAAAATGTGATCTCATAAATGACAAGGCATTTAAAGTTTTGTCACCTAGAGAACTTCTTAGTTTATTACAAAAATATCCGGCGGATGAAAAGGCTCGCTCAGCTTCAACACTTGTAGGCGTTATCGATAGCAAATAATTATACGCTGCAGTCAAAAAAACTTCGCGACTGCCGCCAGCGCTGTCGTAAATGCACATTTCTACCCTAATAATGTAATGGAGATGTGTGTTTACTGTTGAAATTGGTTTATTTACAGTCACTTTGTGTATTTCTTTGTCTAACTGTTGTGCGATTGTCAACTCCTCGTCATCATCGTCATTGGTGGCAATTGCGTCCGAAGCACTCGGTTGTGGTTGCGAATTTGTACTTTTTTGAGTAGAATTATACTTCAACCGTTCCAACAGTTCCACTATGTACATTCGTATATCATCCGACGAAGGTTTCGTGAAACATTCTGTGTCAGCAGTTTAAAAAAATTCCTCATTGTTATGCAAATATTGCAAAACACCGAATACATTTGTTCGAGCCTTTATTCTCTTTCTAAGAGCACAACTCTTTTGCTAATTTTCCACTGAGATCGTTTGACTGAAGATCAAGTTTCTCTAGCATAAATCGAAGCGCAGCGTCGGCCGTCAATAAGTTTGAATCACGGCGACATAATGACAAAACTGTAGTTTTTATTACATCCAAGCTGTAATGAATGTCGTGAAGGTCTTGTATCTCTTCGTCTGTAAATTTTGCATTTGATTTCAAATCTAATAACGCCTTAAAAACGCATGATTTTGAGAAATCGGCCTACCATATCTGACAAGCTGTTCCATCGCGTTTTACAGTCTAGTATTAGTTCAATATTTTTACGATGTTCTTCTAAAATGTACTTTTGCAACAAGTCGTTTTTCAAAGGGGAGTTTTTAAAAGATTTTATTAGATCTCTTAATTTTTTTATAGTACCTTTGTATAAAAACTCCGATTCTGGAACTCTGGTCGATTCTACAATAAACGCATCCTCATCTTCTTCAATTTCTTCTGCTTCTTCAGCGCCGGTATTTGAGACATCCTCCTGGACTTCAGGTTCTGGAGATTTCTGTGTTTTATATAAAACATCCAGGACTGCTAGTTGTATCCCATGAGCCAAACACAATTGGTGGTGGCCGTCAAAATTTCTACCCATTTTGACCATTACACTTGCTCCATCTGTTGTGAAAGCAATTATGTCGTCTTCCAGACTTAAACCGAAGTCACTCAAATGCTGCTGTAATAATTGAGTGCCTACTTCAGCTGGCATTGATCCCTGTATCCGTACAAGTCCCAAATTTTTATATTTGGCCTTATCAAAGTCTTTATTGTGGATATTTATATTGAAATACCTTTTATTACGGGTAGATGTCCACTCATCAAACGTGATTGAAAATCTTTTATTTTCAGACTTCATAATTTCCAATTGATTTTTCAATTTGTTTTTTGTGTTATCACTCTGTTCTAGAATTATCTGTGTTATAGTCGTAGAAGATTTTGGCACATCGTAGCCAGAGTTTTTAAAAAGATATCTCAGATCTTCTGAAGTACAAAATGTGCTCAATGGTATCCCATCCAATGCAGCCATTCTGGCCACTCGAACCTCCATATTTGAAAAATAATCAGTGAGTTTAATTTTCTTTTGTGAAGGTTCATTCGTACGTTTTCGTGTTTGAATTTGACTACTATTAGACGTTGATGTACTCGGCCTTTGCGACTCCTGCTCTTGCGGCATCTCTCCGATATGCTGGGCACGCATGTGAGTGTGTAACGCTCCAGTTGCGCCACCAGGAGTTTTCTTTTTTTTTTGCAATGCTTACATTCAACACTTTGTCCATTATCAGCTCTCAAGAAATGTTCCCAGATAGAGCTTTGTGTGCGTTTGTTCAAAAACTCCTTGTATACAGTCTTATTTGAAGAAGACATCTTTCATGAGATAATCCACAATTCCACAAATTCAAAGTCACCCACGATAAAGATACAACTGCTACAAATTGTTAATATTTGCGCGCATTTACCACCAACTTTTAATTTAGTAATCAGTTTCAACTGCGTCGAGAGTCTAGCGATGTGAACTGAACAACCGACAATTGAGCAATGAAACTACTTTCTTTTTAGTTAAGAAAGTGAAGTGCATAGTAGTTCCCCTAAGTTCCCCGTGGTCGTAGGGACTTTTCGTCAGGGACTCCCAGGCCCTGCCGACTCACCAAGTTGATAATTTGAACTCTATTCTGTACTAGATCTGTCTTAGACCTATTTTTTGCAAGATTTTACAAACGATAAAATAAACAGCGGGGAATACCTTATTTGTACAGTTTAGATGTAGTTATATCGTATAGTGTTGCAACATTATAAATATGTACGTATAATGCTTTTTTATTGGTTGACTATTTTGATTGATTGATGATACCAATAATTACGTAAGTACGGAATTGACATCTTCAGTTACGGAATTGAAAATACTTTAAAATGAGTTCGTGATTACGTAATTGCGAAATTACGTAATTACGTAATGGAAGCCCTACTGAAGTACTCGTATATCTTGATCACGCATAGATCGGTTTGCATCGTGAGTACTTACGTGTCAATGGGACAATGCAAAAGCGCGCGAAGTTGGCTCGAAAAGCTTGCCATCCCGACTCCTGATTGACATGGTGGTCCTTATAAAAAATAAAAGAATTAAATATCTGCTAATTGCTAATCAGTGGCATACCTACTTCACAGATTAATTTTGAATTAAATTTTCTTCGGATATTAGGCAAGAAATAATAATAATAAAATCAGGTGGCAAACGTAATTCATAAAAATTTGGCGTTAAATACACACTTATACAGGACGCAGACACCTCTTATAATTATATATATTAGAAAATGACACACACAAACTTTACTATGACCGCGCCATTCTCACTGACAGGACAATTCATTAAAATATACTGGATATCACTCTGCAGAATAAAATAAATAAAGTTACCTACCTAATAAATATGGCTGTTCCCAACACACTTAACATACAGAAAACAATAACTGAAAACCGGCCAAGTGCGAGTCGGACTCGCGCACGAAGGGTTCCGTACCATTATCGCGAATAACGGCACAAAAATCCGTTTGTTGTAGATGTTGTATCTCTTAAATATTTATTTTATTCTATTTTTAGTATTTGTTGTTATAGCGGCAACAGAAATACATCATCTGTGAAAATTTCAACTGTCTAGCTATCACGGTTCATGAGATACAGCCTGGTGACAGACGGATAGACAGACAGACAGACGGACCGCGGAGTCTTTGTAATAGGGTCCCGTTTTTAACCTTTGGGTACGGAACCCTAAAAATCAGTAAATACGCAGACTTGAAGGATGAGGTTGTTCACGCACACACATCCAAAACCATCGAACACACTACGGCGTCGTCAACGAGCGACGCGGCACGGCGGCGGCGCGGGGGCCGGTAGCACAGCAGCGTCTCGGCTCGACATTGCATCGTCTGACACGACCGCGCTTAGACATATACTTACCTGTTTAATAATACTTAAATTGCTATTATATTGTAAACCACCTAATAAACCTATATACAGTCCACTTGCTTTCCTTTAACCTGGGCCTATTCATGGTCCTTCAGATCCGTCATAGCAACAATCAAATAGGTTTAAAAGTCGAGTCGCGATCGTAAGAAAAAGCCACGCCATCACAAAACGTCCGGAATTCAGCTGGAGGTCAAACAGCGGTCATCGCAACAGCGAGCGCAGCCTACTAGCATCTGGGAGCAGCACAATCAAGCAGCGTCGGCAGCATCAGTCGAAAAAGGACGAAAAAGGGTTTGGTAGCACAGTCTCGTGAGTTCGACCAATTCATTTCTTAAAAACTTCTCATCCAAACTCAAAGTCTCATTAAAAATCAGTGAACTTACTTGATTCCCGTCCATTCCCATTTTCAAGCAGAAAGCAATCTATTCATTTCATAGATTTCATTAAAATAAGTCATTCTTGCATACAATTATTTTTTCTCTTACCACCTACCCACATATTCTTTTTTTAATTCTTCGTAATTATTTTAGTAATTCAAAGGAGTCCAATTACCAACCACTTTACTTAAACACGTTCATAAATATAAACTAACATTTTCCTTTGTTCTCCAGCATACATCGCCTTGCTCTGTGTGCACCGAGTGAGTCTCAAACCGAGGGTAGTTTGGTAAAGTTGCGTGATCATTGCACAGTGCCTGCCACAAATCCAATATAATTTAAGTATCGTTTTAATTTTATAACTTTGATTATGGAAACCAAAAAACCCCAAACATCTAATATACCTGATGATGACGATTCACAGGTCAGCACTTACAAAAAAAGACGAGCTAGTCACAAAGCCAAGGTCACAATTTTCAAAAATTATCTTGAATCGATAAAATCGAAAAAAACGTTGACAGAATTAGATATTTTCCAATTAAATAATCGCTTAGAAACTTACAAGCCCCTTGCAAAAGACTTTGATGAAAACCAGACCTACATCGACGAAATTATTGGGGTTTCAGATGAACAGCTGCGGGAGAGGGAGCAGTTTGAAATAGAATACCAGAATCAACTTGCACTCGGAATCCAGCTGATACGATCCAAAGAAACTGCTTGCGTCAGCGGGTCTGTACAAACTCAAAATGCAGGTGAACCAGGAACCAAAGCGTTCATTAAATTACCTACCATTGACCTTCCACACTTCTCAGGTGAATTTCATAATTGGCTAGAATACAGAGACACTTTCGAATCACTCATACACAAAAATAAATCAATAGACAACATACAAAAATATCATTATTTGCGTGCATCTTTGCAAGGTGAAGCTTCACAAGTTATTCAATCATTAGAATTGTCATCAGACAATTATCAGATAGCTTGGGAACTCATCTCGGATAGGTACAATAACACGCGACAGCTGCTAAACAACCACGTTCATGCATTGTTTAGCATAAATACCATAAGTAATGAATCCGCAACATCACTCAGACAACTACTGGATACAGTAAATAAAAACCTCAGAGCACTTGAAAACATAGGTGAACCCACGCAGTACTGGGATACGTTGGTAATTTATCTTGTTGCCTCCAAATTAGACTTCAAAACACTCAGACATTGGGAGGAACACAAGAGCACACTTGAGAAAAACCCCACACTACAAGATTTAAAAACATATCTCAATGATCGTGCCATTCTTTTACAAAATCTTGAAGACACTAAACATAACATCAAAACAGATTCGAGATCAAATTCATTCAAATCAACTACACAAACACACACAAATCAAAATCGCATGCCTAACTGTCCCTTATGTAAATCACAACACTATTTGTTCTCGTGTCCAGTATTTAAGGAAATGACAGTGCAAAAAAGAATAGAAAAGGTTTCCAAATTACATAACTATTGTGCTAACTGTTTACATACCGGGCACGAGACCAAATCCTGTCGCGGCGGTGCATGTAAGTATTGCCAACAAAAACACAATACAATGTTACATAGGGAACAACCAAAACTAGGATCAGAACACACTACACTCGCCAGTAACACTAGTACACAACACGTATCAGTTTTACTTTCCACTGCCCTAGTGCAAGTTATTGCCAGTGATGGAACACCACACTTGGCGAGAGCATTGCTGGACAGTGGAAGTACCTCTAGTTACATAACAAATAGTCTGTGTACAAAGCTCAATCTAACATTCGAATCCATACAAGGCACAGTTTCAGGCGTCAATCAACAACACACAAGTATTTTTCATAGCACACACGTTCAAATAAAATCAATACACAATTCATTCACAGTCAATATGCCATGTTTGGTACTTGACACAATTGCACACTCAGTACCTAACGTGCGCATCAACACAGAAGCTATTAACCTACCTAAACATTTAAAACTAGCTGACCCTCTGTTCTATGAACCTGCTGCAATTGACCTATTACTAGGTGCTGACATATTTTGGCAGATAATTGGCAACAGTCGAATTCAGTTAGGTAAACAACAGCCAACACTACAAGAAACAGAGTTCGGCTGGCTAGTTTCAGGGTGTACAACAGACACCAACAAGCACACAAACAATTGTTTTTTCAATAACAATAACTCAGATCAATTATCACGATTTTGGGAGTTAGATAGTTTATCTAATTCTCAGATTAATGATCCGTGCGACTCAGATGCGTGCGAGATCATTTTCAAACAAACAACCACAAGACAAAAAGATGGCAGATTTGTTGTCACTATTCCATTCAAAAAATCACCTGAGTGTTTAGGTGATTCCTATTATCAAGCCAAAAAAAGGTTTCTTTCCATAGAAAACCGCATGAATTCAAATCACACATACCAAGAACAATATTCAAAATTCATATCAGAATATATACAACTCGGTCACATGACTTTAAACAAACATTCACATTATTCACACAAAACTCCACCACAATCATCATACATTCATTCAAAAAATAATAACGAAAAATCAATCGTACAATCACTCAATCGCTCACCAGTGTACTACCTACCACATCACGGTATTATACGTGAGTCAAGCACCACCACTAAATTCAGAGCGGTATTCGATGGCTCCGCTAAATCGTCTAGCAAGTTATCGCTTAACGACATACAGTTAGTGGGTCCTGTTGTCCAGGACGATCTCATTTCCATACTCATACGGTTTCGTCAGCATAAATACATTATATCAGCTGACATAGAAAAAATGTTTCGCCAAATTGCAGTAGTCGAAAATCAGCGACCCCTACAACAAATCTTATGGCGACACAATCCAACGGAACCACTTCAAACATACACGCTCAACACTGTCACATATGGCACGGCATCAGCGCCGTTCTTAGCAACACGCTGCATTAAACAAATTGGCTTAGATTGTCAAGACAAACAAATTGAAAACCATTCAGACAACTATGATCACAAATTAGTCGCGGAGGTGATTTTACATGATTTTTACTGTGATGATCTCTTGACGGGGACAGATGAAGAGTCCAGTCTATTGGAAATAAGCAGAGGAGTATTTTCCGAGCTTAAAAAATATAAATTTCCACTTAGAAAATGGTTATCTAATTGTCCCCCCGTACTGAAAAAACTAGGTTTTCATGATTCAGATAAAACAACTGTCAATCTAAGTTCAAACGATCCATCTAAAACCTTAGGCATTTATTGGAACATTCACAAAGATACAATTTCATACACAGTACATTCAGACTTCGTATCACAAAAACACATTACAAAACGCACGATTTTATCCACTATAGGTCATATTTTCGACCCATTAGGCCTAATTAGTCCGTGCATACTTAAAGCTAAACTACTAATGCAACAGATGTGGGTGGATAACATTAGTTGGGACGGTGAAATACCGGTTTCGATTCAGACACAATGGACGAAGTTTGTAGAATCGTTATCTTATTTAAATCAGTTAGCTATACCTCGTTATGCATTCTGTGACTCATCACGTAATAATATTGAGCTACATATTTTTTGCGACGCCTCGCAACATGCGTACGGTGCTTGCGTATACGTACGTACCTATACAACAGATGGCAATATAAGTGTTCAGTTACTAATGGCTAAGGGAAGGGTGGCTCCTTTGAAAACACTCACAATGCCGCGACTTGAATTATGCGCAGCATTAGCCGGTGTTAACTTATGTAATAAAGTTATAAATTCACTTCGTAACATAAACAACTATAAGTGTTATTATTGGAGCGACTCGACAATTGTTTTATCATGGATAAATACACCAACATATAAATTGCAAACATTTGTCAAACACAAAGTCACAGACATTCTGAAACATACTGATCCACACTCCTGGTACTATGTACCAACCAAACAGAATCCAGCAGACATTATAACAAAGTGTACTAATGCAAAACAATTAATACAGACACAGTTATGGTTTTCAGGGCCTGACTTCCTAAGGAATGATGATAACGACAGCTGGCCTCAACAACCTGGCCATCTCAGCGTAACTGACCTTCCGGAAGTCAGGTCCCAAACGCATTTTACACTCATTGAAACAAATAACAACAATTCCTTTCTTTACAAATATTCCAATTTCAACAAACTTACACGCATCGTAGCTTACATACTTAGATTCATTCATCACTGCAGAAATAAACTTTCAAACACTTTCAACACAAGTAACGTAAACAAACAGGTGTGCATAGGTGACATCAAACCTTTATCAACCATAGAACTTAATGTAGCTAGATACCAGTTAGCAAAGATAGTACAAATAGAATCATTTCCTGAGGAATACGAATTGTTATTAAATAATAAAAAGTTACCTGCTAAACATAAGTTTAATTCACTTAACCCTTTTTTAGGGGATAATAAACTCATTCGTGTGGGCGGAAGGTTAGCCCATTCGGCATACAATTACGATAGGAAATTTCCTATCCTTTTGCATACAGCTCATCATATTACTAAAATCATATTTTCAACATACCATATAACACTTTTACACGCTGGCCCACAACTTTTGCTGTCACACATACGTCAACAATTTTGGCCAATTTCAGGACGTAATTTAGCTAGAAAAACGACACAATCATGTATAACATGCAAACGGTTTCAAGGGAAAACTATAACGCCTATAATGAGTCCGTTACCTGAGCAGAGACTGCATGCAAATTTTGTATTCAGTGACGTAGGTGTAGACTATGCAGGGCCAATTATGATTAATAACCGTAAAGGGCGTGGAAGTGTACTAATTAAATCATACATTTGTATTTTCGTTTGTTTTGTAGTAAAAGCTGTGCATTTGGAGTTGGTTACAGATCTGACGACAGAGTCATATATAGCAGCAATTAAGAGGTTCATTTCTCGTAGGGGTAAACCCAATCATATCTATTCAGACAATGGGAAAAATCTGGTAGGTGCTGCTCGCGTGATCACCAATTTCATCAGGAATCACAGTGAGTCAATTTACAGCTGCGCTGCAGAGCAAGGAATTAACTTTCACTTCATTCCCCCATACTCACCTCACTTCGGAGGACTGTGGGAAAGTACAGTTAAATCAGTAAAATACCACCTCAAAAGGGTTCTAGGCTTGGCACACCTCACATATGAGGAATTGTACACATTACTTGTTCAGATAGAAGGCATCCTTAATTCGAGGCCTCTCACACCTCTTTCATCCGATCCATCTGATCTATCGGTTCTCACTCCCTTCCATTTTCTAATTGGTCGTCCTCTAACTGTGTTACCTTACCCACAGATGTCCGACTGCGACCCATCACGGCTGCCGAGGCATCAACGAGTCGAGCTTCTGCGCCAGCATTTTTGGAGACGCTTTAATAAGGAATATATTTCCCAGTTGCACCAAAGGACGCGGTGGCAACGCTCACACGGCGCGCTCACAGAGGGCTCGCTGGTCATCGTAAAGGACGAGACGCTACCTGCAGCACACTGGCCACTGGGACGGATACTGAAGCTTTATCCGGGACCTGACGGAGAGGCTCGCGTAGCGGACATCAAAGTACAGTCAGGCACAATCAGAAGGGCATTCCACAGAATTTGCCCGTTATTAGATGGACCACCAAATTGATTATTCATTATTCAATTAACCCATCTGGACCGATCATCATTCATGTCTCAAACAATCAACATGGACCAATCAACATAAACTTCATGCATTCATCAACCAATCATTCAACCTGGCTGGACTGTTCGAGTCATCATCCACTGCTGGCCCGGGAATATGTTCACGCACACACATCCAAAACCATCGAACACACTACGGCGTCGTCAACGAGCGACGCGGCACGGCGGCGGCGCGGGGGCCGGTAGCACAGCAGCGTCTCGGCTCGACATTGCATCGTCTGACACGACCGCGCTTAGACATATACTTACCTGTTTAATAATACTTAAATTGCTATTATATTGTAAACCACCTAATAAACCTATATACAGTCCACTTGCTTTCCTTTAACCTGGGCCTATTCAGAGGTAACTAAAATTGGCGTCAAGAAAAAGTTACCCACTCCTACCAAAGTCGGAGACTCTACACTCTAAGTTGTGGACGATTATGTCTACCTGGGACAAACGGTCCAGTTGTCCGAGGTCAAGAAGTCAGCCGTCGAATCCGACTCGGCTGGCCAGCGTTCGGGAAGTTGCGTTCGCGGTATCTTCTCGTCCAACTTACCACAGTGACTCAAGAGGAAAGTCTACGACCAGTGTGTGATGCCAATGATTACTTACGGGACAGAGACGTGGTCGCTCACAATGGGCCTCATCAGAAAGATTAAAGTCATCGAAAGGGCAATGGAGAGAGCTATGCTCGGAGTTTCCTTGCGTGATCGAATCAGAAATGAAGATATCTGCAAGAGAACCAAGGTTACCGATATAGCCCGAAGGATTTCCAAACTTAAGTGGCAGTGCGCAGGGCCGTAAAGTTCTAGAGTGGCGACCGCGTACCGGAAGACACAGCGTTGGAAGGCTTTCCTCTAGGTGGAGCGACGAACTAGTCAAGGTTGCGGGCGTCCGGTGGATGCAAAACGCACATGACCGATCAGTGTGGCGACGCTTATGGCAGGCCTATGTCCAGCAGTGGACGTCTTTCAGCTGAAATAATGGGAACGTTTTACATAAAACCATCGGCCGTGCAACGCCAAAGCCTCACGATTTTTTATACTTATTCCAGAATAAATAATAGTTGAAAAACTAAAAAACCTTCTTTTAATAGAAAACCAAACTAAAAAGTAGAAAATCAATTTCAATAAATTGAATAGTGTGAATAACATAAAAATGTAATTTATAATAAAAAAACGTGGGGTTCTATTTAAGATACATATTTTCAAAATGACTAATATTAGCAATTAACAAAAAATATATTTTATTATAAAAGAGCGTTTTCAAAATGTCTCTACTTTTACCAATATCTGTCAACAAAATATTATAACAATTAACATCCAGCACTCCACGTTTTTTACAATTAAATACATTATTTTGTTAATCACTATTCTTAATTTAGCGCATTATTTAAAGCGTGTTTTTAGTTTTTAAACGAAAATTTACTAACGCAACTACCTCCCTGTGATGTGAATGGGTAATTAGCATGCCTACTGCCTTCCCTCGATGTGACAGCCGTTTTTCTTGGCGCAAGGCACTGTCTTCGGATATAACAAAAAATTAAGCCATGCAGTCTTAGCACGCGCCTTGGTACTTGGCACAAAGACACTACCAGGTATCGGATATAAAAAAATCGCTAATCCTTTAGATCCTGGTAAGGATAATGGGATTAATATTTATATTATTGCATTGTCATCGGTCTTTGATAAGTGTGCAATGTTTTAAATTAATCCGAAGTTTTGAAGGGGGCGAAAACAACGTTCAAAGATTCCGTTACATAGATACTATATATACCAATCTAATAAAACCATGTTAAAAATAAATAATTGTTAAAACAAACTAAAAAACACGCTTTAATAGAAAACCAATCTAAAATTTAAATAAAGAATAGTGTGATTAACAAAAAGAGTTTTTTATTGTAAAAAATCGAGGGGTGCTTGATGTCAATTGTTATAAAATTTTATTGACAGATATTGGTAAATGAAAATATCTTGAAAAGCAAAGCAAGTTTTTTACAATAAATATTATTTTTAACTTTTTAGTTCAATCGCTAATCCTGAAGATCTTGGTAATATAATGGGACAAACTATTTAAATTATTGCATTGTCATCGGTCCTTGATAAGTGTGCAAACTTTCAAATTAATCCGACGTTTTGAAGGGGGTGAAAATCACGTTCGAAGATTCCTTTACACTACCTATAATAAAATACCTATACTATTGCTGAGTGAAGGCGTGGGGAAAAACCATTAAAACATATAAGGTATCTACGTATTGAAAACCTCTTTCCAGATTTATGACTGACTTTCAGAACGAGGTAGCTGATTTTTATTTTCGTTACGAAACAAAATTAGCTAAAACTTTAACGTCCTAACTAAAACTTTAACATTTTAACTAAAACTTTTACGTTCTAAAACTTTAACGTTTTAACTAAAACTTTAACATTTTAACTAAAACTTTTACGTTCTAAAACTTTAACGTTTTAACTAAAACTTTAACGTTAAACAAAACCGCCATAAAATGTATCTGCGCGGACGAAAATCGTGTCTATTCGATCAACGTCTTGTTTGTATAGAAAGGTAATGAATTCCGTAATGCCTCATATTCAGAAGTATCGCACGAACATTTCAAATAAAATGAAAAGAGAATAAAACCCCGGCGTGTCGTGAGGAGTCCACTCACGTCATCCCTCCATTACAGCATTGTCCGCGCGACAATGGCGATAGAGAATAAAGAATCGCGGCCATTAGGTAAATTTCCTCATACATTTTTTTGCGTGACACCCTCGAGTCTCGACGCGTAAAAAGTGGGGAAACGTACATTTGTCATGTGGGAGAGACTAGTGGCCGCGGCTCTTGCAAGATCTCAATCTTGCGATGGTGGCGTGAAGAAGTTTTTTCGTCCTCCTTAATCGAGTGAGGTGGTAGTGCAGGTAGCGTATTAAACGTTTCGGGCACTGAGAAAAAGATACTCGTATAATATTTATGTTGTCTATGCCAAGCAGTGTATGATGTGGATGATAAGCCTTTGTCTTTATGAATGTTTCATTCAGTAGATAGTTTACCTAAAGGTACTGTCAGCAACAAATGTAAAATTAGAATAAAACACGAACTTTTCACTAAAGCACTGTATTTTTTTTTTAAAGCCAAGTTTAACTAAGACCTAGATGATCGCTTATATGGGCGAAAACTTGACTAATATATTTTTTTACGAACTACTTAAGTATTCCTTTAAACCAAATAGTAGTAGGTATCTCAACACACTTACTCGCAGCAATCGCACTGCCACCGAATATGAACGTATGTGTCGCAATCAATAATGTATTATAGGAAAATAATTTCAATTTGGTGTGTGAGTGGTGGACAGACGAATGCATTATTCAGCTCACGTATATTGCAGGCGAGTGTGCCACGCAGATAAGCGAGTATTGAGCCGAAAATGCCGAAAGTCCGAAATACTCCGGCCGTGTCGCCGGGGGGCCTTATCGGAAACGGCTTACGGTGACCCCATGCAAACTCCCTAATGCGACATCGCTCACCGGTCCCTCCGCGCGGTGCCCTCCGGCAATCGATCTCGATGCAAAATTGCCGATAGGGGATGCTACTTTTGTTTCTAGTACGTAATTTTTTTATTGCGCTATTTCGATACCCTCTACGTAACTAGTTGGGTACTTGGACACAGCAGGTGGGCCTTTGATAGGTGTTTCCGGTTTAGAGTTTTGTTGCTTTCAACATAATGATTTTTTTAAGTAGACGAGCTATTTACTTACAAAAAATATAAAAAAAAACTCAAAAACTAATTTATTTAAATATTCATAATGTTAGTATTTTGGGCAACGTAAAGGTTGCCAATAAAGTCCGATAAGTTCTTATATGCCACTGAATATTGAACAGAAGTCGGCAGTATACATATTTTGCAATGAAATACACGCAATGGTTTTCGGAAGAGTGAGATGGGGTAAGTCAGGCGGACTGTGGGTGGAAAAGAAAATGAATAAGTATTTCGCTAGATTTGGTAGTATTCAGATGAACTTAAGAT
Source organism: Orthosia cruda (assembly GCA_964057195.1). Taxonomy (NCBI): domain Eukaryota; kingdom Metazoa; phylum Arthropoda; class Insecta; order Lepidoptera; family Noctuidae; genus Orthosia; species Orthosia cruda. The sequence goes on along the minus strand of OZ059845.1, from coordinate 365,332 downwards.
AAATATTGCAATAAATATTTAATCGTACCTACTGCCAGTGGCTTTTTGAAAATTATGATTATGTCGTAGATTAAGATGGCTACAATCCAAGATATGGTCTATCCGTGTGTCAATGTTCCATCCGCAGCCGTTCAGCCGTTAAAAGCCTGACAAGCTACTTTCGCATTTATAATATACATATATAGTATCTGCCATAATGGATTGACATGTCTGATTCATCTCATTGCTAGTACCTATCACCGAATCAGATACCTGGTAGTGAATGCAGCTGCTAGATGGCGCTGCATCTAGTTCAACGCTCGGAAAAACGCTCTGTGTAAAAAAATATTATTAAAATATTACTAGTGTACAGAAGTGAATAAAAATAAGTCGATCGATAAAACAGTGACTAATGAATTAGTGATAGTGTTATCTACGAGTACTATACACCAACAGTGAAGATAAGACCAAAATTCAAAAAAAAAAAAGCCATAACAACACGACAACAACAAAAAATCGTTGTTAATCGATGTACAAGCAGTTTCCAATATACACAAACAGCAAAACGGTGAATAGTTATAATAGTGTAAAAACTTAATGTTAAAAAACAAAAGTGACCAGTGTTTGACAGTGAAAAAATTCTTATCGCGTGAGTCATTTCAACCGTTTTTGTTTCGTTCAAATATTGACAAATCAATGCTATACCCAATTTCGACCATCTAAGATGTGTTCATTTGGTCCGGCAGCATTATAGGCGACACTTTGTCTCCACACGAATGATCGCAGGTTCGAACCTCCGCAGAGAATCATCTCTTTTTGTGTATTCTAAATTAATATACAATCTCTCACAAATTGACGCACAGACCACATTACAATCTACCTGTCAATTTTAAGGATTGTTCCTTCGATAATTCCACAATAGAGGGCACCACACACAACAGCTTAAAGAAAAGATGGATTCCAGCAGCAATAACATTACCTATCGTAAACCATGTAGATCAAGCTCGCTAACTGACCTTAATACAAATATGACTAATAACAGCGAGAAAACTATACTGGACACAACAATGATGAGTATTCCTGATAGCTTCCATGATACAATTGACGACGTTCGTGAGTTAACTGAAGAAAACAAAATACTTAAGAGTCAATTATTAAGCGCACATAAAGAAATAGAAGATTTAAATACTGAAAACTTTCGTCTCAAATCTGATTTACAAAATATGATTAAGACTGTTAATACATTTAAAAAAATATGCTCGACGCCTGATAAAAAAAGTGCAACTCCAACACGCAAAAACAAAACTTTGCATCGAATAAGCTCACCAAATAATATGAGCAAGAAACAAGAACAGCAACCACGTCGTCTTGAATCCGCGACCAATAAACAAAATAAAGAGACACAAACCATAAGTACGTATAGCCGTACTCAAACACCAAACAAAGCGAAAGATATCCCTACCCTTACAACACCAACAAATGTAGTATCGAAGCCTACACAAAAGAATAAACTATGTATCCTGAGCAGTAGCAAAGTCAATGGATCGGCGCCTTTAGTTCAAGACATTTTTTCCAAACATTTTCACTACTGTCATTACATTATGCCCAACTGCAATATAATGCGCCTCATAAGCGGTATCGAACAAAAATTAAAGGAATTTACCTTAGATGACTACTGCCTACTTTTTATAGGAGAGGATGATATTAACACATATGATAACAATTATATAGAAGTAATAAATATGTTAAATGAATCCCTCCGAAAAGTGACACACACCAATATAGTGATCTGTCTCCCTACCTATAAAACAGGATCACTAATATACAACTTTAAAGTTGAAATGTTTAACAACCTGCTTCATCTAGACAACCAAAACCATAAGTACGCATACATCTTCGATAGCAATCGTGACCTAACACATGAGATGTTTTACTTCACTACGGGCAGAATCAATAAATATGGAATGAGGAACATTTACGACAATATTATGAGTAACATTTTGATTGATCTACAATTATATTGTAATACGAATCACCAGCAAAATAACAGTGCAAATAAAAACCAAGAGGAAAATTCTAACTTTTTTCGTGTACAATAATATATATATCCTGCATCAAAATATTGCGGGACTCCTAAACAAGAGTGATACCCTTAATGTTTATTTGGAAGAACTGGAAAGTAACAGAAAACGGATAGATGCTGTGTGCATAACTGAACATTTTATGACACTTGAACAGGAAGAACTACTAAATATACCAAACTACAGCCTAGCAACCAGTTTTTCTAGAGGATGTAGAAGAGGTGGCGCATGCATTTTAACTAGGATTGGCCATAAATATAAAGTGCTAAATATAAGTAATTATTCTCTAAATAATGTAATTGAATGCTGCGCGATAGAGTTAACTGAACACAACATTATTATTATATGTATATATAGGGTGCCCCAATCTAATTTAGATAAATTTCACGATAACTTGAACAACATTTTATATTTGGTATGTTTAAAACTTAGTAAAAAAGTTATTTTATGTGGAGACTTTAATATCAACATTTTGAAAAGAAACATAAATACTTTGAATTTTGAGTATGCACTGTTAAGCTATAACTTAAAATTGCAATTTTCTCAACCCACTAGGCTAAGCAGCGGGACATGTTTAGACAATATTGCACATAATGTAAGGGGCTGTAAAGGAGAAATTATAGAATTTGGTTTGTCGGATCATACGGCACAGCTGTTGAAATGTCCAGTTAAGAAAACATGTGCTTTAAAGCGCTGGCGAGTAAAAAGACGAAATTATTGTCAAGAAAATATAGAAAAATTTAAAAACAGCATTGAAAGTCTCACCTTCTCAGAAATGTATAGCACCAGTAACGTTAACGAGGCCTACAACCATTTTCTGGAGCTATTTCGCTTTTTTTACAATCTCTGTTTTCCTTATGAAATGAGAACAATATCGATTGCAAGAAAGGCGAAATGGATCTCTAACGGGATAAGGAAATGTAGTAAAAAGAAACGGCAACTGCTGTGGCAATATAGAATTAAACCTACAACAAAAAATAAAAATACATTCAAAATATACTCTGCTAGATTTAAAAAAATTATATCATTGACACAAAAATCACAAAATAACTATTATATTAAAACCTCCCAAAATAAATCGAAAGCAGCATGGACAGTCATTAACAATTCTAAAACCTTCTTTCGTAAAGATCCAATAACAAAAATACGAACAGGCACAAAACTAATAACAAATCCATTAGAAATAGCTGAGTCTTTTAACAATTTTTATGTTGACCAAGTTATTGAACCTAAAAATAAGACAATACCAATTCCTATACTCTCAAACACCTCTAGTTCTTTATTTATGGAACCAACTATACCGCAAGACATAGTTTACCATATTAACTCACTTAGAAATACAAATAGTGTTGGTTATGACGGAATTTGCACTAGAGTTGTAAAAGAAGCGGCTCAATACATAGCTCCACATCTCTGTCACATCATTAACATGAGTATATCTGATGGAATCTTTCCCGAAGGACTAAAAACTTCATTAATTATACCATTGCACAAAAAACAGGATAGGCAATGTATGGCAAATTATAGACCTATTGCTTTGATACCTGTCTTCTCAAAAATATTCGAGAAAGTTATCTATAAGTCCCTATATAAATACCTTGAGAAGTCAAATATATTAGTCAAGGAACAAAAGGGATTTCGTAAACAGAATACAATTAATATGGCCATACATGATCTTCTTCTTCCTGTTCTATCAAATGTGGACAGGAGAAATCCTGTTTGTGCCATATACATGGACCTGACGAAGGCTTTCGATTATGTAGATTACGCAATTTTGTTAGGCAAACTTGAAAAATACGGTATTAGGGGGAATATACTTAAACTGTTTGAATCCTATTTGGAAAATAGAAAACAATATGTAGAAATCACACAAATTTGTACAAGTGAAAGTTCCGAGAAGAAATATCGATCCAAACTTAGGACAGTAAAATACGGGGTACCTCAGGGCACCGTGCTGGGGCCTCCCCTCTTTTTGGTGTACATTATTGACCTTCCCGGACACATAAACCATCCTATGGTACTATTTGCTGACGACAGCACAGTAGTAGTTAAATGCGACGATCCTATAAATTATGAAAATGAAATAAATCTGACATTAAATACAATTATATCATGGTTTGACAAAAATAATCTTATTATTAATTTAGATAAGACTAAAATTATGCATTTTCACCAGAGATTGCCGAGTAAAATACCTGACATTAATTATTTAGGGACTCAAATAGAGTCAACTACCGTCACCAAATTCCTTGGTATCATAATAGACAAAAACTTGACCTGGAGACCCCAGACAGAAGAAATCTGTAAAAAAATTAATAAATTCGCATTTGTTCTTTACAAACTGTCAAAGACTGTCAGCATAGAATCGGTAATAATGGCATATCACGGTTATGTTGCATCAACACTTAGGTATGGCATAATGTATTGGGGTAACTCAGTCGATAGAGAACCTGTATTTAGAGCTCAAAAAAAATGTATCAGATGTATGTGTGGCCTAAATAGCACGGACAGTTGTAAACCATTCTTTAAAAGCCTAAACATTATTACCCTACCATCATTGTACATCTATGAAACTAATGTATTTGTCAAAACACACATCCTGCAATACAAAATAGCTTCCAAAAGCTACTATAGAAAATTGCGTGACAAAAATAAGTTAGAGCTCGAAATAACACATGGCAGAACAGCGCTAATGAATAAAAGCACTTTTTGTATGGCCACAAAAATATTTAACAAGCTGCCTGAGACAATAAAATCATTAAATCTGGACAAATTCAAAAGTGTACTTAAGAAAATTTTAATCCATAAATGCTACTACTCAATAAAGGACTATTTGGATGACAGTTCTATAATTCCTCCTTCAGACAATAATCATTAGGTCAACATTTATCTTAAGTTATTCTTGTTTCTTACATTTTTTTTATTTTATTTTTTTGACTTGCCTGCATTTATTGGGTATTAGGTAAATATTTTTTGAATTGACATTACACTATAAGTTTTTACTGTTGACATTCTGGATATATTTTATTAATTTTGTACTTAATTATGAATTAATTGACATTATCTATATTTTCTTTACAATTTTTTTTTTTTTTTTTTTTGACTTTTATTTTTGTATTTCTTGGCTTTTATTGTTGACATTCTTAAAATATTTCATTGATTTAATATTTATTTTGACATTCTTGTATTCATTTGATTAATTAACATTACCCTATTTTTTAATTTTTGCAATTTCTGAAATGTTTTATTTAATTTGGTACTTGTTTTGACATTGTAGTTTTTATTGAAAATTAATTAATTGTCAGGAAAATAGTAATTATATTTAACCATCCAACACTCTTCTAGTTTTTATGTAATATTGTGCAATTAATGATCAAACATTTGTACGCCTAATGGCAAAGCATAGAGAACTTACAAAATTGTAACATCCCACACACCTGTGTATCTGTAACCTATGTTTACAAATAAAGAATCTGAATCTGAATCTGAATGTATTTAGTGTCGCATCTGCATTTCTTACTGTAATGTAGGTATTTAACACAGATGAAGAAAGTTAGATTTGACAGTGTGTACGTAAGTTCGGTATAATGTGCAAATCGCTTTTACTTCCTGAGTTATTTACACTCTCCCCCAGCACTGGCCACCACCGACGTTTCTCGCATATTTATTCATAGGTCTGCGCGTATTTTTTACTTGGTCATAAATATTTAAGGCGGTTCGTGCCACTAGGATTTTCAATTCGACAGCAACGTCGGATCCCCTTAGATTTTAGGCTTTCTCTCTTTCCGCGGATTAGAGCGGTTTGATGTATGGCCGCGGGTGGCGGTAAATCAAATTTTGATTGCTATTTTCTATGTGGAAAGTCGGAATCCTCCGCCTGGGACGAGCGTCGTGTAACGTGGGTTAACCGATCCCCAGGCGCGCCCCGCCTGTCTTATGTGGATTGTATGTACAAGTCGTATATTTCGTATTTCTTATTCGGGGATTGACATATAAGAGCACTTTCCTTTTTTCAGCTATCCCTACTACCCAAGCATTCCAAGTTTTGTTGTAGCTTTTGTAAGTCATATTGGCTTTATATTGAGATGCTCGATTGTCATCAGTTTCAAACTTGCAAAATAACATATATAGCAAACCACACGTCATTAAAACTACGCACAAATTGAATTCATAAATAACTGATGCACTACGTACAGCTCTATTGATTGCACGTCACTCTCTAGACCTTCGGGACGAATTGAAACTTTAAGTTTACTTAGGGCCGTTGAAATCAAATTTATTTGGATAAGTTGATTTTACCGAAATAACTCGCAAGTTTGGGGAGACGGGCCGTAGATAGTAACCGCGTGTGTGATCCAATTGCGGACCGCTCTAGAGGCGATCCAAACGGATGGAATCAAATTCAGCCGCCCTTTAAATATTTGAACTGATGCAAGAGGCTTGCGAGGGATGCCCGCTGAGGGGGATGGGGCATGTAGGGGATACACAAATCACAAATTGCTCATGTTCAATTTATTGCTGCTGAAAAGTCTTACTAATGGTCGAAGCAGTTTAATGCTAACTTAAGAAAGTATTTTTGTTTAATCTATTAAATACGTACTTACACATAATATAAGTAGATTCTCCATAGTTAGGTGGAACGAGCGCCGGGCGCGGGTCGGCTGCGAAGGGTGGGTGCCCACCTTCGGATATAAAAGGATCTCGAAAAATTCTCGACCCTTTTTATACTAAATAGATAGCTAACACGGCCTGAGTGGAGTTTCAATAGATGCTTTCTCGACGGAAGAAGCGACCTGTAAGAAATCGAGGGGCCCAGTGAAAAACCGTATTATATATCTACCGTCTTGTGTAGTGCGTGTCACACAGTTTTTCCTTTTATTTTTTACGCGTGCCCTCCTCAGAGGGATAAGAGGAATTCTTTTTAAATTGGAAATGTTTTCTAAGAGGATTACGATTTGCGGAGGTGTGCGCCGATGTTGGGCGTTGGGAATAAGGGATCGCATTACTCTGTTTTGTGTTTAACATTCTTAAAATTTTCTTTATTATGTGTTCGTATCAAGTGGGATTTGTGTTGTGATTGAAAGAGATTTCATTTATATTCCACATTTTGTGATTTCATTCTTGTCGGATTTGCTATTGCTGTTCAATTAGAAGGTGCTTACGTACCTACTTCAAATGCTTCTATTTATTTCATTTGAGATGTCGTCACGCCCTATCCTACTTTATTTAAGCCTGCTCAGCAAAAATCTCACGTTAGTATAAAAATATCGTGTAACGAATAATGGGGCCGATATTCCAAGTGACCATTACTCGTGTGAAGTTGATGTAAGCACAAAGCTCGGGACGATTGCCGAATAAGGAATATTTTTCAATGGCTATTTTAAACGTGCTGTTGAGTAAATCTTTATTGTGTTTGTGTTAAAGGCTACGTTTCCCCAATTTTGTGTACTTAGTGTGATGCTGGGAACGGAGGCGATTATCCCCAGCAATTGCAACGTTAGCGATGGGGATTTAGTTTAAATTTTCAAATCGCCCCCGCCCTTGTTGCTTATAGTTCGCACAATTTGGAAGCTTTTGTTAAGTGCAAAAAACTTCTGAGAAATATAGTTAATATTTATTGGTCAATTTACATTAGTTGTACTTACGTAAAATATTTTTGATCGTAATTTATTTTTATTTTTTATTGGTAGGTATCGGGAGGTTTTATTTTCTAATTTGGTGAACATAAAATATATAGTTGGGTACTGTTTACATACCTGCCTACTATTAGCTGTTCTTTTATCTGATATTCGGCAAGTAGGTACCTTCGACTAAGCCGCATCTCTAACCGTGCCAGGATACTAACATAGTAGTTCTCATAACACGTGACCTTTCTACAATATGGCTTCTCATACCGAATCAAAATCACCTCAATTACAAATGCTGTAATGAGAACTCCAATATTCTTCGTTTATTGAAACACAAAACTTAAATAAACTGCCCAAACAGCTAGCTTGGGTGCGTACTTGGGTAGTGTAGCCAGCCAGTAAGCCAGCTTATTTCAAAAAAATATTTTTTTACAATAACAAGGGGGATAGTATCTACGCTGTTCGCTTTAAAATGTGTCCGCCCTTGTTAATTGAGTTTTCTACACCCACACATACGAGTTACGGTTGTACAATAACTATTGTGGGTTCGTGACAGGTGGTCACACAGCAGGACAAGTATTCGGCAGGAGATTGGTTTATTTACGATAGAGGATAAGACGGAAATGTCAATCTAATTGCTAATAATGAGATGCAGTACCGTTACCTGCTGTATAACTTTTTCTAGAGATAAGGAGAATTTCAGTATTTGCATATTCAAATAAAAAGTAGATGTGTGTAAAATTTTCTTGAAATGTAAAAGCTCTACGGTAAAACCAATCTAGACTTATAAATGTTCAACAATTCTTATGTCACACACATTGTCAATATTGTCATGTTAAGTGATACACTATGAAATGAGAAGAACAATGAAATATTCATTGATTAGTTGCACTTATTCATTCATTAACAATAAGATTCCAACATGATTTTAAAACATTGTAAACAACAAACAACAGGAAATGTTTTAAAATCATGTAGATATTTTTTTAATCATGAAGCAAATGTTATCGTAAAATATTAACGGTGTGATTGCTGCTGACAGTCCGAAATTAGTCATTATCATAGGTCATATCGAACTTTTACCAGTAAGACTTGGTAAATCTTAGGATTTACCGGCAAAACCTAGGTATTAATTACCGTAGTTCGGGCTTTTACTGTAACACCCGGGCCTTAGGTGAGCCCAATAGTTTTACCTAATAAATGTTTAGTTAACTATATTGAGATACGTTCTAGTAAGGCCTTACATTAGTGTGCTTACCCACAGTGAAAGGCTGTTATACTGCTCAAACAAGGTCCAAGACATCATTATTAAGTTTGGGTACAGACCAAACCAAAATGGCGACTGTTAAAATGTTTTAGTAAGTGCAATATCATGTCAAATTATCGCCACCGGACGTCGCTAACAAAAGTAATGTGCGGTTTATGCTGTATTAAGATCATTTTACTATTACTGTTACATCTTGGAAGCACATAAACCGCCTGTAATACTACACCGGCCATTACGCGAAATGTCACCAAACAAAGAAATATTATTTTTATATGTTTTTGTTGGTTGACCAATTATAACTTGCGCAAATCAAATTTTAATCATTAGCTTGGTCACCTTTCGTAATATTATGTTCATTCTGTGCTAAAATATTTTTAGTGCTTCGGATATTAACATTCATATAATCTCCAACAATTAGCATAGATATTTAAGAGGATCTTTTAATTATATTTGCCCGAGGAGATCCCAACAAGGTCATGCTTTTATTTCTAAGAATAAACTAATAGGTAGGTATGTAAATTACTATTGCCAATTATATCTTGACATAATTCTTAGGTACCCAAATCAAGCAAAACTATAACTTGCAAGTAATAAAACATTGCCCGACTGGTTACATCACTCCGTCTCCCTATGGTAATAAAAAAGATACATTATAAATGGTATGGGATATTGTCCACCGTAGTTATAGTCAGAGCGGCCGCCACGCGTGTTGTAGTTAAATCGTTTTATTGTTTTTTCACGGCGACGTATCGCAACATTAGTACTGCGTTATAATATTTTGCTTAGTACACAATAACGCGCGGACATAAACGATGTTATGTCGGACCGTGTCCACGGAAATTAGGCTTCGTAAAACGTTTATAATATCTTTTTCCACGTAGATGATGGCACATACTAGAAGAGGCTATAAAATTGTTTGTGTGTTGAGTTCCAATGATCTCGGAGATTTTCATTCAAAACCTGTTCTCTGATGAATCTTCGTAATCAATTGGAAGCGGAATGCTTCAATGAAGATTCATTAGAAATCATTCGGCCAAGATCGAAGTCTCATTATGGGATGGGCGCACGCTTAAAGAAACAAAAATACAAGGAATTACTTGCTCCGCAAGTTTGTAGCAGCTGATTATGAATTTTGTTTGTAATTATCTGTATTATCAGTAACTATAAGCTCAAGAATGGATTTTAGAAGTGAATTCATTACACTTTTGGCGTCATACCCAACCTTGAGGTTCGCGATGCTTGTTTTCGTAAAGGTTTATCCGCACTACATTCAGATAATGATGAATGACTGATGGAGATGAGTGATCTATGTATTGACACGCGCCCGAAGTGATCTCCAGTAAAAGGGTTGTGGAGTCTTCGGCGCATTAGCCGTAAATGACGGATGAGCCTCTTTGTCTCCTCGTGACTTGATATCGCCATTAGGTTCCATGTTTATGTTATATTTACTAATATTTGCCTTGTTTACTGGGAGCTCTATATTTTCATACATATAGATTGCTCTTTTAACTTTAAAACAGAAATTTATTCTAGGCCAAGCTTATGATAAACAGTTTTTGTTAGGTAAACAATGGTTAATGAAACAATTCTAAATGCTGATAAGCATTTAGAATATAATATGCTTTATTGTACACCAAATAAATAACACAACTATTTTACAAAAACATTTCCACGGGCACAATGGCAGTCTTATCACTAACAGCATTTAAAACCTATCACAAGAGAATTTCGGGTTCCTACTACTGAGTCCTGTTACTAAGTTAACCTGTATAGACTCTGATTTAGAAGTAGGCTTATTTTATCCATTCGCCTCGCTACAACCGTTGTTATGCTCTAACAAAAATGGCTACATTTTTATCCACTTATCACAGTTTGACGTGAAGCCACCGACTATCTGACTCAACATGACTGTGCACCCGGCCAATCAATTTATTCCATTAACATATAGTTTCTTTGTGAAATTTCCCGAGGCCTGAAACGGCTCCATGATTAATATTTGAACCGTGACTTGCCGGGCTTAACCGAGCGGAATATATCGCTTATCTCATACATACATAAAGCTAGTATCTATGTTACAGTTGGACAGTGTGCCACATACATGACAAGTTTCAAGCATTGATTTATGATGGAAAATATTGCTATCAGTTGTCAGATCGTTTCGATTTGTTTTGGCACTCGGATATTTTATTGATGAATAATATGCGCATATCTAATAATCGTATGATATGTTTTTGCCGTGGCTTTGCCGTATGTACTTTTTTTCACTTGCTCGATTTTATCAAATTGTATGTTCTGTAATGGCAGTTTGATCCTAACAGTACTGAAATCTACAAATACATTATTATAAAACACTTGAATCAATTAAACGTTTTTGTTTCACGAAAAGTAAATATAAAAGGTATTTTGGGTGACCATTTTTTATGTGGTCCTGCTAGGGGTGGAGACGGCACGCAATCCATTAAAGCTGAAAAAAACACTTGAAATTCAGCGACTCATACAATAAACATCGTTTGGTAAGTCGCGAGCGACTTTTTTGTCGCTGCGACACAGCCGCGCTTTTTTGCTGAAGCTTCTTCTGTACAGTTTTTGTGCAACCGGGAGCCGATTGCGATACCACGATTCTTTATATATTGACGTAATTGTATGATTTTTGCGTTGTTAGCTTTCTTCGTATACTTAGGTAGGTACTCAATAAATGTAGTTATGAGAAAAAGAATGATATTTGAAATGACTCATCATCTTTAGGTAGTATCATGGTCTATGTATCCCATATTGTGTAAGTACCTACATTGGGCGTCAAGTTAATTTAAAGCTGTAGGATTCATTTACCTTGAAGCATATATTGAACTTATAATAATGTGCTATAATAACGTTTTAGAGCGGATTTCTGAATTAAATATTCGGAGTTAAGAACGTTAGGGTTTGACACGTTTTCGACAGTGCCAAATTTTGTCAGGTTTTCAAGTTAAACTACAGTTAGACATCTAATCAATTTCAAAATGGTTAAATCAGAAATCGGGGGTTAGTGCCTCCGATTGTATGAGTACTTGGATCATAATATTGATTTCATCAAACATTCCTTAAACATAGGTAATATGATTTTGAGCTCGGCATAGCTTTGTGTTTGTTGTTTAAAATAACTTTGAAAGCATTCAAGCTTGAAATCGTCGGCGGTATTACGTAATGTTATTCCAATGTCCAGCTCCTGCGGTAAGGGTCTTATTATTCAGCGCATAAACTGGGGAATATTTTAGCGGCCAGCCGTGAGCCGTGAGCCGACGACGCCGAGGGATTTTGAACGGCGGCCGAAAAAATTGATGCGACTTATCTCACACGCGTGTGCCCGACCGCGCCGTGATAAACGTATGACATGTTTTATGTATGTTTGGATTTAAGTTTTCTACTATTGACTATGCGTAGTTAGAGGGGAGCATCAAAAACTGAGGGTATTTTTGGAGAAGTTACTGTAGATAAAGATAGGAATCTTTCTTTATTATTTTTTATATGTATTTTGCCCTTCTCATTATTAAGGATCATAGATATTGTGCAGTGGTGAATGACGATGGGCGGGACGTCCCTTTGCAATTATACCTATCTACCAAATAGCAACTTAGATACCTACTTACTTTAGATAATTATAAGTAGGTATTTAAGCTTGCTGATACGAAATAAATAAATAGCTTGGTTCTTAATTTTTTGTTCTCTGGATTGATTGAGTAAGGATCTACGTCGTTTTTATCTTTTCGTCAACGTTGACATATCACGATTCAATTATGCATTTCTTCGTTATGATGGTAGGTATCTATGTATCTACGTAACTTTTTGATCTTTCATATATGATGTGCTATATTTGCTCTCTCCGAAGTCCGAATATTATACCTATATGTTTAGTAGGTACCGGCCATAGATATAATAAACAAGGTACCGGCTAAGTTAAGGTTTTAAGATATTCAAACTGGAGATTTTGTTCGAGTCGAGGGTCATCCTTACTCGTGCCGATGTTGTCTCGTCACCCTCCGAGTAAGTCCGAGTCCTCTTGACCTCGCGTCTGGGAGCAGCTCGGGGGTAACTTAGCATTCACGGCATTGTTCTGTTATTGCACGTCCGATCAGCGTCTGTCGCGAGGGGAAACTTTGCCTATTGACGACGTACGGGATCCAAACTATTTATGCGGATCTTTTAAAAACTTTTTTTTTCGTGGTCTTGGTAACGAATTCGATCCTTCGCTATTTGCAGGTTTTCTTTTAATTATTTAGAAAAAATCTCTTAAGTAATTATTCTGATTTTTAGGAACTCATTGCAATAAAGAACTGCTTAAGTTAGATTTATTATATTAGCCTACACTGTCCCACTGCTAGGCAAAGGCCTCCTCAAATCGGGTTGGTATCAGAATGACTGTAACGAAAATTGACCACGTCGCTCTTAGTCCAAATCTCAAAATACCTAAGTCGCAAAATGACTATAGTACATCCTTCCATTAATTTGGGTGGTATTCGTATTCCATCCGATTTGATGTTACGATGCTTGTCTCCTCTATTTCTCAGGTTCATGTTCTGGCCTCTAATCTATTTCTGTGTTGTATAGGTACAGGTGGGCTATGTTCCAACTTGTCACTACTTGGCACTCCATAAGCTTCAAACTTTATCTGCCTTATGAATTTATAGGCTTGCCCAGCTCAGAATTCTGTAAGTCGGTGACGTGAACTTATAATCACGATTGCTTATTAGTGGTTACCTTAACCATATTTGTATGAAGCGTTTCAAGTGAAATATCAGCAGTTTTTATGAGGCAATTATTAGCATATTGTGTGTCGGCAGGGGGCCGCGGGCAATCTCCGCGGTGGTCCGCGGCGCGCCGGGCCCGCTGCGCTCATAGATAAACATGTCGAGGCTTCCGAATGCTTGCGAGTTGCGCTGTGCACCGATATTGATTTTGTTTTTGTTACAACAATATATGTAGTGCGAGATACAGCTAATTTGTTCGTTGTCTTCTTTTGCTCTTAAATTAAAACGTTTTTGGTTTTTACCGTTTAGCTGTATCATTTGTCTTTGTGCTTTTTATTCTGAAGTCATTTGAGCGGATAACTTATTGCATCAGCCTTCAAGTCGTTTGTGCTTGATTCACTATTACCCTTAATATATCCAGGGTACATAGCTTCAGTCTGATCTAAGCAGTCCATGTCAAGAATAAGAGACGTAGACGCTCATAAAAGCCCTGAGAGATATTTATTTTGTTATTTAACTAGTTATACAGTGCTAAATGGCAATGGTGGTGATATTAATAGTAGTAACCGGTAACACATTAACATTAACTAGATTCCTGCGATGAACTGCAACACATACGAGTCTGTATGTAGTGCGTGCTGTGTCGTGCCGATGCCGCGCCCGCGCCGGTGCCGCGCCACAGATAAACTATAGCTTTAATTACTATTAAACACAATTAAACGCTGTGCATGCTTCGCGAACGGACTTATAGCGTAACTGATTCGTTTCTGTGGATTTCTTTTGATATTTAAAGTCCATAATATTATTTACAATCCGTTTTATTAATTAAGTTTTGTAGATGGATACCATCATTTAGTTCTTTAACTATCTATTGTATCCTAAGCTGTAATTCTTTCTAAAGCAATAAAGATTAGGTACCTTTTCTTCTGTAATAGATTACAAACTTCGATCCATATTCCATATAAGGATACCTAATTATGGATCATAATATCTTAGACAAAGACTTCCATCCGATTCGTGGTATCCTGTGGGCCCTATCCAATAAAGCTGACAATCCGACATATATGTCAAAAAATGACAAAATTGTAGAATTGTCGCGCTTAAGCTGTTTAATAAATGTGACAAATATGTCAAAAATCGACAGGTGAAATCTTGACATATTTTTAATGTAAAAACACGTTTAATAAAACTCGACATATCAAAAAACCACAGTCACAATATTTCTGACAATTGTCGGTGACAATATTGTCGGATTGTCGTGACAATTATGTCGACTTTTGACATAATATATTTGCAAAGAATTTTGTTTTATGAAGCTGGATGAGGGTAAAATTGAAAAAGATATTATCAAAGTACAAGAATAAAACAATCACTAGTGTAACTTCGATTGTGTTATGATCGCGTGTAAGATGGAAATGCACAGAAAACTTACCATTTTGGGCCTTATTTACGAAAGTAAAAATATACTTTTTGGGAAGTTTAGTGACCAATTGACCCACGATGTAAAAATAAATAAATGGAAGGAAATAGCCGAAAACTTAAGAACATTAGGTATTTTCAATAAAGACTGGAAATACCTTCGTGACACTACATGGCAAAATTGGCGCAAAAGGACCATGGTAAGGTTTAGTTTATTTTAACTAGTTTATCCTTCATCAATCCGTAATTTTTTTTTATTTATTTAGACCGTTAACCAATAAAGAAGTTATCAATTAGATATGATGTATTATATTGTGTAGGTATGTATGAAATATTCGCATTGTGTATGTGGAAACGATTTTTAGGGTTCCGTACCCAAAGGGTAAAACGGGACCCTATTACTAAGACTCCGCTGTCCGTCTGTCTGTCTGTCTGTCTGTCTGTCCGTCTGTCACCAGGCGTTATCTCATGAACCGTGATAGTTAAACAGTTGAAATTTTCACAGATGATGTATTTCTGTTGCCGCTATAACAACAAATACTAAAAAACAGAATATAATAAATATTTAAGGGGCTCCCATACAACAGACATGATTTTTTTGTCGTTTTTATATATACTGGTACGATAAATCTTTCAGGAAAAGAGAGATAATCGTCTGCAGACTGGTTCTGGGGGAGGAAAAAAATGCAAATATGACGATTCTGATGAAATGATACTAAAAATCATAGGAAAGGATTCTCCAGCAATAGATGGACTTCAAATACCAGAATCTTCAGGATCAAATGAAACACAGGTATCCGTGCCTGTTTTTACAGCAGAAACACCACCTCAACCTCAAAATCCAATACGAAGAAAATCACATCCCCCAGTTGATTTATCAAATGACTTATTTGATTTTAAGAAACAAAAAATGGAAATAGAAGTAGATATTGCTAAAGAAAAACTTCAAATTGCAAAAAGAGAAAAATACAAGCTAGATTTGGAGCTACTCAAACTTGAAAAAGAATTAAACATACAGCCATCAGAATTTACACTACCTTTGTATTTACAAAACGCTCGGGTTATTGATGTTTGTACTGAACAAATTGAACAAATTGTTCGAACAACAGAGTCGGGTGCTGATAATGAACAAGTCAACGATATTATAATAAGTGCTATGAATGAAAATCTTTAAGTATAATAGATCATGCATTTATTAAAAGGATTAAATAAATTATTCATTCAAATAGTTGTATTAATGACTGTAAAACTGCAATCGCTTCCTCATCAAATACTTCGTCCACATTGTTATTATCTACAACTGTATCATTGTCATTTCCGCTAATATCTTGTTCTAAATAGGGTGCATTTGAGCCTAAGCGGTTTTCAATGTTATGCATAACAATGCAAGATAATATTACATTGCTTGCAATTATTGGCTGAACTCTAAGGTGATTTAGACACGGGAATTTTTCTTTTATGATTCCCAAAGAATTTTCTACCAATCTTCTCGTTGACTTAAAAGCACGCAAGAATCTTTCCAGTGATGCTGTCCTTGGTATTTGTATTGGTATATTAGGCGTCATAAGCCACTTTTTTAAACCATATCCACTGTCTCCCAGGATTATTGCGTTTGGGAATGGTCTCCATCCACTTTCCCATGTCCGTGCTAAAGAAGAGCATCTCATCACTCTGGCATCGTGAACAGAGCCAGGCCATCTTGCAGATGCGTAGAAAATTTCTAAGTTTGGCCCGCACACCACCATAATATTAATTGAATGGTTTCCGTTCCTGTCTACAAACGCAGATTCATTTTGATAAGGCGCATCTAGAGGAATTAACGAACCATCCACAATACCAGATATTCTAGGTATCCCATTATGCCTCATGAAAAGTGTTGGTATTCGGTTACAATTATCAGGCCAGCGAACCTCTTCTCCGAGTAATTCAGTAATCACAGCTCCACATACCCTTCTTATGCAATTATGTACGGTTGTTTTACTAAGCCCATGTGCATCACCAATAACGTGGTACTGTGAACCACAACCCATCCAATGCAAAGCGCATAAAATTTGTTTATCGGGTGTAAGTGCTTGGTTTCTGCTTGTACCGTGTTGAAGTCGATGAGCAATTTTATCAATTAAATATTCTACGGTAGATTTACATACCCGAAATTTTTCTTTAAAGCAGAAATCTGTAATTGAGAAGGAGAAATTGATTCTGCTTTTAAATGATCGTCGTTGCCTCCTCGTTTGTATTTGTTCCAAGTATTCATCATCACAGTGAGCAGTGGTGGCCCAGTGGTATCGGCCGCGACTTACAAGTTGTAGTTCGTGGGTTCGAACCCAGGCAGGCGCTTTACTTTGTGTAAATTATTTCATCACCACTGCTCTCAAAAACGGTGAAGGAAAACATCGTGAGGAAACCGGCATGTCCTAGAACCAAAAATTCGAAGGCATGTGACATCCACCATCCCGCACTGGGCCCGCGTGGTGGATTATGGCCCATCCCCTCTCACAGAGAGGAGGCCTGTGTCCCAGCAGTGGGAACATTAATAGGCTGATGATGTGATGATGATGTGATTCATCATCACTACTCTCACTGCTCGATGTAAGTACCATTTTTTTGTAATAAACTTTTTCAATACACTTTTTTACACCTTCAAAATTCAAAATATGATTTCGCGACAGAGGGTAACGCGCCTGTCAGAATTGTCGGACAATTCTACAAATATGTCAACATGTCACGACAATTTTCTGTTTAATAAAGCAGATTTGACAAGTTTTTCACGACAAATTGTCACCTGTCAGCTGTCGCATATAAAGTTTTATAAAACAGAAAAATGTTAAGAAAAAAAAGAGTCCGACATATTTGTGAATTTTCCACCATGACAATTTTGTCGCCTGTAAGTTTTATTAAACAGAAAAATTGTCGAGTTGTCACTTTTTGACATATGTCGGACTTGTCGGATTGTCAGCTTTATTGGATAGGGCCCAGTGAATGTAAGATTTGTCATGCGTAGAGGTTCATTAGTTACAAACCGTTGTGCTGGCATCACGTGCATGTGCGTGCTCCGTGGGTAGCATACTGGCGAGTTCTTAATATTTAAAGCCCATAAAAAATGCAATATTATACCGAAAACTGTCTCCATTTATTTCAGCCCAGCCAAGTTACGTTCTGGTGCTATCTATATCCAAATTCCTCTAAGCGATTTATGATCGTTAAGATGCGCACGCGCAATTTCTCAGAATACTTCAACCCCTCCGTCCCCCTCCCCTCCCTCCGCCCCCTTCAACTGGCCGATCCACGGGCGGCACGGCTACGCTAGTTTATTTCATGACCTTATGAGTACCATTCCTTACTTTTTAATTATAGGCACATTACATGGTTCTGACGCCAATAAAGTCTGGTTTTAGTAACTCAATCATATTTACTTGGAAATATATAATCTATATCTATACTATATAATATTATAAAGAGGAAAGATTTGTATTTGGGTATGTTTGTATTTTTTGTGTAACGAATAAACTTAAAAACTACTGGACTGATTTCAAAAATTCTTTCACCAGTGCGAAGCTACACTATCCCCGGGTGACATAGGCTACTTTTTATCCTTGTACTACCAAGGGAACGGGAACCACGCGGGTGAAACACGAAGCGTCCGCTAGTAATAAATAAGATTGCTTTTTGTGCTTCGGATGATCTTAGGTCCTCGTACACTAATTATTATTACCTACCGCTAGTTCTCTTTGATTTAGGAAAGAGCTATCTTTTTTATTATCGTACAGGCAATTTAAAATTAGCGACTAGGTATATCCGCCCATCGAAGAGGGACAATTCCAGCATAATTTAATAAGTTATTAGGTATAGGTACTCTGGTTGGTTTTAAGAGAATAGGTATCTAGTATTATTTTTGCCTTACTGCGCTACGTGCCTAGTCAGTAGACGTTTTAAGGGCTGCTGTATTGCTACAATTTATAATATCATGTAATGCTTACCATACTAATGATTTATCATTTGGTATCGGCGTATTACGCTACACACGGTATTACGCTAAATGTGGCGGTGTGTAAGATGCGGTGGCTGCAGGCGGCGTCTTTGTGAGCACCGCAAGCTCTGACGAGCCCCGGCCGACGCGCGGCGAGTTCAGCCAGCCCGCGAATGTCTAATGAGTTCCGAACAGGTAGGGCTACCGCACGCCTCTAGGAAATAGATTTTGGTAATCGTTTCCTCAACAATCGCTGTCGGAAATTTTTATTAATGCAATTCGTGGGTGATCAAATTGTAATGGGCGCCAGCTTTTGTGGTCAGGGAAGGATAATTTTTAAATTAGAAACAAATATTTATGCCAAGTTCCCCATAGGGGATAAAATTCAGGTTGTAGCTCTCTCATCATCTATGTTATCTATGATGACAATTATATTTTTTAATACAACAATTTATATCCTAGAACAGCCAATTTAAGATCACCCATTAACTGTCGCAATACTTCTTTGAAGTAGACTAATTAAAGTCATGTAGCATTCCTGATCTGTTTCTAGAATATATTTATTTGAGGCGGCCCTGGTCCTTTGCGGCGCCGACGTCACCTGTCATCCATCAGTCGGCGACAACGCGCATGCGCATACCGGCCGGCGCGGGCGCGGGCGCAGATAGCCCCGCGCGCGCACAGTCGCCTCGCGAATTCAAATTTAACGGTACAAAGATGGAACACAACAAAACAGTAGCAACATTCCTATTTGGAGCGGTTCGACTAGTTCCGATGATGGCTGTGACAAAAAAGGGTTGCACCATTTAGGAATTCTATTGATCATGGTCCAGCAGGATGAATGTTTAGGGTAATTTTGGCATACGAATGTTTATTAGAATTAATATTTGTTTCGGGATATTTACAAAATCTATATAATATTAGTCTATGATTTACCATGTATATTTTGATTATGTTGAGAGCTCGATATTTCGCCACCGTTACAAGAGGGACGAGAACTAAAGTCTTTGCGAGTGGTTGTTGTTTACGAGCTGACATATCTGTCTACCCTCTTCCTCACTCGTTACTCGACTTTGCTCAGAACTAGCACCATTAGTAACTAACAGGTAGTAGCGGCATCGTGCGTGAAAAACGAGTGAGGAAGAGGGTAGACAGATATGTCAGCTCGTAAACAACACCCACCTGAAGTCTTTAGTTCTCAAGACCATGGCGCTTGTAACGGTGGCGAAATATCGAGCTCTCAACCTAAATCAAAATATATACATGGTAAATATCCCGAAACAAATATTAATTCTAATGATCAATCAATCAATCATTTTATTTGTGAAACATAGGTGTTTACATAAAATAGGAAGTGCGCTATGTTTTGTCATAATTAAGACATACAAATTTATAAGTGACATGTTAGGTGTCAATAGATTTTAAGTGACTTAGAAAAAAAAAATATTTTAAATCAATTAAATACTTGAAAAGAAAAAAACAACAACATCACATTACAATAAAGTCAAACAATAGTCATAGTACTTATTATCAAAAGGTAAAAATGCATCATTATAATAATTGGTCGTTAAAAAATTCGTCTACGGTATAATAACATTTGTCAATTAACAATTTAGTAAGAGCTTTTCTAAGCTTATATAATGTCATGTTTTTTATGTCATCAGGCATTTTATTAAAAACTTTAGGTGCCATACCAAAAAAACTTTTTTCCATCAATGAGGTCTTACATTTTAGATGACATAGTTTATTTACGTATTGGGCACGTAGTGGAGCTTTTTTAGTGGAAGATATTTTTTTAGAGATTGTGACCATGTCAGCATAAAAACTTATATTACGAATGTTTAGGCTCGTTAGTAGAGCGGATATGACTTGGACAATATTTTGTCTAAGCTTTCTTTGTACTGGCCGCATGTAGGTAACGAATTTATTTCTGGATCTTCGATATTGTTCATTTATTTGTTTGTGTGTAAACGAAACGCCATTCGTTTGTTTAAATCCAATCCAACCCAAGATTAAAAATGTTTTGTTTGATTTTTGACAAAAATATCTATTGATTTGTTTGGAGTCCTTATCAGTCTCTCAATCTGTAATATAATGTGGTTCAATACTAAATGTTTAAAGAGTAATTTCAACATGTCTTACCCATTGCACCCTACTTTATAAGCAACTCAAAGCTCTTGGCGAGGAGTTAAAGTCTAAACAAGGAATACAGTAACGAGGTTGTCTGCTACAACTCTCGTAATCATTGCCATATATCTCAATGTCACAATTAAGACAACGGTTTATGGACTTGCTGAACAGGTATCAAAGAGCAAATTACAGTCATAAAAATTATAGTCTGACCACCGTTCAAGTAATGTATCTAATTGGTAGATATGTTATAGGAAATCTGTGAAAACCAGACACTGTTTATAATTTCTAGAAAATCGATTGAATGCCGGGTTTATTTAGGAAATATTTGAAATGATAATTCAAACATTAAATAATACCTACACAAATTTCCTAGGAAATGTAGATATATCCTGCGGCAGGGACTCAAACATTCTAGTTGGAAGGACAAGGACTTTTTACAATATTTTTATTTCAAAGGCACTGTGCAGTGCAGGACAAGGCAACCGATTTCAACTGGTGAGCGTTGCATCGCTAGAAGTTGCACCCAGGCCAGCAGTTTGCCTGCCACTAAAAACAGGCTGAAATTAAACAAGTTTAAATTCAAAACTTTATTGCTCAACACAGAACATTTATATATACATAGTTCACTGTTTGTGTCCCACCAATGCAAAATTAGACAGGTATTTGATGAAAAGTTTTTTGAGTAATTTTATATGAAACTGTTAAATGTTGACCTATATATTGCAAATATGAACTTTATTTTAATGTGTCACGTCCTTCTTTTATGGCATTTATTAAAATAAAGATTCATTTATTTAAGAAGATTAAATAAGAGTCTACCTGTATTAAAAAAAAACTATACCGGTAAATACGCTCATGTTTTTGTAGTTTCTAAGTTGTTGGGAAATTAATAGGATCCTGATTATAAAAAAATTGTCCAAGAAATGTTAGACGGCTGTAATAACGTAGGTAGGTACATGAGTTTGAAAAGTTATTTTCAAGGTCTCATTTTGTTTTTCCCAAAAAAATTAGGCGATAACAGTGAGGACCCCTTGCACCTTATAGTAGGTATCGACAAACATTTTAAAAGCTTATATTTTGATCTTTGATTTAAAACAGATCTCCAACTGGATCTCCATCTCCAGAAGGTATTAAAGCAGTTGGGATGTTAATATGATGGCGGACTACTGCCAGCTGGATGATAATTATGTAGAGATGAAATAAAAATCCATAAACGAAAACCAAGTAAAGTAATTTTTATTCAAAGAAAAACGTTGCTGCCGTTGTGAAAAAATCAAACTTCTAGATCAAAGCAATCAAGAGATACAGCCGTTGATGACGCATATTTTACACTCGCAGAAGAAACAAAACCTACAGGGTATATTCCGTTGACCTAGGTCAACGGAATATACCATCATCAGGAATCATGAAATTTGGCAAGAACCAATGTCTTAAAGCACAAGTAAAGGAGAAATCCTAAAACCGTATATTTGTACCTACATCCTTCGATCAATAATATACTAGAAAAACAATCTCATACAAAACTTCTCTTTAAAACTGACGACAATTATATTTAGATAATTCAAAGAATTCTTGTTGAAATAAATATACATTAATGCAAATTCAACCTTAAATGCAATTTTGAAAGTTGCATTCACAAAACTATGCACAAAAAGCAATAAAAAAATTATGAGCTTGCTTCGGTGCGCAACAAATTTAGTCTTACACGCATATTTTAAAGTCTAAATTACAAAGTTCCGTTATCGACGCAAGCGTTGGTCAAACAATCATATTATTTGGTACCTAATTGATTCATATTTACTATTTAATTCGGTTTTTACTTTATGAAAACACTTAATGATATAAACTTATTCCTTCCAAAATCAAGGTCATCATTTCAGCCGAAAGACGTCCACTGCTGGACATAGGCCTCCCCCAGGCGTCGCCACATTGACCGATCCCGTGCGTCTCGCATCCAGCGCCTTCCCGCAACCTTAACCAGGTCATCAGTCCACCTAGTGGGAGGCCTTCCAACGTATCGTCTTCCGGTTCGCGGTCGCCATTCCAGAACTTTTCGGCCCCATCGGTCATCCGTTCTGCGAGCAATGTGCCCTGCCCACTGCCACTTAAGTTTGGCAATTCTTCGGGCTATGTCGGTAACTTTGGTTCTCCTGCGGATATCATCATTTCTGACGTGATCACGCAAGGAAATTCCGAGCATAGCCCTCTCCATTGCCCTTTGGGTGACTTTGAGCTTTTTGATAAAACCCATTGTGAGCGACCACGTCTCGGTTCCATAGGTGATCACTGGCAACACACACTGTTAATAGACTTTTGTCTTAAGACACTGCGGTAAATTGGACGAGAAGATACCACGCAACTTCCCGAACGCCGCCCAGCCGAGTCGGATTCGACGGTTGATCTCTTTCTCGAAATTGGACCTACCCAACTGGACCGTTTGTCCCAGATAGACATAATCGTCTACAACTTCGAGTGTAGAGTCTCCGACCTTGATAGGAGTGGGTGTTACATGGGCATTCACCATGATCTTGGTTTTGTCCATGTTCATTTTAAGACCCACTCTTTCGGAAGCTCTACTGAGGTCGTCGAGCATTTTACTGAGGCTCTCCATGGACTCAGCCATGACCACTATGTCGTCGGCAAACCGAAGGTGAGTAATGTACTCGCCATTAACGTTGATGCCCAGCCCCCTCCGGTCCAGAACCTTGAAGACATCCTCCAGCGCAGCAGTAAACAGTTTCGGAGTAATGACATCTGCCTTTCTCACGCCCCGCTGGAGAAGGATTGGTTTCGAGGTCTGATCCTGAAGACGGACTGACATGGTGGCGTTTTTGTACAAACACTTCAACACCTCAATGTACCGGTAATCGATCTGGCACCGTTGGAGAGACTGCAGTACGGCCCAAGTCTCGATTGAATCGAAGGCTTTCTCGTAGTCCACAAACGCTAAACAGATAGGCAGGTTATACACTTCGGTCTTCTGTATAACCTGCCGCAGCGTATGTATGTGGTCTACGGTGCTAAAGCCTTTTCGGAATCCGGCTTGTTGGGGGGGCTGGAAATCGTCAAACCTGCGCGCGAGACATTTCGTGATGACTCTTGAAAACAACTTGTAGACATGGCTAAGAAGTGAGATGGGCCTATAGTTCATCAGCCGTGCATTGTCGCCCTTCTTGAAGAAGAGTACCACCACACCCCCGCACCATGCCTGTGGCGTTTTGCCCTCGAGTATGACGTAATCAAACAGCTTCTGAAGGGCCCTAAGGACCGGTTTGCCACCCGCCTTCAGGAGTTCGGCCGTAATTCCGTCATCACCCGGCGCCAAAATCAAGGTGTTACGGTGATATTTGCAAAAAATGCCGCAATATGCGTTCAAAAATGAACGCACATTGCGGCATTTTAACGTCTTAATGTTGGCTATGATTGGACCATACTAATTTGAAATAAGACCACAACCGTATTTGTGACCATATTTTTCGGCCCGTTTTTGAAGCGCTGACCGGGCATCTAGTGTAATTATCTACGAGTACATTATAAAAAAAAGATTATTAACTTATTTTCAGTTGGTAAACTGACCGCGACTTATGTCGATGTATGGGGACTACAGTTTTCCAACGGCAAAGTTAATTTTGTCCCTCAATTCTGTTTATTTATTTAAACTTCATGCACAAAGATACAATGGCGGACTCAATGCCTTTTATCTACCAGTCAACCAAGGGTGGTGAAGAGAAAACATGGCAGGAGCATTGTTTAAATCGTGGCAACAACAAAATTAACAAAAAATTCTAATTTTAAATTGCTTAAAAACACATACATACATATTTTATATGATACATACCTAAATAAATATATATATTTAATAAAGTAATGAAAATAAGTTATCGAGATGACCCTACCCCCCGCTGATAATAATACTGCAATTTCCGCTTGAAAGCATACCGACTGGTGGCCGCCCTGATTTCGAGAGGAAGCGCATTCCAAAGAAGAATAGACTGAATATGAAAGGAAGCATAAACAAAATCAGTAGTATGAGAAGGACACAGTAAGAGCAGATTGAAAGTGAGTCATAAGGTAATAAGGTGGACTGGGAGAGTTGAGTAGGGAGAAAATCGTAGTTAGAGCGCGAAAACACCTTCTCTGGCGAATGGTTTATCTTATCGATATAGCAATGTTCGGTGCCTTCATAGTTTATGAACGTCAGTAATGTTATTTAATTATTTTGGTGAATGTAGGTACTCGTAGTTGTTTAACCCTCAATGCCCGAGTCCGACTCGCACTTGGCCAGTTTTTCTTACTTCTCTACTTTTCTATTCTGATTCATTTCGTTGCGGGATCCAAGACATTGGAATCGTGTCGCCGAGACTCGCTGAGCTGCATTGCCTGGGATCTGCCTGGGATATGCCGTTTTGCCGATGAGATTTTGTCAAAACTTCACTATCCAAACAAATTTTAGCAACCTTTTTTTATACCAATGCAAAATTTGGAATGATTTTAGTACTCACATTTTCATTTGGTAAATTTTTACTTGGCAGTATATTACCAAGGATAGTGTCATTAAGGCATTTGGTCTTTAATCAAATTATATGTTACAGCAAACAATCTTTAGGCAATAAACGACAAAAAATATAAAGGCAAAAGTAAGATTTTTTGGGAATTATATAGGTAATTAAAAAATGCAAATTTATTTTAATATAATCATTTTTTGGACCGATTTTGAAAATTCTTTTTTTATTTGAAACGGTATACTCTCGAGGTTGTCCCATTAGGATCTGATGAGGGGATCCCATGGAAATCGAGATAACTCCAATTTTAAAAGCATACACATTTCAAGCATTCGCATTCAAAACGTATCATTTGATGAAGTGGAACTAATGAAGAACACCACACATGGCCACTGGAATTTCTCAATGATAAGTATGGTTTTGGGTATAAGATATCTCGAATAGTTAATAAAGCAAATTAAAAAAAAAATGCTTCTAATGAAAATGGTACATGCAGCAGCAGAGAAATCTCACCCTCTCAGAAATGTATGAAAAGTGACGTCTATGGACAGGAGGATAACCACTTCAAAAGACTACCGGGAGTTGACCCGGCTGCTCAAAGGTAGGAAGTATTCCTTCCATACCTACTCCCTCCCTGAGGCCACGCCCACCCGAGTGGTTATTCGGCGTGTGCCAAAAGAAATCCCGACAGAAGAAATTCGTGCAGACTTAATCGCACAGAATGTCTCCGTCACTGCTGTACACCGCTTGCACAAAGCGAGAGGTGGGCAGCAGTATGATATGGTACTGGTTATTTGCAGCCATACCGAGACTCATAACCCCATTTTTGGGATTAAATCAGTGTGTTCCCTCACTGGCATCTCAATAGAGAAGCCATTCCGACCCACCCTAGTTGGTCAGTGTCATCGCTGCCAACTTTATGGCCACTCCCAGGCCAACTGTTTCGCCAGTGCACAGAGCCCCATAGCTGGGTGCTATGTGGCCAGATCGGCCACCCAGCCAACTACCGGGGATATCTCAAGGCCCCTAAACTTGCGCCTAAAATGGCCATGAGACTCAATACTCGCCAACAGCGCGAATACCCCTCCGCGAGCTTGTCCTCTTCGCAAATCCGCCAGAGACTTACCCCCCAAAAAGCTTCACCGTGGAACAAGTTGAAATACCAGAATGCCTTCCTGGCATCGTCGGCTCGGAGGATAAGACAAATGGCCTCAAAAAAGACCTAACTGCCCTCTTCGGCTTGAGTGACTCTGTTATCCTAGCGGGTGACCTCAAAGCCAAACATCCAGCCTGAAACAGTACTGCCCTAGAGGAAAGTTGGTACTAGACCTAAGCTCATGTCTCCATTACGACGTCATTGCTCCGATGAGCCCTACCCATTTCCCAGGCATAACTACGCATAACCCGGCTATTCTCGATATAGCGTTAATTAAGAATGTTAACCTTCGGTTTCTTTCCATAGAAGCGTCAAACGAACTCGTAGAAGTCCCGTGATTATGCACCTAGCAGTCGCTCAGGCCTCCCAGATCTAGAACAGCCTCCCATAACTCAAACGTAACCCCCCGTAACCGTCTGGAGGAAAGTAAGTGAGAAACTGAAATCCACCATGTCATCGCATTTAGATTCGATCCCCAATCTCTTAGACTCGGTCGCTGACACGACAGTGGCTATCGACTCACGTACAATCTGTCCCGAACGAGTTTTAGAGGGAGGTTCCAGTGCTGGACATCCAGCAAGGGAAACTCCCGGACGATGTACGGAAGCTGATAACCGAGAAGAACGCAGCTATCCGTGCCTACAGTAGCTTTCCCTATACCGCAAACAAGGCTCACATGCGTAACTTACAGCGTGCTGTACAGTATCGTAATGCTGAGCATCGTTCTGAGAACTGGGATAAGATTCTGAGCGAACTAGAAACCACCCACCAAGCCTTCTGGCACCTTCGGAGTAAATTACGCTCCACTGAAGACTCAGCGATACCCCCTCTCATTCGCCCTGATAAGAGTGTAGCATTTAAAAACACTGAAAAAGCCGATTGTCTGGCTCACAGCCTCGAACTTCAATGCTCACCCAGCTTCCAACCAGTAGACCAAGCCCACCTAGACATGGTGGACGCTGAAGTCGAACGTAGGACCTCCCTCGCACCCATTGAAGACCCAGATGTTCCGCTACCTCCCATCACCACAGATGAAGTAGTGGAGATCATCGAAAGGCTTCACCCTCGCAAAGTCCCGGGCTTAGATGGAATCACCAATATAGTGTTGAAACTCCTCCCTGCCCAAATTATAATGCTAATGACGGCCATGTTCAACGCTGCATTAAGCAAAAATATCTTCATATATCTTCTTTAGCGTGGAAACAGGCCACTGTGATAGCCATCCCTAAACCGGGTCCCCTCTATAACCATACAGTGCTGCCTAAATATGCTGATGTTGGTTAGCGCATGACAATTTTGTATAAATAACGTAAGCAATTATTGTTAAATGGTTATATCTTGCTCTAGTGGAATCGATGTCAATAACTACAGAAAACTAACTTCATTGATCTCACAGAGATGGCGCGCACGTGGCGCACGTAATTTCGTAGTAAATCCTCCTGTCCATAGATGTCGCTTTTTATACATTTCTAGGAAGTGAGGTTTCTCTGGAGCTGTATGTACCATCGAACTGATCTGGTAATGAAGCCGGAAGGTAGGTACCTTACTCCGTAATAAAACAATGTATCCCACTCGTTTTAAGGCTTGTTGGTATTGTTATGAGAAGCCCTCCGGTTACAAATGATTTTCATGGTATTTTATTTTAATTTTCGACGTTAAAATATGTATCCAAAACTGAAAATAAATAACTTTTTAGTAAAAAAAATAACAAAACACTACAAATCGAAAAATAACTTTCTTTTTGTTTGTAAACATACTTGATTCATAATGTTAAGGCATTATACATAGTGCATGGATTACTCACTTGGTCCATGACATATATGTCGCATCAAGGGTGGCCGATAGATGCAAACCATCGGTAAGTCAGGATGTATTATTCCCTTAGGTTAAGACATCGTGTGTGGGCAGGTCTTTGGGTACAATCGTGAAAATGAAATCACACAAATTATTCGATACTCTGAGTTTATTCAAATAGTCACAACTCACAGTTACAATCTTGCGGACTTATATTACGGATCGACACTGATTTTACGACGTCTTAGCTCTAAGGCAATCAGTACTCAACTGAAATGTTTTGCTGTGGTTAGAAAACAGCACACAAGTGGTTAGAAAAAGCGCGCCAATGCGTGGTTGTTCTTGATTTGCCGCCAGAGGCGTGCTTGTGATTTGTTTTGACGTCCGTACTATTGACTAAACCCGACACGGCCATCCTGCAAGATAGGCGTCCTCGTCTGTTTCTCATTGTGAGGTTTTAACAGTGTATAGAATCATGTGGATATCCTCATGGATGTCCTCAGTCCTTGGGGTAAGCTGAGGGGTCTCTCAAACTCCTACTAACTTAATCCACATGGTGTTCTATAGGCCGTAGTACCTATTGAGAAGCGAGCGTGGAACACAGCACGTCGCCTTCTCTGGCCTCTCTCAGGTGACAGACTCCCCAAATCTATCACCCGCAGGCATTCATCTTCTTGTCCTTGCTCCATGCCACCACCTCATGTCGTGTTGTGCCACACGGCCTCATACTCCACTCCGTCTTGACAATCTCCCACCATACAAGGGATGTTTTTTTGAAAAATCCGTTTGTCCAATCCTGACTCAGACTCTAGGTGAGTGAGGAAACTTTTTAAAACAAACAATCATGATCATTTAATTCTCTCTGTTCACTTTTGCAAGGAACGAGTAATTCTAATTCCAATTTAAAGAAAATAGCAACTTAATCATCGATTCGGTACCTAAAAGCACCTAATCTTCGTGATTACAAAGTCCAACTAACACTGATAGTCATTAATGTCACATTAAATGAAACAAAAGAAACAAGACACCAGGTATCTTATTCACGATCTTCAGTCATCACATAGCTCTCCTAGTTGTCTCACAGCTCTCTTAGCTAACTCATAGCTCTCTTAACAATCACAATTGCTCTACTTGCACATCCCCACGATGTCTAGTCAACTCAACTCTCTGAACTCAGAACCTGTTCGCACAGACATTTAGTCTGTCCTATGTTACGTCAATTCATTATCTACTTCATCTACAATCTCAATTGGTACTTGAGCTTTGTGTGTCTTACTAACACGATCTACGTATAGTAATCAAAATTAAAAAACAAAATTATTTAAATTTTCGTAATGAGGGCTTGACGATTCGAACGTCATCAACATTAACATGGTGACCTCACATCTCGCGTGACTATGTGAGTTTACTATCTTTTAACCTTATAACTCAATAGGAACTATCTGTAAGGTTCCCAATACAAACATGAATTTTCACACCAGACATAGAGTCACATAGACTTACAGGTGCCATAAAGCCATCAATTGACACACAGGCTCATAGTTGTCATACAGGTCAACAGTTGCCACACAACGCTCGGCTATTCCTGACCAAAGTAGAACATTGGGTTCGTGAAAATAGGGAAATTTTGGAACTCTACTCAGTAATTAAATCATTACTCTGGGTCATGTACCACAGTCATTCCAAACAAACTTTAAAAATTCTGCTGCGGCAAAAACTGCCAAGCTTACAGAAACCTTCGAGTAAAACCTCTGACACCATGGCTCTCTAGCCGACCAGCAATCGCATTGCTCTCACCCAACGTCTATCTAGACCCCAATCGCCGTCAGGTATCCACTGGTAACGGTCAAACATAATACGACTGATAGACTGAATTACTCGACAACTTAAGCTTGCTCATCATCATCAAAATCCTTTTTTACAGCAACATCGATTGGTAGGTGACCCGCTGGAATCTTCCTTAACCTACTGTGTGCATACTTGTAGGTTCTAAGCGTACGTATTTAAAGCTTTCGGTGTATAACGATCACCGTCCTGTCATAATCACCTTTCGCGGGCTTAATACAGGGTCTATTTAGTTTTCGTACTAGAGTTTCCCACACAACACTATTTATTAGAAAAAGGTCCAACGATCAAAAAGTTCAACAGTTCTTTACCATCATTCTTGAGCATGGCATACTCAACTCATTAAACTTTCATTGTGATCTGTGCGGGTAAGCAATATATGATATTATTACAAAATTTCTAATATTTACAAGATATAACAAATGATACTATAATTTTATTTGATATAACGATCAGTTAATATAATAAACGATTGATATAATTGTATTGAAACTAATTTTTATAATCATAACATACATTGATTATAAAATTGTTTGATATACCACTTAAAAGACATAAAACCTATTTAGTCTAATATGATAAAACGCCTAGCAAAAAACACAAAGCAAAATTTAACAAAAACAAGCATACACCATGCATGCAACAGGCATGCAAACTAGCATACACCATACATGCAGCATGCAAACAAGCATGCAACATGCAGCAGGCATTGTTTCTGTCACGGCTCAGGTGCTGCGGGGCTCTGGCGGTCCCATGCGAGCTTATCGTCGCAGATGTGTTTCAGGCTCACGCTTCGTCGTACAAACAAAAACAAAACTAAAAATCGTACAAACAATTCTCAAAAATCTAGTGCAATATGTGCTACAACACATGAATCGCTCTGTGCACAGACAGAAATCGCACCAACGATTCTTGTAGACCCATCGCCACATGTTACTCATGAGGTGCGGTCCAAAGTTTCGAGTATGAGTGTACAAGCCATTCTTAATCAGATTCTTCGGCCAGTACTCAACTGCAATATTCTGCTGTGGTGGGGCCACGCAACTGGTTAGAAAAAGCCAATGCGTAGTTGTTCTTGATTTGCTTGTGCTTGTGATTTGTTTTGACGTCCGTACTATTGACTAAACCCGACATATTTATATATAGATTATACAATATAACATATTGAAATGATTATTAAAAATAATACTATGTCATAAATTGTAATTACAACACATGTGGTAGCTTTTGTTAACAGACTTCCCAAAAAGGAAGGTATACTATACAAACACTATATATACTAAACACTATATATATACAAACACAAATACATCGATTCGTCTAAACATACATCATACCATGCGTACATGCCATGCAGGGTCTAAAGAGCATCAAATATCCATTAAAGATCACGACTCCACATACGACGAAGATTGGATGGTAACAAGACGTAACAATGGTGTAAAAAAAAACATAAAAATGTGAAAGTGGCGCCAAGTTCGACGAAGAAGAGTTGAGACCTAGAAGGGTGACAAGTTTCATAGCCTTTCCTGAAACAAAGCTACAATGTACAGTTGCATAGTATTATATGGACTTTAAATAATTTATTGTTTTCTTCGATATTGAATTTTTTACTTATCATCTTGATTTTTTTTTACCTGTAAAACTTACTAGCTGTTCGCCGCAGCTTCGCTCCCGTGGCCCATCCCAAAGGAACCGTCTTCGTGATTAAAAAATAGCCTATGTAACTCAGGAATAATGTAGCTTTCTACTGGTGAAAGAATTTTCAAAATCGGTTTAATTGTTTTTTTGAGTTTATCCTTTACAAACAAACTTACAAACAAATCTTTGATCTTTATAATATTATTAGTGTATAGAGTAGAAGAATTACTACAGTAAGCAGATGCTTACTGAAATACTTATAGATATAAGTATTTCATTTTCTGCCAGCGTCTTCACTCGGGTAAAGTCGAAAATGATCTTATATTAAATATATATATAATTTTCGACTCGGGATAAAAAGTTGTGCCAAGTTTCATCCAGATCCATTCAGCCGTTCTGGCGTGATTGAGTAACAAACATACACACATCCATCCAAACTTTCGCATTTATAATATTAGTAAGATTTTGAAGTTCTTCCAAAAGACTGAATAACGTGACAAACGCCCGCGCTAGCACTCGTGACAGCCCTGACTAAGATGTTCCAATAATGCTCAAGAATCCCTGTAAAATAGTAATGTTCATGTGTGCGTGCAAAATGACGCTTCGTTAGTAGTGGACTCTCTGTGTGTGGCGCGCAGCCGCTTACGTACTTTGTGGTAATAGTTACAGACATCTTGAACGCAAAACCACAAGTATATTAGAAAACTGGTTTAACCATTCTTATTTATCACCAACCGGTTTTTCAGGATTTTCGGTAATTTAGGTATTTTTTAATTATCCCTATTTTATGATCCAAAAGTCTTTCTTAACTAGTACATATTTATAAATAATGAAAATAAATAAATCAGAGAACACATTTTTAAGATCTTATAAAACAAAGTCGCTTTTATGCTTCGATCTTTAAATTACGCAACGGATTTTGATGCGGTTTTTTTTAATAGATAGAGTGATTCATGAGAATGGTTTATATGTATAATACACTCGGGCGAAGCCGCTGGCGGAAGCTAGTTTAATAATAAAACAAAAAATCCTTTTTGATTTTGAGTGAATAAACTAATCGAACAACAACAATTATAACATTTGAGTCTGAGAATCAACAAAACATTTAACTAAATAAGCAAAATTAAATTAAAGTTTGAATTTATTTTTGATGCATTGGTAATCGAAGTTGGCCCTACGCAACTGGATCGTTTGTCCCAGGTAGACATAGTCATCCACAACTTCGAGTGTAGAGTCTCCGACCCTGATAGGAGTGGGTGTGACATGGGCATTCAACATCACCATGGTTTTCGTCCATGTTCATCCTAAGACCCACTCTTTCGGAAGCTCTACTGAGGTCATCGAGCATTGTATTGAGGTCCTCCATAGTCTCAGCCATGACCACTATATCGTCGGCAAACCGAAGGTGAGTGATGTACTCGCCATTGACGTTGATGCCTAGCCCTCTCCAGTCCAGAACCTTGAAGACATCCTCCAGTGCAGCGGTGAACAGTTTCGGAGATATGACATCTCCCTGCCTCACACCTCGCTGCAGAAAGACAGGTTCCGAGGTCTGATCCTGAAGTCGAACTGACATGGTGGCGTTTTTGTACAAAAACTTCAACACCTAGATGTACCGGTAGTCAATTTGGCACCGTTGGAGAGACTGCAGTACGGCCCAAGTCTCGATTGAATCAAAGGCTTTCTCGTAGTCCACAAACGCTAAGCAGAGAGGCAGGTTGTACTCTTCGGTCTTCTGTATAACCTGCCGCAGCGTATGTATATGGTCTACGGTGTTAAAGCCTTTACGGAAACCGGCTTGAGTTTGAGAAAGAGGTCAACCGTCGAATCCGACTCGGCTGGGCAGCGTTCGGGCAGTTGCGCGGTATCTTCACGTCCAACTTAACACAGTGTCCCAAGCCGAAAGTCTATGACCAGTGTGAGTTGCTAGTTATGTCCTATGGCTCTGAGACATGGTTGCTCACAATGAGCCTCATCAGAAATCTTACAGTCACCCAAACGGCAATGGAGAGGGCTATGCTCAGAGTTGCCTTGCGTGATCGACTCAGAAATGTAGAGATCCGCAAGAGAACCAGGGTTACCGACATAGCCCGAAGAATTGCCAAACATAAGTGGCAGTGGGCAGGGCACATTGCTTGCAGAACGGTTGGCCAATGGGGCAGAAAGGTTCTGGAGTGGCGACCGCGAACCGGAAGACGTTGCGTTGGAAGGCCTCCCACCAGGTGGACCGATGACCTGCTGAAGGTTGCGGGGATCCGCTGGATGCGGGACCCACGGGACCGGTCAATGTGGCAACGCTTGGGGGAGGCCTATGTCCAGCAGTGGACGTCTTTCGGCTGATATGATGATGATGATGCAATGACCAATGCATTGTAATGCGTCTGTTAAATTTATTTTCAACACACTTGCTCATAAAGTGGCTCTAATTTCACCGCAATTAGGCACATAATGACACCTGTTATCAAACTGTGACTTTTTCATTACTATTATTCACAAGTGAGATAAAGAGTTTATTTTTTTTATTTATTGGTTGAGTTGCTTTGTTCTTAAAAAGTTTCGATACAAAAAAGATCGTGCTCAATAGTACAAATGCAACAAATTTCATGCAACTTCGTATTTAAATAGATAATTTCAACTTGTACGTGTTTAATTAATAAAACTTTCACTTAAATATAACTTTTGTTTTTGTCTGTAATAAAGAAAACTTGAAATTCCCCATTTTGTAAGTGGCTAAAACGCTATCCGCGAAAAGCCAAAAAAAAGATAACTCATTATTTTTAGTCTATGGCCGACAGGCCGATCGCCATTGTTAGATGCGCGCGCATAGGTAAACTGATTAATTATGCCCGCCATTGCGAAAAAAAATTCACAGCTCGTTTTTACTGTTGGAAATGATTTTTTTGTATTATTTTCTTCACAACAGTGTTGAAAAACGTCGTATGATACACGTGTGTATTGATGATTACCGTCCTCGGCTCTATTAAGACCCTCGCCTTACGGCTCGGGTCTCAATGGCGCCTCAGCGGTAATCACCAACATTACACACTTGTACCATAATGTACTATTATTTTAGTACATGGAGGACTTACAGCTAATAAATACAGACAAAAAAGAAAACCATAGTCAACAAAAAGCCAATTACAAATCCTCACGTATAGACTTATAATAATAATTTATGGTGTGAGCACAAAAACAAAAAACTCACCTCTTTAATGAAAGTAACATGCAAATATTTAGTTTGCAATTATATGACTGATGAGAAAGAAAATAATAAATTAATAAAAACAGAAACAAACAATATAACCTACTGCTACTTGAAAAATTTGAGGCTTAAGCACCTTCTGGCCGAATTCACACTGATTGTGAATGGATCCAAATCATACTCCTTGCATATGTCATTGAAATCTCTGCTTGCGCGCACAATAAAACTGTTCTGCCTATAATTCGAAGAATAAAGAATATTTGGAGTGTCATCATTCAGCGAGGTTCTTAAGTGGTTACATAGGTAGCCGGCTGATGAGAAGATTATTTCAGCTTCGACACGTGTGGGTGGAACTTTCAACAAGTTATTGAATACCTGCAAAAGATTTTTACTTTTTATGCCTTCATTTTCATCACTACTCTGATGACGGCAGTTAAATAATTCTCAAATTCCGTATCTGAAGCGGTGGACGGGACGTTCTGTTAG
The DNA here is from genome assembly GCA_964057195.1 of Orthosia cruda. Taxonomy (NCBI): domain Eukaryota; kingdom Metazoa; phylum Arthropoda; class Insecta; order Lepidoptera; family Noctuidae; genus Orthosia; species Orthosia cruda. Next base: position 329,509 of record OZ059845.1, on the reverse strand, counting down.
GCCGAGACTGTGATATGGACTTTTCAATAGCTGCTTGCAATTCTGCCTTCATTCCAGCAAGTGTAGTGGAAGCTGTAGAAGTTAATATAAGTCTTTGTCGTCACTTGAGCTGCTTTCACTGCTAGGCGGTATTGTCGGAGGAGTCTGGGAGTGCTCGATCATCAGCTATTTGTTGTCCATCAAGACTCGGAATAGTAGCACTCTCATCTTTCATACTAAAATAGTCTGATAAGTTCTGAAAATATTTCAGAACAGTGGTGTCATATTAGTGCATCGCTGTTTAATGCGATATCTAATTTGTTAAGCAAATTTGGCACTAAAACGCTCCTGGTTCTCCTTTAATTTGGTGAGCATGAAATTCATAACTATATCTGCTAATGAGATTTGTATCTCGGCGACAAAGAGCTGTCATCCTAGCTATTTGCTGTTTTGCTTACATCCGTAACTCGTAAGTCGTAAGTATCTCAAAGTTTGTATCCTGAAATGTTACTTCCGAGTTTATGTCAATAAGAGACTTTAAAATACACCCTTTCAATTTAACAAATCGGTATTTCATGTCTGCCATTGAACTCCACCGAGTGTTGCAGTCTCAAGTGCCATCTCTGTTCCGTGCTATATTAGGTAAAACCAGGCACCAATGGTGTTGTCAATACAATAATTTTAATTGTAAATGTGAATATATGTGTTCATTTTAAAAATGTCATATCGTTTAACAAATTTTCGCAAAATTTAAACCCGGTTTCTAAAAAACCGGTTTTGTGACCCCTATCCCCAATTAAACGAATGCGCAAATCGCATCTCCCTATTGCGTGGCATAAATTCTTATAAGCAATGTGTCGCCATAGCTAATCAACAAATGGTCAGGCACATAAACGGATACAATTGAATCATGACATTGAGCGCCTAAACCGTCGCGTGTGACCCTCCCAGCGTGCCGCACTCCGGCACTCCGGCAGGTCGAGGCTGTCTTATCCTCAACAACATCAGTATGCCGCCGACCGAGCGAGCTCCCAATTGCCTGAATTAGCATACTTATGCTGAGGCGCCGCCGAATTCGCCTTGTATCACTACTATCAAAGAGAATACCGACACTGAGGTATTTTCAGCCTTATCTACTCTCTCATAAAATTCATAATTCTTAAACTTGTACTGCAGTTTTATTCATGTGAGTACTGGCCAACAACCTGCATTTTCAATCTTATTGACTCTTGAACAAGACTCGTTTTTCTCTTTTTGGTTAAGTTTAAAAGTGTACATATTAGGATCGTCAGGCGTCGAACTCTGACCCGCTGGTAATGGGCGCAAATTGATCGCAGAGGCAAATTTTTCAAGTGATTATGCGGCACAATCACAAGACGACCACGGCCGGTAGATGGCGGCAGCTTACTTTCTTAGTAATGTTCGGTTTATGCAGAATTGCTTCTTCTGAACGTTTATCTTTAGCATAAATATTGTGCAGCCGTTAAGAAGCACTTAGGTATCTGACGATAATGAAGATTGTTACCAGGATTTAGCAAGAATTTACATGCTATCCGGAATGCAAATTAGTAGAATGGAGATTATTATTTTTAGCCAATTAGTGTTTCACGGACATTTCTAGAGACACGGAATGTTTACCACAAGGACTGTAAAGAATTTGTTGAAAAAGGAAATATGTATTCGTGAATAAGAACTTTTAATGATAACGTCAGTTGGAATTGAAACGACCTCCTCGCAGGGCAAAACACCAGCTTTATCTAATTAGACGTCCGATTTCGATTGTGATGTTTCCATTAATTATCGTTAATGATGTTTAATTATGAACACAAATGCAACCATGACACGGATTTGTATAATCAATAGTTTTATTCGTCTTTTTATAACGATGGTACAACCTATATTGTAGGTAGAGTCGAACGTTGTAACTACTTACAATTAGTTAATAGGTTCTGCTTATAACTTAATTGAAGACTTCAACAGCCAAAATAATTTAAAACTTTCATACACGCACCTTAACGTAAATGCCCAATATGAGTAGGCAGTATGATAAAAACGATTGAAATAATTAAATTGACCGGGCTTTTTGAATAATGCCCATCACTTAATGGGCCGGGTAATACAATGATGTGTTTTATTAAATGATTTTAATATTGACATTGGTTTTAATATATAATAGTTAAGTACGATTACTATTTAAGCAATAAAGTCGACGGAGCCCCGCCGCGGGGCTCCTGTTTCTGTTTGCAGGGTCTAAAGTAACCTAACATGAAAGAGATGACGGGACCTGAGTTCGCTTTGCTCGCTCATTCAGCTCCCGTCATCTCCTTTGAACCTTACCTATCCATATCGGGGTGCCCTAAGCACCCTAGCTCGCTTCGCTACTCTTGGACTAATTCATTGATCATAATTATGTCATTGCCCAACCGTTACGTAGCAATATTCTTAATGACCAGACCAAAATGTGATAAATATAGAACTTTAAATTGCTATGCATTGCTCGCAGAAAGGTTGGCCCCATCGGTCATCCGTTCTGCGAGCAATGTGCCCTGCCCACTGCCACTTAAGTTTCGCAATTCTTCGGGCTATGTCGGTAGCTTTGGTTCTCCTGCGGATATCCTCATTTCTGATGCGATCACACAAGGAAAATCCGAGCATAGCCCACTCCATTGCCCTGTGGGTGACTTTAAGCTTTCTCATAAGGCCCATTGTGAGCGACCACGTCTCGGTCCCATAGGTGATCACTGGCAACACACACTGGTCAAAGACTTTTGTCTTGAGAGACTGCGGTAAATTGGACGAGAAGATACTGAAACACGATTCTGAAACTTCTCGAACGCCGCCCAGCCGAGTGGGATTCCACGGTTGACCTCTTTTTCGAATTTAGTTGAGTTGTAGACATAATCGGCTACAACTTCGTGTGTAGAGTCTCCGATCTTGATAGGAGTGGGTGTTACATGGGCATTCACCATGACCTTGACAACTACCTTGGTTTTGTCCATGTTCATTTTAAGACCCACTCTTTCGGAAGCTCTATGTCATCGAGCATTGTACTGAGGCCCTACATGGTCTCAGCCATGAACACTATTTCGTCGGCAAACCGAAGGTGATGTACTCGCCATTAACGTCGATTAGCAGAACCGCGTCGCCCTCCAGTCCAGAACCTTGAAAACATCCTCCAGCGCAGCAGTGAATAGTTTCGGAGAAATGACGTCTCTCTGTCTCACGCCGCGCTGGAGAAGGATAGGTTTCAAGGTCTGATCCTAAAAACGGACTAACATGGTGGCGTTTTTGTACAAACACTTCAACACCTCGATATACCGGTAGTCGATCTGGGACCGTTGGAGAGACTACAGTACAGCCCAAGTCTTGATCGAATCGAAGGCTTTCTCGTAGTCCACAAACGCTAAGCAAAGAGGCAGGTTATAGTCTTCGGTATTCTTTTCGGAATCCAGCTTGTTCAGGAGGCTGGAAATCGTCAAACCTGCACGCGGGACGATTCGTGATGACTCTTGAAATCAACTTGTGGACATGGCCAGTGGTGACTCATCCCATACAAAGAAACTGTCCCGACGTACTGTACTGACTATACTGATTATTTTTTGTACATCGATCGCGTTCCGTTCCGTTCCACGGATATAGATAGTGATCTATCTATCGCAGTGGAACGGAACCCAACGCGATCGATTTACAAAAAATAATCGGTATAATCAGATGAAAAACGCTAGTTACGTCGGCACGGTTTCTTTGTATGGGATGAGGCATCTGTATGCTAGTATTATATTATCTGTAACATGGCTAAGAAGTGAGATGGGCCTTTAGTTCATCAGCCGGGCATTGTCGCCCTTCTTGAAAAAGAGTACCATCGCGCCCCTGCACCATACCTGTGGCGTTTTGCCCTCGAGTATGACAGAATCAAACAGCTTCTGAAGGGCCTTAAGGACCGGTTTCCCACCCGCCTTCAGGAGTTCGGCTGTGATTCCGTCATCTATCGGCGCCTTGTTGTTTTTGTTGCCTTGATGTCTTCGGTATAGTGTCGGGTCAATCTAGCTCTTGGGTCGTTGCTAGATTCGCAATAGGTTTGCTGATTGATATGTACAACTGCCCATAGAATGTCTTGATGTCCCTCAGAAGCTCCGGTTTGGCGGATACGAATGTGATAATTAATGAAGTTTAAATCAGTATTCATTACAATGCCCGATTTGACTTGTATCATAATGTCCGGGCATTATACAGAGTGCCATGATTAGTCACTTGGTACATGACATATACATTGATTGCGCTCTCTGGACCTGATTAAACTGCAAGATGAATAGATAGTGTGAAAATGCAAGTGGGTGTACATTCAAAATGTTTGATAGTTATTGGTGTAAAATAGCTGAAGGCGTTAGCAGGCGTGGCCTCCGCGTGAAAGCTGTCAGTGTGAGAGACGCGATCCCACACGCGAGCGTCGATCAACTGCGAGGAATGCGCGCAGAATGCGCAATTTAATTACCACCTATAAAACATTAAAAATAATACGCACGTATAAAGTATGGTCATCGTGCTGAAATTAGTTCTTAGCACTTAATTAATTCACGATTAGAGGAAAGTCGAGGAGTGACAAGCCTGTCAGTCTCACAAGCCCAGTGCCCTTTACGTGCTAACAATGAACACATTTTACCTTTACTCTATTTTTTGCGTGGGTTGAACACTCCATTGCCTACCAACTACTTTCTCCTAATTAATGATAATCTACCCAGCTAACTGTACTCTAGTTTTACAAGCGATAATGAACCTTAAAGTGGTGAGCGTCCGAGTGGCAGCTTGTGAACTGCAACCTTTCCAGTTCAAGGACAAAGAAAAGATGCACTTAATTTCTCGCTATTCAGAACTATTAATAATTCTTGCAGTTACTCGTGTGATGATTTTTAAAGAAGAAATAAATTGCTAAATACCGGTACCGTCGAACATGTATTTAGAGCAAATTAAATTCGAAATATTTAGCTGGTAGGTATTTGATCTCATTAACTTTGACAGATAGGGAGCAATTATGTCTCTTAAGGGTCAGCTGTTGTAAGTCAACATTTTGTACTTAATATTCGGTCGTTTGGAACTAGACGTACAGTACAAAGTGTGGCAATTTGCAAATGCCGATAGCCTATTTAGGCCATCTGTTAAATTAATATAAAATACCTCAACGACTGCGATGCATATCGCGCTGACCTTTACTTTTGACGTATCGAATTCAAATGGGGGACTTAACATTCAGGTTGGTTCACACATCGTCTACTTTAGTTTTGATAGTTCTACGTGCACCTGTTACTATTTAACGAAATGAGAGATCAGCGTATTGTAATCTGTTCTGACAAAGCGCTTTGGTCCGTGTAATGTGCACAGAGTGTGGGTAATAGAAGCACCGTTTGTGGCTGCTGTGACTAAACGAACTATTTGAGGTTTTAACATGAGCTAAGCGAAAATCAGACTGAGGCAGGAAAAATAAAAAGATTTGCTGACATTAGATAATTCCTAAACCCTAATTACAATAACTCTGTAGAGTGTATGTAGGTACTAACATGTTTTAAGTAAAAGAGTTGCTGTGCAACTACTTTGGTATACCTAATTCATTCTCTAATACCAACTTATTTTCTGTTCAAATTTGAAAATGCAATTCAACTCTTAAATTCTGTTGTTATCTGTTATTTCTATGAATTGCAAAGCGGTGTGTTGAGCTCCATGGGTGCTGTGACAACAAATATGCCTGTCAGTCTCTCCCCCTGCCATTGTGCGCACCCCCGGCTGTGTCTGGACGCTCATAATAACGGGAATTCTGTTTACACTCAAATTTTATTCGCGATTCTTGTGAGAGCAACGCGGCGACACAAATGTATGGTTTTGTTAAGACTTTACACAATTATGTTTTCCACTTAAAATGCGAATGTATGGTTGACAGGTACTTTTATAAAGTTGTATTTCATTTTTAATTAAATTCAAAATGTATTTAATTTAAAATCAATGATCAACATTACAAGTCAAAGTCACTAGAGTAGTCTGTGTCAAAGCATTTGCAAACCCTAGGCGCGCAGTACCCAGTAGGTACAATTATTTAAAAACATATAATATGATATCACACAAAACATATAAAAAAATCCAAAACAAGCTCATTGTAACAACAGCCACCTAGATCAACAATTTGGGACACAGTCGACGAGCAATTTGGTAGAGTAGCAACATTTTATAGAGCGGGCGCTGTTTGCTCTTAAAGTTTGCGGTACCTTGCCTCGGGGCACAATTTAATTACCAAATGGTCCGTTTTTTGTGATCTTTGAGCCGTGTAAACAGGCCGTAACGATGTGTGTGGAGGGCTCCTTTATGTTGGGACTGTTCTGTTCTTCCTGTACGTCGGTAGTTCGGTACATGTCCACCTGTTCACTGAATTGTTAGAACTCTGATTTGGAATTTAATTGGAATTGAAGTGGGGCGCTATTGTGTTGTAGAGAGGTTTTGCTTTGTTGCCAGCCTCAAACATCTCTAGGTATTCTTATAGTTAGGTGGAGCCAGGGCACAAGGTTCCTTTAATTTTGATTGAGCATCTGAACTGGTTAGTTTCTTCTAAATACAGTTATTGGTGCCCACGGTATAACACATTTTATTGTTTCTTTAGTTTGCATTTATTTCAACATTCGAGCTCGTAATAATACGATAAAACGTTCGTAGTCCGTAATAATTTTCAAATCGGTTTCTGCAACATTCTGAGGAAGTTGCATAACTTCTATGTGTCTCTACTTACAATATCCGTTTCTTTTCGCTGAGATAAACACAAAAATCTATCGTAATATATGTACGCGCACGACTAACTGGCAACACAAACGACTGGTCCCTCGTTATTTTAAACAATTCGATAATGGTGCCCCCTGGCGGGCCCTGATTGTGCTACAAAGGGCGCTGTCCCCTCTAATGAGTCTCATAGTCCTGCCTCCGCGACATGAAGTTGTGATGTTTGCCCAGGGCGGTCAGGGCCAGTGTTTGTTACCAGCGACTACCTAGCAGGTCCCTCACGTAGTTCCAATGAAAACTGTTCATTTTATATGAGTAACCTGTAGGTATACCTATTAAAAGTTCCGTTGTTAACGTCTTGATAATGTCTGGGGGAGAACGAGCGTTATTATTAATATTTTCCAAGAAAGTAAAATATTAAAGCCCAATGTCTCGGAGACAGTAAATTAAAACTTATATCTAAGTAGGTACGGCAATTAGGTATTTGTTAAGAAACGACTTTACCTAATAAGCAACTTGTTATATGAATCCAATCAAGTACCCAAACAATTGTGTACCTACGACTAGCCATTTTAAGTAGGTATAGGTACAATAGTTATTGTACCTATAAGTATAAGTAGTTACTTACTTACCTACCTGAAAAACTATCGATCGTTTGGTTCTATGAACTTATTCAAACAATAGTCGTCCACTTTAAACATAAGGTATGCAAAACATTAGGTAGAGCCCCTCCTTATCCTATCAGCATTTATTATAACCCTTGTATAATGCGCACATGGCACACAATGGCACACAGTGAGACAATATGCAAACTAATCTACATACCTATCATATGCACGACGCGGACGCGGCATCATATCGCGACAGCGAATCACGTGCCACGCTCCTAAAAATGACACTTTAAAAAACCTGCGTAGTTCGCATTGCGCAAGACCGTACGCAAATCACCGGCCAATGGGAGCCCTCCGCACCGGCTATGTAAATGTTCTATATTCAAATCAGTTTAAAATCAGAACGCGCATGCACGCGCCGGGGCTTTTTATTGGCGCTTTGCATACAAAGGGTTCTTCCGATGTCTCGATTTGACAGGCACGTGTCGCTAAAAAATAAGGGTTGTTTGAATGCGAGGGTTGTAACCCTTCCGCAACCCTTTTCGGTTGCAGCTGTTTTTTAGCATCATGCGTTAGTAGGTGCCACGCGACGTTAGCATTTGACACGTTTTTTGCTCCGACGTTTATTTTGGAGTGTTATAAACTCGAGTTTTAAAATCATGTATCGCACAGCACACACCTGGTGCTGGTTTTTGTTATCTTCGGTGATTTATCATGAACACGCGCCCTTTGTTGTAAGTGAGTTTTATATTTTGGCAAGAGTTACGAGCTAAGAAAGGAATTGAAAGGTGTTTGTGCATCGACAATGAATTAGTTCAGATTAAGAGGTGTGGTTGTTGTGTTGATAGTGAATTCATTACAAACTAATGCCCTTTTCGTATTGTTAATAGTGATGTGTAATGAATATAGGTCCAACCTAGATCTACTGTGTATCCTGAACTTGAACCCTATTTTGTGAAGCGTTTTTAACGTTAACAAGCAATTAATAATATTGCAGCGTAGATATAAAACTACCGATGTATTACCGATATCTACTTATCATAATGTGTTGTTAAACATATTGGCAAAAGAAAATGAGTCCACCATTACTTAGTTGTGGTAAAATTAATCGCCATAAAGTGGGTAGTTTACGTAAAAGCTCGGAAGAAGGCGTGTGCGCAAATATGTGAGGCGTTGGCAGACAATCAGCTAATGTGCGACGTGCCGCGGTGTCGAGTTGCGATGTTGCCGTGTTGCCGGGACGCACCTATGACGCATGCTGCCTTTGTGTGCTGTGGGCTATGGCAGGCTGTCTGGGTTTAGCTAGTTCTTTAGGTGAGGAAACGATATGATTTATGTGAGAAATCACTACGTCATTATCAAGCTGGTAGAACTATTACAGTGCATGCCGATGGAACAGCTCGTAAAAAGTAGGCGACGCAGGGTGTGAAGAGCTTTGTGGGTTCATTACATATACCTCCCACACAGGAACTGTTGCTCAGTTTTATAAACACATAATACTTAATTTATTTAACATCAGATATACTATCAAAACCGTTAGAATCGTTAGATTACTAACTCCCAGTTTCCCAGCTCTAAATTAACGGAGAATTAATTTGACAAATTGTCAAGCACGAGTTATATGCTGCGATTGGCTGTTGAAAATTCATTCAACAAACACAGCAGATAACGCGTGCTTGACAATTTGTCACATTAGTTCTCCGTTAATTTAGAGCTGGGAAACTGTGCGTAAGAGCCAATTACGCCGCCTCTTGATTAGTAAAGGCCATAAGTTGTAAAAGCTATAATATGGCATTAATGAAAAGATTATTGCCTGAAATTAGAATACAAGTAAATGGTAAATAAATGATACACGAAATAATACAAGAAAAGTTGTATTACGTCAATTTCCGGGTTAAATAGCCGTCACAAAACGAAGACGATTACGAAGTTGCCAACCGTCTACAAGCTAAATATTTACGAAAGAATATCGTGTAAATATTGGTTAATTGTGGCCATTATCGGTAATATCGGCGATATGGGCGCATTGAGCTCGGTTAATGTAGGAAATGAAATATCCGGCGCGACCGCTCACACTCGCCACGCGCGACGCCACAACACTGCGAACTTATACCACTAGACACGCACTGCGATGAACTAACTCCAGTGAGCTTGGAGAAAGTCTGTTAAACTCAACGGAAATCAAAGGAAATAAGTAAACAAAATTCTTCTTTTCGTGTGAGGTGTGGCCACCTTTGGTGTCAGAGTTAATTAAACCGCCTCTGCGTACCGCACAGGCTTCTGACTTGGCTATTTCAGACAAACATTAACAAAATAGTTTTTAGATTAAACCAGCAAAGTAAAGAATACCTCATTAAGTTAACAACGGTTTGTTACAATTCAGTGGTGCGATCTTTGGTTGAGACAGATGTGCAGTCCAAGCAAAGGTCTGATTAAAAAAAACGCAGCGTTTACCCCGCCGGGTGCGCCTGCTGGCCCGCGTCATGGCGTGCCTAACGTTTGACAAACATCGGACGCGTCACCCGACGTTTTTTCCCCAAAACACGATACAACGCAAATATTACTGTTTTCTCGTATTTGCCTTCACTTTGCTATATTTGCCTGAAATTATTTTCAGAGACGTTTCATGTTACAGTGTTGATTTCGGACGAGACGCGACATTTAACGTTAGTAAGCGGATACATTTTGTTACGCAATTGGGTTTAACTTTGATACGTTTTCCTTATTGGCTGGCGGAATGTGTCGCTCTGTTAAGGCGTTGTTTACGATCTGGTCTATCAACACTTATACATCAATCATATCAATGTGGTCAACGGCTTTGTGCTTGAAAGGAGATTTTATTAGTTTCAGAAGATTTTTGTTAAAAGCTGACGGTGGTAAGTTATCTAGTCAGTCAGTTGTTAAAACAAAATTGTGAATGGTTGTCGCTTCTATGCGCAAGCGATGTGATTCTCTGGTGCGCTGGGTATCACTGACAGACTAGACTGCCCTTATGTCCAGCATGACTGTGGCAGGCTTGTTGCGGTTCCAATGCCGGTTACAAAATTATAATTAAGGTGTTTTATTTCATTGTAATTTATTTATTTGGTGTAATTTTAATTTATAATGACAATATATTTTATCTAATTTTATTTGTTTTTAATGTATTAATTTTTTATTGTTTTATTTTGTTTTGTATTGTATGTGAGTTTAAATATGTGACTGCGTGCGCTGCTTTTATTGTTATTATGTTATGATTGTATGTTCTTTAATTAAATTGAATTTAATTGATAGACACCCTAACCATCACCCGACAAGTAACGTTTTCATAATAAAGTGGACCATTATGTCTGCATCTAAGGCATCCTCAAAATGTTTAGCCTAAGCGCAACATCCACCGTGAAACAAACTTATTCAGACATTGTTAATTTGCCTCCACAGCAGAATAGAACAATAAAACTTCACTCATGTACATACGAACTAGCTACTGTGCTCGTTTATAACGGCAGCCGGAGCAGGGAGTGGAGGGTAAGGGGAGAGGGTAGCAACCCTTTCCCTCCGAGAGGCCATCCATCACCAACGACTAGCGAAATGTATTTTAATCCACTGCCCCACGCCCGCCGCTTCATGAAACGTGAAAAATGATCCTACTGCACACACACACACACACACAAACCCTCTTACACTCAGTTAACTGTGTGTGTGCGTATTGGGAAGTTATTGCGTGTTTGAACCATTATTTTATGTTCGGGGTGTTTAAATTTACAATGTTTGTTCTTACAGTTAGCAGTTTCGGTTAACTGTATTTTGTATGAGTAGCCTACTTAGACGAACGGAAGGTACCGAGTGCAGGTGTACTGATTAGATCTTAATTCTGGCTTTTGTTAATTTGTAAAACCTACCTATCTGTCTAGTAAGTAGTTGATTGCATAAGTGAACTTGGATTCAAGTCATTGCATCCAAGGCAATCGCATTGGTGTTCATTTTCAACTGTACCCCCTAGAATAATAAATCTTTCATCCGCCATTCAAAATGGAATATTCGCGAGTGGTTTCAAAGCGATCGTTCTCGTTCGGAAACCTTTTCCTGTGCGGCGTGCGTGAAAACTTTTATAGTTTGAAGCGGTCCCGCGGGCCTGCCAGATTTCTGGCCCCGCCTGACGCGGTCATTAATCATACACAAATTGTTGCGTCCCTTCGCCCTGTCCCTTGATATTTAAGCTCCGATTGAGCCAGTCATCTTGTGTCCTATTGAGACTCCTCTGAAGAATGTTCACTATCTCGGTGAAGGCACTGACTGGAAGCGAGTGAATGATGGTAACCCACTATTTTAGACGTTAATCGGTGCAAAATTTTCCTCGTCAGTGTGAAATGGCGTTTATTTTTGAAAGTCAAAAAAGACAAGACTATACAAAATAGAGATTTTCTTCTGTTGCTGTGGTCTGAAAAATGTAGCTCTTTGTTTCCCTCGTTTTATCATGATTAAAATGGACCTGCTGGCTATCAATATTTATGTTCAAACGCAGCGTCTATTACATTGGACAATAAAATAAAACTTTATAATATTGGTAATATTCAATTCATGTTCTATTTTATAAGGTTTTTAGATTTTATGACTTAATAAACGTGAGCTCGGTGAGCGGGCGCGGGCGCGGGCGCGGGCGCGGGCGCGGGCGGTCCCCACACAGTGACGTCATTGTCATAATAGTGAATGTTTTATTGTAACGTTATGCGCGCTATCTCTCCCTGGATTACTAAAACATCTGTCCCGGAAAATTCACTCTCGACTCGTTTATCGGCTCCTCGAGGGTAGATAGAGAAAAAACTGCAATAACGTGGTGTCATAACAAAGACGCCGCCACCGGCCGATAATACTATGATTAATACCCGGCGTTATCTTGAGAGTGCAGGCCTTGCCCGCCCTAAGGAAACCGCACAACCTACCGTCGCTTAAAAGTCTTATGTGCCGCGCTGCCAAACTGAATTTGAACCCTGAGTCAAGAGTGCAAAGTTGCTTATCGATTGTAGGTATGCCTGTTTAAGGTATTCTCCGGACCCGACATAAGAGTTACGGATTTCGCATAATGCATATTATATTCGTGCGGGGGAGGTTGTGAGGGAGCGCGCCGAAGGAGGCCGCGGGGCGGGGGTATGAGCACCCCCCGGAGGGTGAGGAGAGGGTGTCGGGCTGCAGGGAGGACCGCGTGACCGCACGTCTTTTGCACGCGACAAGCTCTCAACATTTTTTTATTATTATTGCGCTTCGATGGAATTTATTCCGGCAAGGGTCGGTAATAGAATAGCGGCCACGCTCGTTTTGGCCCTAATAGCGATTTTGAATATCATTTTTAAATCACATAATGGAGTGTACTCGCCTTTTTAGAGTTATTTTTAAGGGGCGAGGGTCGTGATACGTGAACTATGAATTTTTGTGTCTGCATTAGATCGGGACGTTGTTGTTTAAGGAGTAATAAACGTGTCGATAAATAACATCAGGCAATTAACGTAATGACTTCTCACTTTCAACTGTAGTCGTAGTTGAGAATGAATCGCTGACCTCTGCGAGTGCTCGGTGGTAGTCGGGAGGCGCCACAAATATAATTACTATAATTAATTTCTTGGTCCGCCGACCGCAGATTAAACAAACGATTAATTGTGCGCCAATAAACGATGTTAATCTCAGCCTTCACCGGCAGGTGGCGGCCATTGTCAATAATCGCCGGGTAATATGAGAAATGTGTTGAGCGCTGAGCGGAGTGCAGCGGGGTGGTGTAATTATACCGCGGGGCAGGAGGGGGAGGCAGGGACCCTCCCTGACGGACCGCTCGCTGTCATATGCACTCATATTTATGTTAATTGTAGGTATTCTGCGCTTATTTTGTTTTGCTCCGAGGGCATTAACGTGAGCTTTGGTATTATTATGAATTCTAGTCATATTCATGAGTTTGATTCTGTCTAGTCTAGAATATACTTTTTTATTGTTGTACATTACATATGTGACATAGCTCTTTGACGACACGGTTGGCGTAGTCGCCGTTGAGCGACCGGCTGCTGCGCTGCCCGGAACAAATATTTGTATGGCCAAGATACAGATAGTTGTTCGGGATCTGAGGGTCTTGTGTGTGAATTTAAATGTTTGTAAATGCTTCCACAATACGGGAAGAAATTCCTGTGTAGGGCAAAGTTTAAAAAAAATAAAACTGAACAAATAAACAAACAATATTCCTAATTCTAAGATAATATGTATATAGTTTGTTAATTGTGAGGTTTTTGATACCTACCAATAAACACCCCAGAGTCAATATTTTTAATAGGAAATGTATAGTGATGGAGGTATTACTAACTATGGACTGGACTGGACTAGTACTACGAAGGCACACAACGGAACTCCATAATTTTCATTGAGTCGTAATGGGTATTATGTCAATCCTATACGTTATACACAGAACTGATGTATGATTTCCATGGCCCTCGATTTGATTGACAACACCATATAATTTTACTAGTTTTCAAAACGTGTTCTTATTTCTTGTGATAAGTGAGACACAATGATTTATACGTACTTTCTTTGTCCAAAGGTACAACTCAATAAAATGCAAGTTGAAGCGCCCTCCCACGTTTCATGAGAAGATGGCGAACGCTGGTGTTATGAGTAAGAGATGAACTGAAGAAGTTACAAGTACCTATAATAGATTTTAGACAGATAAACAATATTTATTGCATATATATATCAAAAATTCCAAAATAAATTGCTCAGAGATGCTGTATATGCACATAAGAAATGACGACCTTCACCGTGACCTTAAATCGGAATTCGTCACCACCATCATCCAAAAAATTGCTGAAGCCCACGAGCACAGACTTCATCGACACTTGAATGGTGAGGCTATCCAGCTGCTAGACAATACAGACTTAGTGCGTAGGCTAAAAAGAACTAAACTCTTTGAATTCGTGTAGTGTACAAATCGAATGAATAATAATCACAATGTTGTGCTATACATATAACACATGAACATAGTGTTTGTATAAATTATATCAGACTCTAAGAAAGTGCTACGGACTTGTTTAATAGTGCAAATAGACACTATTCTTAGTTTTAATATAATCTATCACGTAACATGTTAAGTTAGAGTTAAATTGCTTATTATTATTTTAGGATAGATCGTAATTAATTATTAAGAATGTTGTTCTTACTAATAAAGAATTAAAAAAAAAAAAATGGCCTAACAGGCTAATGTACTCATTAGTGTATTTAAATTATGTGGCTGAATAAATAAATAATTATACTTACAGAGATTGAAACAGAAAGTAACTATAATTACTATTACTACATAATTACACATACATTCATTATTTACACTAATATTATAAAGAGGCATGATTTGTTTGTAATGGATAAACTCAAAAACTACTTAACCGATTTTGAAAAAACTTTCACCACTAGAAAGCTACGTTATTCCGGAGTGACATAGGCAATTTTTATCCCGAAAACGGGTCCTGTGGGGTGGTCCCCGGGAGTGCAGCCGTGGGGAAAAGTCAGAACTACCTATTTTAATAAATGTATACATTATTAAACAATGCACCTGCCACTGCCATGTTATCTCTTCACCAACACGGGTTGACTGAAAGCGAATATCTAAGGCATTAAGTCCGTCTTTGTACGATTGTGCATTAAGTCTATATAAATAAATCACTTTATATTTTCAGGTGTCGACAGATTACGTTACTGCCACTCATTAATGTAACTGGAACATTAAATATAATCCAATCTTGGCGTGACTTAAGTGGATCTGCCACCCAAAGTAATCGCTGTTTGTTAACTAAATGGCTTCGGAGGACTCTTGGCAAGGACTTGGTGGAACAACAGGTTGGTTCTAAGCTTCCTCTAGGTTTGGAGAGGATTCTCAGACAATGGCATGTATTAAAAATTATTACTACTTGTATAAGGAATCGTGACAGCGATTTAAAAATAACTTAATTTATAACTTATTACTTTAAAAATCTTGTTATTTTAATGATTGTGTCTACGCAGATACAGCATTCACATTTTTATATAACACTAGCGGCCCGCCCCGGTTTCGCACGGGTAGCAGAGGGCTATCTTTAAAAAATAGATTTCTGTATACCTATAAAAGAAGAACAATTCCACCATTTTTTTTTTGGCGGCTTTTGAAAGGAGGAGGTTCGCAATTCGTCTGTGTTTTTGTATGTGTGTCACCTCAGAACTTTTTACTACGTGAACCAATTTTGATGATTCTCTTTTTATTTGAAAGCTGTTGCTTCTCGTGTAGTACTATTTAAAATTGATGCCCTAAAGGAGTACACAGATGAGTACAGTTCACCCTGGTACACTCTAATTTGACCATTGTGTTCAAGTTTCGGATAATCTATTCTGGCATAACTGTGGTCATTATAGATGTACACCAACAAAAAAAAATTAACATTTTGACAAAAGTAAATACAACCTACTTCCAAATAAAAACAGTACAAAGTAAAAAATAATTTCAATTTAGAAAGCCGGTGTCTAAAAACGATGAAACAAAAATAAGAACACCAAATTCCGAAATTGAAGTTATTTTACACTTTGTAGTGTTTTTGTTTGGAAGACCGTTGAATTTTTTTGTAAAAAACTTTTAATGTTATATATCAAAAGGATTAGGCAGCATTTTCGATTAAAGCTCCCGTGGCTTGACTTTCTCCGACATTTGAATCACTATGTCTTTTGGCGAAAACCGCATGGAAATCCGTTCGTTTTTTGTTTTTGAGTTTATCGCGAACAGACGACAGACGCGGCGGTAGACTTTGTTTTATAAAACGTAGTGAAGATGCACTGTGTCGTATATTATTACTGTAGTTCGTCGTTTTAAAATGGATTTTTAACGCAATATTTTATGTCTACTTTGGAACCGAAAAAATACTTCGAAATACCTACATATTTTGCACAAACTCAGATAACATCGCGGAATGACTACATTGAACTTTACAATCGCATATTTTATTACGCTATTCAATTATTTTATTCGTTGGTTTTTTGACACTCCAATAATTTTGTAGAACAAATAGTAAGCTTATGAAAGTAATAAAGGTACACAAAGAAAAGAAACAGTTATTATTGTAATGAAACGTCAGCAGATATTTATGGGGCTCATTAATTTTCCAGGGCGGAGCGTGCTACGGGCTCGGGGCTCTACGGGCTACGGCGTAGCATGGTCGGCGGCCGCTACGCGCTACGAACACCCGAATTTTGAGACAAGGTTGGTAATATAAACTAATTTGGGATAATATATGGTGAAATTAGGTTTTAACAATATGACCTATTTGCATACAAGTTGTCTTTGTTTGTCTGAAGACAAAGAATATCTGAATGCAACTCCGTTGAAGGACACCATTTGACATTTTATATGACCGTTGTATATTAGCATTAAAGCTCACTCGTAGTCGTCAAGTTAGACGTAATAGTGTCGATACTTGTGCTCTATACATCTTTTCTTCGCTTCCCAAGTGTGTGTAATGTCGCCGAGCTCTCCTGTGTAAAACGGCTGGCGTAAGATGAGCCCTCGCAGCGCATTCTGTCACTCTCCCGTCGCGAGAGTTACAATGTGTCGCGGGGGGCGGGGAAGGGCAAGTTATGCTGGTAATGGCTCGTACATATTTCTGCAATTGATTAGACGGGGGCGGTCGCCATGGTAACGGGCTGCACTGGCCAACCCCCCTCCCCTCCCCGTCACCTCGTACCGCACACCCCCGCGTCCGCGACAGCACGCAGCTCATTGTACTTCACATAAGTTACGTTGGTACTAACACATCGCTTGAATGTGCAATGTTATGTTGATTGAATCGATTCCAAATTGCCTTAGATCCAGCGATACAGTGATATATACACGGAATTAAAAACCATCAATTTCATTTAAAAGTACTCGAAATGGCGAATTTTGACATAGCAAAGAGCGATGAGTGCGCCCATGCCATGTATTCGCGATGATTATTATTTAATTGACTTCATACAATGAAATATGTTATTCTCATTTATTAATGACCGCATCCGTTCCGCTTTCTGACTGCTATATCTACTTTAATGTACCTCATTTTACGAGGTTATTTAGTTATTGCAGCAATTTCACCTCACCTACATTGTAAGTTTAGGACGAGGGCTATAACTTAACTACACTTTGACGCCAATACTACAATTTGGAAATAATAAAACTGTGTAATAATTGTTTTAGTGTACTTTATTTATAAGAACAAAATTCTTAATAATTAATTACGACCTAGCCTAAAAGACTAATATGCAATTTAACCCTAACTTAATATGCTACGTGATAGATTATGTTAAAACTAAGAATAGTGTACATTTGCACTTTTACGTAGCACTTTTTTATCTCGTGTGTTCTAAGTATAGCACAACATTGTCACTATTATTCATTCACTTTGTACACTACACTAATTCAAAGAGTTTAGTTCTTTTTAGCCTACGCACTATGTTTGTGTCAGCAGCTGGATAGCCTCAACATTCACGTGTCGATGAAGTCTGCGTTCGTGAGCTTTAGCAAATTTTTGTATGATGGTGGTGACTAATTCCATTTTAAGGTCACTTTCTTCATTCACTGTGTAATATAATAATTAACATGTTAAATCGGGGTCTAGTTTTTGTATAGTACCTTTTGTTTTTTTTTAAATACCTTGCCCCTCACTAGGAATTTCTTCCTGTATCGTGGGTGCGTTTACAAACATATAAACTCACTTACATAAACACCCAGAGCCGGAACAACTATCTGTAGGTCATACAAATATTTGTTCCGTGCGGGAATCAAACTCGCGACACGCAGCGCAGCAGTCAATCGCTCAACCACTGCGCCAACCGTGCGCCCAAACCTAACCTTACCTACGAATAAAGTTTTATTTATATAATAGTGAAACACATCGACATTCTATGTCTGTAGGTATTGAAGCCCTTAGGCTAGGCTGCGTATATTTTTGCAAAAGAATCATAAGATAATAAGGATCATGTTAATAAGGTGATAGGACAAAAACTTAAAGTACAGTAAAACTATTTCACTGGGATTAATTCATTAGTGTGTTAGACTGACATTTGTGCATTACTTAATTAACTACGATAATTAACGTTTTATAATTCTGCTTTTATTTAGAAAGGAGGAAAGGGAGGCCTGAGAGTGGGTGTGGGTAGAAGAGGCTCAACATAAATAAATAACAATATAAAAATACTGTTTACCTAGTTGATTGTCTGATCAACCTTTGTGTGATATTTCTTATCATCATTATATTAGCCGAAAGACGTCCACTGCTGGACATATGCCATTGTGGGATGTGTCTAATCTACTCTAATTAAAACGAAATATACATTAAGCAGCAAAACGGATTGCAGTGAAATTTCTCGGAATGCTCATATTGAACGTATCTAATGATCAATGAACACATTTGTTCGGCCTCAATCGCCGCAGAGGAACGCTTGCGAGGATTTATTTACTATGCTTCATTGCACTACCAAATATAAATGTGCAGCAAAAATGGAACCCAATCAGATTTTTATAGAAGTGACATTGATTTTATTTATGGTCATAAATGGGTAGTCTCGTGTGACAAGGTAATAAAAATCACTATATAATATAATTTTCGTCACGTGTTACACAGCTAAATTTAAACATAAAGTCAAAGTCAAATATATTTATTCAACTATGCCAATAAGCGCCACTTTTGAACATCAAACAAAAATTAAAATTTACAAGTAATAAAAGTTGATTCTACCGTGCATTCGGCAAAGTAGCTTGTTATGGAGAAGAATGCAGAAGAAACTCCATACTTACTCTTTTTTTAAAAAAATTGGTGTTTTACAATATTTACGTAAAAATATACATTAATAAATTCAGATATGTGAGGACGATGCACCCAGAATAGCACTACACACTATACTACGTACAGGTATAAAGTATTAAAAGCATTTACAGATAAATTCATTAATTTGATTAATAGGAACATGGTTCTCAAATACTTACAAATATTGTAAACATAGGTAAAATACCTAATTCAACAACAACGGAACAGTGTGTGAGTCTATTTCTTAAAAAAAAAACACAATAACATGATAAACATTATGAATATAAATGAACAAATTTGATTTTGTCTACACTAAAGATTGCCCTATGGAGCAGGAGCAGCATGTTTCCAAGCATTCTTATCTTGAATATAATCATCTAATTTGTAATATGCTTGTTTACAAAATGTGCTTTTACTTTCATTTAGTTTTAACATATCACACAAGGTATTTTGTTATAGAATTTAACACAGTACCCCATGAAAGAAGTGTAAGTATTTTTACAATTAATAATCATGTCATTCATTGCTGGTTTTCAAATACATCAAAAACATGATGAGCGTCGTCTACCAAAAGAAAGTAGGAACTTATCCTCAATTACAACAAGGCGACAACACAACTTTACAAACGGTATTACACACCACGGTTTTGTCTCAACACGACGCGGCCTGCGGGTGCAAATCCTAAATCTCAGAATGCAATAAAGTGTGCTGCCCGCCACACACACGAAATATTTTCAATCAGCCGAACGGAGCCAATCGAATACCTGTCTTAATTGGCACAGTAATGGCGCCGCTGATTGTCTACGAGCCTCTAAAATAGGGTCTGGGGCCGGAAGCCATCCAGTTTCAAGTTAATTTCCTCGCTGGAGGCTAATCCGCCGCCTAATTATGAGCCTCCCTGCATCCCCCTGCCAGAGCATGGAGGATGGCGGACCAGCCCCCACCTGCCTCCTAAATTGATTCAATGATCCTTAGTTTGGTAACTACGTGATTGAAGTTTGTGGTAAAGATGAAACCGTGCTGTGGTCACATTCAATCACTTTTGAAACCCAAGATGCTCGTCAAGAATTTGAACTATGAGCGTGATACATGCAGGGATTAACTGTTACCGTCAGTGCCTTTATAATCGAACCGAATTTACTGTTACCGTCTTGTAACTAATAATGAGGAAACAATATGTATAAAGTTTTTGTTAAACTTCTAGTGAAGAAGGAAGTCTTTATGTGAAAGTATTTTGGTACTGATGTTATCACAAGTGCCCAAATATTATTCAATTCTTAGATAGTTCCCTACGATACGCTAACTATTATAATAAGTGGACTGCCTTCTACTATTTTCCTCCATCTATTTCCGTGAAAATGAATGAGTACGAAAGAGAGAATGTTTTTTTTTGCCATGGATATTGTTCATAATCAGACATTGAACGATGAGCATTTTTAACAAAAGAAAATTTATGATTTTTAATGTCTCTTTTTAAATTCTTCATTCATTCGTAGCCAATTTAGTTCACATCTAAATGAACAATAAAGAGTCCAAGACATATTCTGTAAAACGATTGCCGACCCAGAATCGATCTCAAAGAAGGTCCTTATAACACCTGAATGAATTTTAAAATGTATTCGAGCACATCGAATCAATGAGCTCTCGACGTGGCCCTAGAGCTAAGCATCCATTTACATGGAGCGTCCATGCATGAGCACGGACACAAGGGCACAAGCACAGATGCCCGTGCTCAGCCGGACCTACCGTAACGAGCTGCTAAGTGTCGCGAGAAGCTTAA
Source organism: Orthosia cruda (assembly GCA_964057195.1). Taxonomy (NCBI): domain Eukaryota; kingdom Metazoa; phylum Arthropoda; class Insecta; order Lepidoptera; family Noctuidae; genus Orthosia; species Orthosia cruda. The sequence continues at coordinate 308,576 of OZ059845.1, read as the reverse complement.
TTACTTGCCCGGGGCGAAGGCGGGACGAAGAGGTGAGGGGGTCGCGACACAGGGGTCGTCTGTCTAGGGATGTGCTGAGTCTGTGAGATGTGTGGTACCAAATATGCTTTGTTTATCGACATGTGAGATGACGTTGTGAGATATCAATTGGTTTTTAGAGAATGTTTGGGTCTTTATTGTGTTCCATTTTGTTTGTTTGTCTTTGGAAACGTAAAAGTAATATTGTGTCATTTAAAATGAGTGATACAAATGGAAGATGTACATACAGAATTTAATCAATTGAAGTCATGAGATAATAATTGCCTCTACATCTAATTTATTTAAGGTATAGACAAGTGCGCAAAACTGCTGTTCCTTTATTTCGTATCGTCGAAAGGAACCCGTACACATTACGACGATTTCTGTGCACCCTGAATCAAGAGTCAAGACGGTTCTAAAAAGTTCTCTGTTACCTAAGATTATTTGCCTTTTTGAGTTGAAGTAAATGTTAATTCGGTATCATCATGTGAATTTTCAATGCAGTGTTACACACGGTTTCACTAATAAGTGCCTGCTTGCTTTTGATAGACACTGTGCGCTCATGTGCTGATATAGCGGTCTCGTTATGCGAACACGTGGCGATGCGCGTCCATACTGTACTCATGCATTAGTGATGGCACGCAACTTCGTAACTTGAGAAATCCACTAACCAACGAGTTTATTAACATTGAAGTAGACTTCATTTGCAGTTTTTAAACGCCATTTTCGTTCAGTTTTAAATGTTTTTGGCATACTGAGTAGATTTTAATGTTGGCGTGTCTATTTCTTGTGTAAATTAAAAAGTTTGAAATAATATGCTTACTTTAAATTGCTTTTGTATTCATAATACAGTGAAATTCTAGTTCATAGCTAAGAAAGAGAATAATAATGTGCCGTGCTAGTTAATATCGCCCAAACACAAAATCATCAGCAATTCCATGCGAAAATCACATTTGTTAATCAAATCCGAAAAACGTGCGTTTCTCCCCAAACATGTGCACATGTTATCGACCGGGCCTGGGGAGAGCGGGCACATAATGAACGCATCTCATCAGCTTATGCAAATAGTCCGTGCGGGGGTGCGAGCGTGCGATACCGTGCGAGAGCGTGCGGTATCGATCTGCACGCCGCACGCCTAATGTATGCACTGCCCCACACTAGCGGGGAGCGTCACTGAGTGAGATGAACGGTGCACAGTAGGTATTTAGATGCAAACATGTTTTATCTATGCATCATGTGACGATTCGTTTTTAATATTATTTTACCAGTGATGTTTTTAGGATAGTACGGTACCTGCAGTTGAATAAATAAATGGATTATGTTTTCTGTTTTCTCTAAATTGAAGATGATTATTGAGTTGCCTATAGTAGTGTAGATAGTTGATATAGTAAGAAAATTATTAAGAAAGGCGTAACATTGCAATTATTATCGTATTTAGTTTGATAAAACTCTTTCTTCTATAATAGATCTAAAGTTTAAATACTATACAATAACGTCTTAATTTCTGGAAAACAAGCTAGAAGTCCCATTCCCATGATCTCGAGGTCAATTAATGACGAAGCTATGGTCATCGACGGTCGTTAATATTGCAGCGTGGCCGTGTTTACGACCACACGACCACGCTGGTCGCCGGCCGCTGGTACACGACTTAAATCTTTCATAAACCGCAATAATAATAAATTTAAGTGCATTTTACACGACGGTGTTGCCGTCCGGTGTCGTCCCGTGCCGGACGAAGCCGGTCCGGTCGTCGCTTTATTAAATGACCTTCTTTATTAGCTGTTTAACGCCGTTCCGATATTGGACCGGCGTTTATGTACGCTTTACTGCGCTTTAAGGATTTCATTCTTAATATTGTGTAATTAACGTGAATGTTACGCTCTCAGATTCACAGAACTTCGATTGTGCGAGCAGGGATTAAGAGTTTATATCGTTAGGTTCCTTCGAAATTACTTATATATTTTTTGTAAAAATAGTGCAAGTTATCATAAAAGTTGAGTACACTAATGGTTCGATACCTCGGCAACCCAGAATTAGGTATATACAACCTTGCCTTCGGCAATTTTAACACATACCACCATTCAGCCCAACTATACGTGGCTGATCTTGAGCTATTCGTATTATTTGCTGTTTAACGTTGACCTCACACGGTTGCACTGCGGAGTCAGCGAGGCAGTCACCGAGGCAGGCGGGGTCGCGGCGCGTCGCAATAATTCGGCTTCAAACGCTCCTTTGTGGCGTTGAACAAAAGGCCCTAGTTGCCGGAATCCAATTTAAAAGTAGCGTTTACTTCGGCGTGTAATCGTTAGTGGACGTTAGGCTGGCGGCAGTCGCGCGACCTGCGGGCTCACTGGCGCGGATGACGAGGAATTCGTCAAATGTCTTAGGAGTTGAAGTTGAAAGGCCTTGTTATTTGATTCGGTTGCTTTTCTTTTGAGTACAGTTTTAAGCTGAATTTTGTTAAGAAAACAGAGAAAGCAATGAAACGCCCCAACAATTATCAAGCATAACTTCACAGATTCTTTTGTATTTATCATGAATTCTATTTGTATCATCTTAAAAATGTAGTGATCTATTTGAAGCCCTTCCTCTTAACTTTATTCACCCGTGCAACTTCGTGCGTTTTAAGTTGTAAAACAAACCTTGCAAGCCGACTCCCACTTTTTACACATACCGGGGCAGTTTGCAAGATACAGAAATACCCCATCTCATTATCAATACATTAAAATGCAGTATTCGACGCTGCATGCTGCATGTGCGTCCAGCCTAAGTCAGTGCACGCGTCGCGGGGTGGGCGGGGTGATGCAGGGCGGGCGGCCAGGGCGGAGTGAGGGGGGGAAGGCAGCCGCCCAACAGCCAATATTATACGGCCGTAGTTAGCGCGCACTGATATTAAGAATTCCACAGAGCACAGAGTAGGGTGAGCTACTTTAAAAACGTTTACCTGAAGATCTTGAATTTTATCGAAGTACGGGTAAGAGGGTACTTGATACCGTTCATTTGCTTGACTCAATTGTTATTAGTTACCTCTCTCTCTCCTATGGCGTTAATATATTTAAACATATTGAAGAGAGCGATAGATTGAATTCTGATATTTCGGGCTTTGACATTTTAGCACACATTAATACACACACATACATACATACATATTTGTATACATACACACATTAGGTATATTTTTATTATTTTGAGTCACTTAAAGAAAACAGTTAATGCAAGGTATAATATATAACATAATACATGCATGAATAACCTACATATAAGCTTACCAAAAAACTAAAGGAATATGAGTTTGTGGGACTCTAAGTAAAATTTTAACGGTCATAAATTGCTGGCTCTCGGACTAATTTGAATAACTGACTTTTGATTTTTATGTTGAGTATCGTTTGTTCACGATTGCCTACATCACAGTTGTTACCTCTACATTCTAAATGTAAAAAAACACACACAAAAACAAACGGTAAATACCCTCATAACACTAATCACCCGTAGTCTCTGTCCCGCTTGACTACTCTACAATCTGAGATTGGAGCGAACGGCACAAAGTTGGTAATTGAAAAATCTTTCCGGTCCCCGCGACCCCCACCACCCAAGCTACACCCTCTGCGACCCCCAGCACCCCGCGGACGGCGGAATTAAACTTTACTGTAATTACATGTGTTATGTTTAATTGGAAATTGGACGCCTCGCACAAGTACCTAAGAGACGCTCGAGTACACAGGTAGGTAGGCAGGGAGGCTTCACTAGTTAGCAGCCATTGACTTTTACCGGTGGCAAGTTTAATATAGAAATCCGAGTTAAGATAAAATGTATTCTAAGTCTCTTCTCATTCGTTTTCTTCCTTACTGAAAAGGTCGTGCCCGTATAGGTAAACTTTGACGGAGTCACTGCCAAGCCACTCTGTGTTCGGCTCTTCTTAGAGCAGTGGTCACCGTAATAATTCTAAGTGATCGCCTGTTATTTGATATGAGTAGCTTAACAATGGCCTCAATATTTTGAAGACGATTCATAGAACTTGTACATGTCTGCTAGTGGACTGCGTTAGGCTGGAGCTCTAAAGAATTTATTAATTTTAATTGGTTGCCTTATTGAGTAGCTTGCGAATAAAGAAAGGTAGAGAAATCGTTTATTGGCATGTACGGGACCAAAATAGGTTTATGGTAAATACACAAAAAAATAAGTAGGGTCATCTGTTCAACAATGAAACAGTAGTACACAATAAAACACTGCAGTATTTCTAAAACGCTACGTTGCCAGATCGTGCATTATATCGCGTAAGGACACTCTTTAGAACCCCCGCGCCACACCCCAGTTTGCGTCGGCGCTACTTGGAAGAAGACGTGTCTGTGGAGCAGTTTTAAGTTTTTTTGACAAAAATGTAAGTATTTTCGTCAGTCTTTAAAGATTTTTCATAAAATTATTGTTGAAAAATTCATATGCTTCATGATTACCTAGGATTGAACATATTTCGTAGATTCAAGTGGAATAGATCATTTGTTAAAAGTGTTATAATTTTTTTTTTTTTTTTTGAGGTTAGTAAAATAAACCCTAGTTAGTCAACAATGAAACAGTTGCACGATGGACACAATGAAACACTGTTTCATTGTGTACTATCTTGTTTCATTGTATACCATGTACCTAGCAACATCTACTTTCTGTGCAAATTAATCATTTTTGTGGCTAGAAATTAATCTTAACATTTGATATTATAATATAATATAATGCAATATAATAATAATATAAAAATATATTTGTTTTTCATTTAAGATGGCGCGTACTAAAACTATAAAAAGAAAGAAAGGCGATCATTTAGAGGAAAATATGCTTCGAGCCATTCTAATGCACAGAAAGGGAAAGAGTTTGAGAAAATCTGCACAAGAGTGCAATGTGTATTATCCTACCCTATTTCGATACATACAAAAATATAAAAATGTTAATGATGCATCTTTACCAGGACTAAGACTTACTCCTAACTATGAAGTTAATAGGACGTTTACAGTCGAACAAGAAACAGCACTTAAAGAATATATCGAAGAATGTGCGTTGAAATTTTACGGCTTAGGCTCAAAAGATGTGCGCCGTATTGCTTATCAAATGGCACAAGTAAATAATATTCAATGTCCCGCTAATTGGGAAAAAGATCAAATGGCAGGTGTTGAATGGCTTCGTTCATACAAATCAAGGCATCCAGAATTAACACTGAAGAAGCCTGAAGCATGCAGCATGGCGCGTGCCACCGCTTTCAATAAAGAAACTGTCAGATCTTTCTTTGATAACCTAAAAAATGTCATGGAGCGTCATCCTTCCTTTGGTAACGGTTGTAGAATTTATAACTTAGACGAAACTGCTACAACAACCGTTCAAAAGCCGCAAAAAGTTATGGCACCCAAAGGCAAACACAATATTTGTAAGATAACTAGCGGTGAACGGGGTATATTGGTAACAACATGTGCAATTGTGTGTGCATCTGGACAAGCGTTGCCTCCAGCTCTTGTTTTTCCGAGAAAAATATATAAAGATTTTATGATAAATGGCGCTCCAACAGGATCTCTAGGACTTGCAGCTCCAACCGGGTGGATGAATCCGGAGCTGTTCGTAAAAGTTATGGAGCATTTTATTAAACATACGTCTGCGAGCCTAGAAAACCCAGCTTTACTCATAATGGATAACCACGAATCCCACCTCAGCATTGAAGCCTTAGATTTAGCCAAAAAAGCTGGAGTAACAGTGCTTACATTGCATCCACATACGACTGCAAAGATGCAGCCTCTTGATGTAGGCTTAAATGCACCTTTTAAAGGTTATTATAATAGAGCTGTGGATTCGTGGCTCATGAGGCATCCAGGTAAGCAAATGACTGTTTACAATGTTGCTGAGTGTGTGGGTCAGGCATACACAAAAGCAATGACGCCAGTTAATATTGGGTCGGCTTTCAAAAAAAGCGGCATTTTTCCGTATGACCCAGATATTTTTACAGAAATCGACTTTATGCCGTCATTGGTGACCGACAGAGAGCAAACAGAGCCATTTCACTCTACAGCTACAGCTCATGATGAACTGAGGGAAAATCTTGCTATTCCTTCTTCAGAGTTTGTACGCGCTGAGAGTCCCTTATCTGATGTGACACGGGCTGAGAGTCCCTTATCTGATGTGACACGGGCTGAGAGTCCATCAATACTTGAAGCTGACGCATTTCTATATGGAGAAATGCCCGCACAAGCCACCGAAGCTGCATGTAGTGTGAAGGATGTCGAAATTCTTGCGACAAAGTCCAACGAATCAGGTTCTACTTCAGTGTTTAGAAGGATGACTCCTATAGAAGAAATTCGAGCAAGTACTTCAGGTATTCAGACTAATTTCAAATCCCCTAAGGAATTTATGGCTCCATTGAAGGCTGGCCCACGGACTGGAAAGCGAAGACAAAGAAAGCTCGGCAAAAGTATGGTGGCGACGGACACACCAGAAAAAGACCGGATAGCTGAAGAACGAAGAAAAACACAAGAGAGAAAATCAGCGGCAAAGACAATTAAACGGCCAGTTTTTATTGAAAAAGGAGGAAAAAAGAAACCAAAAATCACAAGAATTAAATCAGAAACAAGTAGTGAGGAAGATGAGGAAGTAGTCTATACGGAACAAGGTGATTCTGATATGAGCGAATTAAATGAAGATCTAGATGAAGATGGGCTACCTTTGATAACAGAAGATTTCAAAAAAGTTACTCACTCTCCCCAAGAAGGTGATTACGTGCTTGTTTTACTGGACTCAAAAAAACTGAAGGTCTACTATGTCGCGCAGATCACGGAAGTCATAAATCATAATAAATTCGGCGCTTCGTTCATGAGGCTAAAAGTTAAAGACAATATGAAATTTTACATGCCGTTGGAGCCTGACCTTTCAGACATTCACATGAATGAAATAAAAATGATTCTTCCTCCGCCACAAATAAATGGATCGAAATCGAGAAACTCAACATATGTCTTTCCTGTCCGTGTGACACCAAATATGAAGTTGCGTTAAATTTTCATATTTTTTTTGTTAATTTTGATATTATTTCTCTTTTTATTTTATAATGATTATATGTTTGTTTGTTTTGCCAGTTTACTAAAGTAAACTGGCAATTTTTTATCGTTAGTCATTTGTTGTCAATTATTGAAAACTTTTTCCTAGACTTGTGATTTTCGTAATTTTGAGACTGATTATGATCTCTACCAATTTTTAAAGATAAGTATTAACGTAATGTTTGTGATTTAATAATTTTGAGATGAATGTAAGTGCCTAAAAAGTCGTAGATATGTCATTATTTTTTAACAAGTTTAATTAACGAGTGCCATAAATATAGCTTAGTATTTGTGTTACCTAGTTTATTATAAATTGTAAGGCGTTATCTTATTTCGTTATTACCTATTAAAGTTAACCTGAAGAGTCTGATTAAAGTGAAATTAGTAATAAAAACTTTTTTGATTGAACTCAAGCATTTTTGATCATTCACCTAGGTACTCCATAAATTTCACAAAATATGTGACAAACACTTAAGCATTATGTTTCATTGTTTAATTTGTTGTGTTTCATTGTGTACACCACTGTGAACACAATGAAACATTTCCAAATTTTCATTTTTATATTTTTGCTGATTGATTACACATTAATTTAAAAAAAACATAAGTGACATCCAATACCTTCCCAATAAAATTGCCTATATAACTTCAAAAAATTAGACTTCTAACTGTAAAAACAAAAGGGGTACGAGACATTGAATTTTTAGTGTTTCATTGTTGAATACACTATTAACTATTATGTTTCATTGTTGAATTTGTAGTGTTTCATTGTGTACATCATTGAGGACACAATGAAACATTTCCAATTTTTTTGTTTTATTTTTTTTGCTGATTGATTACTCATTAATTTTAAAAACTTTAAATGAAATCCTATACCTAATAAAATTTCCTTTATACCTGTAAAAAATTAGGCTTCTATCGGTAAAAACAAAAGGCGTATAAGACTTTGAATTTTTAGTGTTTCATTGTTGAACAGATGACCCTACTCCTGCCCGCATGTAAATTGAAATAATTTGATTGTGATTTTGTGTGCTGTTCTGTGTCTTTTGTATGCGCTGAATAAATAAATTATCTATCTATCTAAAAGGTTTCAGCTCGGAATAATGTCAGATGACAAGCCAGAACCTGACGCTGGGCATTCAGTAACGAAACTATGTGAACCCAGAGAATACTGAAGAACGATGGTACTAAAGTTTAGATAACGTTTCAGTTGCGTTATTGTTTCCGTCGCTGCTTTTAAAGTATCGAATTTATGCTATTGTCTTCTTGTGCGGGCTTTCATAATATTTGCGAGAAAATAATAAATTTTCTTAACTGTTTCCTTCACCGGTCGACTCGTGTGGTAGTCTTGATGAACATGCCTGACCAGATTTAAGCCCGCTACCAAGAGCTTTCTCTAGGAAGTAGGTCCAAAAACCTTAATGTCACTAATTTAAAACTTCAACTGCTGAATTATAATTGCTCTTTTAATGACCGAAAAACATTACTTGAAGTGTTAAAGTGTTATTTGAAACTCCTTTACTAAATTAATATCATTTATTGCCATTCACTTAAAATTAAACATACCTGCTACGAAATCGCGTAGCCAAAACTCGTAGCATAGAAAAACAAACACCGCGCCGTAGCACCAAGTAGATTAGAATAGTCTCTATGCTACGGAATGTCGTAGCACATTACCTATGCTACGAGTTCCGTAGCATAGGTAATTTGAAAACCACACAGCTGTCATATTACAATAAGGTGGGTAGTCGTGGCATCCCGTCCTACGACTCCTACCCTTAGTGGACAGGGAGGGTGTGGGAGGTGGGGTGCAAGGGGGGACGGCCATTCGTCAGCTCTCCGCAGAAATGTTTTCATTTTTATTTCATAAATAAAGAGTGGAATTCCGCCGCGACGTAATGAGGCTGTGTTGCTGTCCGCCGCTCGTGGCTAGTGGCTGGGTAGGCGGGTAGTTGGGAAACTTTGCAACTGTCGCCGTTAGTTGACGACCTTTGTTTATTGTGGGGTGGAATGCAATTTTGATTCAACTACACTTTCGTCGTTATTAATCAATCATGGTCTGACATGTTTCTGAAGATAAATATAAGACTTGAATTGAACAACAATTTTGCTTCTGTCTTTCAATGAAACAATTCCTACCTAATGTTTTTGGATTTCCTCTGATATATAACTCAATTTTTCTGAAGCGATATTGCATTGATCTCCTTACCCGGATTAAGAACCTGCTCGCTCGGTATGAATACATCAATCTTTCCAATCTGTATGAGTTGGCGAGGTCCCGAGGGTCGGGGCGGTTTATTGCAGCTCCGTAGCGAGTCATGAATACATCTGCCGTTTTCTGCTGTTTTTATGGATCATAGAAATAAGAAGTATAAAATTATATTCATCCCAATCTCAATACAGATATCCTGTCCAGATTTAGGAGTGGCTTCTCAAATATGAATATGATTTCAGCACCTTTAAACTTTATTATGCCCCCTATTGTAAATGGGATTTAAATATATCTGGCGAAATGTGAGTACATACTATATGCCTCTGCCGCACCCTACGGGGAGTTCAGGCGTGATGTTATGTGTTTAAAAGTTTGTTTTATTAAAAAATACTGTAATAAATAAACAACTATCAAGTCTGCAATATCGTGACCGCAACAAACGAGGTAGCAAGTTTTTTTTTTACATTGCTCAAATATATTTATAGAGGTGTCGAGCATGTTCCCTGCATATCTCCACACGCGTCGCCCTCTGACCCGCACTGCCCGTGTCCCGCGACTCTGCCCGCTCTTTATAACGATTCCCTAACTTTTTATGACTCTATCATGTTATGTTTTTATTTCTTCATTTCGGCCGGGGTCGCGTGGAGCTGGGTAACACTGTTGTCTAAGAACTAGGTACTCGTTGTTCCATGTAATCAAGGAATTATAAACTTTTATCAGTTACCTATTCATTTTAATGTCAAAAAGTGATATTGCCAACAAACGTGTGGGATTGCCAAGCGCAATCGAAATGTCATCAATCCCTTATATTATGTTACTTCACAATCGCCATCGCTGAAAGAATGACGCTGTCTAGCTCGAGCCTTGGGTCAACATAGTGTACAGGTAACCCTATCAAATATCATTAAATAAGCAACTTATCTCGGCTCAATAATATTAGGCAAAGAGTAAACACATACATTCCTAATGTTTGTGTTCATTCACTAACATCATAAACTACTTTATCTACAGACAATAATTCAAAACAACTTATAAATAAAGATAAAACATTTCCACAATAAATCGTTCGCCGAGAAAATTGGATATTCACATGATTTGAGCGCCATTCAAAGAATTGAATGAAAATTCAAAGTCGAGGGTCTGACATGCGATTACGTTGTAAACAACTGCCGACACACAAGCGTGTTTAAAGTATCGCCACAAGCACCCGCGGCACCCGGGGCACCAGCCACCCGGGGCTCCGAGAGGGCGAAAGGGCAAAGTAATTGGTCTCGAGAGCGGCGGCAAGGGGCGAAGCCCTACCTCCGACATATTGCAAACATATTCTCCGCTTGAAATTTATTGTAAATCGCGGCGGGCGGGGATTTGAATTCGGTTGCGCCCCTCCGCTGTCAATAAACCGAATGGACTTTGGAAATTCGCTACATTCGCCCGATGTTTGTGTTTGCTGCCTTCGCTTTTTCTGTTCTTGCGAAAAAACCTCCCCCGTGCCCCCTGCACGCCGCTACCCTGTTACCCCCGCGCCCTCGCCGCTTCCGATTTTATTTATCTAAGGTTTTCCATTCCGTCGTAATTGTGTGAGTTGCGAGCTCGATTGTTGCTAAAGCGAATATTTATTTGGGCTTCAGTTTGCTTTCCATTTGCTCGCGCCTCGCGCCGCCATCCTCTATGTATGTATGTTCGTGTGTACGTCTGTATGTATGTATGGCGGCGTCGCCGAGCTCACTTTTAGCGGCATTGTGCTACAAATTGAATTTGCGGGGACTCAAATCAAATGTTGTCGTAAGAAATGACTTGTCGCCGCGACTGACAATATCAAAAAATTGATCGTCCGCCAGCTTATGAGGACACAATCGTTCGGTAATAGTTCCCACTGCAGGCTATATCGGATATTACAATACAATCACGGTACTACGCTCAGATACTAGGAGAAGCCTTACGGTAACTGTATGAGGTTGTGTTCCGACGTGTAATACGTGTTTCTGTGACCATTTCCTACCTTAGAATTTAAAAAACTTACCAATAGCGGTGGCAATAGATTTATGAAATATACTGTATTAAGGGTAAACTCTAGTCGTACACAGTTCCTAAGACCCTGATAAATGAAGTAACAATCTGACCCAAAACTGTGTATGATTTGTGAGCCCGAACAATATAATCTACATAAACATTTAGGTAATTCGTCAATAAATCGTAGCAATAACATTAGTACAATGAAACGCGCAATCAGCATTAGCCGGAATATATTTGGCGTAAATCTTTCACGGCAGCTTTTATGTATATCGTAAAAAACGGCCAAGTGTCCAGCCAAGCCATAAATATGATCGTAAAGAGAGCGCGCGACCAGCGAGCGGCCACGCGCACGCGCACGCCAGCGACCGACGCCGACGCCGACGATCATTATTATAGTTATTACCGTTATGTTAGGAAAGTTATGATTTTACATACATCAATAAGATTAAAAATTAAATTATCTAATGTTATAAAAAGCGCTGTGGAGTCTATGGTGATATAAACAAGCAGGGTTGTGTTCAAAACAACTCATCTTTTCACTCCGTATTTGGTCCGCGAAGGGGAGAAAAATGTGACGCAAACTTTTTGCAAATCATTGACGTTTATTTATTGACACATTACAATGATTACCTACAATGTAAGGCGACGTAAAACACTAAACAGCGTCGGACTCAGCGGTGGGTCATGTTCATACAGTTGAAATATTTATATACGTGGTATTATGGTCTTATGGAAGCGAAATCAGGAATAAAAGTATTATAATATCACACGTTTTCCTTTGAGTTATTGTGCGGCGTTTTTCTAAAATCTGGTTAAATGCAGTTTTCAATGAGAGCTTTGGCTTGATTAATTCAACAAGCGATCATATCTTGTATCTAGGAATGATATCCCACCTTGTGTGTCCCTACAATGTTCGGTATGATGTTATCGCGCGGTTTTTACGTCCACCTCCCGAGGAAGAGGTTCCTGAATAAAACATTTGCTTTTTACTCAATAATACAGCTTATTACTTAATCAATCGACAGATGGCGAGATGCTGCCGAGTGGAAGCTGCTTCATTCACAATCGGAGACAAGACAGAAGACTGGAAGAAACGGTGGCGTTTTATAGGTAAACAAAAAATAAGATTATTTGTTGTTATTTGGTCGCAATAGCAGATCAAATGGCAGTTAGTGTTGTATCGGTTCAATCACAGTAAAGCGGGCTCGATGGCGGTGGGATCCAGAGCCTTGGATCCGCTCGCCACGATATCATATCATAACGCGCCCAACTTTACGTGCAAGTGCCGAAAGTGGGAATACGGCGGCGATGCGGTATTTCATGACTAGTGTAGGTCAAACACAAAGAGGAATTTACTTCTTCTGCTCTCACAGGCCTCTACAGTAGACTGAGCTAAAGCGACTCGTGTAGACATGAGACGCTTTAGCTCGCTAGGGACATCTTAATCTATCTAATGAAGATCGAGTGTTGCTAACAGTGAAATTTTCATTATGGATAATATAACTAAAAGAAAAGGACGATGAAAGGTGTTGTGCCAGTAGCCTTATCTATTAGGAAATAATACCAATATATACACCCACCTAGGATATTATATTATATGTAATATATATTATAATATTCAGCTACACTTACCATATCAACAGCGTCGCGTCTTCCGACCTGTAAGTCGCGATTGAACGCGATTCTCTCTAAGACAAAGTGTGTTATTTCTCGCGGGATCCCTCCGAGGGTGTCTTCGTGGGGTTGTGGAGGTGTAGAACTGTAGGGGTGCGGGGTGGGGGTGTAGGTACTATGTAGTAATATTTTTACGAGCGCATTTTATTGTCGCGCGCGCGATAAATTTGTCATCGCGCCCTGCACCCCGCTGCAGTCTGACACGGGCTCATGAATTGTAATCTATCGATGATGACTTAGTTTGACTGTGACAGGCTGCAACGAATAGCCGTGGCCTGTGATCTTGAAGATAGATGTACTACGAATAAGTATTATTCGCTTCGAGCCACGCTATTAAGACCCGAAACCTGACTTTCTATCACTATGCCAGTACTTAGCTACTAATTTGAAATAAGGAATCTATGCCAGTGAGGCAATATGAGCCAATAAAAAATAAATAGAAGCTTGAGACTTTAGCGACCTCAGTGTATACATGCGTGATAAGAAGAAAGTTAACAGCACCAATTAAAATCTAGGTACGGCTCAATCTAGATCAGTCAAAACCGACACGTTTCCCGGTACCGTGAGTAACCCGTGATTTACGCAAACGGTGCGTACGGTGACGCCCCCTACAATTACTACTTACATTTATACACAAAAAGGTTCACTGCGTTTGTCAATACATTGTTTAAGACAGGGTTGTGCTTATACTTAAGACGGGGACGCACTGATACTTACAATCTGACCTGAAATGTTGGAATTGTTTTAAATTCTTTTGCGTCCCAAAAGAAGTAGGACTGAACGTGAGGCAGTTAGGTGAAATTTAATACCGAAGAGGTTTTACTCTAAACTAGATTTGCATTAGATCGCAGTATGTAACGAAAAATTCAGAAACAGGGAGCGATTTTTAAGATAACTCTAGTAAACGAAAACTCGCTCTCTCCTTTACAAAAATGTTTTTTACTCACTTTTAAAATTAACGTATCAAGTGTCATTAAAGTAAGTTTATTATCTGACTGCGGGAGGGTAATGTTTTTCTTTAATCAAATGATTTACGCCCGCGAACGCTTTTAAAACCATCAACCTAATTGTCTCGTAACACCGCCTCACAAAAAGCGACATCTCCTTACGCACAGCCCTGTGATTAGAGCAGGTTCCCACAATCCCTCCGCCCACTGACATAGCTGAGGATAACTAGCGCCGCCTGCATGACGCAGCAGTTCACACGTAGTGTATCTTGTTGCAGGTCACCACGCAACACCCGGCCACTGCGGACATCGGCTGGTGCAGGCTGGAGTCGGTCAATCTGTGTGTGTGTGGTAATTGTGCATGGTACAAATAGACGTTTACCTTGACGATGCGTTTTCTTTTTGTTTTTTCCTAAGCTGTGGAATGTGCGTGGGAGTTTTGAGGGTTTCTGATCGATTACGTTGTTATCTAAGGCCTACTCGCACCATAGATCACTTAATTTTTGTGAAACTATAACTAAGTTAAAACATAATTTTGTCATGGTCATCTTTAAACGATAGACCGAGAGAGAACGATTCAGATGATATAAATACATATAAGTGCTTTGGGCTAAAATGTAAGTAGGAGAAATAACTAGAATCTTCTATGGACAGATATTTTGGAGTATATAGTCGATAGGATTCTTACCCAGACAGAAAGTTAGCATGGCAATTTCCTTCTGAATAAGTTTTCGGGAAAAACCTAAGGACCTACCTACATTCTTAATCAATTAATACATAAAGGTATTAAGGTATTTTCCCTAAGCGTATATACTTATTAGATTAAAAGAGCTCAGGTGTTAAACAATAGGCATTAGCACTTATTAATATTGTGATATATCGCGTAATGGAGGCGAGTCAATATTTGCGTTGTGCGGGCTATCGGTTGATGGCGTCGCCGTCGTCAGTCTACTGGTGACCTGAAGTTCTTAAGCTAACATGCCACTATCCGAAATTTGGGTGATTTTCGATTTTGATGCCATCGTAATGAGCAAAAAAATCTCTATCAATTTGTGTAAGCAGTAGTTTTCTACTATCAAATCCAAATTGATAAAAAAAAACAAATTGTTATGTTTACAAACCTATTTTTGATCATTCAGTTAGAACGAAAACTCTAGCATGTTACGCTTTTTTGTATGTTTTGTCAGATAGTGGTATTATAGTTTCAGGACGGCAGTGTGTAAGTACCCACCGGTAAATACTTCATGAATAATATGTACCGCACTTGAGGCGAAGGATTTGCAAGACATTATCGATTAAACTATCACGACTGATATCGACGATGGGTTAGGCAGAGATAAATAGATGGCATACATTGATAGTACCTGTAAATACTTGTAATTAGTATGTAGTCTTAGGTCAGGTCTTGTATGAAATTTTAATAATAATAATCACAACAAACAAACTGTCTTCAGCAAAAATTATGCACCTGAGTGGATAGTTACTGTTTTTATATTTTAAAGGTATTAATTGCTACACGCTTATCAAATATGAATTCATACTTAGAAGTTCTGGGTCACGTATCATATAGGGATTAGATTTAAAAACTGGCCAAGTGCGAGTCGGACTCGCGTATGGAGGGTTCCGTACCATTGACGATAAAAACGACGAAAAAATCACGTTTGTTGTATGGGAGCCCCACTTAAATATTTATTTTATTCTGTTGTTAGTATTTGTTTTTATAGCGGCAACAGAAATACATCATCTGTGAAAATTTCAACTGTCTAGCTATCACGGTTCATTAGATACAGCCTGGTGACAGACAGACAGACAGACGGACCGTGGAGTCTTAGTAATAGGGTTCTGTTTTTACCTTTTGGGTACGGAACCCTAAAAACTAAAACTTTTACCAAAACCCATAAGATAAAGACGATCAAATCCTAATACATATTTATCTTTATTAATTTTGGCTGTTAAATACTGTTTATTGAGAAATTTTAATTTTTAGGGTTCAACCCGAAGGGTCCAAACGGAACACTATTGCTGTCACTCACGTGTCCGTCTGTCTGTCCGTAGTCTGTTCCAAAATTTTGTTCCAAAGAATTTTTTAACTTCCCGTTGACCTATGAACTTGAAATTTGGTGATAATGTTTATTATCACGTATATTTTACTAACAAATACTAATACATTGACAAATCAGATTTTCTTTGGTCCGGAACCCTAAATGTGCGATGTCCGACACGAGCTTGGCCGGTTTTTCTTTGATTTCTAAATACCCGAATATGTAAGACTAACTAAACTACTAACTAACTATCTAAGACCTTGGTTTCTGAATTAAGCATTAGAAGTTGAGTATTTGTCAAACTGTAGGTAGGTACTTTACCCTGAAAACCCGTCAAAATTTGGCCCTAATGTAAGGTTTGACACGTTTTTACCGCCAAATACTCAATTCAGAAATCGGTCCTAAGTCTCCTTTCTTATTAATTATCACTATCCGCCCTTTTCTCAATAGTATCGGGTCGACTTGATATGTCTTTCTCTTTCGTACATTTATTTCTGCTGTTTCAGTTTTTACTTCGTTCTCAGCCTTATTATGTTACTAAATGTTATTCATCATTCTCCTGGTCTTATCCCCATCGTTTGATTTAGCATCGTGGCTAATATTAGTTGGCAAAATGGTGCCCTGTCCAGAGCATGATCTGACCATGACCTGTACTCTGGTGGAATGCCTATGATGCCGCTATAAACGAAGCCACGTACTGAGCACAAACTGTTTAAGGGTTAAATTACCATTAACTCGAAAGGTTGAAGTCTATCGTCGTCTGTCAGGCCCAACTTCTTCACATCTTTCTAGACATAAGTCAACCAGGTGGTTTGTAGTCTACCTATCCCCTTTTTTTGTAGCCATGCAGAGTCATTTTCTCAGCACATAGTCCTTAGGACTTCGTAGTACATGCGCAAACCATCGTAGCTTGGTTTTGTGTACATTAATAAGATGGCCAGATAATCAAATGATTTCTGAAAGGTGTCTGACCGACCTAAATACTGACGCGTCCTGTCCGTCAGCCGTCAGGTGATGCTTGGCACTTGTATGATAATGAGCGCTCCGTACCTACGCGTAGCTGCGTGTTCGCCGCTTTCAAGCTATTTGCTCAGATAACTGCTCGATAACTTTCTCGATACGCGCTTATCGAACGAGCAAACATTCGCTATCTTCACCTCCATAGCACGTAAACTTTACGGTCACTCGAAAATTTGTATTTTACTAATTTCTGTATCTGCAAAGTAGCAATGATTGGTATATTCAAGTAGTAACATTTTTATGGTAGTATTGTAATTATGATTAAAATTATCAGTCGCTAATATTGTTTAGAGATAACATGGAAATTGAGATATAATTGTGGCATGCATACTAATAATAAACAAAAATACCCTGGCGTATTTATCTTAATAACGTACACACCTTAAAATTGTTGTTATTGGATACGATAAAAATCAGTACGAGCAAATTGGGTACAAAAATTAGTCCGGAGTACCAGTTCATAAACAGCGCGGACCGTAGCAAGTAGCAAACAACCGGGAAAACTCAGGATATAGGTAACATGCACAAACAAACCATTGCTTAAACGGCGTAGCAAGCCGCCAAAAACAACGCTATACATATTCATGCCATATTATTAACACCTCATACATTTTAATTAACATAACAAAACAAAAATTCGCGGGAACCGTTCTCAATCGGAAGGGAGCGTTTACCTACCAAAATGACCGCAAACGTAGGAATATTATAATAGATAGGAAAGTTTGGCGAGCTTCCTGCGCCCGCGGCGCTGTGACAGTTTACGCGCTAGTTGCGATGCGCAGGAGTGCGGCGCGTCACCACGCGACGTGCCGCCGCCGGAACCACACCTGTGCCGAGTGCCCGCTGGCCCACGAGTGACCATTGTGTGGCTGTAGTGACCAGTGACTGTAGTGGACCGTTTGGATACAAACCTGTTTGTACTGCAGAGACTGCCGAGCCGAGCCTATGGACTTGAGTCAGGTAGGAGATCTGGGTTCTCTGGTGGTGGATACTTTACGTAGATGGGGTTGAAGATGTTTGCTGAAGTCTTGATTTGAAATACCAATGCGAAAGAAAATTTTGCAGCATTTTTCATTTGCACTGTTAGTACGTATTTATTCTACTCTGTGATGGAATTAATTTTAAATAACTATTTATCTTAACAGATAACATCGTTTACATACAATAGACGTCACCATTTGCAAATAAGATTACTATTTCACGACGGTACCAATAAATCCATGTTTGCATTAAGCATAAAATACTCCTTTCCATCTAATGACTAAAAGAACATTCAGGATTTCTTCAGGAGTGTCACATCTGTCGCATATAGACACACTTCTGCGCATATTATTACACCATAATGTTTAATGCACTATTCGACGAGCTATCACATTGACTTATGTTTAGTTAATGCCAAGCTAAATGTCGGAGTTTTCCTTTATCGCCTTCTTTAGATGTTAATTCATTTAGGCAAGCATTCAGCAATTATGAGCCGATCATGAATATTGAATACAGCAAACTTGGAAACAGTTTAGTAGTTTACCTAATAGACTTTATAATAACTACTAAGCACGCCTCAGCGAAATATTATTGAGTAACACTTAATTGTTGACTGTTTGGAAGGTTTAGCTATCTAACTTTATGTATAGGCAAATTATTAAAATTAAACGTCCATGCTTTAATGTACTATTCATGCTAATGATCATATTAATGCGAAAAAACTAAGTCGCTGAACGAATTTTAATGAATTTTGTATAATATGGTCCAATATACAGATAGATTGGACCATGAACGCCTTCAAAAAGGACATCGGATACACCGCGGAAATACTTTTTCTTTCTTTTCTTACTTCCCGGGAGTACGTTCTTTTGTTTGATATAATTTCCAACTTCCATGCGGGAGAAGCCACTGGCAGAAGCAAGTTTTGTATATTTATTCAAGATAACTTACCTATACAGAAAAAAGCAGCTGTTAATATCGCTAAAATTAATATTATAATTAAAAGCTAAATTATGCAAATAACCTTTCTCATGACTTAATGCCATAATCCAATTAATAATAATTTTGAAATTAATGTCCTCGCGTAAGGTATGAGTGGCGAGCATGCAAATGTCACAATACTATGCAAATCACTCGGTTGCGGTCCTCATTAGCAAGTCGTCGTAAATTACTGCAATCCTGCTGAAATGTAATTATATCACGTCTTTATGTAGATCGGAACAGGTGCCAGTGCTACTGCTGTCGACCTAATTACATGTATTCAACTTAAAAATATTATAACGAAATATAGTATGAGTTCAGCTAACGCGTCCAGATCACGCATTTAGTCGCGTTGCATCAGAATTGTGTTATTGGTATTTGATCGCTCCTAGGTAGTCAGTTACTAGGTGTTAGGTTCCTCTATGTTCATTATAGAACAGAATATGAGCCCTTAAATAAACTTTGTTGTTTTCAACATACATACAATTGAATATTATAAAAAAAACAGTCCAATATACAAAGGGGAGAGGGAAAAGGCCTCATTGCGCATCAAAAAAATCGTCCACGTCGATGTCAACAGGAAACATGCCCAGAACGCTGGCAGCATTGCGATAAATGTCAAAGCTGATTCTCTGGCTTAAGAAAAGGCCAGCCTTCTGGTCACGTGAACAGTCGACGAGATTTTTGCAAATCTCTCGAAAAACTCTACTTATGAGCACTCAGACCACATGGACTTAATGTTTCAACCCCAAACGGCTCAAACATATAACTTCCAATAAGGTTACGCACAGCCCGCCGTGATCAGACGATGGAATGGCGCAAGGGTGTCGATACATGATGCATCCCAAACCATAGGTTTTGGCCTACCCAAGGTGGGTAGACCAAGCCATTATAGTCATCCCATCTGGTCTCTTCCCATCGGCGCGTGCCAAGTCATTGGGTTCTAAAACATCGGTGAAAAGAGCCCGACGTATGCTGTCATTAATGCTGGCGTGCCGATCCGAGCAGCGTTCCTACTGCAGAATAGGCCGTAGTGTCCGAGGCGGTCGACTGTTTTTCCATATTGACAACAATAAATAAGCTGATATTGAAAGTCTCGTAGGTAGGTAGGTACTCGTAGTTATAATTTCTCGTTACAACCGTGCGGTAAAACGGGAGGAATAGTAGTGTATGATGTTCGGCAATTATAAAGTGTTCCAGTTACAAACCAAACAGTGAAAGAATGTTCCTGATCGGATCATTACTTTCATCGATTCCCTTTTACAATTATATCAAAAAGCAAACTTTATTTTTTTAAATATTACTCGTAGTTGAGATTATTATTAAAATTCTGTAATTTAAAAACAAATATCTCTTTCAATTTTTTTTCTGGAACCTAAGAACAAAAACCACCATGTGACGTGGCCATTGAATTACAGTAATACACAAATAACACTTGAAAGTTTCAAGAATTGTATGAGTCGCTCTAGAAGTTGATTTAAATATTCTTATTTAATGCTAATCGAAGCGATACGGAATGTTAGGAGTACCTATCGATTACTCACAGTTAACTGTAAAAACGGTGACAAATGTTATAACCGAGTCATTTAGACAATGTTAATTATTGCTGATATTGATACTTTCGGTTTTCACCTTGGTCATGGTCATTTATCAATTAGGTAAATACTACAAGCCCATTATGATAGTCATCACCAACCTTTACAACATCCGACTGCTAGGCGTACCCTTCTGCCTTGTTGGACTATAGCCCAGATTTAGGTTAGGACGTTAGACCTAGAACGTTTTTCCTTAATGTCGCCTTGTGAAAATAAAATGATAATGTGCTATCAATCAATAGCTTGTGCAATCGACAACTTCATCTTCAAAGAGATTGGTAACTTTGTCCGGATACCAGGATCTGAACGACGGCGATGTACTTCGGTGAGAGATGACCGATTTATTGTCACCTGACCGGCGTGGAGGTCCAGCAACAACTCAGAGAAGTTCGAGGGAGGGCTGTCAGCTAGCGGACAGTGAGGCGAAGATTCAAAGAAGCGAACTTGATCCCAAAAAGGACAGCCACGGGACCCAAATTGTCTCTAGCCCACCGACAATCCCGGCTTCAGTTTTCTCGCGATCACTTAGATTGGGATATAGAACAATGGAGCCGAGTTCTGTTCTCGAACGAAACTAGCAGCCTAATTGCGTAAATGAATTCGGCAAGGCAAAGGGTTTTGACCCCATCTGTCGACGGAGAGTCTATAGGAGACCGCGGGAGCGATTCGAACAATGCTGTTATGCGGTAACAGTGGCATATGCGTGTGGGCGGGGATTTCTATTGAAGCAAAAGCGTAGCTGATATTCGTACCTGGTGGAGGTCGGGGAAAGGGACTAACCGCAGAAAGATACATCAACGACATTCTGCTAGGCCATGTGCTCACCCACGCCGGGTTTATTGGAGATTACCTGCTAACGATGATAACGCCTACAGCCACACCGCTGCAGTGACTAGACAGTACCTGGAAGAATTCGGGATTCCCACACAAAACTGGCCAGCCCTCAGTCCTGACTTGAATCCTATTGATTCGGCCAATGTGAAATCGTTAACAGACAGTCATAAGGGCCAGGGGGTAGCAAACTATTGAGGGGTAAATAATTGAGGGGTAGTAATAATTTCGACCTATTACAAAAAATCCCTTAATTTAGGTAGACATTTAGATTAATTTTAAATCTTTTTGATATGATTTGAAAACTAACAAAATTACCTTTCAAATGATATATCACAATGCATAGAAATTGTAAAAAAACGTTTTGAGCAACGCGCGATGTAGTGATTCCAGTTTATTGCTCGCGCAAGTGTATTAATGAGAAGACATCTTTTACTTATTTTTTAAGGTGTTCTTTCCGTTTTCGAAATGCAACTACTTGGTGATTTCAGGACACAAAAAATTCTTGGAGTTTTCAGTCTTAATTATTTCATGTTTCACCGCCTAATTGACCTTTATTCGACCCTAGTTATGAATATCATCGTAATCCAAGCACATTAGTCGTTATCTATTCAGCTATTTATACGTATTATAAAATGAGGTGATGAATGAATCACAAGCTTACAATCTGCTTCGTATGATCGTATCGTCGGCATGTAGGTACCGCACCTACTTATTTACGAGTAAGGCGCTGGCGCCGGCTCACGTGACCCACTTCCGATAAATCCATCGAATGAATAAATTATCCTCGAGTCGATACGATACGTTATCTAATAGAAAACAGCGGAAACGTTATCGAGTTTTCACCAAACTGATCAGTGTTATAATCTGCTGTAATGCCGTGAAATAATCATTGCAATAATAATTCACAAATCACTTTGATTATTGTTTCGTCATATTAATCCGACTTGTGTAATGAATCAGCGATCCTTACCGGTGTTATCTGCTTGTGCTTCTGTCTATTTTGCTCCTAGAAACGCTCAGCTTTTCATTTTTCAACTAGTATTTGCTATTTCTGGACATATCTGAATATTTTCCTTTTAAAAATAACTTAATTGCTTATGCTTGACGGACAGGATTAATTAAGTCCTTACACACGTATTAAAAACCAGAAGCCAAATTTGGATCTCGATATTTTCCAAGAGAAATCATTCAGACGTTTCCCATTTCAATTACATTCTTCATCTATATAATATAATAATATCGTTAATTTATAACATATAGCACATTTAACAATAAAATATCTTTAAAAATATAAAATAACACAGTTGCTTATTTGCCTGAATTAGGTTGAACCTGTGTTTCAGGCTAGAAAGTGCTTAAAACTTATAATAATAATAATAAATTAACAATAAGTATAACTTGTTTAAGTAGAACTTAAAATAAATGCAATTAAAGATACAGCAAAAAATATTATTTCGTTATATGCGAGCTCTTCTGTCTCTCCGTAAGAGATGCTAAGTAAATGTTTTAGAATACTCTTTTTACAGCTAAAATTATTTAACTTACCTATATATACTTAATTTTCTATTTAATCTATTGTACAGAAATGGTCCTACGAATGTAAAGAAACTATTTACAAAGACATATTTTGAGGATGCATTGGAATAGTAGACAATGTCATTTCGTCTCTTATTATTTGTATTTACGGAGTTATAGCAAAGCATGTTATGTTGTTTTAAAACCAAGTGCAAGTTGCAGGATTTGTAAAGCAGATCAGTGGGGTAGAGAAAAGGATAGAAGTTGGCTTCTTTTAAAATTGCTCTCTGAGCTCTTTCAAGAGGCAGTAAATGCGTTTTTGGTGCTCCACCCCATGAAGTGATACAGTATTGAATTACTGATTGACCTAGGGCCAAATAGACTTGTTTGATCAATTTTGAATCTGCAATCGTTCTTAACTTTCTAAAAACATAAATTAATTTACTTAATATTTTTTTTTTCTATATGGTCTAAAAGAGAGTGTTTCATCTATGATAACCCCTAGATATTTCATGTTGTCTGTTTTGAGGATAAAAGGACAATTACACATGCTGACTGGGTAGAATCCACATTTATGGGCATACAAATGAGAGTTACTTGTGTTAAATTGACGATTGCGCATGCAGAAGTGAATATATTTCGTCTTATCTGCATTAAGGGTTAGTAAATTGCTTTGCAGCCAATTAGTCACAGTATTGAAACCTTGATGGGCGTATTCGTACAATTCATTACTGGTTTTCGCGGTAAAAATTAACGAAGTGTCGTCGGCATATGATATAAGTTTGCTTTGTTTAATATCTAAACTACAAATATCGTTAATGTAAATCAGGAATAGGGTTGGGCCCAGCATGCTTCCTTGAGGAACACCATAACCAGTATTTTTTTGCTCATCGCTAGTAGTATCATCTATTTTAACATATTGAGGTCGATCGTCTCAGTACTATCTATGTTAATAACCTGCTCTGCTTATAATACTATCTTTACTACATTTAATTACTTATATACATAGCAGATCCTTATAAGGTACTTACTATTTAAACCTATGCTTATCAAGTAGTATGTAAATCGTTCCTCCCGTCCGCTGAGCTCGTCTTGCGGCAGGTTGTCGCTCAGCGGCTCACAGCCACAGGTGCGTCGCTGACCTACATATTTTTATATTTTTCAAAGCACAAACAAGCACCTGACGTTATCGCCATGTTTATTCAACGATAACTCTGTAATATCCAGTGAATATTGATTCCGATACAGTTTCGCGAGTGTAACGCGAATTCTTAGCGAAGCGTGTTTGTACAGCGATAGGGCTCATCGCGACTTGCGAAATATAGGTCGATACTGTTGTGAAGAATTATTATTTAGATATGAGCATAATATAAGTCAATAATTTATTGATAGAGAAAGTACCTACTTGGTTCTACTTGTGTTTTTTCAAGGCAATGCTGGCAAAAAATCTTTGCTCTAGAATCTGCTAGCTTGTAGAGTCAGGTTTTATACAAAACCTGCATAATTCCCTCTTTCCATATCTAAAGTTCAAGTCTTATTTACTTATGTGACCAAACATCAGATAGTTTACTTTATTATTTTCTTAGTGATGAGATCTTCATATCAACAATACTTCGATTCAAAGATTGGTTAGTGAAAAAATAAAAAAATAACAGTCATTAATCGCAATCAGAAACAATTCATTTGAATTCAATATCATTTGCATTTTTTTTCAATTCATCCATCAATAACAAACTCTATCAATTTAATTAAACAATATTAATGAGCAGCGTGAAGCAGGATGTGTGTCCTAGCTATAATGACTTCACGAGAAGAAATAATGGTTCGCGTAAAGAAGTAGTTCTCACAATTTAGAAATATTTGTTAAAAGTCAGAGTCTCAATAACATACTAACTCTTGGCAAATATTATTTTTCTGCATAATCTGAGATCAACACCTTTTATTTTTGAACTTCCGTTGAATCGAACAAACAATAGTGTACCTATTTTTATGACGTAAAATATACCTATTTACGAGCAAAATATACCTACATAGGTGATAATGATCTCATAATATGGAAAATAGTTGCATCTCGCCGATATCGGCCACAAAGACTGCATTCCTTGACTCCTCGTGATGCTAGTTCAGATTTGCTGCTCTTTCCTGCGCTTTCTTGTGACTAGCGTACGAGTATATCCAAATTATGTCACACCACCACGAGTTGACAACACCATGACTGCTGGGACACAGGCCTCCTCTCATAGAGGGAGTGGGCTATAATCCACCACGCGGGCCCAGTGCGGATTGGTAGATGTCACATGTCTTCGAATTTTTGGTTCTAGGACATGCCGGTTTCCTCACGATGTTTTCCTTCAACGTTTTGAGAGCAGTGGTGATGAAATAAATTACACAAAGTAAAGCGCCTGCTCGGGTTCGAACCCACGACCTACAACTCGTAAGTCGGGACCGTAACCACTGGGCCACCATTGCTCTCGTTTGACAACACCATGAATAAGATTTAAAACCATCACGTTTTGGTCTAATTCTGACCGACTTCTTCCTTCAAAGATGCTGCACATGACGTCTGTACTTGGGCCAGTTTGATGCCTGTTTCGTCCAAAATCATAGAGGGGAAAAAGAAAATCAGTATATACTATTAACAAGCTGCTGGTGGTCTAGATTTACGGTCATGATGCCTTTGGTCTAAGACCTTCTTACACCTTCGTAATGATAAAAAGAAAGATAACGTTTCCTCGGAATAATTTGGTGCCTGTTTGAGGGTCAATGTCGCATTTCTTCATGTGTTAATTTTGAACATCGTTGATACGAAGAAACTGATCACAACGGTTCTGTTTTCCTTCCTAGTGTAGCAACATAGGGAACCATTACCGACATTTATAAACGTAACAAAACAATAGATAGTTATTAAGGCGTGTCTGAAGCGAGACTCATTTAGTTTTCTCAGAAGAGATAGTGGCGAGGTGACGATATATTATGACCGATAGCTTCTAATGCAAACAGAGTGAAGGCTCTAGCTAATAGATATCTGACGAGTGCCGATGTTATCAGTAATTAGGCTAATTCATGTACAAGGCACACATTATCGCGCATAAGTGATCTATTGCATTTCGTAGTTCGTTTTACATTGAATATGTTATGATAAACTACAGGAAACGACCGGAAACATACTTCCTTGTTGATAATTTCAATTTGTTTATGTTTTAATAGGTTTTGATTAATCATAATTGCAATAATTGGGCAATGTTTAGATTGTTTCTTTAATTGCCTGTTTTGTTTTTCTATTTGCCGGATTGAGTGGTAATTGAAAATTAATGAAAGAATTTCCATTTAGCCAGATAGGATATCGTTTTATAATAGGTTACTCACTTACGCAATTAGACCAGCAGCCTAATTGCGTAAGTGAGTTCGGCAGGCAAAGGGAACAACTCCATGAAAAAGTAAGACACATTTTCTTTAAATGTTTTCAGTATTGCGTAAATAATTTAGAAAGGAGCGTTCAGATAATATATATCCTTGCCATGATTTATTCCCTTTCGAGTATATTAATATACGAAAGTCGTTATTTTAAAGGTGTCGTCACCCTTACCTATACGTGTTCTTTCCCGAATTCACTTACGCAATTAGGCTGCACAGGCCTGTGTAACAAAGCCATATTTCAACTTGATGAGGCTGACTTGTAACACAGGCGAGAATCTCTATGTAATAAAGTTTGAATTGCGATAATTTCTTTTAAATACTTCACTGCTCGTTTTCTGATATTAATCACAGCAATAGTAACATCCTATAAAACCTGCAAGTGGTCTTCCATATTAAGCCTAACTTAAACTGAAGTCTATAGAAGATAATCATTGCTCGTGACCGTAAAGTATTATTTATTTTTATCAATTTCTCGCCCTGAGAACGATCAGAACTGTGTGAAAGACTCGAATCGAACGCTCAAACTGCGACTCCGACTCGGTATGAATTCCCAGTAACACTTGAACCAAAGAAAATATATAGTACAGTACCTGAAGCCTCTTAAAACCCTCTTTATATTCGCAGAATGCCAGTCCGTGACTCTAAACTTACAGCCAGCACGTCTTTTGATTTGATAGCTTCGGGTTTTTGTTCAAAAAACAATTTCGGCCACCTACCATTGCCAACTCTAACCTAACCTACTCGAGATATAATACCTACCCACAGCGCTATACCTCACAATGTAGCAACAATGCATGTAACCAGCACTGCTCTTAAAGATCCGGTCATTAGGAGACGTGCCAGCTCGGGCCATGCTTCATAAGTCCACCTATCGCGGTAACGGCGCCGGAGACACTAATGTGTCCGCGGACACGTCGCCACTGCTCTGCTATCACTGTGACACATTGCTGCTCTAACTGCCCCACTAAAGAGGGGAAAAATACTTCTAGCTTTCTTTTTCGAATTCTGAAAATTACAGACATCGATATGTTTGATTACTTTTTCAGACTGCAATTTGAATCCGAATACCGTCCTGTTTTAACCTGAAAAAGGCTACAGTGTTTATTATTATTTAAAAAAAAACATTTTAATGTTTTTATTATTTTTGTGCATGTTAATGCTCTTTTGATATCTATTCTCGGTAGTAATTTAATGAAATTGAATGTCAAGTCATTATTATTAGAGATCAATAGGATAACAATAGGTTTAGTACCTTGTTCAATGTCTGTCTCTTTGACTGTCCACTTCGGTTCTCAAGGCTCACTTCAAGCAGTGTAGCGATGTAAACGTCACAACGTAAGAATGGTTTCAGCGGTTGGAGTATTTGGGATACTTCATATTTTATGAATGCCATAAAAACTCAAGTTCGAAATTGGATTTGGTTGGATTGCGTTTTGGTTTGGTTTGGACTGGATTGGATCTTGCCTTCCTAGATTTCAATCAAGCTTAATCTACTCCTTTATAGAGGATAAGGTATTAAGAACAGCATAAGCATTCGAGTTGATATTTTATTAATGAGTTTTGTAAATGAGTCAAACCGATTTGAAAACCGATTAAGATGTTAAGAACTAACAGCTCATTTATCATCGTCTATTACAATTATAACAGCTACAAACGTCTACATATCTTGATCGTGTCGCTGTAGCGGAACGATAGCCATCATCCCTCGATGCATCACTCATACTCCAGTCAGATCGCTGTCGAGGAAAGCACATTCAAACTTATTAGTACTACGATAGCAAAGCGTTCGTGTATGTTATCTGCTATCACAATTATCACGGCACGTGTCGGTCTGGCCGCGAGGGGGCGCCAAATTAGCATACCGGCCCACAGGTGATGGGGTACTAATTGGCCCCCCTGCACAGGTACCAACAATTAGCGGTATTAGCGATGATTGATACCGGGGTATCGCGGCATCGCGCATATTTGTACAGGTAACGACTGGGGTATCGCTTGTATTGTTGGCATTCCATTTTGATGGTAATTAGTTGGGGGAGAAAGAAAAGTGTTTTGAATAATAATTGTTTTAAATTAGTAATACTACAACACTGATTTAAAGATAGCGCATGTGCTTCAGCATTATAGACGGTAGAAATTAACTGTTAGATTTATGAAACACTGAATCAACTTTGCTTCAGTTACATTTTCATTGGATTTGCAAGATATTCAGGCATACCTATGTTTCTAGTCATCACAGCAAATTTAAGTTTGACCCCAGATAATATAAGTTTGCCATACGAATTACGCTTTCAAGTTCTGATGGTGTTTAGGCAGTGAAATTGGATTAGCTTTTTATCAGATAGGTAGGTACTCAAAGTCTGACCCTGAAGCGTTGTTTTTCAGGATCGTTTTTTCTTCGTTGGATGTCTTTCGACTAATCACTAGTTGTGTAGTACATTCGGAATTTTTACAAGCTTTTATTTAACTTATTTTCTGTAGGTCTTCAGAAATTAATACAGTCTATATACTTTATTACTTTATGAGCAGTGGTGGCCCAGTGGTATTGGCCGCGACTTACAAGTTGTAGGTCGTGGGTTTGAGCCCAGGCAGGCGCTTTACTTTGTGTAAATTATTACATCACCACTTCTCTCAAAAACGGTGAAGGAAAACATCGTGAGGAAACGGGCATGTCCTAGAACGAAAAATTCGAAGACATGTGACATCCACCAATCCGCACTGGGTCCGCGTGCTGGATTATGGCCCATCCCCTCTCACAGCAGAGAGGAGGCCTGTGTCCCAGCAGTGGGAACATTAATAGACTGATGATGTGTGATGTGTGTGATATACTTTATTTTGTGCGGCGGCTCCTAATACAAGCAATTCCTTGCTTAAAAGGCGATCCCCAAATGTATGTATATATGTATCGAAATGCCCTTTGTAATTGAAATAAACATTATTTTTTTCTTCTATAGGTAAAAAGTTAGGTAGACCTAACAACATGCATTATTAAACGAAAGAGTTTATATCCATTAACTAATGGACACATACACTATGTGAATTCTAATACATATGCATTGATATCGGTTTATAATTTAATGCAGCACTTATGACAGCCAGTTAGTTATGACATCCCAGGTAAGTGAATCAGTTACGTTTCTACATCGAGAGCTATTAGAAAAGTAGCTAACTAGAATTCTAGATGGAATTACTCGTCTACCTATCCATAAACAAACTAGAGGTAGGCTAGACTGTTAGCCACCTAAACTTACTGGACCAGGGTGACCTAATCATTGGACCTATGATAAATAGGTGCCCCGAGATGATTCCAAATGCTGGACAGTTTGCAGTTTGCATTTATGGATGATTATGGTAGTTACAAACACCTTGGTTTATTGTTGTAACCAAATGTTGGACGAATAGAATTGCCCTGTGCTCTTTTTTAAAATACCTATAACAGCCTAATGAGATTTATTATGAGTAGCTCAGTTATAACGATAAGTAGCTGGTCCTGCCTCTACCTAGCTATGCTAGTAGTGATTACTAACTAGCATGTCGCAACATCACTGTGGCAAGCCCACAGCTTCTCAGTAAATAGGCATCGTTTTACTCAAACACATGTATAGTTAAGACTCAAACTAGTCGGCTAGACACCGCCTAGGTGGGGGGAGGGGGGCGTGCCGGGCGCGAGGCGGCGCGCGCGCATTCGTCTCACTCGCCATTGGCCCGGGCAGATTTCCTAGTTCAAAAGCCTCGCGCCTGATTGGTCGCAGTAATGCTAGATGTTTCAGCATCTCGATGTATTCAATGTAAATTGCAGCGGATTAATGCAGACTCCATTGTTTGGGGTAATTAGTTTAATAAGGTAATATAAATTAGCGGATGGCTCTGATTGCTATCTGGCCGGTTGGCGACAGCGATCGTTACGATGGTAATGCTGGCTGGCTGAGCCCCCGTGTGGCCGCGCTGCCTTGCGAGGTACTTACACGTAGGCCGTGGGACCTCATCGGCTGCTCAAAGCATTTCATCTCCTTACCGAGAATCGCAATAAATCGTTCTCTCATCGGTCAGTATGCTGCTAATAATGTTTGAATGATTGTATGCTTGCTAAGGTGCACATGTACTGTACTTGCGTACAGTACTATCGGCCAAGTTCATTCTTGACCCATCTTAAGTGTATTTTATTAGAGACATTCTAATAAAATTGTATTAGAATGTCTGCAACAACATTGACAATTAGTTTACTCATCGCCCACTGTAATCCCAGCATTTTATTACTCTTTCTTTTAATTCAAAATTCTATAATCGAACAGTTTTTGAAATCAAATACCTACACATTGTTCTGTACTTTTAGGGTTCCGTAGTCAACAAGGAACCCTTATAGTTTCGCCATGTCCGTCTGTCCATCCGTTCGCAGCTTAGCTCAGAGACTCTTAGTAGGTACTAGAAAGCTATAATTTACAATTTACATTTGGATATACAATATCCATGCCATTAATCACGCCGACAAAATGGTAAAAAAACATGTTCTTGGCTCGGTGCGCGAGTCCAACTCGCACTTGGCCGTTTTTAGGGTTCCGTACCCAAGGGGAAACTGTGTATCTGTCTGTCACCAGGCTGTATCTCATGAACCGTGGTAGCTAGACAGTTGATTTTTTCACAGATGATGTATTTCTGTTGCCGCTATAACAATAAATACTAAAAACAGAATAAAATTAATATTTAAGTGGGGCTCACATACAACAAACGTGATTTTTGTGTCGTATTTTTGCAATAATGGTACGGAACCTTTCGTGCGCGAGTCTGACTCGCACTTCGCCGGTTTTTTTCTATATGCTAACAATTCTGGACGAAGTTAATTCCAAATTCATAACATAATGCCTGCTTTATTAAAAACATATTATTATCTATTATTAATTCAATTAATAAATCTACTGCGATGAACACTATGGTTGAAATTTGCACGAGCCTGTGCCCCGGGTCCTAATTGCACGGCACCATAACAAAGTCAAAGTCAAAATATTTATTAGTGTGTTTTTTGGTGATACAGTAGGTCTTATAGTTAGATTATGATGACTCAAAAAACTACCCATTAGGGCATACACAATTTAACAATATAAGAATTTAAAATCTTTCAAATATTTCATACAAATTAACACAATTTCAATATTAGCGATAGGTACAATCAATCCTTGTAATAAACATTTAGAATACAATTAATTACTATAATAAATATACAGAATACATAATAAGTCAAGATTTTTAATTGAAAAACATAGATAAATAATTATCATTTAGTATATTACATTTTGTCAAGCAGGAATTCGTCAATGGTATAGTAGCATTTGTCAATTAAAAAAATATTTAGTCTCCGTTTAAATTGTGTCAAGTTTAAATCTTTAATGTGATTTGGTATTTTATTGAATATTTTCGGAGCCATGCAGAGGATGCTTTTGTGCATAAGGGCGGTCTTAGACGTAGTTCGTGACGATACTCTCGTCTTGTCGATCTATAGCGCTGCTCTGAAGCTTTTTTAAACAGTTCACTATTTTTCTTGACGAACAATGCGGTCTCAACAACGCTTAGCAATAACAAGAACGCTTGACGAAATATCGGCTGATTGGCTCATGAAACAACTATTCTGTATGATTGTACCGAGGCATTTGTATCTTTTTATTAAATTAAATACCCTAGCTATCTATTCAATATCTCTTGGAGTTAATTTTCACTGACATTAATAAACTTCAAGAGAAGAATAGACTTTAACATACTTTTTAATTCATAGTTCAATTATGAAAAACGATTACACAATTGCTATTATAAGTAGCTGCTATCGCCTGCAATGTACAATTATTTAATTACCTACCTATTTATTATACAGGGTGAGTTTATAAGTGGGCATGGATGGCCAAATCCGAAATTGTGAAGAATAGTGAAAAACACTCATGGGAGTCACGGCTCCGATTATGATAACAACTAAAACTGCTTCATTGGATTTTGGAATAATCAGTATTCTTAGCCAGGAATCGAATCCGTTGATTTTAGAAAAAAAACACCCGCTATATTAATACACCACCCGATAGTGTTGCTAATAAGGATAAAATTCTGTTATGTAATGTGCGGCTCACTTGGAAAACTCACCCTGTATATCTAACTGTGCCAATACTATGTCCGCTGACTCTTATTAACATTTTTTTAACCTTTATGTTATTATCAAATAATAGGTTGTTTATATCAACCTAAATGCTTTGAAACGGACACCACAATCAAATTGAAAAGCAATGCTACAAACGTCCACTTTTCACCCTTTAAGCCATGACGCACAAAGCCCTGTAATACCAGCTAGTTACAGCGCGCTGGTGATGCTCATCTGTTTCAATCGGTGCGACATATTGATGTGAGAGATGCTGGTCATCAGCTGTGATCGCTTATCTGATGCGGCTGATGCATGGCTGATGGTCCGCTGCGCCCGCGCCGATGCGCTGTCGCCGCTTGATTAGTAAACGATGCACAATCAATATGTATGCGAGCAGTTGGGTTATGGTGCCAGCAGTGCTGTATTTTTTGGAAAAATACATCAGAAAGGATTAATGATGGTTGTAAAATCTATCGATTTTGAATCTGATTTAAGCTAGACGCTGATGTACCTTTATTATATCTATATAATTTTAAACTGGGCACAAATCCTGAGCTGTAATGTAACTAACAAAATCATAATTAAAAACCTCATCAGCTCTAATGGAAATCCAACTTCCAGTCAGTCATCACTTTCTGTGGATCCTACTTTGGTCCAAAAATTAGTAATATTGCAAGAAATAGTACAAAAAACAATGCATAACCCACTTAGTTGACAGGATTTTCATTGTAACCAATTAACAACCAACAAAATTATACTTTACTTAAATGACACTCAGTCCATTTAAAACCTTCACCGATCATTAATGTTTCGTTAAGCGGCTGATTCCTATCGACTCCTCGTAATCGCCGTCACAAAATAACTAATTGAATACTAAACTACGCATTATTAAGTTAAGAACTTTTAACTAATTCGATGATTCCTATCGCTCCCCCTTCGTATGACCCATTGATTTAACTAACTAACTACCTGGTGACATCCATGGGTACATTATGGCTTTTTAATTCCGACAAGTGGCGACCCCTATGGGCAGGCAGCAGGCTACCGTCCGCCGGTACACAAATGTCCCTTGTTTATGTTTTCAATTAATTCATTAATGTCCCGCTGGCGAGGGTTTGTTAGAAGCTGATAGTGATCAGCTTCATCAATGCGTGGACGTTTTTTGAGCAAAGGGTGGTTCTATGAGACCGGTCATTATTTTGGCAGAAATACTTATGATGGATTATATAGCGTGTTTGTTATGTCGGTTAGGTGTGAAAATAGTGTTAAAGTTAATTCCCATGTCAGTAATTTCCTTATCTGCTAAATATGTGTGTAAGTACTATCGTAATACAACAACCAATAATGGTGAATGTAGGCTCTCATATTACTCTTATAATCATAATCGTGCCTACTACTAAATAGTGAATCACCTATCTATCTCAGGCAACTATGTTGAAATAACTCAATGGAATTGTTGGTATATGATTGTCTGTTCAGGTTCTTGGCAATTAGGAAGGGGATTTCGGAAAACAAATCATACCACAACCCATTCCGACAAATTCAAACGTAGACTGCTGCACTTCCTATTTTGAACGTGTCGTGAAGGTAATCAGCTTGTCACTAATTGACCACCCAGCCCACCCAGCAAACTGAGTGGATGTGTGAGAACGAGTGAGTCCTCAGTGAAGCTATAATATTAACATTTAAACAGCGCACTTAAGGCTCGAATTAATCAGTTTTAAGCAATCACACTTTTTGCTCCTTGATGTAGAGTCATTTGCAATGTGCTAATATTAATGTGCCCGGGACCTACCTACCGCGGGGACTCGGGAGTTAGGTATACCGCTAAATGGTAAATACCTGTAATTTCCCGGTATTTGCCATCAATGGACGCTGCTCGCTTCTTGCCGGGTCCATTGACGCATTGTTCAGTTTTTGCCAGCACTTGGTTCCCGGAGCCACTGCTGCCACCCACCTCAACGCGACTCTTTGATGGGATTTCAATGAATATTAGGGAAACGCCATAGAGCTCGAGATCTAGATGTGACAAGAAATTCATTAGACTATAAATCTTTGAAGTAAATACTTATGACCTGTTAAACGAATGCAAAACTTCAAGGAAATAGAAACTGATTGGAAGTAGCCCTTCAGTAAACCATCCCACTAAAATAAAAAAATACCGACTGCTTTATAAAAGTTCTCAATGCCTCCCAATTGATTTAAATACAAACAATCATTGAAGTAATAAGTGACAGCTCCCCGGGCCGGCCATTATCGATCATTGATCACAGTGGGACGCGTTATTAGCTGCGTGCGAGTCGGAGCGTGATGTGCGTCCCCACGCGGCGAGTCGGCCGGCGCGCGCGCACCGCTATCATCAATTAACTTATATTTTTATTGGCTCAAAGCGATTAACCGCCGCTAGGACACAGCGCGTTACATTTTATTCTTGTCCATTGTCTCAACCATGATAATTAAGTTTTTTCGGCACAGCCATGTGTTGCCAATCTACTTATTAATTGTAAGGTCGCTGACCATGTATGGACGCAATTATAATTTCATGAAATTTATAACAATATTTTGTATTTAATTCATTGAATACATCCATTGATTAAGAATCAATTTATGGATGCCTCATTAATTTGAACAGTAGTACTGCATCACTTAAGATTCGAGGCTGTGGGCTGTGGTGCCGGGTCTGGTCAGTGTGGTGTCTGCAGTGAGCATGTGTCGATGTGGAGAGCGGCGCGGGCGCATGATGAGCAGTGGCCACCCGCACTCACATAGCTCATCACTGTACCACGGATCGCGATAAACAGTAAAACAACTGATTGAAAGCTGAGTTACTGTCACACTGACTAGAATTAACATTTTTTTTTAAATAACTGTAAACTAGAACACTATAGATTAGGATAGGGTTTTCCATATAGGTAAGCGACAGATTAACAAAACCGTTGTAAATCATTGTGCAATCATTCTGCTACAGTTTTCCAAACACCAATAATAACCTTTCACTCGAGCGCAGTCATTTGAATGGGATGCTCTGAAGTTTTTAAGGACAGTTGATAATGATCCTTTTAATTAATTAATCGTACCACTAAACTAATTTGGCTGTAGTCCGGCTGCGGGGTGGGCCGGTACCGGGAAGCTCGCCGCCCGGGATACCGCACCGCGTGTCCGGGATTCCCGCCGTGTTCCCGTGTCGCGGCCTTATCGCGGAGCCCGAGTTTTTGCGCAGCCCTACGCTCCTATTAATTGATTGGAATTACTCAAGTATGTGTGTTTTTGTACCGGTGCGCCATGACGCCATGACGCCATCGTGCCTGCTCGGCGGAGTATTCCTGCTACTAGCTCTAAATGAATAACCTTGAGCGCAGTACTGCTCCAGCGACGAAACTACTATAATTTCTTGGCTGTATCCTTAGCGAATAGCACTATAGGCCTAGCTTCAAACTTGTGTCTAATGTCTGAGATAATATAACCCCCAAGTAAATAAATGTGCTTACTTTGGAAATCTATAACTGAAGGAGAAGCGTTTTTACCTACTTATGTAACTAATTCCGATTTATCTATATCATGAACTGTGATAGGAACCTAGATGTAACCAGTTTTGGTTTAATCTTTTTGACATTAGTAGGTATCAAATTTTTGATTAAGTACTTATTGAAATAATTGTTAAAATACTACGCTATTTCATTTTTCCACAATATCTGCACTAGAAAATGCTCATCCGACTTTCAAGCTCTATTATTTGTATAGCTAGCCCCACGGCTCCGCTCGCCGGTCGCTGGCGGTGGCGGCTCCATATCGGAGGTTTGCGTGCCCCGTGATTAAACAATCAAATAATCATATTAATCACAGCGCAGACCGCCGCGCATGCGCATGAGCGAGCGCACACACACACACACGATGATGTTCGAACGGAAGATTATACTGGTTGTATACTTCTTGTGCACAGATTACAATAATATCTAAATATTTGCAGACGCGTCTGTCAAGACCGTTTTTTTCTCAGGAACCCGTGGATGTATCAAGCTGAAATTTAAATCAAATACTCAAGTCTGCTGTCCATTAAAGCTGTGAAAATCATACTTCTAAGCCAACGCAATCAAAAGATACAGCCGTTTATGCCGCAAATTTTCGACACTCGCAAGGGAATCAAAATCTACAGGGTACTTCCCGTGAACTAAGAATCTTGAAATTTGGTACGAAGCAACGCGCAACGTCTTATAGCACAGATAAAGGAATAATTGCGAAAACCGTAAATTTTAGTTAAATCATTATTTTTAAACTTACTGCCCCTTTCTTCATGTACCTACGCGTGTTAAATTGAAATTCATATCAAATACTCAGGTCTATAATACCTTTAAGCTGAGGTTCGTACGGAACCCTCGGTGCGCGAGTCCGACTCGCACTTGGCCGGTTTTTTATTATTAAAGATAGGCTCGTGCTTGGCCACTATCCGACCTGATGGTAAGCGATGATGTGGTCGACGGTGAAGCAAACGCCATTTCTAGATTTTAACTAAGAAGATAACAATGACCAAAAAGAAAAATCATGACTGACATTATAACGTAATAACCGGTTAGGGCTGAAGTTATTGCAAAGATTATAAAACAAGCTTTCCGTCATATAAATAAACCGTAAAGTTCAGGTACTGCTTCATTTCACACAGGTCACCTACTACTAGTCCAGCCTCGATTACTTGGCCACATATTTGATTTGATATTCACGGAGATTCATTGCAGTATGCTGTGGAGCAGACTGACTACCATCACTAGACAATCAAATTAAGTGAAGAATCTGGTTAATGTCAGTATGGGTGGGGAAAGATCTCCCTCCGTGACTTCCAGCTGCCCAGCTGTTCGAACAACGAAAGAAGAACATATAAACTTTGCCCCCCTTTGGAATTTCGTCCTGTATCGTGGATGCTTTTACAAACATTTAAACTCACATACACAAGACACCCAGATCCGGAAACACTATCTGTAGGCCATACAAATATTTGTTCCGTGCGGGAATCGAACCCGCGACACGAAGCGCAGCAGCCGATCGCTAAACCACTACGCCAACCGTGTTTTCAAATAAGACTAATTATGATCTATGAACGATTTGATTTTATTAAGATCATTATAGAGCACATAGCAATGTATAATTAAGATAATTAACGAATAGATATTGTTCAGAAGAAGAGCTAGTCTCATCTGCTGAGTGACCTGGAAGTAGTCCACGCAAATTACTGAAAGGTTTCGTTAAACAATGGCCTCTCATTACGTCATCAGTGCGCGCGCTTTACTGCACTACCGCAACATAATATTAGTATTAGAGAATATGGCACAGAGGGACCACTTGTATATGGGATAGAAGCTGTTCTGTTACTGTTGCTTCGGTTTTGTCTCACAGAGGACTGGATGTCAGAAATATGCTTACAATACATCTGTAGACTACTAGGAGTACTATTTACTTTACCATAAAGAACTATCTGCTACCGGACTTAGATAACAGAGCTTCCCCACTAATATTATAAATGCGACAGTTTGGATGGATCGATGGATGTTTACTCAATCTGGCAGAACTGCTGAACGGATCTATATGAAATTTGACACAGAGATAGATTGTAGTCTAGAATAGTAGGTAGGGTAATTGGGGTAGGGTTTTAATGCCGGTATAATGTTTCCTTGGGATAAGAAATCACTTTTGACGCGGGCGAAGCCGCTGTCAGAAGCTAGAAGTTGATAAAAATCAGGGTGTTATGTAAAGATACTTTTATAGCTTTAGAGAAGATGCTGGATACTACTGTAACTGAGCTATCTTCTGAGAACAGTCGTTGGGCACCATTATCCAGGCTGAGAATGCCGTGAAGTAAACCTTCTGAGTTCCATGTCGCATACCCGATGGCTATTACATGTCCTGCGCGGGCCTGTGGTTAGCAGCGCGCGCACCGCGTGTGCTTTATGCTTATTAAACTGAATCCAATCAGCCGACGCCTGGATCATACTAATTAGAGATATTGTGGCATTACGTCAAACAGAGTGCTTCCTGCTGCGGCAGCTGATTACCTGATGCGGCGAGTGCAGGATAGGGGTGTAATGATCTGGCATTATAACTCGCCGACATCCACTGCGAAACGGGATAATGTTTGAGTATTTCAGTGGAAACAACAATGTGACTAGTAGGAACAATAATATGCTAGTCGCTCAGGTTGAGACAGTGAAGTAGGCACTTAGTATTTCTTTCAATCTTTCGTTTAAATAAAGTGCTGTAAAAGTTCTATCACCTAAAAGTTATACTAGTCTAAGAACACAGCACATTATATTAGGGAGTAACCATGTATCTCATTAGTAGATATTTGTATTGATAAATGATTTTATTTCTGTAAGTTGGTTTGTACAAACACTTTTACATGTCCTCAATGTAATCTTTTGTTGTATAAAACGCTTTCTGGCACAACTTACGTTTAAATGAAAGATTTGAATTTATTAAGACTTAGATCTTGTACGTGGCTTGGAAGCTTATTATAAAAGCGTACACATTGACATCTAAACGAGCCACCTATTTTCTTGAGCCTTGTTGTAGGTTCGATTTTGATTTGTGTTTGTTCCTAATATTTATGTTATGGATATCACTGTATTTTTTAAACAATTTTATATTTTTATGGGCATATAAAAGATTTTCATAAATATACTGAGAAGGCACAGTCATTACATTAATCTCCTTAAATTTCTCTCTGAGAGAGTGTCTCGGGCTTAATTTATAAATTGATCGAACAGCTCTTTTCTGCAAAACAAAGATAGTCTGGATGTCGGCGGCATTTCCCCACAACAGAATACCGTACGACATTACACTATGAAAATAGCTAAAGTATACTAAACGGGCTGTCTCTATGTCAGTTAAATTACGAATTTTTCTAACAGCATATGCTGCGGAGCTTAGCTTCGTTGACAATTTATCTATATGTGGGCCCCACTGAAGCTTAGCATCCAAAGTTAAGCCTAAGAATACTGTGCTATTTTCAGGATTCAATTCTTCGCCCTTTATCAACACATCGGTTTTCATCTGCCAAACGTGAGGTAGGGTAAACTTAATGCATTTGGTTTTTTTTTCATTAAGAAGTAAATTATTAACATTGAACCAGTGAACTACTTTTGAGATCGCGCTATTTACATCGTCAGTAACCAGCTGCTGACGTTTAAGTTTAAACAAAAGTGAAGTATCATCCGCAACAACACTATATCATGGTTATCCTTTATGAGGTAAGGCAAGTCATTAATATAAATAAGAAACAAGAAAGGACTAAGAATCGAGCCCTGCGGGACTCCCATTGTTACCATAGCTCCAGGAGATCTTTTTCCATTAACGTCAACGGTCTGAATCCTATTACTCAAATATGAAGTAAGAAGATCCAGAGCGCTGTTCCGGATCCCGTAGTGGCGGAGTTTCCTGATTAGCGTTTCATGAAAAACACAATCAAATGCTTTGGATAAATCACAAAAGATTCCCAAGGCATCGCACTTATCTTCCCATGCATTATAAATATGTCTTAAAAGCTCAACACCTGCATCAGTAGTTGAACGACCCCTTGTAAAACCGAACTGTTTGCTATGTAATAATTTATGTTTATTAAAAAACCTTTCCAATTGCTCTAAAATTAATTTCTCAAATATTTTGCTAAACGTAGGTAGTACTGAAATAGGTCTATAATTTGTAGGGTCTGATGTACTACCTGATTTAAACAAAGGTATTATTTTACTGTTGTGTTTACAGAGGAGCCCAAACAATTAGAGAACATGCTGCAAGAGCTAGCGGCCGAAAGCAAGAAGGTTGGATTGACTATGAATGCTGCAAAGACCAAAATTATAACAAACAGATCAGAAGTACCAATACTAATAGATGGACAGGAATTAGAATATGTTAAGGAATACGTCTATATGGGACAATCCATTTCATTTGAAGACCAAACGGAAAAAGAAATAAATAGGAGAATAGCAATTTCATGGAAAAAATACTGGAGCTATAAAGAAATTATGAAGAACAAAAAGATAAGCATGAATTTGAAAAGAAAGTTATATGAGATAGCAATCCTTCCATGCCTTACATATGGATGCCAAACATGGTCTCTACGGACAAAAGATGAACGCAAACTCGGAGTTATGCAAAGAAAAATGGAGAGAAGCATGTTGGGTATAAAATTGTCCGACAGAATTACAAATGAAGAAATTAGGAAGAAAACCAAAATAGCTGACATAATAGAGAGAATAAGAAGTCTGAAATGGAAATGGGCGGGGCACATCTGTAGATTGGAAAACGATAGATGGACAAAGAAAATCATAGAGTGGGTACCTAGAGATGGAAAAAGAAAACGAGGAAGGCCGCGGAAACGCTGGGCAGATACATTTAAAGAAAGATGTGGATCAGACTGGAGGAGACTAGCTAGAGATAGGGAAAAATGGAGAAAGTTGGGGGAGGCCTACGCCGCCGAGGCGACTTCCATAAATAATTAATTCCACGTGCATGCTACTAATAATAATAATTTCTATAAATATAATAATTTATCGCAAATAATAATTAATAATATTCAATGATGATTTAATAAAAACCACAATGTGGAATAATAATTTATGTTATGTTATAGTAATACTTAATAATAATTTAATAATAATATAAGGAAATTATGTGATAGGAAACATTCATTACTATGCTAAAAAAAAATTCTATGTATTTATGGTAGAATAAAGGCTTTTTTATTTATTTTATTTTATTTATTATTTTACTATTTTTCATAAGGTCAGGAAACTCCCCACAGTCGATACAATTATTAAAGATAATAGCTAAACTAGGTGCGACAATGTCAATAATAGTCTTAGCAACTTCTACAGAATGACCCCACAGATCTGCAGTCTTTTTACATTTAAAGTGTGAAAGGTTTTAATTATGTCTTTACAAGTAATATGTTCAAAAATAAATTCCGAATCGCAAACATTAACATTTTCTTTTAGCAAAGACTCAGCAATAGAAGGTGATGAGTTTAAGGATTTAGTAGTTGAAATGGGAATATCTGAAAATAAATTTTCAAAGGCCACTGCGACTTGTGAGTCTGATTTTATGATGTTGCCATTAATAGACAGGCCGTAGTCAATATTTCGGTTACCAGATCTTCCCGTTTCACTATTAATAATATTCCAAGTCGTTTAAAAACAGTAGTAATGTTATTAAACATTACTACTGTTTTTAATCTTCGAGCTCAAATAACGCGACTTGGCCAAACAACAAACTTTTTTAAATAATTTTGAATAATTTCTAACATATAAATTAAATTCAGCAGTGTTTACATAAGTCCTTTCACTGTACAGCTCATAAAGCCGTGTTCTACTTTTATGAATACCAATGGTAGCCCAATCACTGAATGATGCGTTACTATTAACGGAGATAGTCTTTGGAACAAATTCAATTGTTTAAAGTATATAATAAAAAAATCATCATATAGATGATTAGGATCAGCATCAATTGACAAAATTGGTAATTTATTAATGAGTTTAACTTTAAAAGCTGCCAAGCGACTTGCAGTTTTGGGGTTTACAGTGATATCCTTTTTAACCACTTTGTTGTTTTGGTTTGGTATAGTAATCATCTGCCCGCAATGATCAGAATCTAGTAAATTTAAAATTTCTTTGTGGACTGGTATAACATTAGTATAAATATTATCTAAGCATGTAGCACTAGTTGGGGTTATTCTTGTGGGCTCCAAAAATAGGTTCACAAGATTGTAGGACTGAAACAGACTTATTATTTTACTACAAGAACTTGAGTTTTCTAATAAATTAACATTAAAATCACCACAAGTGATAATGGATTTATTCGAGTTACAAATCTTGTGTAACACTTCATCCATTATTACCTTTTCAAAGCAGTCATACAATCCTGAAGGCGGTCTGTATACGCTTAATACAATAAACAGCTCCAATTCTATACAAGCTATTTCAACTGTCCGCTCAACAGATAGGCTCACAATATCCTTACGGTCTTTAAATTTAAGCTGGTTACTTACTAAAATCAATGAGCCACCATGTATAGCATTAACTCTGTTGAATGAACTACCAACCTGGTGATTATTAAAATTTAACAATAACTGGTGGCTTTTAAGCTAATGTTCTGTTATACAAAGAATATCAATACTGTTAAAGTTCATAAATAATTCTACTTCTAAATCTTTGTTCATAAATCCTTGAATATTTTGATGCACCAGGTTAATACTATTTACCGAATTTAAACTTTTATTTGATTTTATTTAGCAATTTTTATCCTGTATACTTTTGCAAGAGGTTGTCCCTATTGTCCTAATTTATAATTTAAACTATTATCAAT
Source organism: Orthosia cruda (assembly GCA_964057195.1). NCBI lineage: Eukaryota > Metazoa > Arthropoda > Insecta > Lepidoptera > Noctuidae > Orthosia > Orthosia cruda. The sequence continues at coordinate 265,816 of OZ059845.1, read as the reverse complement.
ATCAATTTCTGATACCAAATCATTGGCTGAATTAAATAACATTCCTTGGCATTGCTCAATAGAAGCAAGTTGTTTAGCCAAAATTCGGGTACCCAACTAAACTTACTTGTGTCGCCTAGAATAGCATATAAAGGTTTTTAGTTAGCTTAGAATGCCCCAGAGCTGGATAAAGACGTCCCCCATATATTTGCGGACACTTTTTTTGCTGGCATCACTTAGAATCAGGGTCGCTTTATGATAGCAATATTTATTTATTTATTTAATACGTCATGCACACAAACGTACAGAGGCGGACTTAATGCCTTAGGCATTTTCTACCAGTCGACCAATATCCTTGCACCTAAACATGTACATACCTCCTCATAAGTCGAACATTATCAAATCCATTGCTCATTTTCTGGCGAGCTAAGAATAGCCACGATTAGGATGGATAGGATACAATAACAATTGAGACGCGACTCTATCGGAGAGCGAGGCGCAGGCGCAGCTCGCTATAACAGAGCTGAATCATATTATAGATAGCTACAGAATATCCACTACATACAAAAGTACGTACCCTGCATCTCTAGAAATACTCACCAGTTTTCCAATTATACTCGATCTTGGTCGACTAAATTTGAAAGGTATTGCTAGAATAAACTCTGAGGTTGCCTATAGGCAGGCTTCTGGAAATTAATTCAATTTTTTTCAACTTCTCCGACATCATCAGGATCATTATTCAGCCGTAAGATATCCTCCAAGCATCGCTACAATCGACCATAACGATCTCTTCAGGGTTCCCTGCATCCAAAAGATGTCCGTAATGTTCACTAGGTCAACTGCCCATCCTGTGATTGGCCTCCACAATGCATCTTTCAGACCTTCTGCGTGCTCACGTTTTGGTAATTCTGCTCTTTCCTTCTGTGTGTCAGTTCTCTATAGATTACATAATAACCCGTATCAGCTTTACATATTATCCTATTACATTACATGTGTACAGATAATGTTACCTATTGTTTTACTACGTAATCAAATTGGGCGCTTCCTGTGCGCGGGCGCTGGGAACTGCACTTTCATTGCTTTCGTCAGTTGGAGACTTTCGAAGAGAACGGTTGTTTGGTAATAGATGGACTACAGGCTTAATGAAAATACATAGGCCTTGAATTACTATGACTGTTTCCTCAGCACATACTTTTTCTCATTCGACATTGTAAAAGCTGAATATAAACAAAATGTTTTTGTTAATAAAATTGATGATTGTGTAGGACGTCTCGATAAAAGCGTAAATATTAGTATGGTATCTTTGAGTGTTTTTAATAAAGTTACTATTACATTACACCGGACGACAATCGACAGGTGACACCTGATAGTTATAGAGACATTAAACTGACGCGGACGTCATCACACTTGTCCAGCGATAATGTGCTCAACAATGTTGCGTTACAACAATAGTGTAATTTAGGGGACAGGGTCTGCGCGGGCGCATGCTCGTGAACGTGTTATTAAGGACCGGCGGATAATGCGCGTACGCAAATCACGGCCCCCGCCCCTCCCCCCGCACCGGACCGGACGCCGGATCGAAATAATTGCACCCGCGACCGCCGCGCCGCCATTATCTCAAACTATACACAATTACTGACCGCTGCCGCCACCAGTCATACACCTTCGACAACACAGAAACACTGTGGCTGCAATATGCGCATCATTCATTGAATTGTTTGCACGAGATCATTCGAATTGTTGGGTAGCTTGCCAGCGATGTATGGCGTTGAATTTTAGCTATCGTTTAGTGGTAAAGAGGAAGTTATTCGTCGTGCTCATTACAATATTAATCAATGCTTTCACATCCAGGGCCCGGGATAAATATAACCGATGCAGAATATTCTTTAATATTAGTTGCGCAATAGTAATGCGCAGGTGAGCGCTACAAATGATAGCCTGTGTCTGCGACCGCGACCGCGACCGCGACCGTGCGATACGGCGACGGCGACCGACACGCACAGATTTCGGAATAGCTGCTCGTAACCTATCATTTGACTGCATTACGTATGCATAATCAAACATGATTAGTTGTTTTTGTGGCATTATTTGAGACTGACGTGCATGTAGCTCAAGTAGGTGGAGTGACGAAACTCTGACATTTCCGTGTCCGCTGTATTGTGCAAGCCGCTAAGGTTTAATATTCACTGCTGGTGGGGCATGATGTCGATAACTCCTTACTCGGTCAGTTAGTTACTAGTTCAGGTTATGTCGGAGCTGATTTATCTTTGTTATGGCTATCTTGACGGTATCGACACAAGATTATGAAGTTTATTGGGAACATACTTAGTTGTTAGCGGATCTAAATTAGGTAGATATATATGTTAATTATGCTGGTTTGTTGATTGTGTGTAGTGGGGCTTATAACTTAACTGCTGGTAAAGTGTGTTCTACTGTTTTGGGAAGCAATGAGAGGCCTATGCGCAGCAGTGGGCGAAGCTGGTTGGTGGATGCTGGCGACGGAGGTAGGCTGATGCTCAAATGTACGTGAGGAGACAAGTGTTCGTAAAACTCCACCTAATTTAACTCGAAGCTGGTTGGTGGATGCTGGCGATGAAGTTAGGCTGATGTTATGTTCAAATGTATGGAGGAGACAATTGTTCGTAATACTACACCTAACCTAACTCGAAGAGACGTGCTCTCTTGGATATTTCTTTATCATCAGTTGATTTCCTTCGGTGGGACACTCCCTATTCAACGAAGTGGTGATAATCCCCGTGTTTGTGCAGATAACCTGACTATCTACACCGATATAATGACATACGTAATGTTTGATTTTACAACAAGCAACTTACATTAGCCACATTAACGTTTACCAAATAATATAATGTGTGCAACTCTGAGATAAGTCACGATTACGCTATGTTTAACGATTTAAGTAATTTCAATTGTGGCTATAACCTACAGAAATAGGCATTCGTAAAGTGGCGGCCGAGTACCGGAAGGTGCAGCATTGATAAGACTCTTACAAGCTTGACCGATGACCTGCAGCATAATTGCGTAAGTGAATTCGACAAAGAACACGTAGAGTAAGGGTGACAACAGCTTTAAAATAACGACTTTCGTATTGCGTAATACACTCTAAAGAGGATGGAAAGGATATGTGAATTCAACTTATAGGGTGGAGGACGTACCCTTTCTAAATTATTAACGCAATACCTGAAAAAAGTTAAAGGGAATGTGTCATACTCTTTCAGGGAGTGCTAGTAAAGGTCGCAGGAATCGGTAGGGCGACGGCGGCGGCGGCGCGGGCGCGACCTGGTGACACTGGCGAGCCGACCGCCCAGTATAATGTGCCCAGCAGCTAAAATGATTATGATGATGAGATGTATGGTTTGAGGTCATTGTTAGTTGTACAAGTAAATGTTTGACTTTTTGGCCCTGTAGGACTATACCAGCGACTGTGCAGTTCTTTCCTCACTTTTCTTTCAACTTAGAAGGTTTTTAGTACAATGTGTACCGTTAAAAACATAAGGCTTCAAACATAAATCTTCTACAACATCATGGTTTAACACATTTTTTTTGTCAAGGCATGATAATATCGTGGTGGCCCAGTGGCTAAGACCTCACCTCTCGTGCTTGAAGCCGTGGTTTCGAATCCGGGCAAGTACCAATGTGACTCTTAGACATCGCTGAAAACGGTGAAGGAAAACATCGTGAGGAAACATGGACTTAAAGCGATTTTATTATATGATTGTGCTCCATTGGTGTAATTGCTGCAAGGCGTTCCAGTGCGAGGATAAACTAAAAAAATACGCGCATTCATTATTCTACTGCCAAATCTTTCAGTTGAGAACCATATAAAATGAAATGCACAACCTCTTACACTCTAGAACACAAAACCGTTATTGAGTGAAACTGAATTCTGTATTTCTTGAATGTCATGTACACAATTACTGACCGATTCCACGGGTTTACTACGCGCCAATCTAACAAAACACTTGACTCTGTACGTCTCCACTTGAGGCGCATGAATATGTATTAGCACAAGGATTACATACAGCCCTTCTAACTGAACGATTAACTCCATGTCATTGATTTACTATACTAATTACTAATATACAATGACTGAATCGAGGAAAAATATTCCAACTGTGCGGTAGATCACAGACTGTAGGTAGGTGTATAGGAAAGGTGCGATCATCTTTTAAAAACTGCATCTGCCTATCAATTTTCTCCGAGGATATCACAGGAAATACAAACAAATAATTGCATCTTTTTTAAGAATTGACCATGACTTCCATGGATACTTAACTCCACATGTCTAATAATGAGCTGGTAAAGTAGGTTTGACGTCAAGCAATGCACAGCATATGAAGAAGTTGAAAAGAAACACGGCCTATACGGACTTTCAACAACTATAAAAACCAGCCAAGTGCGAGTATAGGGGAGGGGGGGGGGGGGGAGACACACACATTTTACCGCTTTGGAAGTGTCTCTCGCGCAAACTATTCAGTTTATAAAAAAATGATACTAGAAACCTCAATATCATTTTTGTAGACCTATCCATAGATACTCCATACGTATAGATTTCGTGAAAAACCCCGTCTTTTTTATTTTTCTGAGAAAATCTTAATGCGGTCACAGAATACATCTACTTACCCAATTTCAACAGCATAGCTTCGGAAAAAGGTGGCTGTGACATACGGACGGACAGACAGACATGACGAATCCATAAGGGTTCCGTTTTTGCCATTTGGCTACGGAAGCTTAAAAATATACGGGTCGACTTGAGTACCTCCTCCTGTTAAATACCTAAACACTAAACTGGTACTCAGTACTTAAGTTTGTACTAATGTGTATACTAGCAGGATTGTAGGTATAAATAAAACTACCCAACTGTATATTGAACTAGGTAAAAGTATATATTTTTGCTAAAACTCACAAGACCCTATACTAAATTGGCAAACAATCTCCCTTGCGACTTCTATATCGACGCCAACGCCATCTAGTTGCGTCATTGTAAAACTTAAATATAAATAATGTTGTTGTTGACCTTATGAGCGACTGTTGATTATTAACATACCGCCCACTAAGGACATTACTGACGGAATGTCCTTTTTGAACTTACATTATAGGTCGGAATTTGTAGCAAACAAGTTGATCATATAATGTTGATCTAAAATCATAAACATACAATTTGATCTATCGATTTAACTTATAACTATAGAAACTTATTCTTATAAGTGATCTAAAATCTAAAATCCTTTAACATGATAAAACTTAAATACTATGGTTAACTTGAAATAAAATTACAAACATAAAGTTACACTTGCAGGAAAATAAATGGCTAAGTGTAAAGTACAGTTATAAAAATATAAAATTTGATTGGGTAAATACATCTAAACAACAATAATAGTATTCATAAACTGTAAACAAGGTAAAATAAAACAATAAAAGGGTAAAACATCTTGTATAAATACAAATTTGTAACAGTTAAACTCACATAAAACATAATAAATTCATTGATCTGTAATCGGTAAAATACAAAGTTTGGATGTTGGTCTTTTAAGGGTGGAGGACTTAGTGCGCAATGTGACTACACGGGTGATATTGTCATCACCGGGATGCTTATCTATTACGCGACCTAACAACCAACGACTTGGCGGGCATTTGTCTTTTTAATTTATTATTTTGTATATAATTTTCTTCTATTTTGTTGTTTTTATTTAAACTATTTTCTTCTATTGCCCAGAATTTTCTTAAAATGTGTTCAAATTTAGATTGCATTACATTTAGGTTATTAAATTTGTTACTTGTGCTGGTCGTGTCAGGATCAACAGCACCTGACACGACCCACCCTAATGCAGTGCTCTGAGCGATCAGGGTACCAGAAGGACTCTTAACTAAACCTTCCTTGATGATGCAGCTATAAACATCAGCACCCAACAAAATATCTATTTTGTTTGGTGTGTTGAACTCCGGATCAGCTAAACTTAGATTGTTTATAGCTAACCAGTCGAAGGTGTCTGAGTTAATACTTCGCTCAGGTAGGTAAGAGGTAATCTTATTTATTACATATGCACTTAATTGATACTTAAAGCCAGGATCGACATGAGATTTAAACGTTAATTGTACCATGTACTTTGTCATGGTTGATCTATTATCTCCTAATCCTGACACGAATCCTTGAATTGGGATCTTTTTCAAATTAAGATGCTGAACTGTCGCCTCTGTTATAAAAGAAGCCTGCGAACCTTGATCGAGCAAAGCTCGGACCGTATAATATTGTCCCGTATTTGACGAGGCTTTTAGAAGCGCAGTGGCTAATAAAACCTGTCTAGGTTTTGTTACATTCCCTGTTGACAAGCAAGACACTATCTGAGTAGCACTAGTTGTAGAACTAGCACTATCAGCAGTAGGTTTTGCTTCAGTGTCTTGACTTTTACTGACCACATGAAGCAAAGAATGATGGCGGTTTTGGCAAACTCTGCAACTGGTGTTCTTTCTGCAGTATTTGACTGTATGGTTACTGCCTAAACAATTGAAGCAAATCTTGTTCTTAGCTACAAAATCCCGTGACTTCGATAGATTGTTTGGCAAACCCTTTACAGAAACAGAGCTTATGACCTTCAGAGCAGTATTCACATTTCAATGGCGATGACGACTCGGTTGTTAAAAATGTTTTAGGCGTATGATTGCAACTGACCTGGTGACCTGAACTTCTTTTTGATCCTATGCACTCAAAGGCGCGGAATCGTTGTTCTAAAAATATTTTAAATTCATCTACGGTAGCAAAATCATTTCTAGAATCTCTACTACTGACACTTAATTCCCATTGCTTACGCGTTTCAGGATCTAATTTAAACGTCACGATGTGTATGATAATAACATCCCATGTACTCACATTTATTCCTAAATTTACTAGCGCATTTAAACAGTCACTGGTGGTGTCTGAAAGCTCCTTTAATGATGTCGCCGATTCAACCTTCATACTTTTAATACTAAATAATCGATTTAAAATACAGTTGGCGAGATATCTTTTGTTACTGTACCGTTTATCTAACAGATCCCAGCACTTACTGTAGTTGGCATCACTTATTGGAGTATTCCTTATTAATTGCTCAGCTTCACCAGTTAAGTGGCTTTTCAAATAATGCAGTTTTTGCACATTATCTAATGAACTATTCTTATGAATTAAAGATACGAAAAGGTCATGAAATGTCGTCCATTCTTCATATTTGCCAGAAAACGTTGGTATAGAATTTTTTGGCAATTTGACTTGTGAGTGGACAGACTTAAACGCACTATTGGAAGAACCATCCTCATGCGGTACTGGTTCACTTATAACTCTAATTTTATTGAGCATTGCCTTCGTTGATTATTAACACCTCCGTTTTTCGTCGGTTAAAAATAGGTAGCCATAAATGAAGACAGAACAGCGAGCTCCCCAATATTGTTGCTAAGTAATAGCCGCAGTGACAGGCGTTAGATAACCGCGTCGTCGTGAGCGGAGCGGAGCGAAACTGTACGGTGCGGTGCGGTAAATCACGTGGCGTGTTATGAGGCGAGGCGTGCTCGCGCGCATCACGATAGCTAACCTAGAGCCTACGGCGAGGACGCACCGATATTCATAAAATGCGCGGCTCCAGGGCTGCTTGCTGGCAACTAACATAAATCTGGGACTGAAGAAAAATCTGCGCTAGAAATAATTCGCGAAATGTAACTTGACTTCTCAAATAAGAGTTTATGAAAGTTTTACCTAGGACGTTGATGATTTAGTGGCTTCCTGAGAAAATAGCTTTGGAATATGGGAGAAAACCTTTGTTTGAATAAAAAGCACCTGCACAGACAGTAAAATGCAGTGGTTGTATTATGCAAATCATGAAAACTTCAGTGTAACTGTTACAAGTTATTTAATTAGACAGTCCTGATTTATTATCCGTTATCAAACACGTTGCGTTACATATTTTAACATATTTAGTCACCGTAGATCGCATATCTCGGGATCTGATATGCATGATACACATCGCGCGATATGTTCACTTATCTCGCGATACGGTGGCGCCGGGCTCGGATCACTCGCCCCGAATGTAAGACTATATCACTCGCTATCTGACGATCAGGGTGATAAACAACTAATTACTTATGTTAATTCTGTTAATGAAATCAGTAATTAAAGTCATGGTTTGACCAGTCTGCTAACATTTGTTATTGTTTCAAAAATCACGGCTCTATTTTTCGTCATGTCCTTTATCATTTCCCTACTAAGCTGTATTTTTCGTAGCACTTTCTCATGTTTTTTTGCACTTTTTGAAGTGTTGGTAATGAACGGCGTGGGGCCACGAGGATGGCCGCGGGCCTCAATAAATAAATTTAACTAGATTATCAGCGCGGCCGCCTGCGCGGGCGCAGTGCAGGCAGGCCGCTCCACGGTAACTTACTGCTTGCTGCTCCGCGAGCACTAAAATTAAATACACGAGTTGTTTCACGTTTTAAGTTTACTTCTCTATTTTCTAATATAAATTACTGAAACTATATTCGTTATCATTTCGCTTTATTTTTCACCTCGAGTATGTGTTATCTACCAAGATCACAATCACGATAAATGTATCTAATAAGATCATTTACCAAAAGATATCTAAATGATTCAAGTGAATGAACAATTATAATTGTGTAGGTATTACTTACAATCTGCGTCCGGTCCGCAATAGCAATATTCAAGTTCAGAACACATGCTTTATGGTTGGAGGGACCACAGACAATTACAATACGCCGCGCCTCCGCTGCGCCCGCGCTGCGCGTGAGAAGATCCACTCCTTTACTGCGCGGGCGCATGCTCAGCTATACTGCACCTGAAGCAAGCTAAACTAAACTTTACGTCATTGTGATAAGGTAAATATCGGTGATCTAGATAAAGTGGTCTGTAACAATGCTAAATTGATCAGAGTTTACACAAATATTATTTATAAAAGCCGATTCACGATCTAGCGGTTGCTCTCAATGTGCGCCGGCGCAGTTTACACCAACTGACAACGGTCTTGTGGCTATTAGCCATCCAGTAATAAAGTTTGATATCGGATTCAACTTCCTACCAACCTTGGGTTTTTCCTGTTACGTCCTCTCTGATGATTCATCAAATAAACAATTCCAATCCCAAGCTGCAGCGCCAGTCGTTATTGCTGCGAAATTCAATATAATTCAACAGCAACGGAATTTGCAAGCATTTGATCAAAAAGTCGGACTTCTAACTAAAAAGTGAAGAACTTAACATATTGTTATAGACGTCGCGCGTCAGTTATAAGTAAAGCTTGATAATTATCAGCGCGTCACAATCGATACATATTTCTTACACGAAACACTCGCTCAGATATAATCGTTGCCACTTTATCTTCGACGAAATCTCACGTTTGAATGAATGTGAATAGTTAATTTATTCAACACAGAAACGTTTCTGACGAAGCCATTGATGTTCCGGCGAGCAGCAGAGCTGCGGTGTATCACGAGCGGCAAAAAGTCGCCGGCTTAAATCACTTGGAGGCAAATGACAAGCCGGTGATTACGGCAATTAAAACGCCGCCGATTGGACGCTACGTGCGAGGGGGGGAGACAAAAACTTGCGTGCGCGCAGCCGAGCCCTCATGAATACGCAGACAATTGATCTAAAATTTGCAGGTTATTGAAAAAGCGAGGGTAATGATGCATATAGCAGGAACGTCAGGAATGTTACCGATAATACAGCCACTGTTCTCTGGAAGCGCTCGCGAGGAGGTTGTTGTGGCGGCTTGCAGCAGTTCTTATGTCTTCGGTGAATACGAAAAAAAACGTAAAAACACTACGGTATGTCAGTACTGGTAATTGAAGCACGTAAGAAATGCTCAACTTGCAACTGCAGGCTATTTAACGATTTCTAAAAACGAAATTTTTGTTGCGATTCCCGAGATCCGTTCACCCAAGACAACACAACGACGGAATACTTTATTCGATAAGCTGGCATAAAGTCCGCCTCTGTACGTTTGTGTGCATGAAGTAGTAAATAAATACAATACAATAAGATTCCACCACTATCAGTTGCATTGTTGTGAATTCTTAAGTCAATACTTATACTTTGTAGTTCAGTTTTGCTTCAGTTGCGGTAACAGGAAATACTTGGTCGTTGGAAATATTTCGTATCCTCCAGACGATCTTCCAAGTCTTGCATAGCTTCTGGAAAATCATAAGAAAACTTCTATCTGTAAGCAGACAAGAATACACAACAACACATAATTAAAACTGGAGACGTTCTCCGGCGCACCTTTCCCATAGACCAGCCCCAATTATAATAATCCGCAGGAACATAACACAGCATTGCATAAGTCCGCTTTCTCACCGGTCCGGCCACAATCAGTGCAATCCGGCCGGCCGGCGCGGCGTCCGGTTCAGGTGGCATTTCCTCGATTATAATGCGTTTAGTTTTTGCTCGCGACAATTACGCCGCATCTGTATGCACGGGGCAGCCGCGCGAGTCGCGACACTGGCGCGCACCGCGCTGCGCCGCCGCGCGCAGACTCGCGAGTCGCGTCGCAGCACAGCAGGACATGTCGGTTGCGTCTTTAGAAATGACACACTAATGATTTCACACTGTTTTTGTTGACATGTAAAATCTCTGCTGCGGCCCAAAATAAGGCAGCTTAAAAATGTTCCATATTCGATGCTTTAAAGAACATGCAATAATGACGGATCTTTTCACAATGATAATGAGAAGCACAAAAATTATAATTCATAACAACCTGGCTTCAGATCTTATAAATGAATAGTTGGTCTTTGTTAACCTTGTAACTGAATTGTTTACAGACTTGAATGGTCCTGGTGTGGTATCAGAAATCCCATAAACCCACCACAGAATATAGCCCAAAACTTTGCAAGGCTCTTTTTGCATTAGTCAAAATCAAAAGGTTTATGCTTACTTGGGGTCGGCGCAACCCGTTTTCTTCTTCCTTTCCGTTAGTCAGTGATGGCGTGACTGGAGACAGGAAGATACCGTCCTGTCCCCCGTCACGCCATCACTGACTCCCTTTTCATTCATATCACTCCTCACACAGTCCATCCATCTTTTATTTGGTCGTCCCCTCCCTCTCCATCCATCCACATTTATATTCATAACTCACTTTATCCATTCTCGTCACTCCGCACATCCATCTCAATATTCTCACCTCTGCTTAGCTAGTGGAAAATGCATAGACAATATCATAAATAACATTAGAGGTAGTAAGTGTGCAGTACTTGATCTTGCGCTATCTGATCATACTGCCCAAGTGATCAAATACCCTGTGAAAAAATCTTGTTCCATTAAGCATTGGTATACTCTGAGGCGCGACTATTGCCAAGAAAATTTGACTAAATTCATTGACTCTCTTCATAATCTTGGTATTAGTGAAATCTATCTACACGACAATCCTGAGGAAGCATTTAACTACCTTTTTATGCTTTTTTAAGACCTCTGTTTCCCTTCAAGGAAAATAAGAATCACTCAGCTTTTACGCAATCAAACTGGATTTCCAAGGGCATTAGGCACAGTTGTAAACGGAAAAGACAAATGTTATGACAATACAGGCGAGCCCCTACTTCTAAAAATAAACTTTTATTAAACCAATATACTGCTCGTTTAGAGAAAATAATAACATTGAACCAAAAATCTCAGAATGACTTTCACATAAATTCGGCCAGTTATAAATCTAAAGCGACTTGGAGCATTATCAATAAAAATAAGATTATCCTAGAGAAAATATACCTGAATACGTAACAATAAATGACAATAGAATACATAAACCTCGACAAATTGCACAAGCTTTTAATGACTTTTTTATAGACGAAATTCAAGCGAATAATTCTACTCCTTCCTATGCAAATATCGTTAATAATTGTAACTCCATATTTATTCCGCCTACAGTACCAGCAGACATAGTCGCTATAATTCTCTCTTTAAATAATACCAATAGCCATGGATATGACGGCATCATTACAAAAGTGGTCAAACAAGTAGCACAATTAATAGGACCCGCTATGAGTTATATCATCAATCTTTGCATTGAACATGGCCATTTCCCGGACAAATTAAAAATTACTGTTATTAAACCTATTCATAAAAAAAGATGATAAAAGTATCATGGGTAATTATAGACCGATAGCACTTATACCAATATTTTCCAAAATTATAGAAAAGGTGATATACAATAGCCTTTCGTCGTTTTTTGAAAAACATGATCTCATAGTTAGAGAGCAATTTGGATTTAGGAAGGGTAAATCCATTAACATGGCGATATATGACGTGATCGAAAAAATTGTTTCTAGTGTTGATGGTAGAATTCCAGTAGCGGCCTTGTTCATGGATATGTCTAAAGCATTCGACCATGTAGATCATGGTATACTGCTAAACAAGTTAGAGCGATATGGGATTAGAGGAACTGCATTAAACCTATTACAATCTTATCTCTCTAATCGCACTAAAATCACAGCGCTTGATAGGCTATGTGCAAGCTCAAAAGTTGAAAGAACATATATGTCACGTCCTAGGAAAACTACATTTGGTGTCCCCCAAGGTAGCATTCTTGGCCCTCCATTATTTAAAATTTACATAAATGATACGCCTAAGGTCAGTAAACATCAGATGGTCTTATTTGCTGATGACAGCACTATTTTATTCTTTAATAATGACATTAATATTCTTGAAAATGACATAAATGACGAACCTAAAAATATAATAAATTGGTTAGTTAACAATAATCTAAAAATAAATCTTAACAAAACTAAAATAATGATATTCAATCAAAGAACAAATAAACCGAAACTGAATATAAAATATGGTAACATGCTAATCTCTGAATGTGACATCAAAAAAATTCTGGGCCTTTACATAGATAGTCAACTGACTTGGAAACAACATATCGATGTTTTGTAAAAGAAGCTTAGCCAATTTGCGTATGCTCTGTACAAACTATCAAAAACGCTTAACCACATTACAGTGCAAATAGCTTACAATGCTTATGTGTCTTCTGGCATTAGGTACGGAATCATTTTCTGGGGCAACTCCACTGACAGAGACATTGTTTTTAAAGCTCAAAAGAAATGCTTGCGATCATTTACCAAATTACAATCGATTGATAGTTGTAAACCATTATTTAAGGAACTTAGTTTGCTCACCCTACCGTCTATGTACGTATATGAAATGGGAGTGTTTGTTCGCTGTAACCTGCATTTATTTGAAAAACTGCGTTCTCGCCGTTACCAGAATACCATTCATGTTACTTCTCATAAAACCGCATTTTTCGGCAAAAGTGTGCTAGGTATGGCCCCAAAAATATATAATATTATACCAGCAGCTATTAGAAATAAAGAGTGCCTGGGATCATTTAAGAGGTCTTGGTTTAAATTCCTTGAAGATAGATGTTACTACTCCATCACTGAGTTTACTACTGATAAACAGAGGTATGACGATTCCGACTTGCCAATTAAACACTTATGATTTTATTTATTGATTATGAATGAATGTGTTTATTTATCTAAAATTGTAATGACTTTACCTAATCGACATATTTTAAATTGATTTATTTTTTAATGTGATCTATTGACATGCCACCTTAATTGTATTATTGTATTTATAATTTGTTGTTGTTTGATTATGTTAGTTTTGTACGCCATATTCTGGCAAAACATAGTGCACATATTTTAACAATATACCAACTGTAACCATACCTATGTTTTACAAAATAAATTATTGATTGATTGATCTTTTTATCCATCTTTTTCACAGCGAACATTCTGATCCATACGCAGTATCACAGAAATAATTACGGACTTTTAAATTTTCCCCTTTAACTTGAGGGGCATCCGTGGGTCCCAAGTTGTTCCAGTGACCTGTCGCCATTTCATCCATCCCGAAAAAGATGACTGGTTGCAAATTCGCAAGCGTCAGTAGGTCACAATGGAAAAGAATTTGCAAGAAACTGCACGGACACTCTTTTCCATCAGTTTTAATTACAAGTATTTGGTTACACCATTCTTGTTGAAAAAATACATATATGTGAGAACGATGTAAAAAGACGTGCACGTAAAAGCGTCTAGAGTAAAAAAACAATAAAAAAAAAACAATAAAAGGCCGAGGCAGCTAAGTTATTACCAATCCCAACTGCTGGCGCCCGTTCACGAACATGACGCATGGATCGGCACCACTCAGCTCAACCATCATGAAGGGAACCGAATGATCCAACATATGCGCCACCATCAGAGAGACATTAGAGAGAGCATGACACACTCAACTGCCAGGGCTCACAGAAGTCAACAAACGATACATAGGTACAATGAACGGTAGATTTACAGTCGAAACATAGTACTTACACATATGCTGTGCAGTTATATAACACAAGAAGATACTAAAAGAAATTGAGTTTATACAATACAAATATATTCATACCGTCTTCAGCATGTCCAAAAATATTGTTGCGCCCTTTTTTTGCGCCCTAGTGGCTGTGGAGCAGGACCAGCATTGAGCCAAGCATTTTTATCAGCGATGTAATCCCCCAACTTATAATATGCCTGCCTGCATAGTGTGTGTTTACAAGTTTTAAATTTCGTCTCATTCAGTTCTAGAATGTGGGGCGGTATTTTTAAACCCCGACGGAAAAAAAGGGGTGTTATGAGTTTGACGTGTGTTGCTGTGTATCTGTCTGTGGCATCATAGCTCCTAAACGGATGAACCGATTTTGATTTAGTTTTTTTTTGTTTGAAAGGTGATTTTGTCGAGAGTGTCTTAGCTATGTTTGAGTAAGATCGGTTCAGCCGTTCAAAATAACTTGGGCGTTTTACTGTTTGAATCGGGGTGTTTTCGCAAGATATCGTGTCATAATTACGTGTTCAATAGATTGCCGATCGAAGCGTGTCTGCTATATACTAGATAAATTAAGTAGCATTAAATATAAATGTGTCGGGGGTTTTTGAAATTTTACTTGTATTGTAATATTTTACTTTTGTTTTGGTACTCAGCTAAATCCGGTTAGATTGGAAGCCGACCCCAACATAGTTGGGAAAAGGCTAGGCAGATATATACTTGTATTGTAACATTTTGTACAGTACGCCATAAGAGATAATTCTATTTTAGCCAGCCTGAAACCTGGTTGAATTATTTATTTCAGTTGTAATACCGTAGTAAGAAGTCAACACGGTTCATTAACACGCTTTTTAGGGTTCCGTACATCAAAAGGTAAAAAAAGGAACCCTTATAAGATCACTATCTTGTCCGTCTATCTGTCTGTCCGTGTTTCACCACCGATTTTCTCAGGAACGGGTGGACCTAGCAAGTTGAAAGTTATACCAGATACTGAGGTTTATAGTCCCTATTAGGTCCAAAGTAAGGTCTTATAGCACAAATAAATTAAAAATACCAAAAAATAAAAAAAGTTGAAAATTAAGGTAAATTTTAGTACTTACAAGTTTTCGCGAAAATCTAAATTTGCCCATGTATTTTTATCGTGTTGACTCAGGACCTTGATTCACACACACACACACCCACTTAAAACTTAGCCACCAATACAAATTAAATCTATGTTGCTAGTTAAACTAGGCAACATAGGCTCATTAATTAATATAAAATTTGATAGATTTGTTATCAATTCATTTAAAGAATATGCTATCAACAAAGCAATCTTACGTCTGCATTTGCATGACAGAGAGAAAGCTCTCTGAGTTACTCGTCCACTAATAAATCTATAAGTGCCAAAAAACAAAATAAATACATTATGACAAGTCAACATTTGCAAAATGTTGTTTAATTTAAAAATACATTTGTTCTCCAGTTCTGAGAAACTATCAGAGTATGGAAAAGCACATACCATCAGCTTTCTTAAATTTAATCGAAACAGGGTGGCAATACCGCCCACTATGTCCTTTTTGGTAATGCCAGTACTATTACCTAACAGCAAAACCATTGTAGAATAATTATCCATATACGAATTTGTAATTTTTTTAATCATTTGCTTGAAACTAATATTATGGTAGCAATAATTTGTAGAACTGTAGCTATGGTAATTATTTAATATTTTCCCAAAGCCAGAACCTATTTCGTCACTAAACATTATTACACAGATTTTTTCTGGAGGTACCAAGCGTTTTGCCAAGTACCAAGGCACGTGCAATGCAATGCGCATGGCTTAATTTTTTAACCCCCGCCGGAAAAAGACGAGTGTTATAAGTTTGACGTGTGTTGCTGTGTGTCTGTCTGTGGCATCATAGCACCTAAACGGATGAACCGATTTTGATTTAGTTTTTTTTTTGTTTGAAAGGATTTTGTCGAGAGTGTGCTTAGCTACATTTGAATAAAACCAGTTCAGCCGTTCAAAAGTTATGGGCGTTTTACTGTTTGAATCGGGGTGTTTTCGCAAGATAAATGTGTCAAAGGTTTTTAAAATTTTATTTGTAGTTATATCCGAAGACACAGTAGTGGCTTGCGCCAAGTACACGTGTTAAATAAATGTTCCGGAGCGGAAGCCTGATAAACGGCTATCACATCCAAGAAAGGCAACAGGCACGCTAATTACCCTCTCCCACAAGGAGGTAGTTGCATTAATAAATTATCGTTCAAAAAACTAAAAAGCACGCTTTAATTGTAAATTGAACAAAAAAGTTAAAATTAGTTTGAAAACTAAAAAACACGCTTTAATAGAAAACCAAACTAAAAATTAGAAAATAATTTTCAATACCTATTATTTAAATATAGTTTATTTTTAAGATTTTTGAAACTATTTTTTATTTCTGAGTATCCTCTGTATCTGTAATTCTGTACTACTGCGCGGTTTGTGAGCGCATGTGTCAGCGCGCGTTTTTGCGCATCTGCGTCGTGCCCGCGGCGTGGGAGCTGCGCCCGGCGCGCGCGCTCACTGCTTCTCCCACTCCCCGCTCGACGGCGCAGTATTAACATTTCATCGCGGACGCTCTGAAGGATATGTCATGACGAGCATTCAAATATGCTTCGTGCTTCTACAGCAGGGGATGGACGATGTACGTCCAGGTTATTATAATGGACTGTTATTTTGCGCCAACTATCAAGCGATGGGAACGACTTGTTAGGTGTTGGTTTATTTTCTGTTTAGATACTTCTGTGCTCTGTTTATGCATAGTTTTTTAAGTAAAGGGGATTCTAAATATTTTAAATAAAAATGTGCATTGTTATCGTGCTCTTCTTGTAAGTTGAATATAACTAAGATTAAGAAACACTCCATCGATTTGGTACGTATTTATAAACTTTTGACACTGTTAAGTGTCTAAAAAGCGCATTTGTTAAACAAGCATCACGAAGGCTTACTTAATAGCTTCCATCAAAATAACACAGACGCAATGATCATACCCTGTACTACCAACCACATCTACAGAACAATCTGTTCAAGAAGCTCTACAATTTGTAGCATAGGTACTATATAAGAGTAGAAAGTATTAGTTATACAAGAAAAAGTGTTAAAACTGAATCTGCCATTTACAGGGGCGTGTTTTGTTTAATTAATTAATTCACCTCAAGCCGGCAATTTATCATCAGAAAAGTCAGATTTATCTTATGTCACACAAGTCCGACCATGAAATATAAATGAGTTACTTTATGCTAAAAACTTCATACCTTTCAAACATTAATATGAATTTATGCACTCAGATAACTTGCATACAATGAATATTTTATGTAGTCAAACTGAGCAAAAACTGGCTCGGAACATTCGGCTCGCATGTCGCGCTCGGCGGCAAAAAGTGGCGCATTCAAACGATGTGCCCTTGTGGGAGCGCGCTTGAGTCCATTCAGCGCAGCGCGGCCAAATGGCTTCATGCGCGCTGACGTTAGCGTCATTACAGCTGGAGTGCGCACGCGCATACCCGCTAAGGTGTGAACAACTTGCTAGCCAGGAGCTGCTTCCTTTCGCGCCAGCCACTCCTTGTGCAGAGAGAGGCATAAGGAAGTGTCGCCTCAAGACTACACTAATCGGCAACATCCAATTATAGCTGATATCCTCGCTCTTACTTTTTCTTAAACTTATTATTGGCTCCGGGCCATTTTTTTAATTCGAAGCTGCATGGAATGACAAACTTAAAGCAGTACAGCAAATTAGCATCCACTTAGCCGCTCAATCATCAGCACTGAATCGTTTACGCCGATAAGGTGTAATTGGTCTCGCACCGCAAGAATCTACATATAGTCGTACAATTTGTCCATAACAGTAGATAAAACAACTGTGTGCGTCAATTAATTGAACACCAAGAATAGCCGCTTGTGGTTAGTGGCGGCAGATGAAAGGAAATATAGCTATGTTTTTTGAATAATTAACATAAATAGTTTCATTTGCTGCGTTATTATTCATCTAACGATGTCATCACTCGAGGGCTAATTGCGAATAGAAATACCTATGTCAATGGGATTGAACAGCAGTGCAGAATTGTAGAAAGATCAAGAATCATTACTTACTTCTTGCAATATTTAGCAAACCAGCTCTCATTGTCATGAAATTCATACCTAAGCCGATTAATGTCATAGCAGGGAAGAAAAGCAAAGAACTTTTAATTTATAAAGTAAGAAGTTGTATAAAATAATTCGCTATCCCCAAGAACAATGGATAGGCGACAAATTCAAATGAGTTGGCATTCCTGTCATCGAAACACGAGCACGTCTGCGATAGACAGGTCGGCAACGCAAACCAGCAGGTCGTTGCGGACGCTCTACCACCGACCGATGTCGTCGATGCGGCGGAATGCGCCGGCGCAGCGCGCTGTGTCAAAGCGGAGCGCGCGCAGCCGCCGCCGGTCATTTAAATATCATCGCTACTCATATTTGGGATGCCTCGCTTGCCCCTCGCTCACCGCTCGCTGCTCCGGGATTAAGCGACAAAAATTGCTCCATTTTTTGTTGGGACACATTAACTTTGACCTTGTTCTCAAACGCGGCCACATTGTGTTTGTTATTCGGAACGTTTTGTTTAAAGATATGCGGTCGTCGTGGCGAGCGAGGTCGATGCTTGGAGGAGGAGGAGGCTAACTTGTATATGTAGGCTGATGTATCATCGAGGTATTGACTGATGCTAAAGACAAGAATTTGTTTAAACAACAGTTTTGCCCGAAATGCTTTAAGAGATAACTCGACAACTAACAAACGCTAGCGGCGACTACCGAGCTACGAGTATTCTAGAGATTCGACTTTAGCGTCTCACTAATAAATAAAACAGCTCGTCCAATACGTCAATTGCCGGGCAAACTGTAGCTGCATTTGAATTTCAGGCAGCATTCGTTTTTCAGGAAATGGTATTAGATAAGATCCTTACCGGGGATTTACGGTATTAGTATCAGTTGTACTAATATGCGAACATCATTATTTTGTCCTTCTCATCGCTGCATCTGTGGGTATAGTGTGTTACAAAAGTAAACTCCGAGGTATAAGTAGGTCACCTTTTTCCATCACTGGGATAGTATTTCCAAATGTGTTGATAAAAACAACATTATAGTCACCGAGTGTCCCCATGGCCTCTGCGCCAGGAGTATGGTGTGGGGTAACATCTCGATGTTGATTGTAACCCGAGCGCAACACTTTCGTCATCAATCATGACTGGCGTCGAGCTAAATGTGCGATGTTCTGTGTGACGACACATACGTTATGTCGACACAGCCTATGGGGACCGAGCTGAGGAATGGTTTGCGTATGTAGTAATACATAGGTCTGTCAAGCAAAGATGATTTACTAAGAAATATGTTGGTCTATTGTGGCAGAGGAAATCTGCAAGTGGCAGCTGTGAGTGTGACTGACAATTTGTGTGGACATCGGTCGTGATGGTATGGGCATGTGATGCGATGCAATGAGGATCATGTCATTAGACTAGGGGAAGACCAAAGAAACGATTGATGAACTGTATGAATAATGATCACCCTTATTTATAAAAATTGCAGATTTTACTTACTTTACTGCTCAGCAAACTCTAAATAAACGAGGTTTTGAATAAGGCCCGATATGTCTAGAAAGGGTTTGCCTATTGTGAAGTCAATTTCATTCATAGAGAAGGTTACTTTGCGCGTACCCAAATAAATTGGCATGAGAGCAAGAAATAAGTAATGATGAACGTTTGTTGTGAGCAAGATCTGGCAGCTCAAAAAGAGACGTAGATTAGTTAAAGAAGTAGGTAAGTACTGAAAAAGTAAAGCAAAATATCTTGACTCAGATATACTATAGCGGCGTACAATTAATGGAGTCTGTGCATTGCTTGCTTGAAAAGAACTACAAAATATCTTGACTCAGATATACTATAGCGGCGTACAATTAATGGAGTCTGTGCATTGCTTGCTTGAAAAGAACTACAAAATATCTTGACTCAGATATACTATAGCGGCGTACAATTAATGGAGTCTGTGCATTGCTTGCTTGAAAAGAACTACAAAATATCTTGACTCAGATATACTATAGCGGCGTACAATTAATGGAGTCTGTGCATTGCTTGCTTGAAAAGAACTACAAAATATCTTGACTCAGATATACTATAGCGGCGTACAATTAATGGAGTCTGTGCATTGCTTGCTTGAAAAGAACTACAAAATATCTTGACTCAGATATACTATAGCGGCGTACAATTAATGGAGTCTGTGCATTGCTTGCTTGAAAAGAACTACAAAATATCTTGACTCAGATATACTATAGCGGCGTACAATTAATGGAGTCTGTGCATTGCTTGCTTGAAAAGAACTACAAAATATCTTGACTCAGATATACTATAGCGGCGTACAATTAATGGAGTCTGTGCATTGCTTGCTTGAAAAGAACTACAAAATATCTTGACTCAGATATACTATAGCGGCGTACAATTAATGGAGTCTGTGCATTGCTTGCTTGAAAAGAACTACAAAATATCTTGACTCAGATATACTATAGCGGCGTACAATTAATGGAGTCTGTGCATTGCTTGCTTGAAAAGAACTACAAAATATCTTGACTCAGATATACTATAGCGGCGTACAATGAATGGAGTCTGTGCATTGCTTGCTTGAAAAGAACTACAAAAACACCCGAAATCGTAGAACATCCATCATAATTTATACAAAACATGTGTGTATAATTAAAATGGACGTCAGCTGATAATGCTCCTATATAATAGTATCATCTTGTACTAATAGCGGCTCGTATTCAATGCGCACGCACTGCCGACCGCAAGATATAATGCCACTATCTGATCCAATTTTATTTTGAGTTAAAAAAAATACGAAAAACTACGAAATAATTAAAAATCCATGCTGTTTATCAAAAATAAATCATATGAGAGAGTTTCCGGTGGTAAAAATAGATC
Source organism: Orthosia cruda (assembly GCA_964057195.1). Taxonomy (NCBI): domain Eukaryota; kingdom Metazoa; phylum Arthropoda; class Insecta; order Lepidoptera; family Noctuidae; genus Orthosia; species Orthosia cruda. Next base: position 244,532 of record OZ059845.1, on the reverse strand, counting down.
TTATTGCGCACTTTCGATTAAGCAAATATGTTTGGTAAGATAGCAATTTGACCGAAATTAACGGCGGAGGCGTTTTAATTTTTTTCTATTTGGTCGATAGAGATTTTTTTTGCTGAATACGATGCGAACGCAATTATCAGATTTTAGTTGTTATTAATTAAAATCGGCCAATTGTCAGATAGTGGCATTTTAGCTGAATGCCGTGCCGTCCTTCAGCGCACGGCACGGCTCGTCACAACACAGGCCAGCAATACGCGCCGCGGCCGTGCGTAATGGCGCGGCCCCGAGCGTCCTGCGCGGGCGCATCGATTAAGCTTAATTTGTAACAATTATCACCGCGGCATAAACAAAATAGTTAAATTCAGTAACACCTTCATTAATAGAGGCATTCTTTCGACCTCGTTCCTCCATCAAACGATTTCAAACCCTGTTACATAAAGTTTAGAAGTGGTTTTGTAACGTGTGGCCGTACGGTCCGCAGCGGTGGCGTTATTAAAAACGCATTAGGAAGATTCTCAAGACTTATGTGACGTCTTCAGATGATACCAGTCTCATGTCTGTTTACAATGATACATAATAATATTATTAACTTAATCTACGTGAGCACTATTATTTTCCTCTGTAATGATCCCTAACCGACATGCGAGGTGTTCATGAAACTGACCCAGTTTTCGGGCTGATGATGTTTAATGTGTCGTTTATGAAAATGTATTGTCACTAAATACTCTCGTAATAAGTTTAAATCAAGCCAATGAAGTTAAAACAATTGTCCTGTTTAGCAGCTTTATTATCCCAGATACGAGTTATTGTTCACGAACGTTTAGAAGTTTTAATCACAACACAGCCTCCAGACGTCGGGGAATTAAACCAACATGCAGACCGCGGTATGCTAATCGATGGCTGAATAGCGAACCGTTTAGATGAGCTCGCCCCACATCCACACAAATTATAGTAATTTGAATACGGAGCTTGATTAATGAGCAGCTCCCAGTCCCTACATCCCACGATAACTAACTAGTTGCTCGTAATTTGGTAAATTGCTCCCAAATAACAGGTCGTCTGAATGATATAAATTATATACCGACTAATGTTTAGAAAGCAGCTTCGCGTCCACTCGTCCACTCGTCCACTCGTCCACTCGTCCACTCGTCCAGCATCAACATGACCGTTACGACTGTATGTAATAAATAGTGACATTATAACATAATAAATCGAGTAGGAAACGATTCAATATTTTCCCAAGAGGTGCGCGTGACAAATGGTGGGTGACCGTCTCATGCATGTGCATAGGCTGCTGGCTGGAGGCGCGGCGTAAAAACGCGGCGTCGCGTCGTGGCGCGGCTGGTGGACGCGCGGGTAATTGTGACGGTTCCCAGCGCGGCGTCTCGCGGTTCCGTGAAGTGTGTGGCGCCACCAGCCGCGTGAATGACATACTCGGACGTTCATTGAGAGGCGCCACTCGACCACCACGCGTGTAGACACAGGACTTTCTACTGATCCGTGCTCTATGCTTTGTTCCGTTGAGATGATACGCGAAATACAAGACGGCTTCTATGTCGTCTCTTGTAGATCCTCGAAAGTAATTTACATTCGTTATTCATTGAAGGCCAATCAGTTTCGTGGATTGAAGATCTTCAGAGAACCGTTATGCCTATTCTATCGGAGATTTCATACGATGTGATGTGCGTAACATCAACGGAGAAGGAATACGAAGCAGTGAACGCGGAGGAATGTAGATCTGCAATCTGTGTGCTGAGCCGCTGAGCCAGTCAGCCGGCCTTCTCTCTGGCAGACGCTCAACGTCACATAATTATTGGAGACGCTAAGAGTGCGCCATCAATATTAATAGTGCGCTTAGATAATTATATTCTATGTGTGTCGCGGCATGTGGCGTTTTTGCCGCGGAACAAACGATCTCTTTCCTAGTGCCTGCCTGCCCTGCCTGGCTGCTGCCTGCCTGGGCTAGCTGTCGCCCACATTCTTCGTGTTGCGCACACTTGCTAATGAATTATATTTTTTCTCGTCTGTCAATCATATCTGTTAGCGGATACTGGGAAACGGCGGCGCCGGCGCAGGCTCACACGCCGGGACTCCACATTCATCTAACTACTCACACACTAACACACGTGTGGACCAAAGGACCAAAGCTTACCGAAAGCTAATCGTCTCTATTGTTATGAAAAAATAAATTACCTCACACAACACATTTCCATAATAATTGTGTCTTAATATGAAAGCCTAACATAGCCGCGTCTCTGACGGTGAAATTCAGTCTGCTAACAACACACGGTGTACGAGCTACGCTGTACATTGACCCTAACTAATACGTCCTACTTACAGTGAAACGTTGCAGTTTGTTTAGCTCAACATTAATTGTACATTATTACATTATAATATGTTATTTTTAGTAGCAATAAAACCTTTATATCAATCGGTTGTTTACTCATTCATCATAACAGTTCAACATAACATTTTCACTGTTGGGAGTTACGCCCCAACATATGGTCCTTCGAGCAATTTAGTGTTGTGTAATTTACATCTTTTACGGTCGCGAATCGGTTGGACTGGTCTCTCAGAAGCGAGTCGCCCCAGTAACCAATTGAGAAGGCGCATACCGCAGAGGAGAAGGTTGCACAATACGAAGAACCAAGAGTGTGGAGCAACAGTCAACGCTCGAAACAGAAGAGTTCATTTGAAGTCAACAAGAAAAACAACAAAACATCATGTCGGCAGCTGAGTTCTACCAGAAGCAGAACGAACTCTACGACGGCATAAAGAAGATCGGTATAAATATCAAGAAGGATGGTTGGGACAGAAAGAACGCTGACTACTTCAAACGCCGTAAGGCAATGCTGGAAAACTTGTGGTCAGAATTTCAGTTCAATCACGACCGCCGGCCCACGGAACAAAGTGTAAGTCATCCGTACTTTAGTAATGACTGCTATAACATAACTCTGCAGTGCTACAATGAAGTAAAGGAGCTTATTCTGCAACAACACCAACAACTTACGACTCTCACTCGTTCTCCGAGGGAGCAGTCGGTACAACCAAAAACATTGGGAAGTGCCAACCAACAAACAGGGGAAGGTACCTCGGAACAAACAAAACAGGAACAAGAAGCCCAGGAGAGTGAGGCAGAACAAGCTGGCAATCAAGACGAACAAAACAGAGAACCATCTCCTCCTCCTCCTCGGCAAGATCAACAAAACACCGCGAAAAAGGACACGGGAACCAATAGCAAGCTGGACGATATGATGCGCAAACAGACCGCTAACTTCAAAGCCTTCATGAGAGCAGTCGCGAACATACACGTGGAGTTCCTGTCTGAAAAATGGGAGTTTCAAGACGCTCTGCAAACACTGCAAACACGCTGGTCAGCTATTGACAACCTTCACTGGGAGATAGAGTATGAAACCAACGGAGAGAAGAATGCAGTGTATGAAGAACGCTACACCAGGTATGAAAACCAGTTCCAGGAACTAAAAAAGGCTTTGAATACCAAAATGTGGTCCGGCACTCATCGGGAGAAAACAACACCGAAATTAGAGATACCAGTCTTCAATGGTAACTACAACCAGTGGATCCCATTTAAAGACCTTTTTACGGAAGCAATACACAACAACAATTCCCTCTCATCTGCTCAGAAGATGCAGTTTCTGAAGAGTAAGGTGCAAGGAGAAGCGGAACGCTTGATTCAACATCTACAGATAAGTTCGGATAACTACCTGGTGTGTTGGGATATCCTCAATCACCGATATAATAATGAAAAACTTATATTCACATCGCACATCAACATGCTGTTCAATTTACCAAACATGCAACAACAGACAGTGGCCCAAATAAAGAAAATCCATGACGTCAGCATAGAATGCCTACATGCGATAAAGAATTTAGGAGTGAATATCGACACCTGGGATCCGATAATTGTACATATATTATCGCAAAAATTAGACGCTGACACACACTCAGAGTACAACGAATCGCTGAAGAACTGCCGAAAGCTGCCAATACTGAAAGATCTGCTAGATTTCCTAGAAGGGAAGTTTACATCATTGGAAGCATCGCGCCGCAAACAAGAAAACAATCAAAAACCAAATACCTCATCGAGTCAACATCAAAATACTTTGTACTCTAAAAAACAATACAGCAGTAATCAAGCAACTAGCAACAAGAAAATTACGAAATCGTTCCATGCGTCAACATTCCGATGCCCCCTTTGCGATGACGAACATGGCATGTACAATTGTGCAAGGTTTTTAGAAATGCCGAATCACTTAAAACTTAGCACAGTAAATAAAATGAACATTTGTGTAAATTGTCTGTTCAGCCATAACGGAAAGAAATGTACGTCAGCTTACCGATGTCGCAAGTGCTCGGGTCAACATAATACATTGCTACACGATGCATGTATTACGAACAAAACGGAAAAACAAACAAATTCTTCCCATGTATCAAAGGATGATGATACTTCGGAGATACTACTAGCGACAGCTGTAGTAAACATAGAAACAGCCGATGGGACCCCAATCAAGTTGCGAGCCCTCATCGATCAAGGTTCTCAGATATCTTTGATCACCGAACATGCTGCTCAACTTCTAGGAGTTAAGCGCGAGAGATGCAAAGGAGTCATCTTTGGAGTTGGACAGAAGGAAAACCACTGCAAAGGAATGACAACAATTACTTGCAGTTCTGTCTACAACGACTTCAAGTTCCAAACGACTGTCATCATTATGAATAACTTGATTAAGAACCTGCCGAATAAGACCTTTGCAAAACCATCTTGGTCCCACATACAGAACATCCATTTAGCAGATCCGGAGTTCCATAACAGCCGTCAGGTGGATTTACTATTTGGAGCAGACATTTATTCGCAAATCATGCTAGGAGGCATAATAAAGGGCGATGACACCACTCAACCTATCGCACAACAAACCTACCTAGGTTGGCTTCTATGCGGAAATGTCAAAACTTTCCACTGCAATGTGGTCATAAACAATCTTGAAGATATCAAACAGTTCTGGGAAACCGAAGACATCACCGATCAATCCAATTTATCGGTGGAAAATGAAACATGCATTGAATACTACACCAACACTACGCAACGCCTGGAGAATGGGAAATACGAAGTCAGACTGCCGATGAAAAAAGAACTTGAGAGCAGACTGGGTTCGTCCAAACCAATGGCTGTAGCCCAATTCAAAACTTTAGAAAGAAAGTTGGAAAAACAAACACACCTGGCAAAGGCCTATAAAGACTTCATGGCTGAATATATTGATCTAGGTCATATGAAGCAATCAACAGTTAGCAACAAAACACTCGAGTGTTACTTACCTCACCACGGCGTGCAACGCGCTGAATCAACAACAACAAAGTACAGAGTGGTGTTCAATGCGTCAGCAAAAACGTCAACGGGATGCAGTTTGAACGACCTCATGTACAAAGGTCCCAATCTTCAACAGGACCTACAAACATTACTGATGAAATGGAGGCAATACAAATATGCGTTTACAGCGGACATTGAGAAGATGTTTCGTGCTATTTGGGTAGCCCCTGAAGACCAACAACTGCAACAAATTGTATGGCGAGAATCACTGGGACAACCTATCCGCTCATACCAATTAACAACCGTAACATACGGAACCAAGGCAGCGCCGTTCCTAGCTATGATGACGCTCAGGAGACTGGCGGCAGATGAACATGAACAGTTCCCGGAGGCTTCAAAGGTGCTGGAAGAATCATTCTACATGGATGACCTCGTTCACGGGACACATACAATCGAACAAGGAAAGCAATTGATCGCGGATCTGAAACAGTTACTGAAAAATGGAGGGTTTAACCTCAGAAAATGGTCAGCAAACAATCAAGAACTTTTGGAAGATATCTCCGAACAACACAACGATAAGATTGTCTTCAACTTCAAAACAGAAAATACACAAAAAACGTTAGGCCTGTGCTGGAATTCAAGAGAGGACAAATTCACCTTTCAATGCACAATTTCTGACGTAAACTAGAAACAAACAAAACGAAGCCTACTTGCCGAAATATCCAAACTATTTGACCCACTCGGCTGGCTGGCCCCCGTGTCAACAAAATTGAAATTATTATTTCAAAAACTGTGGGATGGCAACTTACATTGGGACGACGAAGTGTCCGATAACATACATGTGGAGTGGTGCAAGATACAAGCCGATATAAGAGCGATAAACGAATGCGAAATACCTAGATGGCTTAAGTGTGGCGGAAAGCAGACAATGGAGCTACATGGGTTTAGCGACGCCTCCCTGGATGCCTATGCCTGCGTCATCTATGCACGAGTCCAGTCATCAACAATACTGGTCGCTGCAAAGTCAAAGATTGTACCACACCGAAAATCAACAACATTGCCTAGACTGGAATTGAATGGAGCGCACCTTCTATCACAACTAATGCGCAAAGTCAAACAGTCATTGAATCAATATGAAGTACACGTCTACGGCTGGACTGATTCCATGGTGGTCCTGGGTTGGTTACAAGGAGACCCATCCCGCTGGAAAGCATACGTAGAAAACAGAGTACGAAGTATTACTGACGTCATACCACGATCATCGTGGAACTACGTTAATACAAAGGAAAATCCCGCTGACGCCGCAAGCAGAGGCCAATACGCTAGTCAGCTGAAAGAAAATCAATTATGGTGGCATGGACCTACATGGCTACCATTGCTTAAAACAAAGAACATAGAAAAACACAATTATAACACGGACCAAGAAGAAAAAACAGTCCGGAAACAAGCCAATGTATCCCAACATTCTCAACACATCATAGAAAATACGAGCATTGTGGAAACATTATTGCAAAATCACAGCTCTATCGAACATATTATTCGCATTGTCGCATGGATACTCAGAGCATTGAACCCGAAAAGGCGACAGCTACCGAGATACCTGACGTTGCACGAATTGAATAACGCAGTAAAGGTGCTCATAAAACAAACTCAACAAAAATCATTTGACACAGATCTTTGTCATTTAAAGAAAAATAACAGGGTGCAGGCTAACAGTAAAATAAAAGACCTCACTCCGTTCATTGATCATCAAGACATCCTACGAGTGGGAGGAAGATTGAAAAACGCATCGCTAACCGAAAACATGAAACATCCGATGATCATTCCACACGACAGTCGATTGACACATCTTCTCATCGACCAAGCTCATCGAATGACGTTTCACGGCGGCCCGAGACTCACTCTATCACACCTACGGGAGAAGTACTGGATCGTCGGTGGGAACCGAACAACCAAGATGCAAATCAGAAAATGCGTGACGTGCCGCAAGAACAACCCAACAAAAGAACACCAACTGATGGGTAATCTACCAAGCGCAAGAGCAAATCAAGCGCCGCCCTTTTACCATACTGGGGTAGATTACACTGGATTTGTGGACGTCAAAATGAACAAAGGCCGAGGAGCAAGAACAACAAAGGGCTACATAGCAGTCTTTATATGCATGGTGACCAAAGCTGTGCATATCGAACTGGTGTCAGACCTCACCAGTTCAGCATTTTTGGCAGCCCTCAACAGAATGGCAGCAAGAAGAGGCGCCCCTCGTCACTTATACAGCGACAACGGGACAAACTTTGTCGGAGCAAACCGACAACTCGTAGAACAATACGAGGAAATTGAACAAACATACAAAAGCATCCAACTACAACAGGAAATCGCGGAGATGACAATTGAGTGGCATTTTAATGCCCCCGCTTGGCCATCAGCGGGAGGTTTGTGGGAACGAGCAGTCAGAAGCCTAAAACACCACTTGAAACGAGTAGTAGGAGAACAAAAACTAACATTTGAAGAGTTTTCCACAATCCTAACAAAACTGGAAGCCTGCTTGAACTCCAGACCTCTGTGTCCACTAAGTGAAAACACAGACGATCTAGACTGTCTGACGCCAGCACAGTTTTTATCGGGTAGATCGGGGCTGACAGTCATAGAAACAATGGAAGATGCAAGAACAAGATGGGAACTAACAAGAAAGATCTTCGCAGAAATCTGGAAACGATGGAGGAACGAATATTTGTGCCAGCTATCAGCCAGATCAAAGTGGCAGGAACCACGGAAAAATCTGAAGATAGGCGATCTGGTGGTAATCCATGAAGATCATGTACCAGCCGGGAAATGGCTCATGGGGAGAATAACAGAACTTCACCCTGGGAATGATGGATACGTTCGGGTCGTTAGCCTAAAAACAAGAAACGGGCATATGAAGAGGCCTGTCACAAAACTATCCGTCTTGCCTATCAACAGTGACGAAAATGTCGAACAACAAAACACAACAAAAACAAATGAAAATGAGTCATACCTACAGGCTAACAGCGAGTCGCAAAGTTCACGACGATGCAAAACAACAAACAGAAAAATAAACTTCATCGGATTGGTCATGGCACTGCTGTATTTGCTAAATCCCGTCGCGGCCGCTAACACAACAAACATCGTCGAGCTTCAACAAGGCCTTTACTTTGACAAAGTAACCAATATGCAGCTTATACGCGGCGAGTGGAAGATTATCGTGTACTATGACGTCAAGCCCTACTGGCATGGTATAGCAATATCTAGCAAATTCACCAATCATCTAGAAACCATCTGCGAGAAAATAAAACAGAAAACACAATGTAACGTAATTTTAACACAACTACAGCACTCGACCGACGAAATAGGACACTACAACCATATGTTGCTGAATCCGCAAGGCCGAGTGAATACGAGAAACAAACGCGGGCTTATCAACGGTGTCGGTTCCATCGCGCGCTCCCTGTTCGGAGTATTAGATGATGACTTCGCGAAACAATATCAAGAAGACATTGACCTGGTCAAGGCCAACGAGAAACACCTGGCACTGTTGTTAAGAAATCAAACATCCGTGATCGAAGCAGAATATAATTTACTGAAGAGGTCGGAAGATGCAGTTGAAAAACAGTACAAAATGTTTAACCAACATTTGCTAAACCTTGAAAGGTTTACGAACAACCTCCAGAAGGAACTGAATTCCCAAGAACTGTCTATTGAATTTGTGATGTCAGCTATTACGGCAAATAGCTTAATTGAGCATCTCAGAAACGTCCAAGAGACCCTCATAGACACGGTAACAAACATATATAACGGCAAGATGAACCTACACCTCATCGCACCGGAACAGCTTCGGGACGAATTGAACAAAATCTCGGGTCAATTATCCAAGGATTTGGTCCTACCCATCACCAACATTCAAACAGAGTTATTTCACCTGTATCATCTCTTACAAGTAAAGGCGAAAATGACCGAACGATACCTTATAATCGAGGTAAAGGTACCCCTAATCAGCAGAGATAACTTCGAGATCTACCGAACAATACCAGTACCGAAAAACAATGACGTGGATATGGTCACCCTAATACCTATTGCTGAAATGTTAGCAATAAACATTCAAAAGGACTCCTACATACCAATGACGGAATCCGAAATACATCAATGCATGCAACATGACGCGACAACCCAATTGTGTCCACTACAGAAACCAGTATACCGCATGAAGTCGGACGAGAGCCTTTGCATGAAGGACAAGGAATCTCTTCACTGCGAAACAAAACATGAAACCTGCCGAGACAAGTGGTTGGAATTAAACAATGCAAATAATTTCCTCTATTTTTGCTGTCAACAATGCAAAATACGTATTATTTGTGGGCATCAAGTTTCAACGCAGCTGCTACACAAGGCCGGAGTCATAACACTCAATGACGATTGCATAATTAGTAGTGAAACTTTTGCTGTTTATCCCCAAAGGCAACAAATGAACAAAATTCAAGCCCAAGTCGACGCAGGTCCAGCAGAAATTCCTTCAATCAACAATATCATAAACTTACCTGTACCGGTTCTGAATCATCTTCACGAGAATGAGACGGTAACAGAGCAGAGAGTATTACTGCAAGAGCTTGGCAAACAAGTAGAACAAATGAAAGCCGCAACATCAGAAGACATCATGTCAGATCATGCAACACACCATGATATCCACCAATACGTTGTCATCTACCTATTGGCTGCCGCCGCAACATTTGCGGGTGTAATATACGCTTACAACCGCCTACGCAAACATTGGGCAAATCAAAAGAAACCAGAAGCTCCATCTATTCCCAATCCGATGCCCCGAAGAAGGTCGACAGCGAGCATCGTGGACAACGCCTTATTTGACGTCACAGAAAACATCAACGCAGCGCACTTATCGAGTGCACGTACACTCAATAAAGCAACGTCGCCTATTGCGCGTTGTGAGTTACCGTAATAAATTATGAAATTGTTTGTATTTACATTTTTACGTTTTATAATCTAACTTGATTTTGAACAATTTCGATGTACATTTAAGTTAACTTTGTGAGTGGGCAATATGTACGAGCTACGCTGTACATTGACCCTAACTAATACGTCCTACTTACAGTGAAACGTTGCAGTTTGTTTAGCTCAACATTAATTGTACATTATTACATTATAATATGTTATTTTTAGTAGCAATAAAACCTTTATATCAATCGGTTGTTTACTCATTCATCATAACAGTTCAACATAACATTTTCACTGTTGGGAGTTACGCCCCAACACACGGTGTTGACTTGACACGGTACACGGTGTCAGCGCGACACGCGGCACGCCCCTCGGGGCTCGCGCTGTGCGTGTATGACACACTATGTGACACGGTGCGCCTGCTGGAATGCAGCAAACACTCGTCGCAGAGGTTCTGAGCCTTCATAACCTGAGATTGAAACGATATTTCCCATTAGACTTTTTGCTAAGATAGTGTTATCTGTAAAAGTCAATTACGGAGTTTTTACTAAACAACTGGTCTGAGCAGCGAATATGTCAAGCTGCCGGCAGTCGGGCCCGGAGCCCGAGCAGCGCAGATCTTGTTCTGAGATCTCGGGATTTATAAAGAACTAGCTTCTGCCAGCGGCTTCGCCCGTGTGAACGTCGGAAATTGTCCAATTGCTGGGACCGTACATTTTTCGGGATCAAAAGTAGCCTATGTGCTATTCCAGACTAAAATCTATCTCTGTGCGAAATGTCATCCAGATCCGTTCAGCCGTTCTAGCGTGATTGAGCAACAAACATCCAAACTTTCGCATTTATAATATTTATTTATTTCATTTCATTTCCATTTATTATATTAAGATACTTAACGATTAATTCAATACATTCACTGGATCTATAAAATCAACGTTTCTAATGTTTCCTGTAATGAACTCAAATGATAAACTGCTTGTATAAGTTGGTTCATGGATAAAGTAGCTAAATTGTGTGTTTGAATTGTAATACAGGTACTGCATGCCAGGGTTGCAATTTACTTTACAATAGCGTTAATTTTAGCTATAAATCGTTAATAATATGCGTTTCTTTATCACAAGATATAAAAAAACTGTCCGTAGATTTGCGTGCGATGGTAGATATTCGCTCGCCTACTCGCTATTTATACTCACTTATGCGCAATTAATATTCTCGTGCTATGAGCAAACATTAACCTTGAGTGACGGTGTAATTGTTTAGTATTCAATATCTGGCGAAGGTACAAAAGGTACATATGAATCGGCTGCAAAAAAAGCGCGCGACATGTAAATGTTAGCCATTAATCTAGGTATCGCATATGGTTTGTATGAGAGCCCTGCCATACACACGCTGTATGAGTGTACGAGTATCAATATTAATGCGCCAGCGCAGCGCAACGATACGTATCACGCAGCACGCCGCGCCGGGCGCAACATGAATGTTAAAAAATTGCAATGACATTCTGCTAATTACCGCGCGGCGGCGGCGGGCACGCGACGCTGCATCGTGACGTGACGTACATCGCTGCTCAGCTTCCGTCAGACATCTCACAGTTCGGTGGAGAGCCGTCAGTGTTATGAGAGGCGGTGATATGACGGGAGTGGTGCTGGCGGGTAGTGTGCTCGCGGCGCTATGTGGCGGTATGGTCGCGCGGCGGTTCCCACGGCACAGATGCCCTTACGCGTCGTGGCGCGAGACGCATACCGCCGCGCGGCGTTGCCTGCCAATGCGCTGTGCGTACAGATCACACCAAATATTGATTGATTCCAGCCGTGCATGTCCATTAGGATACTTTTGAAGATAGTTTTAGAACAAGTTTTAGACTTAGGATGAAACATAAGCTGTGAGTGTGCATGTACCTACAGTCGATATAGTAAATCATCTTTATGATTGTTTTGATAGACTAGCTGTGGCCCGCGGCTCCGCCCGCGTTGTATTAATACTTCTCCAAATATCTTTATAAATTATAGCCTATGTGTTATTCTTATGCTGATAACCTATATTTCTGTATAGTTTCATCAAACTCCGTTCAGTAGTGTATTTTTTTATTTATTTTTTATTTAGCTATAGGCTCGCATTTGTGTTTACGTGAAACAGTAAAACATCCACCCATCCATCCATCCTCACAAACTTTCATGTTTATTATAATAGTAAGATGATGACTATTTGTAGCCGAATTGAAAAAGTGAGTCACCGAAAATGTTGTTCAATCTTACGTAGTCTTAGTTTTTCAGGTAACTTCAGCAAATTCGGAAGAAATATGCCTTATTATAATGTTCGCTATTATATATTCTAATAATCGGGTACTATAATTATGATTGTCAGGCAATAGAATAGTAACATATGGCGAATCGTGTGAACGCTCCTCAGCACCGCGCACTGGACTAACCATGCACCGGACTGACCGCGCACCGGACTGACCGCGCACCGAACTGACCGGAACGCGTTGCATGTTATTTCCCATTCGGAAATTATACTTAGAACTGTTTTTAAATGTCTGTTCTTACTTTAGGAAAAACTTTTTTCTTCCTATATCGTGGGAGCGATTACAAATAGTGTCCGACCGAAACTGGTTCTTACGACCGAAACCGAAACCGAAAACGAATTTCGGCAAAAGTCTCAGTTTCGGCCGAAACCGAAACCGAATCTTCCTTACAAGGATCATGTTTTGAGGGAAAAATATAGAAAACGTTATTATAATCAGTCAGTCTTTATTTTTTTATCTATAAATCACATAGCTATGCAGTCTTTAAAATTTTCACTTATTGGTATGATAACCAACATAACAACCCCTCATTTAAGAAAAAAGAAATCGCAAAAAAATACTCAACATATCAGTCGAAAGACGTCCCCTGCCGGACATAGGCCTCCACCAAGCGTCGCCACATTGACCGGTCCCGTGCGGCCCGCATCCAGCGGATCCCATTTTCACCAGGCCATCGGTCCACCTGGTGAGAGGCCTTCCAATGCAACGTCTTTCGGTTCGCGGTCGCCACTCCAAAAATTCTGATTCGATCACGCAAGGATACTCCGAGCATAGCCCTCGCCATTGCCTTTTGGGTGACTGTAAGCTTTCTGATGAGGCCCATTGTGAGCGACTACTTCTCAGACCCATAGGTCATCACTGGAAACACACACTGGTCATAGACTTTCGTCTTGAGACACTGCGGTAAGTTAGACAGGAAGATACCACGCAACTTCCCGAACGCTGCCTAGCCGAGTTCCATTCGATGGTTGAACTGTTTCTCGAAGTTGGCCCTACCCAACTGGATCGTTTGTCCCAGGTAGACATAGTCGTCCACAACTTCGAGTGTAGAGTCTCCAACCTTGATAGGAGTGGGTGTAACATGGGCATTCAATATCACCTTGGTTTTGACGATGTTAATTTTAAGACCCACTCTTTCGGAAGCTCTACTGAGGTCATCGAGCATTATACTGAGGTCCTCCACGGTCTCAGCCATGACCACTATATCGTCAGCAAACCGAAGGTGAGTGATGTACTAGCCATTGACGTTGATGCCTAGCCCTCTCCAGTCCAGAACCTTGAAGACATCCTCCAGTGCCGCGGTGAACAGTTTCAGAGATATGATGACTCCCTGTCTCACACCTCGCTGCAGAAGGATAGGTTTCGAGGTCCGATCCTGAAGTCGAACTGACATGGTGGCGTTTTTGTACAAACACTTCAACATCTCGATGTACCGGTAGTCGATTTGGCAACGTTGGAGAGATTGCAGTACAGCCCAAACGCTAAACAGAGAGGCAGATTGTTCTCTTCGGTCTTCTGTATAATCTGCCGCACCTGTTTGCCGCGTATGTATGTGGTCTACGGTGTTAAATCTCTACGGAATCCGGTTTGTTCGTGAGGCTGGAAATCGTCAAACCTGCGCGTAAGACGATTCGTGATGACTCATGAAAACAGCTTGTAGACATGGCTAAGAAGTGAGATGGGCCTATAGTTCTTCAATAGGGCATTGGCACCCTTCTTATAGAAGAGTACCACCACACCCCCGCACCATGCCTGTGTGTACCCTCGAGTATGACGAAACCAAACAGCTTCTGAAGGGCCTTAAGTATTGGTTTTCTATCCGCCTTCAGGAGTTGGGCCGTAATTCTGTCATCACCGCGGCCTTGTTGTGCTTGAGCCAACCTAATCTCGTACAGGCTGACGTCCGGAATGTCTTCGCTGTAATAATATAATAATCGCTAGGATGGAATTTAACGTCCCGAACATGGCCGATCACAGCGCGAGAACTCCCGGATGCAGTTTCGGTTTCGGTCCTAGTTTCTACCGAAACCGAAACTAAACCGAATCTCGTTTTTTCGCCGAAACTCGACAGAAACCGAAACCGGACTTTCGGTCGAACACTAATTACATATATTTAAACACATATACACAAGACACCCAGATAAGGAACAACTATCTGTAGGCCATACAAATATTTGTTCCGTGCGAGAATCGAACCCACGACACGCAGTGCAGCAGCCGATCGCTCAACCACTCCGCCAACCGTGTGTTTTTAGATTACATTATTATGAGCGAGCGAATGCCATTGACAACAGAACATAAGTCGCTACCATATTACACGCGTAGCACATTGCTACGAATGTTTGTATTTTTTTTTCTATAGGCTCGACCGCTTGACCGCTATCTCACCTGATGGTAAGCAATTGTGTGGTCGACGGTGAAGCACGCTTGCCTAGAACTAACCTATTCACTCTTTACTTAAAGACCCCTAGATTGTAGCTATCGGGAAACACAGACACCGGCAGGGAATTCCACTCCTTAGCTGTATCTACGCATAATAAAAGATTTTTGCGCATGGGTGGGATGTCCACCATGTACCGATGGCACATCGCCCTACGTCCGGTAGTCCGATGATGAAATGGGCTAGGTGGAATTAGATTATGCAATTCCATCGCACACTCCCGGATATGTAAACAAAAAAAAACCGACCAGCTAGCAACTCGGCGACGATGTTTAAGGCTTTGACTTGACCAATTGCCTGCCGATGCAACCCATTGCCGATGAGAATCTTGGCCCGCTTTTCGATCGATTCTAGTGCGTCAATCTGGTATTTGGCAGATCCGTCCTAGAGATGAGAACAGTATTCCATGCATGATCGAACTTGCGCTTGATACAAATTGAGCAGCTGTTCCGGCGTGAAGTACCTTCTCACCTTTGCAAGAATCTTAGGGATTTTTGGCAGCCAGCTGAGCCCCATGCCACAATGTATGGACCAAAATTGAGTGTCGATGTCAGCGTATCGCCAAGAAGCTCAAGATTGTCTGTTATTGACACGGTCACATCTCGGACAGTTGGAGCTGGGTGATATATGCTGCGGAAAAAAGACACGCCTGGGCTTTAGCAGCATTAAACCTGACCAGATTGGTTTCGAACCTTTCGGAGACTGCCTGCAGGACAGTTTCAACCGCTCCACCATGGCCTCACGGAGAAACTGGATTTGCGACACGGTAGCCGGTGCTTTGGATAAGGGTATCTCATAGCAACAGTGCATGTCCTGCACTGTTGCTATGAGATCTGCATGCCCAAATTTGCCGGGTTCTAGCAGATCGTTAGTGTGGAGCAATAATAATGTTGAATAGAAGAAAGTTGCTACGATGGGAATCTCCTCAGTCAAGGTGTTTTTAGGTAATATTGTCTACTTTCTTTATGTATAATCTTATACGGGTACCTACAAATACATCGGATTTAAGCAAGATAAGTCAAACGTTGTCTGGTAGAGTTTTAGCAAGGATCCGCATTTAAAGAATGTTAGTCTAATTTCAATCAATTCAAAGAATATATATATGTATCTCCTAAAGTAAGCGTCATAAACTCATAAACAGCATGCGTTGTATGTACGATCACAAGTTAGCAATCATTTACATACAAGTGTGTTTTTCTGTCCGTGAGGTCACCGCGGCCATTACGCGAGCATTCAAACGCAATGTTTATGCAAAGCTCGCCGCGTCCGAGTCTTGCCGAGCGAGCCGAGCCCTGCCGCGCGCATGCCGAGCGTTGCAGATCGCATGCCTGCGCGTCTCCTCTCGGCGCCCGCATCGCAATTAACTAATATAATCGCACGACATTATGTATGCACGCATTGTTTGTATTTAAACGCCAACGAGACGTACAAGAACACATATGCATGCAGATGAATTAAATAACTTGTGCGACTCGTAAGGAAATCATCTGTTGACTTATATTATGTATTTATGTTAGTCAGCTCTTAACACACAGTTATGAGTGAGTTTCCCAACATAATAATATTTGTTTTCCACACAAAGAATTGTTAAAACCAGAGTTAAAAAAAATTGGATAAAAGTTAATTTAATCATTGAGTAAAAGTGTTTTTAAATTCGAAAGCCAGTAATGAATGTGGGAAATGTTTGGCATTCACAGTGAGAATACGGCGCATACGGCGGCGGCGGCGCGTAGTGGTGCTCCACGAAACTCGTTCGACACCGATTTTCCTTACTTACTTAGTTGTTTCTTAGAAGTCGCGTGATTTTATATGCAGATGCGAATATACTTGTTTTTGTGGCTCAATGCGGATGTGACTCTTTATATTGAGTCACTGGCTGCTGCGAGACCACTCACTGGCTGCTGCGAGGAATGTCACAATAATCAGCACCATTGAACGTCGGAATGGCCGTAGATATGGTCCTACTTCTTTGCTTTAAATCATAATTATGATTTTTGTTGACCCCCTCAAAAATTATTCCCAATTTCTTTTAATGATTTCAACATGATTACGAGCATTTTCGACACTGCTTCAGTAGATTTTTCTTGATAAGGTTATTTTTATCTTCGATGACACTAAGCATTAGTGTAGCTATCTATCAGTTTAAGAACTTCTTAGTCGAATCGTCGTCCTTACGAACATATAAACAAACAAGCTGTTCCCCGCGGCTTCGCTCCCGTGGCCCACCCCACAGGACCCGTTTTCAAGATTAAAAAAGTCTATGTCACTCAGGAATAATGTAGCTTTCTATTGGTGTTTTTTTTTAATCGGTTCAGTAGTTTCGGAGCCTATTATACACAAAAATATACAAGCAAAAGAACAAACAAGCAATCCTCAAAAACACCTCCGTGTAATATAAATTTAGATCAATATAAAACGGCCGTTTTAACGTTCTATAAAATAAACCGTTACGCAGCAGTAACTCGCAATAAGTATATTAACAACCTATACAATACTGCACAATTAACAACCTATACAATACTGCACAATTATAATTTACAATAAGTATTTGATAGAGTCATCACGCTCGTGACTTAACACCGTAAGGCCCGCTTGCGCCACGCTAGGTTATCTTACTAACTCCGAGTTAGTACCTAACACAGCCAATAATGTACGTTGTATTTGTTATTTAACTTCGTGTCAGCAGCTAACTTTGAGTAGTTTTTGGCACAAGTGGGCCTAACTATGCAATGTACCTAAGTAAGGTTTTTTAAGAAAACTCTAGAAACAATGTAATATACAGACTTATTGTTCAGCAATTCAATATTAAATTACAAGTAGTCGTATTAAAAGCTTTAATATAATGTGTTGAGCAGTACGTCAGTGCAGGGCGGGCGGCTGGGCGGGGGCCCAGGGCGGGCGGAGGCCGCTGCAGCGCCACCTGCCGTAATATCCTATTTATGAATAATGTTTTATTCTAAGAGCGTGCGACCCCACACCCCCGACTGCGCCGCAGGGCTGTGCTCGCAGACAGATTTAATTGAGAAGGTCATTTGTATTTAAATGACAGAAGAATCAGAATTCGATACTTTATTGGTTTGCAGACGTGACATTATTCATTGTTGTCTATTAGGTTGGTTTTCAAAGCATATATTATAAAAATGCATACCTGATATTAGTATGCGAAGCTATTGCTATAATTTCTTTTCAATTTTAGAACAATGTACATCTTAGTATGACTGTTTTCAAATTATGAAATTATAAGGATAATATCTTGTGTAGTAATTGGTACTTCACTTTGATTTGTAAGTTTATGTATAGTGATTGATGGTAGATGTAGTCACATTGTTTAAATATAAATGTCGCAGTGTTTTACTGCGATATTATCTTGATATCTAGTTTCCGTTTGATAGGGGTGCGTATTGGCTGTGGCACGTAGGGTTAACACCGCAAAAATGAACGCAGTAGGTATAGTTCAATTCTAAGAAGTGATATCATTTAAATTTTAAGGTTTGTTATTCCAAGAGAAAACCCATTGGAAAGTTCTATAGGGATGTTTCCAGGGTAGAACAATTATAATTCTATTTAGTCCGTCAGTGAGATTATCAAATAATATTGGACACGTATTTTTAACTTTACCAAATCAACAAAAATTCAATCAATCATTTATTTTGTAAAACATAGGTATGGTACAGTTAATATATTGTTAAAATGTGTGCATTTAAAAAGTTAAAGCGCATCAAAGTTCAGGAGTGGGGGCTTGTGACGTCACCAAGGCAGTATAAAGTGTACTAGCGGCGTGACGTGCCACGATATTTCAACGCAATATATCGTCGTCACTTTATGTTTACTTGTCAAAGGTAAAATAAATAGTTTTTATTAATCTACCTGACGGACAAAAAGATAATTTTCAGTACTAACTACCCTATTGCCCACGTTAAAGGGGATCCAATAAATATCTTCTTCAAATGTTGACATTAGCTCGCAACGGAAAAGATATCAAAATTCTTGCACCGACAACTTCAGTCGTTACTAAATAGTTGTGAAGGTATAGCATAACCAATAATAACTAATTGTTCGGAAAGAATGTTCTTACTTTTAAACAGTTATCATAAATCGACATTGTTGTGAAGTAGTGTGGTAGCCCTGCGCTCGTTATTGCTTGCTTTGTTTTTGCGCGGTGGGCGGGGGCCCGGGGGCCCAGGCGGCGGCGGGCCCCGGTGGGTCGCGGGCCCCGCCGGGTTTAATTAATGGAATAACTCCGCCGAGTTCAGCCGCCCCTCCCCCCTCTGCTGCACACCGATGGCAAATCTTTAAAGTATCGCCTCCAACTAATGTGTTTGTTCGATTTATGGACGAAGTGGTTCTCATGACACCATCGCGGCCATCGGGGACTAAAGAACTGCTGCAGAAAATTTGAACTCTAATCAGCTCTAAATGTGTCTAATGACGTTTTTTATTGTTGACAATGATGCTTCAATAATGACTAATTTGAACTGAAATGTAAGAAGGTGTTATCAAGATTTCCACAATAATAACAAACGGCACGCGGGAATTTATTACTGTTGAATGCTGCATCGAAACAGGTCCATAAAATACATAACTTGAAAAACACAAGCGTAGCTTCACAACTCTACGTCGTCATATATCAACACCGCAGCACAACTCAGACTAACAAAATGAAAATTCTCGTGATCCGAGCACCGTAGCTGTGGAGTCCCGCGGCTGGCGCGCGGCGCGCAGCGGGGCCGGTGGAGGCGCCTCCTCCTTCCTATATATCACGTAAAAATAGTCGCAACTCCTTTCACGACCCGTATTCGCTCCGCACCTTACATTATTATGATTTAGTGGAGCACAGTTGCAGCGCTGCAGAAGTACCCCCCGCGGCCCGGGGCCACCCCCGGCCACCCCCAGGGGGGCAAGAAGTCAGCGATGCTAGTAATAAAGCCGGCCATATTTCACACTTAGCGCGTAATGAGCGCGCGCCCAAATAATTGGATCACGTACATAACTCATTATTACCTCGCGCCTCACTTCGGCGTGCGAATGTATCATTACTTGACCCCCCCTCCAACACCTCCCCCCCTCGCGAGCAGGGCCACCGCCCCGACCTGGCGACTTCGGAACGCGCAAACACAATAGAAGTTTGTTAAAGGTGCAATACGTAGCCCCTCAGGCTCTACCTCGTCCTCGTCCGACACCGGCACACCGACACACACCTAGCGCTACTATTTGCAGACGAGCTTATTTGGTTGACCTTGTTTGTGAACTTCCATGACTTCAGTTATAAAATTTTATTTGAGAAATTTTAGGTTCTCAGAACATTCAAAGATTCCTCAATCGCTACAGCAACCATCGCTTGCATCCGGCGAAGCTTTTTATGAACCATAAATACTTGAGCAGTTCCCAAAGAACATCAGTGTGTGCGACCGGCGCCGGCGTGCGGCAACTGGCGAGCGCTCAACATGAAATGTAGCGATTATTCAAACACGCAGAACTCGCTTCATTGTAGTTTTTCATGGTTGCTCTGAAGAACGCAGTATAATTAATATGTAAATTACTTTCTATAAGTAGTGGCGATTGCTTAAACCCGTCAGAGGAGCACGATAAAGCGCGCGCGCCCGTCAGCGCTCGCACGGTGCGCGTGCGCACTATGCCGCATACACCGACGCGCTGCGCTGACGCAGTGTTATTCAACTTTAACATTTAGCACGTAGCGAAGCCGTTAGCATATTCATGGCGAGCAAGTATAATTTCACCCTTTCTTTGTAATGAATATGGAAATGGAAGAAAGTTCTCGCGACTTAAAAACTAGTTGCTACTGTAATTGGCAGTAGTTTGATAGTTTTTGTATCGCTGCCCCGCGTCCGCGCTGCGCGTCGTCTAGCGCGCACGCCTAGTGATGTGCCACGCGCAATACTGTCGATGCCGCCGCGTACCAACCTCGACACTGTTCTACAATCAACTACACGTTATTGCTGTTAGGACAACTGTTATTCATAGAGAAGGACATAAGTAAACCTGAAGGTCACATCGATAAAATCACTGATATTGATATGAGATTAGTTTTCTATTAGCGAAACATACGTCGAAGATCGCAGATAACTTCAAACACGGATCATAAAGAACTAACTGTGGTTATCACCGTTTGAATCAGCAATTACTAGAACGATAGAAATTGTTTAATGTAAAACTGAAAGAACACTAAATCGTGTGTTATCGAGTGTGTTTATCGAGTGGGAATGGCGCATATTTATCGATACGTGTGGTGAGTGTGTCGCAGCGCGCGGGGTCGCGGCCGGGTGGCCGCACGCACGCTAGCCGCGTTTTTCTTCACCGTTATATTTGTTTGCGATATTTAATGCGCACTATCCCGGCTCGGAGTGGCTTTCTGTAGCTCAGAGTGGCCCATCGTGGCTCACCAGCACAGCCCAGCTCGCGAGCGGCGCGGCGGGACACAATTTACCTCATACTGGCGACCATTATCTAATTAAGTGTCGATCCGACGCATAATTGAGGGCGAACGCTCTCAATTAATATCAATGTTTTAATTTGTTTATTTATTGGCTCAATTTGTCCTCGTCTGTTAGATATCGCAGCTTTCCGTCTGATCTGTATCACTCAATCGAAATGTATCGTTTTAAATATGGATGAATTGGCCTCGCATGAGTAATGCTTGTATCTAGGGTTATTGATTACACAAGCACAGGTACGTGTTGTTGTATTTATAGACTATTAGATCAATTTAGTTGTGATAGCTGTTTGTAGTTTTATGTTGAGTTACTTTATCTACTTATTAATAAACTAACTCTACATAACGCATGAATGCTCCGTCTGGATTGAATTGAAACGCATTAAAATAAAGAGGGATCCTTATAAGCAGTTTGTATGATTCAGTATCATCGTTCTCTTCATGACACATTCTCTTGCCCTTATCAACACTCATTCATTGGCGTCCGTGCTGCAGACCCATTCCTTCCATAGAACTTTCACAAAGATTCATCAATTTCTAACTATCCGTAGTTATCATCTGCACAGTCCGTGCACCTTCTCTTTGGCCTTCTTTCCTTTCGACCATGTCAAGCTGTTTAAATAATACTTAATTAATTATTAGGAAAAATCTCAACTATGTATATAGAACCCTAGGGAAACCCTCACGTTACTATGAGATAAGCGCTATATTAAGCAGTAACGATAACATTGGGCTTATTATCTT
Source organism: Orthosia cruda (assembly GCA_964057195.1). Classification (NCBI taxonomy): domain Eukaryota; kingdom Metazoa; phylum Arthropoda; class Insecta; order Lepidoptera; family Noctuidae; genus Orthosia; species Orthosia cruda. Next base: position 222,310 of record OZ059845.1, on the reverse strand, counting down.
TAATACGCTGAAGTGATAATGTTTCGGCGCGGGTGCAGTTTTGCGCGGTCGCTCAGTCGCGGTGAAAGCGCACCGTGTGTCCCAACGTCTCGCGTCTGTGCGTCCGTTTGTCCTTGCGTCCGCGTGCGTGCGTGCCTGCGTCCGTGCGTCCTAGGCACCCGCACAGATTGACAATCCGACAAACAATCATCGTGTACGTGTATTGTCGCATTATCACTGGAGATACTGATGGTTTATGATTGATACAGCTAATTGTTTGTTGACACTTCTAACGATGTTACCGGGGATTTTGATGAATTAAACAAAACAATATCGGAAGTTTTAAGTGTGATCTATTATTGAAAGCATTAGGATTGTAAGCAGAGCATGAGAGCAGATAGTGCAGGCTGGGCAGTGGGCAGTGGACACCCTGTACCGTATACGATGACTCCGTACATTCAGGAGTACTGGGTAAGTTATCGCGTTAAAAAGTCATTATCTCTAGTTAACACAGCTGGACGTCTTGTTATATTTCATGAATTAACATCGATCGCCGCCAATTTTAGATTAAAATGATCTTTAAGTAACTCAGTGTTTTCAACACTCATCAAATTGTTTGTTTGCGTATAACTTGGCAAGTTTTCTTCTATACGAAAGCCGAACTTTAAATAATAGTTATAAAAAAAAGAAATAGACATAGAGTCTTTGTTTTTTACACACGTTTAAACACGTAAGTAACTTCTGAGGGTTTTAGAGATGACGACTATGAAGGCTACCACGGCTTTTTTATAAGTAGTAAGATGATTCTGACACCTTGCTGCATAGCATGAGTAACGTGTGTTTAATTTATAGTAAAAGCGGCTAGTTTTACTATCTGTAACAAGTTTCACTTTAACTGATAGGTAACTGTTTCGAAAAACGTTACGAATTCGATGACCTATTAAATTCTTCAAAAAATCGATTAAAAGTAAAATGTAAAACGTTTATTAACCGGCGGCGGCGCCTGCCATCAAGGTGCAACATAATATAAAGAAAGTTCTCTTCAAGTTGCCATTATATTTGCAATAATAGTAATTTCGCTACTTTCTTCCAATTGCGCTAAAAGTTCACGTTCAAGGAGAAATGGCGGAAAAAATACGCAGCGCAGGAGTGCCGTTAGCGTCGACGATCTGCGGAGGGAGGGACAGAAGGACTGCTTTGTATGCACTGTGTATTATTACAATTAACTCATTCTCACGAACGATACACAGTCTAGATGGAATCATGAGCATAAAACAGCGATCTGCTACGTTCTCTTCTATTGAAAAAAACAATCAAACCGACTTCCAAAACAAAACACTTCAGAGTGAAAAATAATTTTCTTTTCCGAAGTCGGTGTCTTTTGTACCCATTGTTTTCCGTTATTCGACACCGACTTCGGAAAAGAAAGTTATTTTTCACTTTGAAGTGTTTTGTTTTGGAAGTCGGTTTGATTTTTTGTTAAAAAGTTTTTAATTTTTCTCTTTTTAGTTTTGGTAGGTACCTCCAATTAATATGAAAATCATTTATAGCCAAAATTACATCTTATGACAATTCCATAAGCCCAAACACGACTAGGATACATTGTTTTATTTCGGGTATCCAGTGGTCATTGTGGTCTTCTTCATCAGTTCCACTTCACCAAATGATACTTTCTGAGTGCAAATGATTGCATTGTTGATGAAAATACCAAAATCGCTATATGTATGCCTATTATATTTGAGGAGTTCCCTCGATTTCTCTAGGATACCATCTTCTGATCCTGTTTCCTTATCACGGTAACACCCTTGGAATATCTCCTTACAACAAAAAAAGAATCATCAAAATCGGTTCATAAACGACGAAGTTATCCGCGAACAAACATAAAAAAAAAAATATACGGTTGAATTGAGAAACCTCCTCCTTTTTGGGAAGTCGGTTAAAAAATTAAGATTTTAAATGAACACTTTAGTTGAGCTAATCTTATTCTTTTGCTAGGAATTTACATAAGATTGGCTAACATTAGTTACAAAGAGGTCAAACTACTTGTTTTAATGTTTGTAAATAATTGTAAAATGTATCTAATCGCTAGATAGAAACCTACACTATCGCTGAATATTACAGGCAGGGGTCACCAATTACTTTAATTTGGGCTCCGTTTTTTAAATAACAGGACCATGGCAGTCCGTAAGGTTTAAAGCTACCCACTCTTTACATTTTCACGAGTATTTACTTTAAAATTGAAATAATAAACTTAAATACGTAAATATAGATATAATATCAAAGAATATTTTGATGAGATGATTCGTCCGTTGTCAAAGGCGGAAAAGGTAAAGCGCGGGATTAATTATTGAACTACGTACTCAAGTAACACGCGTAAATTATGTATTGATTGATTATTAATTTATTATATTGTTGTTTACATAAGGTCCACACAAAATAGGTTGGCGGTCCGGATCCAGACCGCGGCCCGCCATTTAGTGACCCCTGTTATAGGTTATTTTTTATCACGGGAAACGCACGGTTCCTGCGGGGTACACCGGGGCCGAATATAAACAAGTTCATGAGGAAATTGCAATACAATGGTCATGTCTGACTCGAATCAAATAGCAGTGAACTCAGTTAGTTGCCTGTTTGGAGTGGTCCTTCGGTAAAGTATAATGTAGTGTGTCAAGTGTCCCGCGCGCCTTACTCGCCGTGACATTTAGCGCGCACCTGCGCCCGCGCAGCCGCCGCCACCACGTACCCGCGTCGCTCACGCCACGCACGCCACACGCTGCGTGTTTCGGCACATCGCGATAACTTTATTAATGAACTATTAACTGCGTCCAGCTGAATATTCAGCTCGATATAAATATACTGTGCGACACTCCGCCTCGTTAATTCATAGACGCGATAGCGATCGGCTTCAACTTGAATTATAGTTTGATATTATGTAAAATGTCGCCGCGCTTATCTACATTCTTTTAAATGTTACGCCGTCCTTTGTTCTAGTGCAGTAACACTAACAAGTAACACGGTACGAGCCAAGAATGTACGTGAATAGTATTCAGTTTGCATTCATATTGATCGCTACGCCAGTACAATTTGTTTAATAAGAATCTTATCGGAGGCAGTTCGCCTGCGATGCTTGCACACTTATAGTTTTTAATAAACTGTTAATTTTCTTTATTGCAATTTATTAGGGAGCCCTGGATAGATAGGGGCCTCCCGCGTACTGGACTCTAATTGAAGGTGGAATCAATAAGTCAGTGCGGTTGTATCGCGGTAATGATCGCAGCTATGCGCGCCGCCCGGCCGCGCTCGGCCCGTCCGCCGCCGGACCATCGCGATACGGCCCGGTCACGAGCCGCCACTACCGCCACGTGAAAATTATGAAAATGTACACATATTTATCAGATATCTTAAACTGTCTCTGCTGTCAAATACATCCAGCGCTGGCGGAAGGAGATCCCGCACGCTTGTTACGTATCTTGCAAGAGCAAAACGACAGCGAATTGCAATGATTGCTCTTCAATTCAGAAGTTTTAGAGATTTTGGCGGTTTTTTAGAAATAAGTGCATTTGACAAACAGCGAGTGATTAGAAAATGATTGTGTAGGACCTAACAAATCTACACTGTAGGTAATGACGACTTTTATGACATAAAGCGTTTGATCGCGCGATCATTGCTGATTGCTGTTTCTTTGATTTTTTTATTTTGATGCGGCACTTTTGAACGTAAAACACAAATTAAAATTTACAAGTAATAAAAGTTGACTCTACCGTGCATTCGGAAAAGTAGCTTGCTATGGAGAAGAATGCACAAGAAACTCCGTAGGTACTTACTCTTTTTAAATAAATAGGTGTCTTACAATATTTACATATTCATAATAAATTCATATATGTGAGGACCATGCACCCAGAATAGGTGTACTGTGAGATGGAACTATTCTGTGATAGGATATGTAGGTCTTGTAGCTAAGTAAACAGTCTCTACCACCAAAGAGTTGTATGAGTATTTCTTTATTTTTATTCTAAACTCGGTTCAAAAATGATATCTGAGCTATGAATTTCAATCCTGATCGATATTTTCTTACAATTATAGCTAATTATTATGCGACTTCCCACATCAGATATCACACACATAATAGTTACAAGCACGTTAGAAGTCAGCGAGTCGGAAAAGTAACAAATGCTCAGCTGTCGTAGCTACATGTCACAGTGGGCACACCGCACCACTCGCCGCGCGCACTCTGCATAGCTCCGTAAGAAATGTGTGAGGACCTGTCCATTAGCATATTATGTAGTGTCGACACATACTTGAGCAGACACGATATGTATACTCAACTGCTCGACAATACTACGAAAACCGCCCTTATTTCTACAAATTAAAGACCCCGTCAAAGTCAAAATTGTACATCAGACATTAGGTGACTGTACATCCACGTCTTTGAAACGGAAACCTTCATTACAAGGAAATACTTGAAGTAAACTTGTGCGAACAAACTGGCAATAAATTGTGACAAGCTGCGCACACCGCTGAATAATTATGTATTTCCATATCAAATAACTTCAAAGCCAACGTTCCAGTCGTTCATTGCAATTACTCTATTTATGGGCATTCTTGAAGTAACGTGTATACTGTGTACATTCCAAAATATAGGTTTATTCTTGTTATTTCTATTCTAGTTCTTCAAAAATCAAACAAACGTAGGCTCCACCGCTGCACCTTGGCGGATTTATGGCATATTTTCTGTGTTTAAAACTTGGAACTGAAAAAAGGAGGACTCAGAAGTAGGCCATAAGTAAAATAAATTAGGAGGAAAAATTTATTTTGTGATGTTTGACTGGTAGCAGGCCTGAATGATTATTATTTATGTTTTATATTAATGGGACTTTAAACTTTACCAGGGGTTGAGGCAGAGCGTGTGATGTTCTGATCAGGGAGAACATGGGTTCCTTCCTACTCTATGATAGCCGATTCCAGGAATGGCGAATCTTTATTGGTAAACGTGCCGGTTTTTTATATGAAAAAGATGTCGCCATACGACGACGTGCCGCTAAAGAATCTTGACTTAAATTCATTTACCAAAACTAAAACTGAATGTTAATAGCATCCAGTTTTAGTACTCGCGTAACTCTTTATTTGCAACCACAAATTAGTACAGCAAACGTAATGTTGTCAGTTTTATGTTTATTTAAATACTTATAAAAAAGGTGAAGTGATTTCTGCTGTTACAAATGATATCTATTTCGTACTCGAATTATATTGCCGCGTGCCGCCACAGGTACGCACACCGTTGGTCCGCCATCCCTGGCCTGTTCCATCAGCATCTGCCCTGCATCATCATAAATTCTTGGTGTCGGTTGCGCGTGCTGGCGATGTGTATCGGTCACGAACGGCTGACATACTGCGGCCTGCGCCCGCGCCGCGCGGTGACGCACCAGCACCACGCACCGGTGCAGCAGTGATAGCCATCGCAATTAATATCATACATTATATCAATTATAGTTAGCTTATCGTTCCGTTGGGGTTAGCAAGGATGCTGGCGAGCACACAAATAAACATAACTTTCATTGTAGGTACTCAAGTAGGTACTAAATATACTCAATAAAGTATTAGTACTGCTTAACTGTTTGGGCAATAAAAGTGTGGTTATATGATATGTTATAGAAAATCCTATTGGCACTTTGAAGCAAGAGGGATCTTTGAAGACAAAGAGAAAACAAGAAGTCTGTTCTGAATCGGACACAAAAGGGTGGTTGTTATACATTAATATGTGAGTAAAACTAGAATTCATATTAAATGTTTGACTCTAAGATGATTGATAATGAGCAGATGAGTTTTACTGGATCTCTGTAGTTGTATTTTTCGGGTTAACTGCGTCACGGGCGGTGCGCGGCGCGCGGCTTTGGGTACTTTGTCCCGCGATTGGAAGAAGCTCCCCGGGGACTGCTCGAAATATTGTATTGTTTCAGAGCCGAGTGAAACTATGTGTTGTTATTATTATACCTTTTCTTCTTTTTAGTCGTAGGTATAGTCAGACAGTGATACTCATCCATTATTGTAGTCAGCACTCACAGCACTAAACTACCAAATAGTTTATGACGACCCACACGTTTCTAACGGGAGAACCTGTCGCCTAGACATGAAAAATATCTTTGTCTGTTGCATGCCAGCTTATATTTGCAATGTTTATATTTGTTGCACTCCTTCCCTGAAGTATAAAACAGGTCCATCAACATAAATGGTATGTTCTTATGCACATACAGCATTAGCTATGCTAGTGCTGCTACAGCGTGCGTGCCCGTGCATGCCCGTGCATGCGGCGAGTGGCGAATGGCGTGTCTCCGCCGCCATTATCATACACTGTAGGACATGGAGAGAGAGTTATACGTCGTATAAGCTAACATTGTCTTCTCAGAATCCATTTAACTAATTGAATAGATCGGTACTTTGATTACTTGCAGCAAAAACGTCGAATATGTTGGAATGAGAGGCGTACGAAATGACAGTGAAATTAAAAACAATGCTGCGATTATAAATTCATATCAGAAGGCTGCGGCCAGTGCGGCCGAGTGGCAGGTTGGGAGAGATAATCTGTTGCATTTTCCATGCGTCGTCGGCGCGCGGTAAAAACGAGCGGCGGTGAATCCGAGCTTGTTACATAATCAGGCGATCTGCTGTCGCCGACCGCCGCTGGGCCGCTACGCTGGCGCTCCAGGCGCCCGGAGCCTGGATGCTCTCCTCAACAGGGCTAAATGGTACCTATAACAGTTACTTGAATGCTGTTAAGCAGAAAACTCTAGTGTATTTAGATTTATACTGATATTTTAAGACCTATACAGTTAACTGGTATGTTTCGACTGTTCTCTTTGAGAGAAATAAAAACGTTGGATTAATCTGATAATTAAAATGAAGTATCATCTGCATGTAATCTCCATTGTGAACGAAACCTTAATTGTGTCTGTAGTTAATTTATGATGATGATGAAACACGACATGACAATTACTTCTAGATTTAACTGTTCATTGCTAATTAAAGTAAACTAAACGATTATCTACAAACTAAAGAAAGACTGGACTCAACTTCTCTGGCGAAAAGCTTAGACTAGTATAGAACGCAAATCAGCCACTGTAGCTTGTGAGCTGTGTGTGGAAAACTTCGTGTGCAGTGTCAATTGTGAACATGCACAAGAAACGGAGGCAGTTCAAGTCCCAGTTTGGGAAAAGTTTCAAGACATGCTGATCTGATTGGCGAAATGGTACAGGTACAAACGCTATCTCTATCCAGGAACTGTCCACTAGTAAATTGGGAGTATTTCCGTTTGAGCACCTATTTTTTGGGCACCTACGCATTGAGGGAGTATGTGGGTGGTTATTTACATAAAAAGAGGGTGGCAGGACTGTAAAAAAGTTTAATAAGCACAACGGCAATTAATAAAAGAATCTTGGAGATTTCAGTAACCAAAAAAAAAAGAGTGGACTTGTAAGCTAGTGTCAGGGGGATCCATCAGCAACATTTAAGTCTTACACTCCAACTCCGCTCCATTCCACAACAACTCCACAACTCTTCCACTGCTGGAACATGGCATTCCCCAACATGTTACACAGGCGGCAGGCGAGCTGATCCTTCGGTATTTATCAGTTCCATCTACTATAACTTGTCTAAAGAGTGCAGTGATTGGCATGGTGACATCTTAGCGCTGCGGCGCGGGCGCAAAAAATCGCTCCATTCATATGCACGGGGAGGAGTGCGGTCAGTTTTTGCGCGGCCGGACGTTCCCTGCGTTTTATTTGTAAATTGGGCGCGGGCGCGGGGCGGCGGCGGCGCGGCTGCGAGCGAGGTGCGGGAGAGGCGCGGGGAGCGTGCGGGGACGCGGCGGTAACGAGGCCGGACGCGCGTCATTCAAATGCGCGACTAGTTTTTGCGCAGGCGCATAATTGAATACGAATGCGTACTCGGAAGGATTCTAATGCGTTGAGATGAGACGCGTAATGAACGTTATTTATACAGGCATCAGACGCCTGGAGCTGCAATGGCTGGCCTGGCTGCCGTGACTACTCACCTAGGATGAAGTACTTAGCAATACAGTACCATGTACTAGGGAGCTGGATGTTCTCATTCTCACTCATGTACAGCGACTTCTCAAACGCGACACTGTATGTACCTGTTGGTCAAGCTAATTGATGAACAATCAAAAGTCTCTGCTAATGATGACTTTTTACTGGAAATATATTGATTGCTCATCTTGAACATATTTGCTAACTCTCAAATCATTTAGTTTCCTTTGTCTGTAGTCGATACAGTTTGTGTTGCGTTATCTGTGATACTATTAATAAGGGTCTAATGGACTATTGCGACATCGCCTGCATCGTAATCAGGTGCATTCATAACAACTTATTACGAAGCTGTCACAAGAAATGCTGCAATGTTTGACATTCTCATCCGCTCTAGGTAGGTGCTTCAAGATGCTGGAGACTTTTTGTTCAGCAGAGTAACATTATCGTGGCACTGTTTGAGTTGTGCGGTTATTGTGGGTTATGCCCGGTGGAAGGTTTATAATAATAGTTGTACAAGATGAGGATAAAATAAAATTGATTATGTAAATGTGGCACTTACAATGCTATTTGTGATAAGTAGTGTGATCGCATGTCATAAATCAAGTTAACATATTCAGTTAGGTCCATTTACTGCGACTGACTCATGTGACTCAAGATAATCTCGTAAGATATTACCTAAACCTGCCATAAAAGTTCAAGGAAAAAATCTCGTATGTATTTTTTTATTATTCATCTAACAATCATACGTTATTTACAATTCAAACCTACACAAACACCACACAATGTACTTGTACCTACCCACATACCGACCAGTTTTACTGAAGTTAATCAAGTTTGCACAGGAATATTACAGCCGTCACCAGGGAGTTGATACCGAACGATCAGGCATCAAAATGTACGATTTGTGTACACTGGCCAATGTAAATAAGCACATAATTGTGTTAGAAACGTTCGAGAAAAGCGAATAAAAGCGCGGTGCTGGCGGCCGGCCAATGTGCGCTCCACTCGGAAACGCTCCGCACTGGCCACCGGACAATTTGCTTACTGCACTAATTTAGGAATCCTCGCCGCTGCAGAATTGCACAATAGGGCGAAATAGCTCCATTGGCTCTCGCGACGACCGTAGTGTTCCCTAGTGCACGGACGATTACAGAGACGGTGTGGCTGTGGTTTGAACCGTAATAGGTATTAGTGTGTGTGTCGAACTGTATTTTGATAGACGAGCTGCAGTTCGCGATAATGTACCCGCAGGGCTCGGTCACGTACTGGCGCTGTTAATTTACTGGCGTATTTTAATTGAGCGTAGCATCCCGACGGCGGTGGACTGCGAGTGCTCGTAGCATTCAATGTAAATGTGATTTAAAAGTAATGGCCCTGTTGCCAATTGACTGTGCTCACATGCTCTAAGAGCTGCGCAATTTAACCACGCCGAGCCGGGTTCAGTACCCGGCCGGAGCGTTTTTGCGCCGTCGGGAAAATGCGGCCGAGTGACGACAGGCTAAACGATGTTAGGATAACTAACAGGAGTGGGAGCTGCGCGTGCGCTCGCTCGCTCCCCGGGGAGGGCAGGGGGCAGGCATGTGGGGGGGAGGATGGTGCGAGGACTCGCGGGGACATAAATCGCAAGTAAAAAGCGCCGCGTCGTCGTCGTCCAGCCTTTTTTGCAGTTTCTTGTTATGCGCATTCCTTAGTTTTTGCTCGCGCGTGTTCCCGACAAACGAGCTCGGGCAAGTTCACCAGTTTTTGCTTCAGAAACAATGGTGGGTCTGCGATGGCAGCGGCCGTGATTGCGCGCGCGCAGGCGGCGCGGCGCATTTGCATGTGGCAGCCAATCGCGAGGCGAGGCCACGCCCCGCGCCCCGCCCCCGCACCCGCGCCTCGCTCTAGCCGAGCTATCTAATGCTATGCGCGTGCGCGAGAGTGTGGCGGCACAGACACCTCCAGCCATTGTCGAATCGTACCTCCACACGCGCCGCTGCATCAGGTCACCGGCGCACGCCGCGGCTGGGTCGTCCCCGCCGGTACATTGTCACTTACAACTCGATGCGAGAGCACGGCCACACATTCCTGAGACTCATGTTCACATAACATGTCTCTCTAAATTACCAATGATTTATCTTCCAAGTTTGCATTACATTACTTACCTGTCAGCACTCCCAAGCAAAATATCGTCGCAAAATCTAATCTCACACATCTATCGCACTTTCATTTTGACATGCGCTCTGTATGTAAATGTGTGTGACAGGCGTACGCCGGCGCTGCGCCGGTGCAGGTCGCGCGCGATTGGTGCGAATGAGCGCGACGCGACACATCGCAACGAATGCTAATCAGCGGCCATTAGAGTTGCAACATGATACGAGCACGACACATGCCTACATAGCATGTGTGTTGTGCGCATAGCTCGCATGCACACGTATGTAGATGAGCGCAGTGATTGGCACTCCACGGCAACGCGCGCAATATTTACTAACTATTAAGTCGATGGTCATTGATTAACGTTTTTCAGAGTCCTATCGACGCGACGCTTAGGATGCAAAGCAACTGTTAATTATCGGCTGCGTCTGCGACTGACAGGCGTCAGCTGATCATTATCACACGTTCTGCTTCATGAACACGTAAAGTATTTGTGTTAACATTATAGTTCCAATTATTCGGTCAGTTTCAACAAAATCGAATAAATATGTAATAATTGGCAGTGCGTCCGCGACTGCTATAAGTTTTTGCACGCGCTTCGGCTCATGGAATAAAAACGTATTGTCTCGAGAGCGAGCGAGCGTTTTTATAATGTTGTGATGTTTTGCTGTCATCATTCTCATATTATTGTGTTCTTGCGATGCTGGGAGAATTTCAAGAGGTTTCAATAATTTAGTGACTGTGGGTCAACGGCTGAGGCATAGACTGTGGATGCATACTATAGAAGAACCCAATAAATGTATGAGACAAAGACAAAGATATTTTATTTCAACTAGGCCACCAAGCGGCACTTTTGAACGTTAGATACATTAAAATTTACAAGGAATAAAAATTGTTTCTACCGTGCCTTCTGAAAGTAGCTTGTTATGGAGAAGAACGCACAAGAAACTCCATACTTACTCTTTTAAAAAAAAATATGTTTTAGCTTGTTATGGAGAAGAACGCACAAGAAACTCCATACCTACTCTTTTAAAAAAAAATATGTTTTATTTACAATATTTAGGTACATATGTACATTACGTACATTAATAAATTTGTATGTGTGAGGACAATGCTCCCAGAATCACTACATACTATACTACGTACAGGTACAAAGTATTAAAAGTACTCACACATGTACTGTGCAGTTACATAATAGTTACTAGAAAAAGATTAGCATCCGAAGCAGTTAAGTTAAGACCAATCCCAACTGACGGCGCCCGTTCACGAACATGACGCATAAATCGGCACCACCCAGATCAACCATCATGAAGGGAACCGAATGATCCAACACACACGCCACCATCAGAGAGACATTTGAGAGAGCATGACACACTCAACTGCCAGGGCAAACACAAGTCAACGAACGACACCAAGGTACAGCAAATGGTAGATTTACAGTTGGGTACATAGTACTTACACACGTGCTGCGCAGTTAGACAATACTAAAAGAAATTGAGTCTATATAATACAAATATATTCATACAGTCTTCAGCAGGTCCAACAATTCTACAAAACAATAATGTTCTGCATATCACTTGTTTTTGCGCCCTAGTGTTTGTGGAGCAAGACTAGCATATTGAGCCAAGCATTTTTATCAGTGATGTAATCCCCCAACTTATAATATGCCTGCCTGCATAGTGTGCGTTTTATACAAGTTTTAAATTTCGTCTAATTCAGTTCTAGAATGTGGGGAGGAATTTTATTGTAACTTTTTGTACAGTACCCCATGAAAGATGAGGCTACTTTAGCCAGTCTGAAACGTATGGTTATTCAAAACCAACCAAATATATATTTTAACTTAGTGACGTGGCTATAAGTGAATCATAATAAGGTAATTAAAATAGCAAACGTTCTAAATGTAATTAATAAAACCACCTCTGATTACCACTTAGCACTCAGTAATGATGGAACACGTGCAAGGAATCAATAAAATTTAAAAGCATCGAACATTGCTGTAACGAAAATGTAAACTGGATTAAGGGACAAAATTAACTGTCGTGGAAAATTATTGCTGTCTCCATACATCGACATAGGTCGCAGCAGATTAATAACTACAAATAAGTTAATAATCGTTTAAAAAAATATGTAGGTTTTTGGATTTGTTCCTTAACTTGTACGATTCTAAGGTCAACGGGAATTACCAGATCTATAGGTTTTGATTCCCTTACAATTCGTAAACGGCCGTATCTTATGATTGCTTTGATTCAGAAGTTTGAATTTTTCACAGCTCCGAGATATTGCAGACCCGAGTATATGATATTAATTTGAGTTAATACCTCCAGGAAACTCTCGTTCCAGGAAAACATACGGGCAGACAGACAAACAATGAAGTTATTCTATATTTTTCTTTTGATTAATGGAACCCTAAAAATGATATAATGTTCAGATTTCTGCGACAAGTACCTACATTTTACTAAAGTACAAAATGTATGACAGAAACTTGCAAAATTGTCACACGACATATATTGACACGTCACTTGTCGCTTTTATTAAATGGACGCTTGGTATTTTTATTCTCATTGTGCAAATGAAAAGACGTAATAAAACAGTTCATTTTGTAATTGTCTCTATTTTAGTTTTCTAATTCTTGTTTTTCTACAACTTTAAATGATCTAATAGCCCATTGAAAAAATAATGCTTTTGACTGTATTTCTATCCAATTACAAATACAAACAACCTAAAAAACAATAATAATGCCACGTCCGTACCCACAATTATAGTTTATAGCAATTAAAATGTTTCTCTACAACCAGGTGTTCACGACGCCTATTCAAATGAGTGTAGGCAGCCCTCTAGCTTGCCCCTATTACCATCGATTAGTGAAACATGGAGCTTTGGAGAAAAACTGTTCGATGGAGAATTGATGGCGTGCCTCGGACTATGTTTTACTTACTCATTGACATATTAGCAGCTATGTAACCAGCATATTATTGATGGCAGCAGGCAGCTCTTTGTATGCATAACGAGGTTTTTCAAAGTTATTTGAATTGTTAATGTTGTCTATAATTTTGTTTACGTCAAGTGTGTGATGCTTTTTGTCTCAGATATTTGCATACGTTTGTTACATTATGTTGTAATAAATATGTAGATGCCACACGCGGAAAATGAAATAGCTGACGTTTAATGAAGGGTTACGTAACTAGATAGTAATGGCATTTCAGTGGGTAAGTATTCTTATCTTTGTTTTATAATTTACTAGCATTTGCCCGCGACTTCGTCTGCGTGGCCTTCGTTAGTACTTCGAATAGCCTCTTTTTATATCGCGCAATAATTTTGTAGGTGTGTGGGCCGCCTTACTTTAGAAATTATTGGTTCACCATTCAAACTTCTACCCCCTTTTCAACCCTCTTAAGGATGATTACCGGGATAAAAACTATCTAGTGTCTTTTCCAGGGACTCAAACTATCACCATACCATATTTCATTTAAATCGGTTCAGCGGTCTAAACGTAAAAAGGTAACATAAAAACAGACAGACGGAGTTATTTACGCATTTATCTTCTTCTTAGCGTTTCGATGACAAATATATTAAAATAATATTATGTTTGGCTCAGAATTCAGCCACGGCAACAGCATTTATTAACCGACTACAAAAATGGAGGAGGTTCTCAATTCGTCGGCAACTTTTTAATTTATTTATGTTGCCCGATTACTCAAAGACACCTGGACCGATTTGGAAAATTCTTCTTCTGTTTGGGGTAGGGTATACTTCGCAGGTCCCATAGGCAGAATCTGATGATGGGATCCTGGAGAAATCGAGGGAACTCCTCAAATATTATATTTATTTATTTATTTATTATATACTTTATTGTACACCACTGAAATAATTACAGGACAAAACATTTATAAAGATAAGTGTACAATGGGCGATCTTATCGCACAGGGCAATCTCATACAGACAACCTTTGGATGGACTGAACGAGAGAAGATAGACATAGGGCTGTCAGTGTACAAAAACTATACTAAATAATATTACTTAGATATAACATAAAATACATACATACAAATAAAATAATATACTAATAAATATATATTATAGGCATACTTATAGCGATTTTGGTATTTTCATCAACAATGCCATCATTTTCATTCAGATAGTATCGTTTGATGAAGTGAAACTGATGATAAGACCACAGAGGATCACTGGAACTCCTTAGCGTTACGTATGCCACGGGTGTAAGATATCTCGAATGAAGCAAATACTTATATATAATTTGTACTTATGAAAATGTTACCATCGAACTGATCTGATGATGAAGCCGGAAGGTAGGCACTGGAACTCCGAAATAAAAAAAGTATTAATATTTATTCATTTATTTATTGATTCAAAATTTGTTTACACTATTACATTCATACATTCTGCCAAACTGTAAAACAGTTTGTCGGCAGTTGTAATCATAATCGTATTTGGACTTATTGGCATCGTCGTGCGATTTACTTTGTCAATAAATGATTTGCATGGTAATTTGAACCAACCAATACTAAAAAGAGAAAAATAAAAACTTTTTAACAAAAAAAATAAACCGACTTCCAAAACAAAACACTGCAAAGTAAAAAATAACTTTCTATTCCGAAGTCGGTTTCGAAAAATGAAAAACAATAGGTAACAAACCGACTAGGAAACCGACTTCGGAAAAGAAAGTTATTTTTCGCTATTTAGTGTTTTGCTTTGGAAGTCGGTTTAATTTTTTCTATAAAATGTTTTTTAATATTATAGTATTGACTTATTTTCGAAGGAAACTAAATAATAAACATGGTAGATGGCATCAACACGTTAAATTTGTTGTAATCTAAAGTTATGTGTCCATTAGTTGCCAATTAAAAACAGTAGAAATCTTTTACTACATAATAAAATTAAACCTACTTTCCTTTCTATTAAGTTTATGCCTTTCTTTATTCATAGCAAGGAATCACTCGTCGTCCAATAAATGTAATCTGTTGTAAGTATATCTTTAGCCGGTGGTAAATGTTCATTAGTGTAAGTGTGTGATGTGCGGCTAGCACTGTTATCAGTACCAGCGGAGTAGTAGAGGAGGATAGAGACGTTACGATAGCATCGCACGCATGCGCCCGCGCATCGCAGGTCGCGGGGTCGCGCCACTTAAATTACACACTAATATTATCAGCCGAAAATCCAGTCCATAGGTTTTATAGCTAAAGGCAATAGTTACCGTGGATGTAGAATTTTCAGGCAAAATGAAACTCTTTACTTTGATACCAGAGACCAAACTGTGAGCCAAACTAAATCTTCACAACAGTCATCTAAAGGAAGGATTGTTTGTAAAGGTTAATCTCTGGCAGTGATTCGATTACCTGCGATAATTATTCACTATTATAAAGCTACCGCTGAGTGTCGTGTGCTACTATTCATACCGAAAATCACTGTTGTATAAGCGACGAGATCGAAGCCAAGAAAAGTTTTCAAAGACATGACATTTAATTAGGAGAGGTGTCTTCAGAGCACAGTTAACATAATTTTCCAGGTGGTGTGGTGAAAAAGCGGATAATTATGTATATCTACTAAATTGGGTGTAAGCTGTAAAGTAAATGGTGTAAGCTGCGTATACCTGTAATAAGCATACATACCAGCACCTTTATTTTTCTTTGTTTACTACAAACTGTTTTGTATGTAATGCTGTTGGTGTACCTTATAATAAATAAATAAATTGCCGGCGGTTGTGCCCTTCTACCACTTTGTAATGTTCCGTGCAAGCAGAGATGTACTAGACTTCTGAATATTCTCGCTGTGTGTCGGACAGATCAAACGGTCCGCTTCATTACACGATTAGGACTCGCTTGATCATCACCTTGGAATCAGTACCTATATTACGGAAGTATCTCTACTAAGTACCTACTTGATATTCAAGGAACAAAAAGCTTACGATGTCGCAATCTTTCCTATCAACTTTCTACAGAAGTTGAAGATAAAACCAAACATTTCACCGACGAATCTTGATTGTTAAAAAATACACTCAGGATCGATGTGTAATTGTTTTGTAAACTTGTTAAGCCACGGACCGGAGCCTGAACATGCCAGAGATTCAAATTATGTAGGTAATGTGAAAGGAGTCGAAAACTTTCTTTGATCTTTCATAATGAACAATGAGGAATTTATAAGATGACTTAGTTACTAAGTAGATTAACAATTAAAACATCTTCCAGCAGCGTGCTGATATTCCCACCAGCGTGCACTGGCTACCTATGAGTACCTACAACACCCGAAATCGCATCACATCCCTGATTCCCAGGTTGCGACAAAAAGGCTCAGCATTACAACATCTGCTTTCATTGATAATGACTTCCCAATAACAAACGCGCGCGCTTTTTATCCCTTACCAGTCGGAAACCTTATACTTGACACATCGGGATTCTGTCTAAATCTCGATGCGCTACAATTCCGCCGCGTACTGCAGGTATATCATTCAAAATCAAAATCATTTTTTTTATTTCACATAGGCCTACATGGGCACTTATAAAACGTCGACAAAAGGTGCACGGTTTGGGTTGGTCGTTTCCTATGGAGAAGAACCGGCAAGAAATTCCATGGTTACTCTTTTAAAAATGGTTTGTTTTTCAATATTTCCATGTTACAGCATTAGTACTTAACATTAGTACATTAACTGTAGCATGCACAACCCACATCGAATAATTACATATTTCATTTAAAACAAGTACCGCCAGTTCTAATTGATTTCCATTGTAAGAGCTTTTAAAATAATAAATTATTTGGAACGAAACTGTATGAGATCGAAATGCACATTGGTATGACTTACAGTTTGCAACGAATCAATAGTGGGAATTGTATAACGCATACCTACTTTAGCTAATAGAATTATTAAAGGCTTGAGAATTGAGAGGATGTTTGGAGTGGACGTGTCAATGTAAAAAAGTTTGACAGGTTTTATGAATTCAGGAATCAGGGGTAAGAATTTTACCGGTCATCCATAAATGTTTAAAAAAAAACTTTTTGCAAAAAAATAGGTAGGACTTCCAAATACAAAACTACAAAGTGAAAAATAACTTAATTTTTTGAAATCGGTGTCCATAACGCAAAAAAATGGTACCTACGAAAGACACTGACTTCAAAAAATATTATTTTATTTTATTTTTTATTTAAATAGTATTTTTTTGCAAAAAGCTTTTTTATTTTTCACTTTTTAGTTGTACGTACCTAATAGGCAAGTTAGTAAGGGAACTATTTCGCCAGAATAGATTTCATGAAACTTGAACATAACCGGTGAAATGAGAGATCTGCTTACCCCTTAAGAGCGATTTGGCGTGATGTTATGTTATGAAATGTTATAAACAACAAACAGACATGCGATTGCAGCAATCCCGAGAGATTTGCCGTTATTTATTGAAGAGTTCTGTTGTATATCTCCGAAGTTCTTCATCAGATCTTCACCAAATTAAAATGGGACCAATTTCGGAACATACTTTTGCAAACAAAAAAAGAATTTTCAAAATCGGTCCACAATTGACGGAGTAATCGGTGAACATACACAAAAAAAAAAAAAACAAACATGAAGTCGAACATAGAACCTCCTCCTTTTTGGGAAGTCGGTTAATAATTAGTATTGTCTTCAAAATTTAATGAAAATTTGTTGAATATTAACGTTAAAGTAAATTGTTAGTAGATGTAAAAGAAGAGTTATACTGTCAACAGAAGAATATTGGTTTACACACATTCTTTTGTCAATGGAGACTACCCGAACTTAAGCAAGTTATCATATTTATATTCGTGAAAGTAAGCCGAGTCACCCCCGAGACAATCAATCAGAACCCGATCCAGTCGCCGGTGCCGGTGGTGTACACGCGTGGGCCATGCTCGGCCATCCATCACCACGTCCATTACGACGCGCGGCATATTGTGGCCCAGATAACAATCATAAAACACTGGCCCTATGTCACAACCCTTCTTGAAAATATCGCGGAGGGAGGCGAAGAAGGTTCACTATACGCAGTCCATGATTCTAATTTCACTCACCTGATTCAGGTTTTGTGAAGCAATTTGTATGTTTTTTTTACGTAGCGGTCAGATTTTCGTATCTATGGCGAATTTTATTCTAAAACGTTTTCGTCTTCGACAGACTCGTATCAGCACAGGCTCTCCGAAGCTCTACACAAGTGACATCGTATCAACGAAAGCGTCCGGACAGCGACTAGAAAAACGTCAGAAATGTATTGGAATGCCATGCAAGCGCTATCGAAATGTCACGTGATTAATCCCTTACATTTTGGCATTTCAACCTTCTTCAACGAAAATCACAAAAGTTGAAATTCAAATCATCAACGATAGAAACCAAAAAATAACCATTTCTAACTTTCTGGCAAAAACTCAAACAACATTTTATAAGTACCTTTGTTTTACGCCATTGCATTTCAATAACTGGTGTTGCCTCCTCGGGCTCTGAGTAGAGCTTCTAGTCGGGTTGGTATACTGAAGACGAGGTTTCGGAGACGATGTTGAGGAATATCTTTTTTTAAGTTAAAAACGTTACTTAATAAAATATAATTTCAAAGAAGTTGATGTAGTTTTCTATCAAACTTTTTTATTGCACAACTCTGACTTCTATAGTTTAGGAGAAATTTCTATTTCAAAAGTGTGGTACTAATCTTTGAAGGCCAGAGTAGCTTCTTCCTCCTATGCTTTGTGCTTATCTATATTAGTTTAGATTAAATCAAAATCTAATTTAGTTCTTATAAACTGCTTTTCCTGAATATTTTTACAGTTAAAAAAATCCTTTTGCTCCCAAACCTTCTGTAATTTCTTACTCCATGTCGGGGTAGCATAATAAGAAAGGGGTTTCGCACCCTTCCTCCTGAACGAGGTGTTAAATGGTTATAAGTAGGCGAGGTACGACCAGACTGGACGGGTCGGACGGGACACGTGACGGCGTTCAGAACTGTTTAGTGGCCGAGGGTGACGTGTTGTGACACCAAGTGGATGCAGAGACTACCACTTTTAAAGGGTTTTTTCGATTCATTCGTTAGCCAAGACATGTGGTGCTTTTTAGGAGGTCTAAATACTGACGGTTGATGACTCTAGATATTAAATCTGAGGCTTCGACTTACTAAATTAATTTCAAACAGTTTACCCATAATAAAATTCTAATATTTTCATACAATAAAATTAACGACTTGCTAAACGCAATGTTGTAGGCCATACTATGAATATAGTAGACAGAGCCCTCGATCACAATTAACTTGTAATTACAAGTAACACCGGTGGCCACAATACGCATAGCGAGGTAATTAGATGCCTTTTAATTAGTGCATTCAGCGAGTTTGTCGTCACTGTTTATGTGCTGCCCCTACCCCTTCTGGCGAGCGCGCGATATTTACGACCAGGGGAGCTCGATCGATTAGAAGCTGCTCTATGATATCTATTGAGCGTTTTTTGTGACGCTAATGTGTGGGTAAAGTTAGAATGTAATTACTTTATTTATGGCTGCCAGTTTTATATTGGACTTAAATAGAAGTTATAACAACACTTTCAGGTAACCAGACCTGCTTGGTCACTTGGTATAGCCAGGAATAATATTAAGTAAATATAGTTCTGAAGTGGTCTCACAGTAGGTTTGTTGGGTTTAGAATGAGTGCACTGGCAGTCTGTTATTGACGCCGAGGCCGCAGAAACCTAAGCTGCAAATCAACTCTTTTTGAACCTTAGACATAAGATTGACATCATTGGAAAATAACGCATGATTCTCTTGAGAAACATCTTGCTTTTATGAAACGATGTTTTAAATGGTTGAAAGTATAAACTGACGATTTGCTTCATATTTTTATGTGCTAAGTGCTCGTTCTGTTCGTCGTGACTACTTACAAACACATCGATCTGTAAAACTTGCCTGTCATAGCTAGCCATGGGAAAATCGAAAACCATTGATGTACACTAATTACGTACTGGTAGGTGGGTAGGTAGGTAGGTACAAGTAATTTAAAGTGTTTTGAGGAATTATTAGATAGTTAGCTGTAGAGTTATTTGTCTCTCGTATGTTGTGAATCGTATTCGTCATTAGGGGTCCCACGGTCGCCGCTCGGAGCATGTTCAAATTAAATAAAAGTCGCGCGCGCCGTAATAAAGTGTAAATGCGGTATAATGCGCGCGCGCAGATCGCGGCATTCGTTCCGCGCGCCGCATTCGTCAGGCGCGGTGTGCGTCCGCGCCGCACCGCCGCGCCAACGCAACGCCGCGCGCCGCTCCGCACCGATCTGCGTCGTGCCGCGCCGCATCGCTCCGCGCCGCTTGTAATACACGGTACTTGCACATTAACTGCTTTACGAGCGTCTCGGATATGTTTATCGATTGGCTCAATCCTCGATTCCTAGACGTCATTTAAGACGAATTTATCTTTAATGTAATTAGGTTTTTCTCTTATTATGATCCGCCTCAATCAAACTGAAGGTATTTCAGAGACAGCGCACTTCGCAGAACACTTTATTATTATGCGTTACTGACACACAGCTTTAAGTAGAATGGGCACGTGTGTGTGTGTGTGTGTCTGGCGAATTAATCATTTCATTAGCGTTTGAAGATTAATATGTTGATAACTCAATAATAAAAACAAATCGAAATCGTCTTCAGCATTCACATTCACATTTATATTAATTTCCAATTCGTTTCAATTTGCCCACATGTGTGCCTGTCGCCAGTGCTGTAGGTGCGCGTGCGCAGCGCGGGTGTCGCTCGGAGACATTCGTGTGAAATCGGAAATGATCGCGCGCCACGCGCCCGCTACTGCGCCGGCACATTATAAACACATTAGCGACAAGTGACTATTGTTTACGCCTCATCTTCGCATTTGAATAATTTAGATGGATGGCTGCCAATCCTCAAGACACGTCGCTTGATATTTATCTTGAGAACAATATTACCCAGTGGCACGCACGCTCTAGATACTAGCATACCGACTCCGTTTTCTAATAATAACCCACTGAATTGTAATAACAAACTATCACCAATTTACCACACATAACATTGAATGAAAAAACCAGTTATTTAAACATTTTCCGTAGTGTTCAGTTCAGCTCGTTCAATAACTCAGGTGCAACCACTGTCTGACCTCTGCCAGTCACGTAGAAGCAGAATAAACCTCGTCGCCGGTACGCCGCGCGGCGCGCACCCCTCAGCGAAAGTTCCAGCCAACCTGTCGCGTCCTGTCTCTAGTTAAAACAATAGTTTGTGCGATCAATATTAATTACCAGACGAGAGCTATGCGGCAGGCGGGGGAGGGGAGGAGGAGAGTGCAAATGATAAAGTTTGTAGTTTGAAACGCGGTTAAGGCGGCCGGAAGTTGCTCCTAATCGCATAACTGACGTCCACATAACCAGCTCTGATTTACTTGCCAACTATTGAGATATTAACCACTGCGCAGCGACGGCTCAGGAGGGTTACTTTGAACGTCATGAGGGACACTATTGTGACGAGGTCCTTCCTTCCATACTCTTCCGATCACTTATTACTGGCAACCTTTTTATAGCAGGCCACGCCATCATGTACTTTTCACATTATCATTCGATTTTCAATTTAAATTCAGAACGCCACATTCTACCCCTATGCACTCTCATTCCTCCCAGTCGTCACTTCATCTTTAGAGCCCGCCGAGGCTAGTTACTGTCTGTAACAATAAACATCGTCTTATAATCTTGTTATAATCTACTAATAAAAAAACTTTTTGCAAAAAAATACTACCGGCTTCCAAATACAAAAAAAAACTACAAAGTGAAAAATAACTTAATTTTTTGAAGTCGGTGTCTTTCGTAGGTACCATTTTTTTGCGTTATGGACACCGACTTCAAAAAATTAAGTTATTTTTCACTTTGTAGTTTTGTATTTGGAAGTCGGTAGTATTTTTTTGCAAAAAGTTTTTTTATTTTTCACTTTTTAGTTGTACGTACCTAATAGGCAAGTTAGTAAGGGAACTGTTTCGCCAGAATAGATTTCATGAAAATTGAACATAACCGGTGAAATGAGAGGTCTGCTTACCCCTTAAGAGCGAACTGGCGTGATGTTATGTTATGAAATGTTATAAACAACAAACAAACATGCGATTGCAGCAATCCCGAGAGATTTGCCGTTATTTATTGAAGAGTTCTGTTGTATATCTCCGAAGTTCTTCATCAGATCTTCACCAAATTAAAATGGGACCAATTTCGGAACATACTTTTTCAAACAAAAAAATAATTTTCAAAATCGGTCCACAATTGACGGAGTAATCGGTGAACATACACAAAAAAAAAAAAAAAAAACTTGAAGTCGAACATAGAACCTCCTCCTTTTTGGGAAGTCGGTTAAAAACGTTGTGTGTCAATACTGTACTGTGTGTATTCTTCTAATAATTTTGTGCGATAATTAAATATTCTCCAGTCTGTATTCACTGTTGTCTGCTTTCACTACAACCAATTTATTCATACAATGTTTTTACCTTTTTATTATCTGAATAAAGATTATTATTATTATTATTAATTAATAACGTGGTCCGGTGAGGTTCCCTCAAATTGAGCAAGCTGGCAGGAGGGCAGAGAGCCCACCGGTACGCTATAAACACCTTCATGTTCTTCACGGTTCGTGCTACGCAACTCATCTTGCTACGCAACGCGCTGTGCTCCGCAACGCCACGTGCTACAAAACGCAACATACTACGCGTTATGCAGCGCTACGAGCTACACAACAGTATGTGCTACGGAATACTCTGCTTAGTGCTACGTGCTACACCACGCTATGTGCTACCGCTTTGTGTTACGATGTGCTACGTGCTACGCAATACTACAAGCTACGCAATATTACGTGCTACACAACACTGCGTGCAAATTATTTAGGTAAGGTAATGGCTACCCGCTTCGAGTAGATTGCAAGCGTTTCGTTACGTGGTAGAGACTTTTAAATCTGGTTGTAGCAGTATTGTTATTTGATCAAGCATTTGTGTGTAGTGGACCTACTGGCTCCTCGCTGTATGCGAGACGACGTGATATTAACGTGTTGCGACGTCTGCGTCCATTAGCGCGCGAGTGTGTTCTTGTGTGATACCAGTTGTGTGCAACACTTACCCAAGCTGAATATTTATTGTTTGTGCGATTATTCAATTTACGAGAGTTGGATCTGTTTGAAGTCAGTCTTATACGTGTAGGGTAGGCTACTATATTATATGTAGGATATATGTCGGGAAGACGAATAAAATCAGTTAGCTTCCATCTTGCGTTTCCTTGTACTCTTCAATAAGAAACCTAATATAAGTATAATGGAATGTCAGAAATTGATACAATTTTATTCCTAGCTGGCAGATTTAATTATTATGTAAAAAAAGAAAATATGTTTTCCAGTCAAAGCAAGGTTTGCAACTAAGTAATCCAAAACTTATAAAGTATATTCTCTCGACTAATAATTCCATATTACTTTTTACCAAGATTATAAATAATTCTAAACTGAGATTTCTTAGAATAACAAAATCGTTTCGAACCGTTATTCATGGCGTCACTGTTATTTACCACATACATAATTATAAGATGTATAAAGCTAATCTAATACATACGTATTCCAGCAGTGTGTATTTCCCTTTAAATGGGAAGTACAATGAAGTTGTGTTTAATATTCATTCCACATGGTTGCTCAGTGATTCAGAAAATCAACCGTTTACTGTTTGCAGTGAGATAAACCGAAGCTGCTACTAGTAAATACCTACACACATGATTATTATTTATGTACTCATAAATCACATTATAAGTAGGTACCACGACAAAAAGTAAGTCACTGTGAATATGTGTCTTAACCGATTTGTAGCATTCTGGTGTAGCAGTCGATGCTAGTCAGGACATCAGATCAGATGTGGCATGACATTTACGCTATAACATCACGCCAACATTCTCTAAATGGACAGACAGGTGGATGTACTCAGCACTTCTGTATTTCGGTAATCATGTTTAATCCATGTGTAATCTGGATCCAATAACGCTTGATCCGATCGTTTCCAGTAACCAGAACCTGCGCTCATGGTTGCTTATTAGAATGTTCAATACATAAACTAATTAGAAGTTTAGTCCTACAGCAAACCTAATAAGAATTAACTACTTATCAGTCTTGTAAGACAACGATCGGCTTCAGATTAGAATCCAGTTTGTGTAACATATATCTAGATTATAATAAGATTGATGTATCTTGTTAGAGCGCGCATGGTATTAGCTGCAGTCAAATCGGAGCATCGCTGATAGCTGGTTAGCATTATGTTATGAATAGTGTAAGTGGGCATCAGGCGGCCGCGACCGGCTCCAGGGCTGTGCTATAGAGGCGGCCGCGACCGGCTCCAGGGCTGTGCTATAGAGGCGGCCGCGACCGGCTCCAGGGCTGTGCTATAGGTGCAGTTCGTTTATAGTTGAATCGTCAGATGGTATTATATAGTTTACTTCAGAAGCTCATTTAGGTGGTACAGTTATTTTCAGCTGCACTGCAGACCATTCATGACAGTCCTTCAGATAGAATGAAAGTTATCCAAAACAGGGAAAAGTAACCTCACTTATTCGGAGGTATGAGTAATTCATCAACTCGTCGTACTTAAATGCCTACGGCCCATTTACGACGACTTGCACGAAATCAAAATAAATATTTTTGTATCATGCAGCTCGTCCCACGTTTATTTTTGTGTGGAACCTTAAACTTTATCAACGTTCGGTACAGTTAGTAAGACCAGATATAACAATATTATTTTTAAGAATTTATTGATTTACTTTTTTATTTTTCATAGTTTTTTTAGTATTAAAAAAGTCAGCACCTACTAAATAATATATTTTAGGTTTATTATTATTAAACCTACATGTATGAGTGTTCATTATTACCTCGTGTGTTAACTGATGTCAAATTTGTGATGATTTAATATTTTCTGTTTATATGTGGTAATGTTGTGATAATTAAATATAATACAACATTTTTTTCCACAGTGACACTTTTGCTGATTGTACAAAACTTTGTAAACACTGAATTGTGCTATTTATTCCGATCCCCAGACATCCGTCCGACTATGAACTAGTAGAGTCGTGTCGTGCACTAATCTGCCTGACGCGGCGGCCTGCGCGGGCGCATCTAGATGCCGGACGAACACAAAGTGCATAGTTACCGTCCCGTGCCTGTACTTATGAGTTTTCCAATTAAGTAAATGGTAACCGCCGCTTATTGGAATAACAATTTTCAACGGAATATCTGTTTCGATCGCGATTAGAGCCCATCGCAGGAGATGCGCCTGTAATTCCAACTAAATTTATTAGAAAGCCGATCTCGCCCTTCTCCGCTCGCCAATTTACTAATCGTAAGTCATCTGCGATAAGCGCGGGATTACCGCGTGGCGTGCCGGCCGGTGCGCCCGCGCCGGGCCGGACGGGCGGCGGCCGGCGCATTATCGGCGCATCGTCCGGTAATAAGGAGCCAGATTGGAGCGCTTTAAATAATATCGACTGATCGATTCGGCGCTGACGGTCGTTCACCGCGCCGCCGCCTGCCAAAGTGCCAACTACCGCGAGCTGTGTGTGCTGCCGGTCTACTACTGTCTTTCAATCAATGTGTGTCACAATAACGTTATGCTTAACACCTAGCAATTCACTCCAGCGACATTCGACAAAACTGACCAAGAAGAATGTTTAAGAATTGTTTCCGAAATTAAATTAAAAGTTCTACTACGGCTACTGAAACAACTACCTAGAACACCTCAACCACCTCCACAACTAACTAATTACCTAGATTACCCTTAGGTAACACTGTTTTATATTGTTTGAAGTAATTATTGTGTAGTTTAGTTGTCGTAAATAGTGTCTAAGACTACTTTTTTAAGTAAAAAGTCGTCCTACTTTGTCGTGTATAAATTAATTAAACTGACAACAAGACGCTTCCGGCGCCCGCGCATCCTTCACTAGTGCCAATAGCTACTGATGAATATATCTTCTACTCAGAATCTCATTTAAAGAAACATAAACGTCAAACTAGCCTTTAATCTTGTTCGAATTATGGGGTTATAATAAGAACGTAAACTTTTCGCGTGTTCTATGAATGACATAGATTAGGTACAACACAGATCATAGAAACAACAAACTTTTGTTTCTATGATCTGTGGATTACACTAATCGGAGGTTTGCCCAATTGCTTTAGAATACCCATCATGCAACTGCCTACACGTTTTGCAAACAAACTCAAACTACCAAGTACCGATTGTGCAGGTTTGGTGGCGAAACAAAATTATGTCTTGTAATTTAGATCTGTAGATTGATTACTTAAAATAATATTATTTAGAAACATTTTCATGAATCAATGACCATTAACTAACCGTTCAACTTTCTTGATTTCTATAGTGCCTAAGGTTAATAAAAAATCATCCTAAACCATGCAATTTTTATCGAAGACAGATAGATTTTCAATTCCAACGAGATAAACGCGAGGAACACAATTCTGGAATGCATCTAGAGTAGAAAGAGGCAATGTGTGGTCTTGATGACGCAGTTGTTGATGCTGAGTGGTGACTGTTCACACGGCAACCACCAGCACCAGCAATTGATCGTTGCGCAATTATACAATCAGAGCACTATCCGCGCCGCAGCCGCACCGCACCCGTCCCGCAACCGTCCCGCAGCCACGGGAAACACGCACTAATTGCTGTGGGTTTTTGTCGATCGACTGTTCCCACTTGTCTTCACAAAACCACTTATAAATTGACGCCATTCTCCCACAATACGTATTATCTTAATCGCTGATCAAAACGACAATTTAACAGTTTCTTGTGCAGTGAGATTATAAGTGAATGTGAGGCGACGGCGATGGTGCCCGTGCCCGTGCTGAGCGCTTTCTACAACAAAGGGCTACAAATTATGTAGCTCCATGTAATCAGTGACGATGACCACCCTTCACTATCATTACGTCAAACTTAGTTTCCAACTCTATTCTGCTCTCTTTATCTTATGAACTAATATACTAAGATTATCTTTGATTGGACTTTCACTGATACAACAAGTATTCTGCGAGAGGATTACTAATCAAATGCATGTAAAGTCCCTGGGCGAGTCACAACCACCTCAACATGCCATTAAACACCTATTAACTTTAATTTCGTTCTTCCTGTGTTTCCTCGCTGCATATTTTTTGTCCGATTTCTTCTAATCCCACCAATAAATTATGTCAAAGGGAGCCGCCGCCGAAACGCAACGGACGCCAAATTGTGGGGCACAAACGTAACGTTATTGTTCTTATAATCGACCACGTGATTAATCAACGACGGCTTTAAACACACAAATCACAATAAGAGGCGCCTGCGCGTGCGCTCGTGTGTGTGCTTGTGCGAGTGTGTGTGAGTGCGGGCGCGCATACGCAAATTATTTAATTGTCGGCGGCGCGCTGCTCTATGGTTATACACCATAAATCTAGCGGAATCATCCGCGAATTATTCAAAGACGCCGCCTCCGCGCAGGCTCGCGTCTGGCCACTCTGACCACTCAGTGACCAGCTGACCTCCGCTAACTAACACTGATTATGCCTAGCGCGGGTAGTGCTAGTGCCGTCCGTCTTCATCCTAGGAAGACGTTTCACTCTAATATTTAGTTTTCATTTGCAGTCTAATCAATATTGTGTCGTACGGCAACCGAGCTTTGTCAACACTCTCACGCACGTATGACGCGGGACTTACGACAGCTCTCTAATCCACAGGACGATATCGATATGTCGAGAACGGTCACTAATCCTACACAGCCAACCCAAAGATCGATGTCCAGTTCAGCCTTTAGCCAGCAGCCTTCAGGCCATGGATATCGCACCCATTGTTACACAATCCAGAACAAAGCTCTAGTTACTGTGTGTTGCGTGGCGGCTCGCGGCTGTCGGCGCGGCTGATTCATAGCGTTCGTTTGTCCTTCCTGCTGTGTCAGTGATGGCGCTATCGCTGCGCCCGCGCACAATCGCGCTCTATCGTGCCATCGCCGTGAAATATTCCGCCGCTGCCACAATGCTCTGCCTACCCACCAGCTTTACTCCAACAGTTTATAACACTCTTATGGGTATGGGTATACAGTTGAGTTTGGTTGATAACAGCGACATAGTTGCTTTGGTTTCACAATAACGACCTGTGGCCGCGTAATTCACGCCACCGCGTTCATCATGCAAAGTGACCGCACGCAAACTCGCGAGCAATTGCCAACTTTAGCGTTCAAAACTTAAGGTACATAGTCGGTGAATGTGCGCGAGATTTATGTCGCGGGGGAGTTTAGCGTTTGGTATCGGAATTTGAATTTTGCGCGGTGTGGTCGTTGCGTCCGCGTCGGTGCGCTGCGCAGGCGCAGGCGACAGATACGCATCGTCTTGTTAGCGCTATCTGATGCTCGATGCTGTAATTGGCACGGAACTGCGCGTGCGCAACCAACCTCACATTCATACAAAATGAATTTTAAAACGCGTTTAATCAATATTTATTCTAGCGTCATAATGGCCGCTGGTAAAAATGATAAGTTGCCCTTAAGAGACAACATGGCGTCTACAAGTGTACGAGCTGGACAATCGAACACGTTTAATCATTTAAACTTCGGTAGGTAGAAATATACGACTAAATCCAGCGTCATGATGTTCGTTAGAAATCGTCAAGAGTGGATAGCACGCGAGCCAATTTGTCTGGTAGAAACGATGAAATATTTGCAGTAATAGATGCCCGCGCGACGTGTCAAACATTTGCATACAATGCGCCGATGTCGCGATATTGTTGGGAGGTTGTAGCGCACGCGTAATTGCGTCGCCGCGACAATGCGCTGATACGCAGGCGCACACCTATTACGTGCATAATTACTGCGGGTAGTTCTTACTACTTATTATGTTCAAAAAATAGAAAAGTTGAAATACGATTTTGTTGAATTTGTTGTACCTTGCAATTGCAATGGTCAATCATTGTTTTTATTTAAGTTTATATTTGTGTACGGTCCAGCCATGGAAAAGTATCGATGATGACCTTATAAAGGTTGAACATTCTCCATGTTGGTATTTGGAGTCAACTCCATAGTTAGGTATCCTTTTGATCCGTTCACGACTTGAGGTCTCTCATAAAATACCGCTTAGCAAACTGTTTCGAGTAGGTTATCAGCAGCAAAGAGGAAGTGTCAGTTTAAACGAACCTCGTTGTTCCTGCTGAGATGAACTAGTTGGCGTCTGGCGAGCTCGGCGCGACGTGATGACGGTGACTTGTCAAAATATTGAACCAGTCCGCGTTAGAGCGTGAGTGATGTGGTGAGGTCACCATGTACCGGTGCAGACACATCTACGGGCAAGGTCACAACACTACAGCTCATATGAGATACCCATCATAAAAGCTTAGTGTTTTCAGTTCCACCCAATTTCGAAACCAGATAATTAGGTAGAGGTGCCCACTTATGTCAGAGTCCTTTTTCCAATATTATAATTTATATTTCAGATACTGAAATGGAATTGAATGTTCTTATACTTGATTAGGTAGTAATCAGGGCAATAGTTAGTCTGTAGGTATTGAAAGTTAAGCAGTTTTGCCTTTAGAAGATTCCCACACCTCTTTTGAGTCATCACAAGCCATCCTGCTGGCAGCAGTGGCAGTGTCCACTAAACTGAATTAATTCGCTCGAATAAAAAAGCAGTCCATGTGATGTGCTGGCGCACGGCAATTGCGAAAGACGCCGACAATTGCCGAAGGCGCCGCGCCCGCGCCGCCACGAATGTGGATGAGTTTTATATTTGAGCAGTAATTAGAGCAGACGACACTAGGCATTATACTTTGAAGTCGGCGGGATACCAGTCTATCAGCAGGAAATGTGCTGTGCGTTGGAAAAAACACAACGTTTAGTATACCGCGATATATAGATAGAGCACATTTGTTTCAATTAATGCAATTAATATACCGTTTTATATTTGTTAACCGTGGGATTTTGGCAAAAAATAAGTATGTCAACGGTTTTGATAACTCCAGTAGGCCAGATATAATCACAAATGTTTGCTAAATAGCAAACAGTAAACATTTTGACGCTACGTCAACTACGATCATAATGCAGTTTTTGCGACGAGTGTTCGTATTAGAATGCTGTTAGTGAGCAACATGAACGTCAATGAACTTATCTATGTCTGGGTCTATATTTCAAATGTGGTTCTCAGAGTTGAGTAGTGTATCTAAGCATCAAAACATTCGTTTCTAGCATTAATTAAACAAGGTGTCACATTCAATGGGCCGGCGCGGGCGATCTGTACAGCGGTTTATTGAACTAATTAGACCACTGAAACTGCGCTCATAGTCTTATTTATGATTTCGGAATCGTTCGCAAAACACTCGGCAACAATCGTTTGATTCGCGTAATGACAGCGGACGTCATAATCTGAGGATCACGAACAGAGTGTCGTGTTGGCGTTAATTGGCGCCGCCATCTTGCGGGCGGAGCACCGGAGCGCGACTGTGCTGTGACACTGCGACAACTACACCGGATCTCACTGCGCAGGGACAAGCAGAAGGGATTGTTATAACGATATGCAACAACAAGTTCAGAAACAGTTAGTACGTAAACAGTTATAGTGTAGGTAGTGTAGGAAGACGACATTATTCTGATTTCTACAAGTCCAGCTGACTAGACTGGCACCAATAAAATAGGGCAGTGGAGGAAGATGAAGATTTTATCTTATTATTTGGAAAGTTCCACTCGACTTTGTAAAGCTGTATGTGTGAAAAGATGCCCAGAGTATCCTCGCGCAAGTTGGCACTAATACAAATGTCAAATGTAATGTTGGTACTTTGTTAACATATCATGCTTGTTGCCTATACAAAACGACAATTCGTTTGCAGAAAACACAGAGCAGTGAGTCTTTAGACTTCTGCACCCTCTGCCTGGTGCCTCGTCGATGTAAGATACGGCACCGGAGCTCAACGATTGTGAGATCGTAGCGATAGAACTCCCTCCGATAGCCACTGACTGATGACTCACTGACGCATGTATGTAAATGTGCAGTCAATGGGTTCGGCCGCAGCAGGGCATGAGTCAATTGACTGCCATGCGATGGCCTTGCGCTGGCGCACACTTGGGCTAATTCCTCGACACTGCCATCGCGATATGATGACACGACGGATGCAATAACTTTAAAACATTGTTACACATCGACGTTTTCGCCATAATATGTGAAACATGATATATTTCGAGAATGAATAATGGCAGCTAATAGTCCAGAGATATATAGATATATAGCGTTTGTCGTGGTGTAGTAAGCCCGCACATTGGCAGGTAATAAATACATCGAAACATTTGATGGATGCTCGGGGTAATGGTGCCTACCTGCTCTCTGTAATGAGCCGTGAGACTATGTGAGTCAATATTGGCAGTAGTACATACTGAACTACAATCAAGCCATACAGAGGTGGTAAGCATAGACACAGTAATACACAACAATGTGCCACTGTTAGCAGTAAGCACTAGCCGATGGTCATACAGTTTTGGTGTTTCAGTTTGTACATTTGTAATAGCACTCCTTCGTCTGGCCAGCTCATTGCTTTCATAATTTATTACAACAATAGTTAAATTTATTTACCTTGTAACTATAGTGTCACATCAGTTCTCCAGTTTGCATTCTATCGTCAAAGCAAAATTAATAGAGACCACCTATATTCTGGCAGTTTTATTTCTAACATCAATGTTGGTGCGACTCACAATTTGTGAAACACTTGCGTTTAGTCGCGACAGATGTCCGTGAAATCGCCGGTAATAGTCTTAGTCGCCCCCCTGCCTCCTGCCCCGTGCTCCCCCTCGCCCCCGCACCACATCTGCCCGCGTCGTTAAACGTCGTCTAATCTATTGATTATTGACTGCTTTTTATCATTCAATTAGTTTGATGTCAAGCGATACCAGTTTTTGTTAGAAACATGTAAATGAAGCGTCGGTTTGCGGTCATTAAGTCATCAGCTATACAAGGTAAGCCTGTCATATTATAAACAGAGGAGGGTTTAACATTCAATGTAGTGATCATTTGTGAGAACTTTATTCAAAACATTAAACTATTAATTATAACTAATGTCTTTAGCGGCACCGTTTTACTATACAGTGAAATTGGATAACTGGGACATCGAGAGACCTGCAAGCTGTAAGGTTTTGCACTTACCCAGTCTCTCAGATATCCAGGTATAAATAAATATCTGTCTCTTTTATAAAGGGTTTCATTAATAGAGGTGAGAATAGAGGTTACTTCAGTTATAGTGGTGGGTTATTAAATAAAATAATGTATATACATATATATTATTTTTTTTTTTTTTTGTAAACAGTTTACATGAGTTGTATCTTTGGCAATAATAAAGAGGTAACAAGTAAAATTTCAAAATTTAAAAAACCCCCCGACACATTTATCTTGCGAAAGCATCCCGATTCAAACAGTAAAACGCCCATAACTTTTGAACGGCTGAACCGATTTTATTTAAACATAGCTAAGAACACTCTCGACACAATCACCTTTCAAAAAAAAAAAAAAACGAAATCGGTTCATCCGTTGAGGCGCTATGATGCTACAGACAGACACACAGATACACAGACACACATAACACCCCTCTTTTTCCGTCGGTGGTTAATAAATTAAAATAATCAAGCACGTTTTTCAAAAACAGTACAAAAATCTTGTGTTGATAAAGACTGAATAAACTTGCCTTCGTTTGGCCATTTTTCAAATAAACATCCGGACGATAGCAAAGCCAAACTGAAACTGGAGGCCATTTAGGCACAATTGGGATGTTTCCTGGGTAAAAAATGATAATTCTATTTAGTCCGTCAGTGAGATTATCAAAAAATATTGGACACGTATTTTTTGCTTTATCAAATAAACCCAAATTGACAAAGAAAGATAACTCTTTTATTTGTCACAAGCCACTAACCACACATTATAAAAAAACTTAAAACTGTACAACAGTAAAAAAGAGAAAGAAAAAAAAGGATAAAGTTCATCAAAGTTAAGGAGTGGGAGCTTGTGAGTTGTGACATCACTATGTCAGTATAAAGTGTACTAGCGGCGTGACGTCACACGATATTTCAACGCATTATATCGTCGTCACTTTATATTTACGTGTCGAAAGAATATACGAGTACAATATTGTTTATTAATCTACCTGACGGACAAAACAGTTAGTTAACATCCCTATTAGCAATTACAATATTCGTGAGCTGGCTGACCAAAACCAGATTTATCCTCCGACTGCACAGCATGATTTTCTTCTTGTTTACCTCTTTTTAGTTCGCTTCTTAAGCAGTCGGGTTTTTTAAATTAACTTATTTTATTATAACGTTTTGATTAACTTATTTTTTTCGAATTGGGTAAGTACATTTAAACATAGAAGTGTAATATATTTTTGAAATCACCTCTTAAACTCCTTTATTTTGATACACGATGGGTTTCGAAGAAAACAATTGGGGCCCCACGATATGGCGCCCAACATGGTTAAGTTTACAAAATACTTATACTAAGGTAACAATGTAACTGTCTTATTATGACTTACTAAAAGTTAGCTGGCTACCGGTGCGCGCTGGCCAGAGCACCAGATCATGCCCCGCAGCATGTAGACTCAGGCTACCCCCTGATCGCATCACCACGCGATGAAGACGTCAGACTCAGCCAGCGCTCCGCCCCGAGCCCCGGGCTAGACGAGTCTGTACCGACACCTACTCTGACTGGGTGACGCCCGCATTTGCTAGACCGGTCAAATGCTGTAAAAGGTTGCCGGTGGTAAGATTTGTTTGCACTTTGGAGATATGAATCATAGACGTAGACGTCAAGTCCATAGGTTATACGAGGTTGAATTTTAGCAGGTCTTAGGAAAAATGTTTACTTTTAAATTCGTCAATGAAATGTATTTAATCTATACCAATATTATAAAGAGTAAAGATTTTTTTGTTTGTTTGTATGTTTGTACCGAATAGGCTCCGAAACTCCTGGACCGATTTTAAAAATTCTTTCACCTGTGGAAAGCTACATTATTCCCGAGTAACATAGGCTATAATTTTGACGGAAGCGAAACCACGGGGGTCAGCTAGTTTATTATAAACTAGCTTCTGCCAGCGGCTTCGTCTGCGTGTATTATACATATAAACCTTCCTCTTGAATCACTATCTATTAAATAAAAACGCATCAAAATCCGTTGCGTAGTTTTAATGATCTAAGAATACATAGGGACAGACAGCGGAAAGCATTTGTTTTGTACTATGTAAGGATTAAAAAGTATAACGTATTTATAAGGATGATATTTTTATGTTTCAACCGGGAATTTAATAATTGCATCTTATCACTAGAAAAGATACGAGTAAATATCAGAATGATATACAGTCTTCACAGTCAGTAATACTTTCTAGTGAAAACACTTTACAAGTTGTGTGCACTTGTCGTGAAATAACAATAACAAGTGAGCAACAATTAGCGGTAAAACGTCGTTCGTCAGCCGTACCCGAGCCGGACAGCCGCTACCGGACGCCGGACGCCGGACAGCTGGCCCTGACCTTTCCCTAAAACGCCCATTAACATCAATAATATGAAAGGGCAACCTGCGCCCGCGCAACTAATTAGACAACTATATAGTGCCGACTCACTGGCCACTGAGTTTTATACAAGCAGAGAATTTGACTGAAAATATGCCCACATTAAATAACAAGTAGGTATTTATTAAAAATAAAGCGTAGAGTTATCTACGATCTGGCGCGCATCGATAAAGCGAGGTAATGCACTCGTATAAGTTTAATGCGCGCAGTAACATCGCGAGCTACAGACAACTGCGCTCTCCAACAATATCGCACGGTAATTAAGACGTGCGTTACTCATTAGCATTGCGCATAATAATCGCTCGTTGCAGTTGCTGCTCCGCATCAGCACCAGCACAGATTTGTATATCGCATGGTAAGTACAGTGGCGGTATACCTCAGGGCAAGAGGCAAAGGCAGGGTGGGTGATGTAAAGAGATATAATTGTCAACATGCGCAGGTGTGTCCGCGTCCGCACATTGACCATTAATTATAATAAAAAATTAAGCACATTAAAAAGTCAAAAACACTTAAACACATTGAAATTCGTGAAATGGCATTCATTGTTTACATAAGCCGCGTGCGACCATCACATATGTTAACGACGTGATAAAAAGCGGATGAACAGCGAAACACTTTTAATGACGCGCTTTCGCTCCGCTCGCGCTCGTCGCTCTGACCACTTGTCGCACGACAAAAAAGCGAAACGTTCACGGAAATTAACCCTGCTAATGCAAACACTCCCGTTTGGCGTCTCGTCGGGCTTCGGCGGCCCAGTACTGACACCCGCCATCTTTGCGCAACACATTAATGGCCGGGACGTGTGCTGCTCGCGTTTTTCTCGGCAGCCGTATCGCAGCATCCTAACATGGACCGATTCGGAGGTGATTGTGGTCATTATCACCTCATGACATTAGGCATACTAATGTTAATTACCTTTGTGAACTCGTTTAAAGCTTTTTCTTGAGGCTGCTACGCGGAGGTGTTACTCGTTTTTTGGTGGTCACTTGGTTCGATTCTCACACCTGATCATAATTATGTTGGATGCTTAATAAGAAATGAAGAATATTAATGTGAGTTTAATTGTATGAATTAGGTATGTTATTATTTATTAAGTTATTGATTCTGAACTGACCAAGTGACACGATTCACACGGCATTCTTGAAACCTGACGTTATGTTCACTATCTGCCGTGAAGAACGCGCGTGTTAATGTGCCTCGTACCTGACTCGTACGCGCCCCGTACGACTCGTACTAACAGTGCTATCTGCGATACGCTGACGTGTCTTTATCTCGGCCATCGCGACTGCTCGAAGCGCCTTCGCCTGGGGACACCAGTTGCGCGCTGACGTCACCAACGGATTCTCTGCTGCTCTGACATTTAGCTTTACAACTACACTGATAGTCAATGGAATTAAAGTTTAATGAGCTTTTTAATTCTTCTCTAGAAGACTCTTGAAAGTCTCAAAAGCCAATTGAGGACTTTATTCAAATAGTAAAAGCAATACAAAGGCTTTTATTATTTCAGAAAAGTTGTAAGCGTAAGACCGAAATAAGTAGGTACAACATTAGACACATCAAATATGGAATCAAATTAAAGCTTCTCAGCTTCCATTTCATGTGATAGTTTGTGCTTGAGCAGCCGTGGCTTGGCGTGTGCTTTGAACTTACGTCAGCTACCACCAGTGCACTATCAACTCAGACAAGATGACGTGACGGTATGAAGGTCCACTTTCTCCTGCTATCTCCATGCATATTCATTCTCACGCGTGAGCGCGACGCCTGCGGGTTGGCGGGATGCGTGGGAAATATGATGGGCTATCAGCAGCTATCAGTCACCATCGGGATCATTGCGGGCTACTAGCAGTCTGGCGCGAACGTGCGCGCGATGTTGTGCGACTATGGTGCGATTGTCGCGAGCGACACGTCTCCTGTGACATACAGACGCATCTAGATTGTGTTATATGCAACTTGTGTGAATATTCACACGTTGCTTAATTTCTTAAAAAATATTTGAGCCTTTCGCCTTTCTATTTAGTGTTTGATGTTTCCGTTTGTGCTCCATCGCGAAGTTTAACTACACCTTGTACTTTTTACTAACAACCATTCTGGTAGACACATACACTGATAAACTGACGCCATTTGGCGTAGGCTGAAACTACATACGCTACGATCTATAGAAACTAATAATAAATACATTTTGCCTGAATCACTAGCCGGCTTTTATTAGCTAGGTAATATAACTTTAAACGGTGAAAAATCCTAGTAGCGAGCGGCACTATAAATAAAGCGCGATACTCTTGTGTCTCACCTGTGTGCGATCATACGATCGCAGGCGTGTCCGGCTAATGTGGCTTATTAAACAAAAGGCCGTGTTCCGTATGATATAGTAGTGCTGCGCTGCTCTGCCCGCGTCCTGCAGCACAGCGTGTGATAAGGTTATCTAGCGCGGGAGTCAGTTTTGGGAAGTGCATTAAATTATGAAGCCGCGCGCGTGATTTATCTGAGCGGTCGACGATACCGGCCGAAAGGGGGCAGCGCAGGCGAGGCAGAAGGACCACTCCGGTACGGTAAGGTACGGTATGGGTAAAGTGTGAGCTGTAGAAAGTTTCGGATATTGTGTCTAGTTTTTTAGCTCTTTTAAGTTTCGACTTTCAAGTTCTTCATCTCTTCGCTTACCAGCTTCTGTTTACAATAGAACAATTGCGTTAACCAATCTCTATTGGCAGACTACAAGTAGCGAACAGATTATGAAAATAGTGTTAGGCGGATGTGGTGCCAACTTTACCGTAAAGTTACATTGATTTAGATAGTCCTTCTGCACGGCTACACTGTGCACGGGCAGCACAGATCCTGTGCGCTCGATATGATATAATTAAAACGCTCGGCGGCGCACGAGCGCGCGAAATATTACCATACACCGCCAGACGGCCAGACCCGCAGTATCGCGGATCGGCGCGGGCGCAGGTACCCGCTGTATTACGTCCAAATATTAATAATAAAGCAGGTCAAATTGCTCGGGTCAACTCTTAAGTTAATTGGATCCATAGGAAAATATAAAACTGTGTTTCTAAGACTTACCTACAGTAAAATGTCGTGAAACTGGAAAACGTTGATATAAAGTAAGAATTTCAATACTTAGGACATACACACCTCATGATAATTACCAGCGAAAACTGCACCGATCGTTTAATTTACGATAAGTGTAAAGCTATATTTTTTCCTAATAATACAAAACGTAATCTCGCACGTTTAGTTCATAGATCTCCCAGCTTATCATCCGTGACGCGCTCAGATTGAGCTGTTCCGCTGTTAGCGCGCCTCTAATGAAACCGAATGGTTATCGTCGTATAACACTCTCGTGTAATTTACGCGGATTTGGTTGATACGCTCCTATCGCGTCTAATCGCACGGTGATCGCTAGTTGCGCTCGATCGCACCCAATGGCTCTACGCCAAGCAGCGTCGTATCGCATCGCATCGCATCGCATCGCCCACCAATTCTTGCGCCATAACGAGTGGTGTTAATATTCGACAGCCTACGATTTACGTGGCGATTCTTAGTAAAGTCGATGCAAACATTGGATTCTAGTTATTCTAGGGCTGCCCTGTAACAAAAATACTAGTATAATTAAAATCAACAATGTAAGTGGTGAGTCAGAAACAGAAGGTATTAAAAAAAGTACTATTAAATTCGGATATCTTAAGCAGGGATAAAATTATATAGTGTCTACACTTAAAATTTTGTACTACAACACGTTTTATAGTCCATCATTTGTCCCCATTGTCTCAACATTTACTCGTAGTCGCAGGTAAAAGTCGAGATTTCGGCTACGCGGTCCTACGAAGGTCTACGTTACGTTTTCGTAGACCTAGTGCTACGCCAAATTAATTGTTTGACAATGTCTTTTTTTTCATTCGTTCTGTCTTCGTACTCACATTTCATTGAACTTTTCAATGCTTGCTAATTTAATACAAATCGTTGTAAGTAAAGATAGTAGAGGAAATTAATCCTTTTTTTAACCGACTTCCCAAAAAGGAGGAGGTTCTATGTTCGACATTATGTTTGTTTTTATATCTCCGTCAATTGTGGACCGATTTTGAAAATTCTCTTTTTGTTTGAAAGATTATGTTTCGAAATTGGTCACATTTTAATTTGTTGCAGATCTCAAGAAGAACTTCGGAGATATACAATAGAACTCTTCAATAAATAACGGAAATCTCTCGGGAATGCTGCAATCACATGTCTATTTATTGTTTATACCATTTCATAACATAACATCACGCCAGTACGCTCTAAAGGGGGAACGCAGATCTCTCATTTCACCGGTTATGTTCAAGTTTCATGATATTCGGGTAATCTATTCTGGCTTTATAGGTACTTTACTAAACAACTTTCCTATTAGGTAAATAAAAAGGAAATAATCAAAATCCTTTTGTCAACTATATTATAGATGAGGGACAACCCTACTTTATAATGAGCCCATTATAAAATTGTAAATGTATTTCAAATGAAAACGTTTTTAAAAACAATTGGCGAGATCTGCTTCATATTCATGTCTCGTCTGCGTTTAATCTGCGGAGACTTATCGAGAACAAACTAAATACACCTCTACATGTACAATGTAGGTACGTAAACTTTGATAGCAGAACCGAAATACTCGGGAATATATCCTTCTATTGTAGATTCCGGTCTTATTTTCGAGTGCGTAGGGTTTTGTTTAGCGTGTCTGTTAGCTGTGTGCATGTGGAGGTGTGCTTGTAATGCTGCGCACACGCGGCACAGTGCACAGCTGCGCGGACCGTGAGGCGCATGCGCGAGCGCTCGCCGTGATTCACTCGCACCTGAATTAATGTGCCCATTACGATAACACTACGATCATCTGCCAGGAAGTAGACCAAACCGGTGATTGCGTCCTCGCTGTATGGGACAATGAGTTTACTAATTAATTAATTATGTTAATTTTGTGGGAACACCTGTTCGAGTGACAGATATGGCGCGACCAATCAGAGGTCACCGAAATGATCGGTTATTGAATGAATACTGTTCAGCGTACAGCACACATCAATGTGTAAAAAATAACACAGTTTTTTGTGCAACTCTGATGATAAAACCTGAAAGTTTGAGCGTAATGGTGGTATTTACCAGTTACCACATTATAAAATCAGCATATCATTAGTATGTATGAAAAATTTTCACTAATCACGTAGACAGACGCCTCTACAATTGCAATATTTGTAACGGCGTGCATTTAGGTATCTACATTGTACCATGTTT
Organism: Orthosia cruda; assembly: GCA_964057195.1. Taxonomy (NCBI): domain Eukaryota; kingdom Metazoa; phylum Arthropoda; class Insecta; order Lepidoptera; family Noctuidae; genus Orthosia; species Orthosia cruda. Next base: position 182,337 of record OZ059845.1, on the reverse strand, counting down.
TATGCAAATAAATGTTATTCTATTCTATTCTACATTATCAGCAACATTAGAATGTAATTGCAACAAATAACAAGACATACATACCCTACTCCTCCATCACTCACACTCATCACTCCGGCATAGAAACTGCCCTCTGGAAACGAACTGCAGTGGCCAATCTGGAAATCTCTAAACCGATTGCGGACCCAGTTTGGCCGCTGTAAACACAACTTGACCAAATGGAATATCATAGACCCATCCAAAACACAGTGTCAGTGTGGGGCCCCTTCGCGAGATATGTCCCATCTCCTTGTCTGCCCATGCCCGACCACCTGCACCTTAAGGGATTTGAACGTAGCAAATGATAGAGCTGTCTGAGTAGCTACATACTGGTGGGAAAAATTTGAATGGTTGTATGTTGTATGACATCATCAGCCTATTAATGTTCCCACTGCTGGGACACAGGCCTCCTCTCTGTGGTTGTATAGTTCGAGTTAATCGACTCGAAAGAAGAATTCATTTAATTCAAGTCTACGTTCAGGTGTTGGTACTTCGAACTGACAGTTAAAATGTTCGGCTGCAATTACACATCATTCATTCGATGTCGATCGTGCTCCGCTGTTGCCCTCTCAGACGCTGTCTCTTTCTATCTTGTTAGAATTATTTATAAGTACCATTATTTATCATTTTCGTTTAGTATTTTTAATTATTAATAACTAGTAGGATAGAAAGAAACAGAGTTTTGGAGGAATGTAGCGGATCGTGATCCAGATTGAATGTATCATATATTATTATACCATGGAATGTATAATGGCCGCCTACGGGTTGTCAACCCTGAACTTCCGGTATGCATCTATATCAAACGGAACGGGGATTTCCGCGTCCATTTTTAACCCCCGATGGAAAAAGAGGTGTGTTATAAGTTTGACGTGTGTTGCTGTGTATCTGTGTGTCTGTGTATCTGTGTGTCTGTCTGTGGCATCATAGCGTCCAAACGGGTGAAACGATTTTGATTTAGTTAACACCTAAGACATTCCTAAATACCATGTGACAATAACTGCGTTCCGCTAATATTACCCACATCAAGAGTTTTTTCGTTCGAAAGTGAGTAAGCATATTTGGCTCATATAGCTTGCTACCAGGCCATAAACACAAACAAATGTGAGTGAGTCTATTACAATTACGGTAGAATTCCCGCCGCTTATCTACCTTTCTACCTAGAATTTGAGGAGCAAATTAAAGAATTTGCCAAAGGAAAGTGCAGAAAGGTTACTTTATAATTTGTCAATTTTTTTTTTTTTTTTTTATAAACTATAGTCTAGCGTTTGACCACCATCTCATTTACTGTTGTATTTAACAATCACTAAGGCATAATATATGTATTAAAATATAAATCAAATATTTTATTGTCTTATTTTTTTCTTATACTTTGAGTAATTAGGTGGGCCCCTAAGTAGTATTAGCCCAGGATCCCCTAAACTCACGGTCCGGCCCTGAATGTTTGATAAACAAATCTGTTTGAAAGTGTTATCAAAGCTACACTTGAGACGAATCTCTTGTACGTAAGATATTAGTATGATTACGTGTGAGCTGGCGCTATCTGCAATATGTTGCGCCCGCGCCGCCGTTGTGTTGGCGCGCTCTCTTGATAGCGGCTTGTGTGACTGTATGTCTCATTTTATATGCTACAACTTATGAGAGATGATTGATTTGATCGTTATTTGATGCAAGTTAATATTCTGCATCATAATTATGTTTGTTACCTTTGCATGTTTATTATATTTTCCCAAAGATCTGTCCCTCCCACTCATCTGTGCATTACGCAATTATGGTCTACTCAGTTGCGCATGTATTATGCCGTATATCATAAATGGCCAGCACTTAGGTAACACATAATGCCACATTAGTATTCATATTGATGCCTAGGAAGTCCTAACAAAATGAATACTAACTCAGGAAGCTCATGAGCACTGCCTAGCAATCAGTGCTGTTCTGCCAATAGTCTGGCTCGGTGACATTATGTAGATGCGCGTAATTGCACGGCCGACCAATGGCGCGGATTCGAGTCCCGGCCGAGGCTCACGTCGCCAGGTATATGCTCAGTTTACGAGCTCGGTTCGGAGAACAGCCGGGCATTACGTATGTATGCAGCGAGCTACTTAGCGTAATGTGCGCCACGACTTACATTCTAAATGTTACACAATACTCACTTATAGGAAATAGATAACAGGTGGCTTGATTTATTTTTGGTTCCTGATGTATTTACATAAAAACGGATTATCTAGGATATGTTCAGACAAGAACTAGAACTGATTATAAGATATCAGTAACTGCACAGATAACTTAAGTGGTATATAACATGGTTTTGCTCAGACTCTACTTAAGCACGTCAGTTCGCAGAAGTGTTGCGCTTTCCTGAATTCATGTGGATCAGATAAGCTTCAACATTACTCATATCAAGCACATAGTATTCAAACAAAGTAAACATCATTAGCATTATAGAACAATAACTTCACGGTATCGTCGGCAACATTAAACAAATACTTCATGGGAACTCACTTAGTAGCGAGTAATGAGTGTAAGTGGAAGGCAGCTCGTCCATCACGCGCCGTGAGGAGTGTGACGGGGGGAGCATGCTAATACGAGTTATTACAAACATTGTGATGTATCGACAGCATCGCCGGTTGGTATGGCGGCGGTGCGCCGGCGCAGGTGGCCGGCAGTCCGCGCTTCCTTCCCCGAAGCGTCGCGACGGCCATTGTCGCGCACACGCGCCGCACATACATAGTACACGCTGCCTAAGGGCTGTCACACACCGAGCCTAGTAGATATGTAGCTATGTATCAGCAAAGACAATCATGTGGACTGCATCAGAAAATAATCGATCAGCGCATATTTCTGCTTTTTATTCGGATTTTGCAAATGTACAATGCAGGCCAGGGATGTATCTAAATAATCAGAATGTGACACAGGTTAACCCCTTGTTTATTGGATAGGAAAAGCTTCTGAAGATGTATTAATATGTTAATGAAAAGACAAAAAGTTTCTAACAACGTCCAGATAGAGCACATACCAGTGTCCTGGTGGGTGACCCTACGTTGATCGTATCTGCGCACACATTGTATCGCTCGCTATCACCGCCGATCAACGAAAGTGAAACACGTATCATTATACGTACGAGTATCAATATCATTGGTATGGGACACGCCATGCACCTGTAGCTACTACTTGCAACCGCTCTACACTGTGACACTGTGGGAGCTGATGGGTATCTCCTGTGGTCCCAATGACTGGAGACCCCCGTCAGCACTCACAGTGAATAGCGGTTGTAATGGGAACTGCTGTAGATTCCAAACAAATCTTTGTTTAGATTCTGCAGCAGTTCCCATTACAACAGACCCACAACAAACATTGTGAGTTTGTCGTTTTTCAATACCAATGTTTCAAGCTACGGTTTAAATTGTAAAGATCCATGACACGAAAATGTAGAATGAACGTAATCACACTAGTCCGAGGTACATACAGGTTGGTTAACAAGCGCGGTTAATAGCGATGCGCGGGCGCATCATAAAGCGCAGGACGCGAGAGCGAGCAGAGCGAGCAATTAAACGCGATTAGCGCATGCGCAACCGACTGATTGGCAACACTGGGGACGAGTGCAGGCATCGCAGAAGTTGTACTCCATGCAACGCTTGATACTCTCGTACAGAGATGTCTGCTGATCGATCGTGTACCAGTGCTGAAACAAAAACAATTATTTACAGTAACTAATTGTTTTTGTTAAAACAGTTGTATCCGTAATTCCGTACCTATCAGTAAGTGTATCCATGCATGTAGTGTAAGTGTATGCGAAAATGATAATATCTCTATTGAATAGCATCATTAATTGACTAAACATGCATCGGTTTCGGTAACGATGAAGACCACACAATTAGCTCTGAGAATTCTACACTCCTGAGACCGCAGGATATCTGTGGCTGTAATGAGCAACAAATTGGAGCAATTTTTTTTGGATTGATAGTGTTGTGGGCCTTTTGGCTGTCTTCATTCGGCCGGCCCTACCTTCACACCGATGGAACAAAACCTCAGCGCGATATAAACCGAGACGTTGCCTTTACAGTCACAATTTGACATACTCCGCACTGGTTAGTGATCCACCAGCGTGGTTTAGTACTTAGTTCCCACGACTGTTACTCCGCACTGGTTAGTGATCCACCAGCGTGGTTTAGTACTTAGTTCCCACGACTGTTACTGAAGCTCAAGCGGAAACAAAAGGAGTCTCGCCTGGATTTGAATCCTCTAGGTAGGTATAGCTTCTAGATATTAGCGTTAAGTGTACCTATTGTCAATACGAGTAGATCATCAGTGGCCATAATTTGCTGAGCAACGGAGACTGCACATACGAGTATGTACCTTTGTACCTATACTTATTGACATAACCGTAACGCAGTAAGTGTGAATCAGTCATAGATGGTGTACTCTTTGACTTTTATCAAATATCGTTACCCTTATGTCTGTACTCTACTTTTATTCGCGGAACATGAATGACCAGAAACAGTAACATTTAGGCATCAGAGTACAATTTGTAGCGTGTCTTTATATAGCAGGCTGTTTCGCCAATTGCTCCACTTAACTGTCTCACACAAAACACTAACATGTCGTGTGAATGAGCGGGCAACGGCGGCGCGCGGGCTGGCTGGGGGAGGGGCGGGGGCTGTGCGCAGGCGCAGCAGGTCCCGTTACTCGACGAGTGACCTTTGCAGGCAGTTAATCGCTCCACTTGGGCTGTCCTTGACCTCGGCACATGCACATGCCGCATTTGTTATTAATTATCCACACACTAGTGTTGCCTCGCGGGCTCAGCACAACGGTAAGCGGTATTAAAAGTCAATTTATCGAAGTTTAAGCAAGCTGCGCGAGTCTCCCTGCCAGGCGACACTTGTAACGCATATGCATAGTATCTCGAAATCTTGAATGATTAGTGCATAATGATAGAGAAAGATAGTTCTACAATATCTCTACAAGGTGTATCGTAAATATCGTAGGTAGTCTTATAATATGATCTGATAAGCAGTTGATGCTGCTGTGCTAATTGACCTTACTGAGAAGTTGTAGATGCAGATTCATTATTATAAATATAGATTTTTTTGAATGTTTAAATCAAAAACCCGACTGCTTAGGAAGCATGATTTTCTTCTTGTTTACGTCTTTATAGTTCGCTTCTGAAGCAGTCAACTAACGTACCCCATCGAATAGGATAAGTTAAAGTTGTTTAGACTTTGTTTGACTCGTTGAGTAGATAAATATTGAGTTTTTTGTTTTAAAAAATATTGGAAAACAAAGGAATGAGAAGCCACCAAAGTCAGCTTTTTCTAAAAAAAATTGTGCCGAATAATTTTCTAACTTCCCCTATGAAACTATGACCGATTAGCACGCCGCACAATGATAATCGATGTCACCATCCCACATGACGAGAACCTCGTGAAAGCTGAGAAAGAGAAACAAATCAAGTATCTCGACTTAGCACACGAGGTTGTCGACATGTGGAATGTGGACTCGGCGATCATTGTGCCGATTGTCGTTACGGCCAACGGCCTGATGGCCAATAGCCTCGATGACCATCTGTCGAGGCTGTCATTATGCGGTTGGATCAAGGGCCTGATGCTGAAGGCAGTACTCCTTGATACGGCTCGTATTGTGAGGAGGTTCCTGTCTCTGGAGCCCTAACCACCGGTAGCTTGGACCCTGTTCCCGATACCGGTGGGCCTCTATGCGGTCTAATGTGGTGATAATGTTTATGATTACGTATATTTTGCTAACAAATACCAATATATTGATGAATCAGATTTTCTTTGATATTCCCTCATTTTTCCTAATACAACCAACTTAATTTTGCGGACTGGTACGGAACCCTAATTGTGCGAAGTCCGACAAGCAGTTGGCCAGTTCCTTTTCAATTTCAATGTAGCCAGTGATAATCACACAGTTAAGGCTGCGCCCGCTCGGAGCAGAATATCAATATTGAACCTCCTTTTGGACAGTTTTGTTTGCAAAATATTCTTTGATTTACACTTATGATTTTTAATGCTATTTTAGTTATGAAGACATTCTAGCCATTTTTTTATTTTTATCTGTTTAAAAATATTTTCAAATATCCAAATCGTTTTAGAGTTATATTCAGTACAAATAATGTACATGAATCAATAATAAATACATATTTTTTTACGTACGCAAAATATGCGCTTGGTCGTGGAGTTGCGGATACCAGCCCGTTTTAATTCAAATTCATATTCCGTTTTACGGCATTAATGCGGTGGAAGGCCCTTAAGACGAATCGATTGAAGTAAGAATCATCAGAATCGGCCAACGCGTTTGGTATCTAGAACACCACATAGGAACCAACATACATAGACTGATAAACACATTATTCTCCTTTGCCTCGCACAGTCGGGTAAAAAGATGCGAAGGTGCCTCCAACTACTTATCATCATCCTTTCGGCCGAAAGACGTCCACTACTGGACATAGGCCTCTCCCAGGCGTCGCCACATTGACCGATCCCGTGCGTCTCGCATCATATTGGGAGGCCTTACATTGCTTACCTTGTGATGCATCAATCTAGATCCCTAGAACTTATAACTTCAGCCAATGATTAGCTGTAGATAAAGCTATACCGTACTTGAGTCGGGCATGTTTCGCAGAACACATTTTAAACTAAGTTCAATACGTAATGGTGCTCGTTCGGTAGCGTGTTTACTGAGCCTGACTGAACGTTTAGCTCTTCACACTGATCTCGCAGAGTGGATGCTTACTTATAGCCCACGTATGGGCCATGGTGGGCCAGCTGAAGCATGCCCGGCCATGTTTCACACTCCATTAACTATTTCTCACCTGCAGAGCGACGGAGAGGAAATCTACTTATTTATGTATAGCTACTTACTTACTTCTGAATCACTGATTTTAGAGTACGAGTATTATAGTTTATAACTAACTTTACTGTACACAACAGACAATCAGTAGAGCCATACATTATAAATTAACTTTTATTAGAAAATATTGTGAGTGGTAATCGCTATGTTCATAATTATACATTTAGTCACAAATCTTAGGGCTTTTCTTTCTTAGGTCCTACAGTATTCTGCAATTGTTTAATAAGTTTTATTGTATAATAAGTTGTAATACTTATAATCATATTGCATTATTACTGTCTTTATACTTTCTTTGTAATTAACTTTCCATTCGTTAGACAAGCAAACAATAAATATAAGTGTCATAGCTTGTCAACCGCGTATCTAATCAAATCAGCCGATATTATTATGTAGATATACATATAATTATTATTTAAATTACTCAGTTTTGTCTTACATGTATTTACAGCGTATCGATAAGACTTTGTCATAAAAACACAACATTTCTTTACGATTCCTATCACAATAACTTTATAGGCTCTGTGAGTTTTATGTAATTTGTATAAATTTATTTGAGATTCTCGGGCCCCTGGGGTCGGGCCCCTGGGGTCCCGGACCTTTGAAAGGCGAATCAGGAGCCGAATCCAACTCGCAGGGGCTTTGTTAGACATGTAGGATGAAATGTGGCACCAACCGGAAGTTATCCCTGTATGCACTAGTGAGCACCCAAGGACAATCCCCGGCTGGTGCAGGACTATTGCAGAATATGGAGACAAAACACATTGGGCTATGGGTTTGGGAGGTTTCGTGGCTCGATTATCTAAAACTATAGAAGGACTATTGGCCCCTGCCCGACCACTGTTGATCTACACGGTTATAAAATGGCAGGGAATGACTCGCACCCCCTTCCCCCCTCCCATAAACAGTCACAATTTAGTGACGATTACACAGCAATTTAGTGACGTAACGCCAAGGTGGCAACATATACTGAGGTGCTTGAGGGGTGGAGAGGTATACCAGGACTATCAGGACAATCCCGGAAGTACGGTCAAGATCCCTACCAGCAACTTACTGGGCTAACTTCCTTCCTCCGAGCAAGTTTGCTCTTGCGAATCTCCACTCAAGCCCGCCAATTAAGGCAAGAGAGAGGTGGGAGTTCTGTTCCCCATCAGTGTTCACTAAGACCGGCCAATAAAGGCAAGCTGGATAAGAAACAAGGCTTCACCCTGGAGATCTGGTTCGTAGGCTCATAAAGCTGCCGTGCTGATTGTATCTCTCTTAGTTTAGACACGTTGCGGCAAAGCAGAATCTACCGGCACAAACCTTGGGATCATTGAAGCGCGCAAGCTCCACCACGACGTCAACGTAGAGATGCTGCAGTGGGTTTATATAAATTACTAGTTAACCCCCGCGGCTTAACTCCCGTCTACTTCCTATCTATCCTACCTACCTACCTACCTACCTACCCACCTACCCACCTACCAACCTACTCACCTAGCCCTAACGATCAACCTACCTACCCTACCCTACCCTATATACCTACCCTACCCACCCACCTTACCTACCTTCCCACCTACCCTACCTACCTTACCCTATCTACCAATTTGTAAAACTATTATTTGAATAAGAATTAATACTACAATACGAATGTAACCAACTTTTATTTCTACCAGCGATCTAATTAAATTTTAGAAAACAAAAGCTGCTATTGTGACTGATCTATGATAGTGAGATATGTTCTCTCCCAGACATTTTTGTAGTTAATAATGAATACTTTAATCATGTAGTACATAATTTTTATGTATCATCAATAGTTTTCTCAGCGAACGCCAAATAATGTTTTTTTAGGCAAAATTTTGCTACTTGGGTTACATTATTGCAATTTTCATAAGGATCTCTAATGTTTTTGAAAATATTTTATAGCCTATGTTACTCGGGAATAATGTAGCTTTCCATAGGTGAAAGACTTTTTTAAATCGGTCCAGGAATTTTGGAGCCTATTCGGTACAAACAAACAAACAAAAAATCTTTCCTCTTTATAATATTGGTATGGTATAGATTATTAACTGTTCCGACATCCTTCATTTCAACAAGAATCGAGGAAACCCCAAAAGCAGCAGCTTTGCTAAAGGAGAATGTTCTCTCGACGTACTTATAAAAGGTCCGATTGTCAGTGGTTTAGGATCTAGGCTACAAAGAGGATGTCTTTGAAATATAGTGCTTTCAACAATTTTAGTTAACATTTCATATTAATAAATGGATTAAATGTAACAAATGAAAATTATAAAAGTAGTGCATGTGCTGGTGATGACTTTACTTATGAGCAATACTCTCTTCGCGAGACATAAGTCATGTTGTGGTGACTGTCACGTCACTACTACCTGACACTTGTGACACCGTTGTGCGTGATTGTTTACATTTGTGATTGTACATTGAAGCACGACGAGCATTCACGTATCAGTGTCTAGTACTTATCTACTGTCCACTTGATAACATGCCGATTTATTGCAATCAAAGCAATAAAACACATTAAAGTTTAATTTATATTTCATTTTTAGGGTTCTGTAGTCAACAAGGAATGTCCGTATAGTTTCGCCATGTCCGTCTGTCCTTGCGCAGCTTAGCTCAAAGACTCTAAGTGCAGAAAGCTATAATTTGGCATGGATATAAATTTTAATCACGCCGACAAAGTGCTAAAATAAAACCAACAAAAAATCATTTGGGGATCCGTTTGCGTAAAATTAAGCGTAAAAAAGGGACCCTATTACTAAGATTCCACTGTCAGTCTGTCTATCTGTATGTCACCAGGCTGTATCTCATGAACTGTGATAGCTAGACAGTTGAAATTTTCACAGATGATGTATTTTATTGCCGCTATAACAGCAAACACTAAAAACTCAAGAAAATAAATATTTAAGTGGTGCTGCCATACAACAAATCTTGACCGGTTTTTTTACACTTATAGGAAATCTACATGTTTTATTGTTGTTATATATTATAGTTTTTGTTTTTCTTCAATTCCAATAAAAATGAGCCGTTCAAAAGTTATGGGCGTTTTACTGTTTGAATCGGGATGCTTTCGCAAGATAAATGTGTCGGGGAGTTTTTAAATTTTGAAATTTTACTTGTTAAAAACTGTTTTATAAATCAATATATTGCTTCGTCACACCACGGTCATTACCTTACTCAAATATAGAGATACATTGTAATTATGACTGTGTCGCTATCGCTACTCAGGAAGGTTGCGAGTTATACGAGTATGTCGACAGTGACTCGGATATATTTGGCAACGAGGAAAAAATCGTCTCTGAATGTCAATGTTATATCGCTCGGTTCTGTTCACAAGTGTCCACAACACACGACCTTGATACGAAGTGGTGATTTTTTTAGCTGAAACCACCCCTTTAAATGGCACAAGCTTGCGTCCAAGCTTATAATTGGGTAAATGTGTAATTTAAAAGTGCTATTTAAAACAGTTCCTATGTTTACGTTACCAGGCGAGCAGAACTCAAAGAAGATAATCCTTCCTGAAATATATTTGTATTGATGGTCCCGAATCCCGCACCCAACAAACAAAATGTCCCGTTAAATAACATTTCAAAAGATAAGGAGGACGGAGGCTCGCAGGGGTGTGGGTGGGTTCCCATCCTCCCTGTATGTGTGAGGGGTAGGGGGTGGGTTGTTCAAGTTGGACGGCACGCGGCATTGTTTAATATCATACAACTTTCAAATGACGAGCTGTCTCTGCTTTGCGTTCAACACATCTACCCACGAATTTCAGTGTATGACAAATTCTTTCAAATCTCCTCAGTTTGAAACCAAAATTAGCGGCAGTATGGCAGCCTCTCAAATTGAGCTGAAAGTGCTTTAGAACGGCGCGGCGCGGGGACGCTTCCTGAATATTTTCTTCAGAGGAACTACCCAATTATGTACCTTATATAATTGGGTAGTTCCACTGAAGAGTATAGAGGTGCTCCGTGTGGAGAGAACGTTAAGATTCATGGCATGTCTCGTAGGAGCTCGGCAGATGGCGCCAAGTGTGGTTCTACGAGTATGAGTAGAATGGCTGCTGGATACTGACACAACTACCTAATATGTAGTTAACTCTACATAACTTAGCAACCTTTATAATAGACACAGGTTGAAGGGAGAGAGAGAACGTGTTTCGTGTTTTCAGTCTGTCAATGTCAACACGTAAAAATGTAACAATAGGTAGTTTTTACTTCATTGCTTCTGCGTTTGGGGACGTGAGCAGAATACCAAGTGAGTGGCTGTTCATTGATGAAATGTTTCGCTTCAAAACAAAGGAGTCGTTGTGGTCAGGGTAACAATCGTTGATGTCTCGTGACTGTCGCAGCTCGTCATACCTACAAGTTTAGTAACTAAGACTGTGGGAGTTATAATACTCGTAGGTAGTGACCGTAAATCGGTATTTCAGAAGTTTAGGCTTAGGTTAATGTTTCCCCGCTCACTCTAGCAATCCCGGATGTGTTGCTAACAATTGATACAATTGTGGCAAGGCATAAAACTCGACGGGTACTTACTTTTTGTTTGGTCCCAGATTTTCACGCTTTCCCTATTTTCTTATAAATCATCTTTCTTACCATGTCTGAGTATTTAGATAAGTGAAGTTTCCGGGGCCAGTGTGAGCGGTCAAGCGCGAGAGTGTCCGCTGTCGATTGCGTATCGTGCTGGGCCAGGCATGGCGCGCATGGCCCAGCGCGCTCCACTGGAGGGGCCACTTTGTGCATCTGTAGCAGAATGATTCATGGGTAGTATTCGATAGTGACATGCAAACACATAAGGCAAGAAAAGTGTTGTTTCAATAACCACTTTTCACGCTTTAGTGTAACCTAGCGTTTATGACTGAAACAAGACAAGTAAAGGAACTCCTAGGCTAGGGTTATTATATTCGAAACCCATTAAATACAACTCTCTCTAAATACCATACCTGTGGACATTAAGAAATGAAGGACGGACTCACGCATCTCCTTTCATACAGTACTAGTTACTCTCTCTAAACAACTTATACATAGTTACACTATAATAGGGTTGTTTTGTTTCCAGGGTAGAAAAATGATAAATCTATTTAGTCCGCCAGTGAGATTATCAAATAATATTGGACTGCTAGTTTTTGTTTTATCAAATAAATAAAAATTTACAAAGATAAAGCGCATCAAAGTTCAGGAGTGGGGCCTTTTGACTTCACTTTTTACCCGACTGCCGAAGGAGGGTAATGTGTTTATCAGTCTATGTATGTAAGTATATATGTATGTAAGTATGTATGTTTGTTCCTATGTGGCGTTCTAGAGTCCAAACGCGTTGGCCGATTTTGATGATTCTTACGTCAATCGATTCGTCTTAACCCTGCGAGTGTCATAGGCTATATAAAAATTGGATTATGTAGTGGGAAAAAAAATCCGAATCCATCGTGTGGGGTATCAAAATAAAAGGTTTTAAGAGGTGATTTCAAAAATATATAACACTTATATGCTTAAATGAACCTACTTTAAAAAAAAAAAACTAAAAAGTTGTAAATTTAAAAAGTTAATTAAAACAATCAAAAAACCCGACTGCTTAAAAAGCGAACTAAAAAGAAGTAAACAAGAAGAAAATCATGCTGTGCAGTCGGAGGATACATCTGGTTTTGGTCAGCCAGCTCGCGAATATGTATACTCCGACTGCACAGCATGATTTTCTTCTTGTTTACTTCTTTTTTTTTTAGTTCGCTTTTTAAGCAGTCGGGTTTTTTGATTTTTTTAATTAACTTTTGTCAGTATAAAATGTAGCACACCGTGACGTCACACGATATTTCAACGCACTGTATCTGTTTTTTTTTTGTTTACGTGGCAAAAGAAAACATTGTCTCTTATTAGGTTACCATAGGTAGGTACACGTTATAGCTGGCGTAGTCTACGCCAGCTATAACGTGTACCTACCAAATGTATCCTCAATCTGTTTTCAGGCTCAATGTGCACAATAGAATTGACTTCGGTCTTTGAAATTCAAAATCGGTGATTAGCATACCTATACTATGCGGCTGGTTGAACACATCCACGCCGCTGCTGAAGACGCGGAGGACGCTCCTTATCGAACCGCACACGCGGCCCCCTCCCCCCTCCGCGGGCTCACAGTGCCCCTCCGGCCCCCCCGCGTCACAACCCGCCCGCATTTCCCCGCGCGAATTTACAATGTAGCGGACCTCCCGCCCCCTCCCCGCGAACCTCCGGCCACCCCTCGCACACAGAGAAAACCAAATAAAGAACTTCACACCGTGCACCCTCGTCATAAGGTTGTAAGTAGAGTGGTCCGCGGGCCAGGCCGCGGTGTGCGTGAGATTTTCTCGCCTGGAAATTCTAATGCGCCGCGCGACTGCGATAAAAAATGAGCGGCTCGGGAAACGTGAATACATTACCGAGCGAGACGGAGCACCGCCTCCGTCGCGACGCCTCCTCACTAGTCGTACACCCTGCGCTATGTACTTTACACTGCTTTATATTTTGATTCCTCTGAAGGGAAGGCTCGCGCTATGTACCGCTTTAAGCCTGTTCAATTATGTATCTAGCCGGGCCCGAGCCGTCGCTACATCCTCTTTATAAAGGGTTGGCGTCGGAGTTATAGTTATAGAATTAGTCGATGGCAGCTTACAATAAAACCCCGTGGGAATCTAACAGCTAATTAGTTCCGGCGAGGGTCGGCGTTAGATAGCCACATAATTACCGTATTATAAAAACGTGCAATAGAAGCCGGGGACAAAGGGTTGTTCGTTTTTTGTGTCGGCACGCGCGTCCTTGTGTTTTTCTAAGGGTTTTTGCGTCTTGTATCTAACGCCACCTGTGCGCCTGCGCATGGTGGAAGGGTTGCGCGTGCTCTCGGCATACAAACACATGGGATACGTTTTTTGTCACGTGACCTTAATCTGTGACATGTTTTGGTGGAGGACTTGATTTATGAGATTATAACAATGAGGGGTCTTAGTCAGAAGTTCAGCGAAGAAATATCAAGGTTAAATTGTTGGCAACCAAAGAGGGCAGGGTGAATGAAGATTGCATTCCGATATTAAACAAGGAATCTTTAAATACAAGCCTGATGGAATGTACTACGTATTGGCAAAAACCGACGAGGTATATCTATAGGTATCTACAAACTGTTCGGAGGTTAAAAAATTCGAAGTACTCTCTTCTATTACAAAATTTTAGTCTTGTAGCAAAGCACAAACCTAACGCTAACAATGGGCCTCATCAGAAGGCTTATTGTCACCCAAAGAGCTATGAAGAGGACTAAGCTCAGAAGTCCCCTGCGTTATCGAATCAAAAATGAGAATATCCGCAGGAGGACCAGTCTTACCGGAATAGCCCGAAGAATTTTCAAATTTAAGTAGCACTGCAGAGTACGTGCTCGCAGAAAAATGGTCGATGGGGCCGAAAAGTTCTGGCGTTGCGACTGCGTAAGGGCCAGGCCACAACAGTGCGTTGCGGCGTCGCATCGCAAAAATCAACGACGCCGCACAACGCATCGTGGAAATTTCCGATGCGCTGCCGCAGCGTACAAATCTGCGATGCGACAACGCTTTGCCGTTTAGTCGGTGTCCATACTTTGAACGACCTGCACGTGTTTTTTAAGCGATATGGCGCAGTACGATGTCGACCACCTGATATCTTTAATTTACGAACGTCCCGTCCTTTGGGACAAAACTATATCACAATTCAAAGACAAATTTTTAAAAACAGAAGCATGGAGGGAAGTGTGTACAAGTTTATATTCAAATTTTGAGGAGTTAAATAGTGTTGAAAAAACAAAACTCGGTAAGTACTTATAAACATTTATATTTTTGTTAACTGCCAACTAAGACCTCCAATGTTACTATTAAAATAATTACAAAATTCGTTTCTGATTATGTTAGCTCCTGTTCTACTTTCATGTGTTGTTTCGTGTAAAATTTGCAAAGAATCGTCAATAATCATTTCTTCAAACGTTTGTGCGCCATCTCGATTCAATACAAAGTTGTGTAATACACAGCATGCTTTTATAATGTCTATTGTGAAATCGTAAGAAACATTAATGGGTCGATGAAATATGCGCCATTTATTTGCGAGTATGCCAAAAGCGCTCTCAACATATCGTCTGGCTCGGCTCAAACGATAATTAAATCTCGTTTTTCTATCGATAAAAACTTCCCAGAATATGGGCGCATTATATTATTTGTCAGTGGTAATCCTTCATCCGCCACGAAGACAAAAGGAATTTCTTTTTGAAAGCCAGGTAACGGTTTTGGCGGAGGTATAGATAATTGACCTTTTTTTAATAATTCGTATAGATTTGAGTTCTGAAAAACAGTGGAGTCACATTCCTTACCATATGCACCTATATCGACATATATAAATTTGTAATTCGTATCAACAAGTGCTAATAGAACAATGGAATTATAATTTTTATAATTGAAAAATAGGGATCCACTGTGATCCGGGCTCAATATACGAATGTGTTTTCCATCTAGCGCTCCTATACAATTAGGAAAGTTGGTCTTTTTTTCATACTCTTGAGCAATTTGTTCCATCAGCTCTGTTGTAATTTTTGGTAATTCCAACCTTTTAAGAATGTTCCATACAATACGACAAACAAATTTTATTATTCCTGTTATTGTAGATTTTCCACGATAATATGTGAAATGCATATCTTTAAAAGTATTTCCCGTCGCCAGGTACCTGAAAGAAAACAAAATAAATCATTATACGTCATATTTTTTTAGGTAACGATGTCATAAAGAAATGGAGAGGAATCAAGGATAATTTTACAAAATACGAAAAAAAATTAAACGAGCAATGTAAATCCGGAGCTGGGGCCAAAAAAATTAAACAATATCATCTATACGACCAGCTCCTATTTCTGAAAAAGAATTCTCAAAATAAAACAACATCAAGTCTTGACGATGAAGAAATAAGACCAAGCACCTCAACCCAACAAAGCCAGCAACCTGTCATGCCACGTTACCAGCCTGCATCGCGTAAAAGAAAAATTGACGAAGACGAATTTGAGAAGAATATTATAGCTGCTTTAAAAACACCTGAAAGTAGACATTTATCTTTTTTTAAAGGAATTTTGCCATCATTGGAAAAATTGAATGATAATCAAACAATAATTTTCCAAAGTCGTGTCCTACAGATATTAAGTGATTTACACCAACCATCATACTATCCCAGCCACTATCAAACTTCACAAACATCCGTCCAAGCAAACTATCAAACATCTCAAACAACTGTTCAGACTGGCTATCAAACAGCTCAAATGTCTATGCAGAGTGGCTACCAATCAGCTCAAATGCCTATGCAGAGTGGCTATCAAACATCCATTCAACGCAGTGCCTTCCAAAGCGGATGCGAAACATCACCGGCACCTATGCAATCGTCTCCACAAACGCCAAGGAATGATGATGTAAATGAGCCAGAACAAATTCATTTCGATGAGGAACTAACAAATTTGACGAATGACACACAATCGGAATACGAGTTTTGAATAACACTAAATTATAAAAATGATTAAACAGTATGATTATAGTAAAAATAGTTTATTTTTTTCTTACCTTACAGTTAATCCCAGCATCTCCAGAGGTTCGATGGGTTTTCTAAATATGTATTTCTTTTGTAAATGAGGCTTTATCAAACTAAGAAGTTCTTCAAAACTTACTACACTCATCCTAAAGTAATCGAAAAATTTAACCTCGTCCACTTTTAGCGCCTCATATTTCCTTTTGAAGTGGTTTCCATCTTTATTCATAATTGTCAGTAATGGGTGCACCCAGTACTTTCTTTTCTGTTTCTTTTTCTTAATACGCCTTAACGCAAGCAGAAGTAGAACACGGGCAGTGCGGTCCATGTCTCACTAGAAACTGAACTGACGGTTAGCGTCTTGTCGTACGATGTCGTATCCGATGAAATTTTTGCGTTGCGACATCGCATCGCATAGCTGTGCAATGTTGTTTTTGCGATGCGACGCCGTAACGCACTGTTGTGGCCTGGCCCAAACGGAAGACGCTGCGTTGGAAGACCTATCATTAGGTGGACCGATAACCTGTTTGAGATTGTGGGAATCTGTTGCATGCGAAAGGTACAGGACCGGCAGCTGCGAGACGCACAGCTCCGGAGTCCTATGTTCAGCAGTGGTGGATTATGATGATGATTACTAACCGAAGTTTATTTTGTTGCAGAGACGACGCGAGCCGACGTCATGGCTGGTGTACCCGGCGTCGCGGCTGCAGCGCCTGCTACAGTCGGCGTCCTGCCCGCCGCAGACGCTGGGCCGGCCCTCCGTCATCACAGGTAAGTCATCGCATTGTGACGTCATCATAGGTACCTGTGTCATCACACAATGATGACATCAAAGACAGATAGAACGACACATCATGACGCCATCACACTGTGACATTATGGCTGCAGCATGGTATGCGTCATCCAGGCCAAAGTTCAAGAAAGTTTCACCTTGTGTAACTATAAATCAACCTTTCTCCTCCCCTGGCTTAGTCTTACGATGCTCATTACACTAGCAGTAGAAGAAGCTGCAGCAATTGGAACATGCAGGTAAGGGTCTATCTCCAGACGATAATACTGGAAGATTAACCAAATCTGTGACCAAAGAGCCAGTCGATGTGCACACGTGCTGCAAGCTACTTGGACCTTCATACCAGTCCATACATGCAGTGAAATGTTATTTGTCATCCATCAGTATAGTGTGGGTATATTCGTAGACCAAATAAAATAATTGTTATGGCAACAATCAATGTATGGTGATACCGATATCAAAAGATAACTTTGCAATTAGCTTCCTTCACATCCTCAGTATCTCGAAGCTCAATATTGTATTACAGCCACGTCTTTCTGTTAAATTATTGAATTTATTTTCACTTCGTTTATTTGAAAGTTAAGTTTCGCCATCAGTTATTCATTTGATTGGAGCTTTATTCATTAAAACTTTCAAAACCTTTAATAATCAATCAATAATATATTATGACCATAGCGAATACGGAAAATATGCTATTATATTATTCTGAATTCGCAATTAATTGCAACATTTGTATTCAACGTTCTTTGATTGATTTAATTCTATTACAATATTAAATTCTACGATCACCAGTTCTGTATAGCCACAGTGGAGTGCGGTGCAACCGTACAAACGTGGAGCAAGCCTGTATTATAAATACAATAAATGTTAATATATCAATTAAATGAGCTAGCAACACTGGTGCGGCATGAGCCGGTGGCTCTAATATCAGTTACAAAAACTCCGTCTGGTAGATATACCGTTGCCAAACGGAATATATTTCAATAAGTGTAGCGGTTACTGAACGTAGTCTATTCATTATGTCTACTTAATAAATTGAGATATTGAGAACCTATTCCTGTCGTGAATATTAACTTGTGCATGTGTTACGAAACCTCCCCAACATGCTGAGCATAATTATTGATTAAAAGTGAAAATGTACTGCTTGATGTGCCTCATGGGCTGATGGGCACAACTTATGCTAATTGTGGCTTTGTCTAGCGCATATTTCATCATCTACTATATTATTTGTGGTACCGATAGATCCAAACTTGTAAGTTCCAAATAAGTGCAGTATAATGTAATAGGTAAGAGTAGCTTCCTATTACATTATACTGCAGCTTCTTTATTCTGCTGATAAGAGTGATGTTCAAGGACAAATACATAATGAGAAAATACTATAGATTCCTACTCGTAGTGTTTTCGTTCTTATCGGGTGCGATTATGAACATTTAATCTCACAAGACACCTAGATCCGGAACAACTATCTCTAGGCCATAAACATATTTGCTCCGTGCGGGAATGGAACCCACAAGGCCACGACACGCAGCGATCGCTCAACCACTACGCTAACCGTAAATTAAGAATAATAAGAATCTGCTAATCAAACCTTAACTAATCATGAGATTAAAAAGTTTTGTTATAAAAAAAGTTTATTAAAAAAATCAAATACTCGACTGCTTAAGAAGCGAACTAAAAATAGGTAAACAAGAAGAAAATCATGCTGTGCAGTCGGAGGATACTTAATCGCGAGCTGGCTGATCAACACCAGATGTATCCTACGACTGCACAGCATGATTTTCTTCTTGTTTACGTCTTTTGATTCGCCTCTTAAGCAGTCGGGGTTTTAGATGTTTTACCCGACTACGGCGAAGCAAAAAGGAGGGTCCTGTTTTTGACCGTGATGTGTATATGTATGTAGGTATGTATCTATGTATGTATGCTCATCTGTTCCCTCATAACTTCTAAACTACTTATCATAATTTGACAAATGAGGTGTCGTTGGAAGCGTCTTGTTTGTGCGCTGGTTTATAGGCTACGTGACGTCAGATTAAATTAAATATGGCCCCATTTACGGGGAACGAAGTCAAGAACAAAAAAATATTTCGCTCCACTCATCATGTGTGGTATCATAGAACAGGGATTTTAAAATAAAGTTAATTAAAAAAATTGTACATCAGGTTTGGTAAGTCATCATATTTTTGTCAAGCGTATCGTTTGCGATGTATATCCCGTCAATGCCATGAAAACTATATTTTTACCCGACTACGGCGTCGCAAAGTCCACTCTTGTAACTTATGCATTATTTAGATACATGTAAAACAACAAATCCTAACTAAATAGAAAAAGAATGTGATGTGGCTCTGCAAAAACCCCAAAAAATCGATTGTTATGTACAAAGTATTCCGTAGAGAATAACCGTGGTCGTATGCCACCTAGGCATACAACCACTCTACGGAATAGTTTGTACATAACAATTTCAGATGAGAATATTTTCTTGTTTCATACTTTTTAGAACGTGATTTCTATTCATAACTTTTTAGTTAACATTTTTTTTTCGCATTAGTTACATTTTAACTAATAAGTGTTATATATTTTTGAAATCATCTCTTAAAACCCTTTATTTTAATACCCCACACGATGGGTTTGGAAGAAAAAATATATTGGGACCCTACAATATGGCGTCCGAAATCTGCCATTTTTCTATTTTCCTATTTTAATGTAGCCAGTAATACTCGCAAGGTTAAAAGGAATCGATTGACGTAAGAATCATAAAAATGGACCAACGCGTTTGGTCTCTAGAACGCAACATAGGAACAAACATACTTACATAGACTAGTAACCACATTATCCTCCTTCAACAGTCGGGTAAAAAAGACCCATTAGCTCGATTCATTCCACGGTTTCGCTATCGCTCCCGGCCGGTATCCCCTAAAGAGTGGCTCTTGAGGAAAAGTCACAAATTAAATGAATAACAACATTGATTTTGTTGGCAAAGCGCGAGTTATTGGGGCGGCAAGCGGTAGGCAAATATTAGAGTTTAGTCAATAATGCCGGCAGGCAAGAAGCATGAGGCATGGGGCATGGGGCAGGCTGCTCGCGGGACATTCATGATGCAGCTCTCGACATATCGCAACGCACATAGCGTTCTGGGGCGCAGCCGGGGCTCACACAGTGTCGTACGTTACCTTCTAATGTCTCTAAAAAATACATTTTGATTGTAATCGCAGCATGATTGTTTTTACCGTTAGTTCATGCAGTACCAGAAAAACAAATTTGCTCTTTGATGGTAATAAATCCCCCTTACTATTCGACCATCTATACCAATATTATAAAGAGGAAAGATTTTTTTGTTTGTTTGTACCTAATAGGCTCCAAAACTACTGGACCGATTTCAAAAATTCTTTCACTGTTGGGAAGCTACTCTATCCCCGGATGACATAAGCTACTTTTCATCCCTGTATTCCCACGGGAACGGGAACTACGCGGGTGAAACCGCGAGGCGTCCTCTAGTTGTGTATAAAATGCCAAATATATAAATTGCAATTGTGATTGCATGGGACTGTTTCCGGCCTGGTACGAGCCGTAGACCTCAGCAGTAGTTAGCAAGCCGGTAGTCATTACTTACCGGCTGGCTGGGTGGCTGGGGTAATATGGCCCCGTGCCAAACTGGCCCACTTCATCGTGACTCTAACTGCACAAAGACCGTTCAACTTGGACCCCAGCACATCTCGGCACAAGTTCAAGTGCTCGGGAATCGAACGCGTTACCTGTCACCTACAAATATGTTCGTCGCAGGACTCGCAAGGTCGCAGTGAATTGATTTCATTATCCCGACATGTGGGGCCATACAATTAGGGTCTTCGAGTACGTCACTATTTCAACTATATTGAACGGTAATATTAGTTTTGCAGTTGCTTCGAAATCTGATTTTTACTAAAAAAGTCATTTACGAAAAGCTGTTACATTTTGTAACATATGAAAGAAAATAAAAAAGTAAATTAATAGTACATTATGGTACAAGTGTGTAATATTGGTGAATACCGCTGAGGCGCCATTGAGACCCGAGCCGTAAGGTGAGGGTCTTAAGAGAGCCGAGGACGGTAATCATCAATACACACGTGTATCATACGACGTTTTTCAACACACTTGTGAAGAAAATAATACTAAAAAATCATTTCCAACAGTGAAAACGAGTTGTGACATTTTTTTCGCAATGGCGGGCAAATATAATCAGTTTTCCTATGCGCGCGCATCTAACAATGGCGATCGGCCATAGACTAAAAAGAATGATTATTTTTTTTGGCTTTTCGCGGATAGCATTTTAGCCACGTACAAAATGCGGAATTTCAAGTTTTCTTTATTACAGACAAAAACAAAAATTATATTTGAGTGAAAGTTTTATTTATTAAACACGTACAAGTTGAAATTATCTATTTAAATACGAAGTTGCGTGAAATATGTTGCATTTGTACTATTGAGCACGATCTTTTTTGTATCGAAACTTTTTAAGAACAAAGCAACTCAATCTATAAAAAAAAAAAAAACACTTTATCTCACTTGTGAATAATAGTAATGAAAAAGTCACAGTTTGATAACAGGTGTCATTATGTGCCTAATTGCCGTGAAATTAGAGCCACTTTATGAGCAAGTGTGTTGAAAACTAACTTTCATTGTCACCTGACCTCCGGATTTATTGATTAGAGTAAATCGTTAATTATTCAGAATTAAAGTTAATTGAGTCTAAATGGAATAATAAGCATACAATTCGAACTGATGCCATATCAAATGTAAGTAAAGTCTTAGCCTTACAAAAAACAACCCCTCATATCTGAATGCGACATTGTATGGTTTCAATTGAATAGTGAATGTCAACATCTCACATAGGAAGGGTAATGCGAAGATAAGTGTCCTTTAATATTGTGTGTTGTGACATGTCGCCAGGTCTGCGAGGGTCTTAATATTGTGCGTCGTCGAGTCTGTAGGGGTCTTACAGTGAAAGGGTAGACAAGTTAGAGGGAGTCGCGGCTTTTTATTATCATGTTAACTTGTTTACAAATTGCCTTTCGAAACGTGAGGTAAATATTATTTTGTCGTACAGATTATAAAATATTGCATGGGACAATGTCGAGAATTCGAGATCTTGTCATACTGAGATCGACTTCTTCATTTCTGGTTTTAAGGCGTGGCCACCAACTATTTTAGTTATAGTATGAAGCAATTATTTTAGAGCCAGAATTTATAATACGAGTCTTTATCATTATTAGTTCTAGTAACGGTATTTGATAGCACGTATAAGATATCATACAAATCACTTGTTCCAATAATGTTTAAAATTAGATAGGAACACGTATTGTGTTCTCAAGGAGCAGGTACCTACTTGGACACAATAGCTACTTGTGGAGGCTGCATCAGATAACGATCGAATCTGTTTGATGGATGTCCCTCGAGCCACGAGCCCCTTAGCCTCGATATAAGATCCGCCACTAATCTGCGCGTCTGCACTTCTTTTTATTAACTAAAATTTTATGTCTGTTTCTTATGTGCTTGACGTCTAAATGAAAGAGTATATTATAAAAAGTTTTTTTTTTGGTCCAAGTCTGTCAAAGTGTGAAAAGATATTTGTTTGAAGTACCTACCTATTCTTTATTATACAACAATATTGAAACGAAGATAAAAGAAAAACAAAGGGAATAAAGCAGTAGAACAATAGGGGGACAGGCTGATGAATGTGCCAAGATTAATGTCAAAAGCAAAGAGTTCGATTTCAAATGATATCGTGTTCCTTGAGTGAGGTTCGAGGTAATTTCGCAGTGAGCTTTGCAGTATAAAATCAGTACAGTAGAACAAGCTATTTGTTACCTACGGGCGAAACATCGTTATTTTACTTAGTACATCGAACTCTCGAATTTATTTCCTGTTTTTTTTTTAATTTATGTTTAGTTGTGTTGTGTTTTACTAATTCGTTGTTACTAAAACACTTTTAACGACTTTATATTTGCATGCCATCACTAATTGGGGGAATATGTCTGACACTGAATTTGTGTTTAACCAATATCAAAAAGGAGACGGTTCTCAATTCGACCATATGATTTGTATGTCTGTTACGCGATTACTCCGCAAATTATGAACCGATTTTGATTATTCTTTATTACTTATAAAGCTGGGGGCATGTGGTCCCATTTAAATTAGATCAAGATCCGACGAGCAGTTTTTAAGTTATCCTTAATAATGCGTATTTTCATGGTAATATAAGGTACCAAAACTAAAAAGAGAAAAATAAAAATATGTTTAACCAAAAAAATAAACGGATTTCCAAAACAAAACAGTACAAAACTAAAAATAACTTTTTTTTGGAAGTCGGTGTCAAAAACGAAAAAAAAATTATACCAAAGAAATTGTTATGACATCTTTTGGTCCTATTATTTATTTTATGCAAGTAAATGGTTTTGATTTGATTTTAAAACATTCAACTTTTCTCATCACTGCCAAATTGCCAAAACTTACACACACTTGCACACTCATAGTATTGTTTACAACTAGTTCCATTAAGCCGCCTATGTACAAACTGGCTAGTTCGTCTGTACATCCGGTACAGGTTGGTACGACGGGTGTCAATCACAATAATGTCATATTAGGATGCAGACTAGCTCCTGCTCGATGTTTAAATGTCCCACAGACTGTCGATAGTAGCACACTCGTGGAATTTATGATTTATCTAATTTATTGAGTAGAGTACACAACAGAGAGCAATTTGTGGATACAATATATTTAGGCAGCAGGATGTGGCACGACGCTGGGTGAGGACAGCAAGCACGCCATCCGTAACGCACACCAGCTATGTTTATGCTCTACCTACATATATGAGCTTGTATTATCCCACTGCAGTATAAAGGTATGGTAGCCATCGGTTTATTCTACATAGTTCTTAATTTGACCTGAGGTCAGTGGCCTCTGGCTCTGTAGTTCGTGACAGTTCAAAAATAGTTTTCACAATTATCAAGAAGTTATTTTGTCAATTTTGATTCCTGTAATTGTGATTAGTAGTTATTTTTCGACAAAAACACATGTAAGTAGGTACAGGTGAGTGATCCTCTAAAGGTGGCTCAATGACATCTCGTGTCAGTCATGTTGTTAATGAGTTCAAGTCAGTCACAATAACCTGTCATGCTTGTTTATCTGTTATTATTACATCCATAGGTATGAATAACTGACATTTTTGTAAATGTAAGTATGTATGTCCATATCGACTTGTTCACTCACTGTCATTTCTTCCAAATCGAGAAAACTATGATCGTAATTCTCTACCTACCTCATTTAAAGTTTATCGTGCATGCTAGATCAAAATTTGATAACATCCTAAGTGTAATATCGATCTATAATAACGACCATTACCGTTACGACACAATTAATATAAATATCGATAAAAACAATAGCTACTAACACCCCTGGTCGTATCTGTTGGGCTCCTGCTGTTACCGTTTTTATCAGCAGCGCGATAATTGAGGACACCTTGACAAACACTGATGAAGTCGTCAGCGGGCAGTGCAGGCACTGCGGGCAGCCTGCTGCCTACGCCTACGGTACTTACCCGCTGCCCGCCACCTCGCCAGATTAACATCTCACATCTGACGTGTAGCTTTAATGGTAGACAGATGTAGAGTTGCTGGATGCTCTTCTGTCTCTATGTAGTTTGACTATTTTGTGGACGATAACATTGGACATCCTAAGTGTAATATCGATCTATAATAACGACCATTACCGTTACGACACAATTAATATAAATATCAATAAAAACAATAGCTACTAACACCCCTGGTCGTATCTGTTGGGCTCCTGCTGTTACCGTTTTTATCAGCAGCGCGATAATTGAGGACACCTTGACAAACACTGATGAAGTCGTCAGCGGGCAGTGCAGGCACTGCGGGCAGCCTGCTGCCTACGCCTACGGTACCTACCCGCTGCCCGCCACCTCGCCAGATTAACATCTCACATCTGACGTGTAGCTTTAATGGTAGACAGATGTAGAGTTGCTGGATGCTCTTCTGTCTCTATGTAGTTTGACTATTTTGTGGACGATAACATTGGACATCCTAAGTGTAATATCGATCTATAATAACGACCATTACCGTTACGACACAATTAATATAAATATCGATAAAAACAATAGCTACTAACACCCCTGGTCGTATCTGTTGGGCTCCTGCTGTTACCGTTTTTATCAGCAGCGCGATAATTGAGGACACCTTGACAAACACTGATGAAGTCGTCAGCGGGCAGTGCAGGCACTGCGGGCAGCCTGCTGCCTACGCCTACGGTACCTACCCGCTGCCCGCCACCTCGCCAGATTAACATCTCACATCTGACGTGTAGCTTTAATGATAGACAGATGTAGAGTTGCTGGATGCTCTTCTGGCTCTATGTAGTTTGACTATTTTGTGGACGATAACATTGGACCTATAAAACATAATACTAAGACCACTGCCAAATATGCCTAGACTTACAACACAGAGAAGTGACAGCAGGAAAATTAATTTGTTGTTGGCAAAAGTGTATGATAGTTTTGAAAAGGTAATACAAATCTGTATATTCTTTGAACAAAGACGATAAGAAAGTATATCAGATTGTATTAAATAATATCAGCCGTGTCATATTGTAGTCAATGATAGCTAAACACGAAGTAATAATATCTTGATTAATTAGTAATGGCGACTAAATAATTATGATGATTATCGCTCAGCAGTTCCGGTGTATTAGATAAGATTGCAGATCTAAACTTGCGCAAATAGAAAGGTTCAAAACCAATTACATATAACTAAATAGATAATACAGTAATAGTTTAATTCTAGATACAAAAGAAATAAACATTTCGATAATATAATAAACATTAAAAAGCTTTTTTACTCACAAAAAACGGACAATTGCGTCGTACTTAACAAAAACTGTTTATTACTGACAATTATTTATTTGGGTTTTTTTATGAAACGCTTCCAGAGCTTTTACTTGTACCGTAAATTTGGCCTTTTGTGTCTGTCGCGTAAAAAACTGAACTTTTTGTTAGCATTGGACTTGACAATAGAATTGCAGTATTTCGGCATTTTAACTTATTAACTGATTTTAGCTGTTACAGGAACTTAAGTACTTTCTCCAATTCTTTAAAGGGAGGCTTGCGTTGGCCTTTCTCTTCAGCCCCTTGGGACAACTCATAAAACAAAAATTACTACCATACGTTGATGGGTAGGCGGAATGAGGTTTTAAAAACTTAAAAAATTAGGTGTTTTGTCGTTTCTTTTGTATCTATATCTGTGTGTTTCGCATTTCGGGGTTATAAATCTGCATGCGTTGTGTGCGGGTGTAGCGCGGGGAGCGGGGAGGGGCAGGGGTGATGGGGTCGCCGTGGACCAGGTGCGGGGGCGGCAGATGTCAGCGAGATGACGTCACATGACCCACATCCCACTGTTGTGTGTGACAGACTACACCATACACCGCAATACTGTTCAGAAGCACCACGCTACTAAACAAAAATTTCAAACTTTTCTCTTAAACTTGGCGAGTTTTGATATGTATGGTCGTTGTTAAAACTTGGTCTACTCCGACCTATGTTACTGAATGGCATGAGCACGGGATGCGGCACGAGCCGAGGGTCAGACACAGGCTCAGGCACACTCGAGCACAATAGTGGAGCACAGTGATGGCAATGTGGAGGGTCCGGGTCAATAGGTGCCACTAATGTGAGGTGTGGGCGACCGCGCGACCGGTGTGCTCTGCTGATACAATGGTATCATGGCAATGGTCATTAAAGGATTGACATATTTAAGATAAGTCTGATATTGTGTAGAGCTTGGGCTCTACCAGGAACAACTCAATCTAGTAGAGACCTTAGTCTCTTCTAGCATGATACCTACTTTTGAGACATGTAGGCAGCTAGGCACCTAGTCCATCATCAAAAGGTAAAGGTAATATGAAAGTAGCAAATAAGGTTATCAAACAAGTTCGATGGGGTTTCAGTTCGGCTAATAATTCGAACTTGCATACAAAATTTAATTTCATATTTTGCCCAGTAAGTGATGAATTTTCATTGAACGCTCTCCTTATAATACAACTTGTAACAATCAATTGGTAAATTCCTCCAATTGTAATAAATTTTTGAAAATCCCTATAAATATATAAATTATTATTAACCTCGTAACTAAATCGTCCTCTTGTTGTTATTTTCCGTTGCTAATAATTATATGACTAACGGGACTATAAGGTTGTTATAAACATTACTTTGAAATCGGATTATTGTTAAATGGATAAATTGATTTAATAACAACAGGCCTACCGTATAGTAATAGCGTTACTGGCTTGTAATAAAGTAGTAGCAGACCTTTTAATTTGGACATAATTATCAACTACGCATAGTAACAGACAATGACAGAATTTTCCATATCCATTGTACGACTCCTACATCAAGTAATTCAATGTTAACTATGTTTTACCAATCAATAAGTATCTCCCTTCCAATAAACTAAATATAAGTAGCGTAACTATCATGTAACTATAGTGTGTATTCAAAACATTTAAGACCAATTAATTGTTCGTCCCCTGCAGTATGCAGTACTCAAGTGGACACAGTTAAAAATGGTAATCATTTAATGAGAGTAATTAACAATGAAGTTAATAATCTAATGAATTCGTCATTGTTCTGAATAACTGGCTCCTCCACTTGTGGAGCCCTATCCGCCAGGCGGAGCCTTCACCTGTCCACACTACACACGCACTGTGCGCTTTTGATGTCTGCCAGCTCATCTACCTGACGAACACAAGAGATGAACACTTTGTACAATTTTAACTTGGGACTTCCCAAAAAGGAGGAGGTTCTTTGTTTGACATTGTTTGTTTTTTTTTTCTGTATATTCACCGATATCTCCGTCAATTGTGGACAGATATTGAAAATTCTTTTTTTGTTTGGAAAAGTATGTTATCTGATGAAGAACTTCGAAGATATACAACGGAACTCTTCAATAAATAACGGCTAATCTCTCGGGATTGCTGCAATCGCATGTCTGTTTATTGTTTGTACCATTTCATAACATAACATCACGCCAGTACACGGCATCACGCTCTTAAGGGGTTCGCAGATCTCTCATTTCACCGGTTATATTCAAGGAAATCTATTCTGGCGTTATAGGTACCTTACTAAACAACTGGCCTATTAGGTAGGTACAACTAAAAAGTGAAAAATAAAAACACTGTTTTTCAACAAAATACTACCTACTAAAAATACAAAAAATTGGTACTTACCTACAAAAGACACCGACTTCCAAAAATTAAATTATTTTTCACTTTGTAGTTTTTTATTTGGAAGTCAGTAGTATTTTTGTCGTGGGTTCGATTTCAGAGAAAATGTTATAGGGTTTTCCCATCTGGGTTTGTGGCCGGTTGATGGCAATAGGCTATCCGCTTATTATATGGGATATAAATATAACTGGCGAAATGTGGGTGTGTCGGTACTGTTAGCTGCAGCTCTGCCTAACCTGCGGGGAATACTGGATTGATGTGATGGCATCTGCGGGCACGGCAGTGCCCACGCCAAGACGAGCCAAGCGAAGCGCAAGGGCACTATCTACCTTTTCTCGAAGCGCTACGTCGTTTTTTTTACCCTTATGACTTGGGTTTGGATTATACCGGATAAACTAAATTCTCGGGATATGATGTCAATAGTAGTACACGCCCTAACTCCAAACGGCCAAGTCACATATTTTGACTAAGGTGTAGAGTTTGTGAAATTATAGGGCTTGTAGAGTTAGGGCGTGTAGAGTTAGAAGCTTGGCTCTACATGAGATCTGATAACTTTTTATAGTGCAAGCCAGGTAGTAGCAAGGTCTCGTCTTGGCAACATTTTACTGTTTTTGGTGGGATTAAATATCATCAAATTTCCTATGTTATTACATTGAAGACTTTTAATTCTTTTATTAACACTTCAAGCAATAAATCGAAAGCGTCATGGCAGGTTATAGATAACAAAACCCGAATCACTGAGCCCATTTCCCAAATAAAAGTTCAAAATACTACCATTACTAATCCGACAGACATTGCGAACGCCTTTAACAACTATTTCATTGACCAGTCACAAGATAACATGACGAAACCGGTAACCGACACTACGAACTTGACAAGTAACCCCAACTCACTTTTTATGCATCCAGTAGTACCGCAAGATATTATGAGAGCGATACAATCATTAAAAAATAAAAGCAGCACTGGATATGATGGCATATCAACAAAGGTTGTAAAATTCGTATCAGGCGACATCGCCTTGCATTTGTGTCATATACTTAACTTATGTATCAGTACTGGAGTATTCCCGGATGGTTTAAAAACAGTTATAGTGAAGCCACTTTTAAAAAAAAACAATAAAGAAGATCTAGCAAATTATAGACCAATTGCTTTAATACCCATTTTTTCCAAGGTTATAGAAAGAATAATTTATGACTCAGTTAATAACTTTTTAACTAAATATAATATTTTAAGTGCGGAACAAAAGGGTTTCAGGAAAAATAAAGGAATAAATACGGCCGTTTACGATTTGATAAATGTCATATTGCAGAATGTCGATAAAAAAGTACCAGTTTGCGCAATTTTTACGGACATGACGAGGGCCTTTGATTGTGTTGATCATGAAATTCTTATAAAAAAGCTAGACATCATAGGCATCAGAGGCAATGTACTTAATCTCTTAAAGTCATACCTTAGCAATCGCAAGCAACACACAGAGATATCTAGAATATGCCTAAAAACTAAGCGCGAAGAAAAATATTTATCTAAGGCTAGAATTATTAGGTATGGCGTACCACAGGGTAGTGTGCTGGGCCCTTTGTTATTTTTGCTGTATATTAATGATTTACCTCGCCACATTGAACATCCTATGGTCTTATTCGCTGACGATAGCACTGCCTTGATTGAATGTATTGACAAACAAACATATGAGCATGACATAAATGATACTTTAATAAATATTATACGCTGGCTTGACCAAAATAATTTAATGATTAATATACCAAAGACAAACGTAATGCATTTTTATCAACGGATTCCACCAGAAGTCTTACATTTACATTATAATGGACAAAAAGTTGACCAAATACTAGTTACTAAATTCCTTGGCATTATGATAGATAGCCAATTAACTTGGAAGCCACAAGCAGAAGAAGTATGCAAAAAACTTAGTGCAGCTGCATATATGCTCTTTAACTTGTCTAAAAAAGTAAATATGGCCACAAGGTTGATTGCGTACCACGGGTTAGTCACATCGATTTTGAGATACGGCATAATATTTTGGGGAAATTGTAGTCTGAGGGAACAGGTGTTTAAGGCTCATAAACGCTGTATAAGGGCGATGTGCAATTTAGTAGTAACAGATAGCTGCGTACCTGTATTTAAGTCCCTAAAATTGCTAACATGCCCATCCCTTTATATTTTCGAGGTGGCTGTTTTTGTCAAATCAAATATGCATCTATTTAATAAAGTGTCCGAAAATAGAAACCGGCCTATCAGGAGACAGTATAAAAACTTGCTAATTATTAATGGTTCCGATACCGCCCTATTAAAGAAAAGTATTATATGTATGGGTCCGATAATTTTTAATAAAATACCCGATGTTATCAAAAATGAGACATTTCTACTTTTCAAAAAGAAATTGACAGATCTATTAATTAATAAATGTTATTACTCAATTAGCGAATTTTTGACCGATAAGAATTTAAATTGATAACATGACATCTCTGTTTTCCTGACTTGTACTTAATATTTTTTTTTTTTTTTTTTTTGTTTGACTGGAACTTGACGAATTTGTGATCCCATTTTATTAAAATTGACACTGTGCCTATTTCAAATTATTTTCTGAATTTGATCTTGACATGGTAAATTTGTATTGATTTAACTGAATGTTTTTAATAATTTATATTAAATGGGTCTTTATTATCATAGTAAAAACTGTTTGCATGCCTTAGTTAAGGTAGTTAGTATAAGGAACATTATATTAAAACTTAACATCTGTTACCTGTACCTACTTTCTGTGCAAATAAAGATTTATTCTATTCTATTCTATTCTATTTGATTACACGACTGATGTCTTAACATTTATTTATTTATGTGTTTATCCTCGCACTGGAACGCCTTGCAGCAATTACACGAATGGAGCACAAACCTATAAATACTAACTATAAGTCCAGGTTTCCTCACGATGTTTTTCTTCACCGTTGTCAGCGATTGCCAAGATAAACTTAGGAAATACATATGAATTGAAAAAGTCACAGTCAAAGTGCCCGGATTTGAACCCACGAACTGAAGCACGAGAAGCGAGGTCTTAGCCACTGGACCTCCACGAAATGAATGATTAACTGTTATTATAATAATTATCGTCCTCAATATCTTGTTAATTGATTGTGAAGTTATTAATAATCGTTACAATATTATTTATAAACTGTATAAATGTAGAATACACATTAATTTATATAAAAGCATACTGTTTCTTTTCAGTAGAGATATCTTAAAGTACTGATTCACGTAACTTAGACAGAATGCAGTCTTTATGTATGAAATGTGTAGCTTAAAGCTAACTCACGCGTATATGGTTCGTTCCCTCGTTACAGCAAATATACTAACAGATATTTCAGTGTTCGAGATTCCTACATTGATATAATTATAATGATATAGCCTACAGACTATGCTCGTATAATGGTTCTAGTACTTTAAAATATGCCCACATTTATCGAAACGTTGGGGTAAAAGATAATTTGAAAGAAATAGACATTATTTATAAAAACACGTATTTAGCGGTCCTAGTTGGTGCCTACAGTGGGGCTGGGTTCAGTTCAGTGGATTCTATACTGACGGCTGGTTAGTGACGGTCCCGCAGGCTCTGCCGCCGCCAGCCCGGTGAATGTGGCGCAATGAGTGAGTAGTGACATGTTAATTAGCGAGCGAGAGGTTCAAGTTCAGGCTTCGTCTACCCGCGGTCGCTGACCCCGCCGCCCGTGACGTAACAACTACCACTCATTACCTACCCACTCGCTGAGCAGTGAACTCGGCGTATCCTAGACTACAGACACACCACCATTACGCCGCTCAGACTGAGAGCTGGCGAGTGACGCGCTGGGTGGCATGACTGTCGTGCCTTCTAATTTAAATCAGTGAACCTTGAGAAACCCAAACTTAAACATAACAAAAACTGGAGCCGCCGCCGAAATGAATGGACGACTGAAGCAAGTTTTTGTTGAGGATGAAGATTGTGAGCCGAGCGACATTCCTGAGCGTTGAGCGCGGGAGCGAGCGCGAGCAGGGAGCGACGCTTTACATACGACCCGAGGAAAATCCATAACGGCACGCGGAAAACCCTTTTAATATACGGCACGTAAATAAGAGAAGCGGTGCGGGGGCGGGCGCGGGCGGGGGGGCCGCGCCGCCATTGGTCCGGCACCTCGCCCCGCCCCCGCGAAAAAAACCGTCGGAAAAAAGCGGCGCTCGCACGGCAGTGTCTCACGGACGCGCTCGGTGGGCGGACGCTCGCTTCGAAGAGACGGCGCGACCCAGGACCGGCGGCCGCGGCCGCGCCATGCCCGCGCTGGCCCTGCGTGACCAGCCGCTCGACTGCTCCATGCGCCTGCGCGAGCTTCCCGCCTGGCCGCCTCCGCAGCGGCCCACAACCGACCAGCAGCGACACCACGGTCAGTAGACCACCAGCGACCAGTGCCCCGTGCCAGTGTGTAGTGCTCGCGACCACCGGAGGGTAAACAAACAGTGCTCCCCAGCCATTGTGTCGCGGCCCCCATTCATAAAGTCGGCGTCTAATTCTTGAGCCTTTGATCCGCGCTGAGACCCACGTGCGCCGGGGTCACTCGGCCACATTGTTGTTACCCGGGACTCGTACTCGCTACACAATCGGAACCGATACCGCACCTCAGTCACCTCGCAGTAACCCGTTCACTTGCGCCTAGCGCGGGATAGGCGCATTTATATGCGCGTACGCAACTGTTAAGTGCGATACTTGTCGTCTAAATAGTTGTCTTAGAAGTCGTGTTTGTTCGACACTAATGGACGGTTAAATTGGTTCACTCGCATGTTCGGCACACTCTCTACCAAAATAATCCTTGTCTATTTATATGATATATTGTGATTAGTGATGTTTATAAAATCGCAAATGTTAAATCCGTACGCAAAGGAAAATCACAAAGACGCCTATGGTAAGCTTTATGTTTAATATACTGACAGGGATCTACACTTATCACTTTATCACAGATCTATTATTATTTATTTGATATATTTGATAAATTTTATTAAATAATTGTCCAGCATTAGCGTTGCTTACTTTTATTATAGCGCTATTCTGACGAATGACATGGTTTTTGTCTATGTGTACCAGTTGTCAGAGTTCAACTTGCAATTTAGATTTATGATTTCATCTATTTATTTTTGGTTAAAATAAAATGTACCTAAATATTTATACAAGATCAAAAGTATTATTTTAGGATTGTAGGTACAGCTTAAATGAATAGTAAACTGATATAGACTCTAAAGTAGTTCTGAAATAGATTCTTAACAACTTTTCAGAATCAATTTAATTTTTTTGTGTTAGTTTCATAGTTTTGAGCAGTTTTCCTTTTTAAAGTATCTTACAAAATTTATGTCCTAAGTATGTTCTAGTTATTTTACTAAATAACCAAACCTGCCTTTCATATAAATCAATATTAAATATGCATTAGAAGTTATCACGCGAGACAAAATACATCTGACTGACAATAAGACTATTATGTGTATGATACTGATAACTTAAATTGAAACTAACCCTCATTATTTAGAAAAGAAAAAGAACGATAGTACCTGTCTAATGAGGTAGATATTTAAATAATTTATATTGTGATTAGTAGCTAAGCATTCTTCTTGCGCGCCATTATAATCAATTTTTTATAATACTTTTATGACTATTCCTTTAGTTTATTGCATTCATTAACATTCCTTAGAAGAAGGAAAATAAATAAATAGAAACTACTCTAAAAATGTTCAAAGAGCCCCCAAACAAACAGCATCGGTGTGGGTGTGGGTGAAGGTGTAGGTGTCGGGTAACAAAAGACGCGGACGGTGAGGTGCAGCACTCGTATAAATAACTGCTCCAAGTAATACGACAATAATCCCTTATCGAAACTTATGTAGGGTCAGGTGGCGTATTGTGATTTAGCGGGGTCAGGCAAGGGTTGTCCCGCGGGAGCCTGCGCTAGTGCCAGTGCGCCCCGCAAATAATATTAACTCTCTTTACGAGCCTTTTGTCACCTCGCCACCACTCGCGCCGCCCGCCTCGCTCCGCTCCGAACGCGCCGCTGTGGTACCCCAAGATGTATAATGTTGAGTGTTCACCTGCAGCAACTGATTTGTTTGTATAATATTCGATAATATTGAGTCAACACCCGCGCCCTACCGCCTCGCACCACGCCGCGGCCGGTGGGTGCGCCCAGCTCGCTCGCATTGATAAACAGCTTTATCGTAATAACATTATACTAGCAAATCATTCGCTGATAGTGTTCGCGATTACATCGACAAGACATGTTTACGACAACATCTCATTGTCACACCGGCGGGCGGCGGCGGCGCACAGATCTCTCGAAACCGCGACAGAAACAGAACAACAGTACATCATCAGCGACACCAATCATCAGTAATTTCTTCATCTTTCCCCGAACGCTAGACAATACACTAATGGCGTTTTTATCGCACTGCCCACGAATTATATTAAAATTACGATCGAAACGGCTTCAAATCATCGTCGGTAATGTAATCGATGTAGAACTCGCTGCGAGGTGTAATTCGGTTGTAATAATGTCATCTACGTAAGTGAATTAGCGGGTGATGGAGTCACGCGTTGTTTACGAGTGTAATAATACGTGTCGGTGTCGGTCGATCCCCGACGGAGCGGAGCGAGCGGAGCGGAGTGAGCTGCGCGCGCGCATGGGAGCGCGCTGAACTTTGGCACGGTGCACGCAACACGCGCACCTGTCGCCCAAATTGCCTGCCAGCACAAACACTGTGTTTTCGACATAACGATCGCGTTTGATTGGATTCTTTCCTTTCGTTTTCGCTTGGAGCTCAGGCCCCTCGATTATTTATTACCTCTCTGTTTTATTTTTCGATGCATTAGATTCAGTTTGGGGTCCCATATTCGCTATAATGTTATATTAATTTTAATTCAAATTGTAAACATAATTATTTTGCCATTCGTATATATTAAATCAAAGAGAAAATTTCAGCACACATGTGCACTGCATGTGCGTGCACTACAATAGCTTTTGGCTCAAATGTTTCGCTGTTATACCATCTTTCAAATAATAATTAAAACCTAACTTATACATTTAACGGAATCAAAGTTGCCACTTATCGGTGTAATTTTTGCTGTCCAAATCCAAAGCCTTATAAGAGTCGTATAAATGCATAATATCGGCCATACTTAGATTAAGTTTAGTTACCATGTCCAATTGGAATATCTTAAGTATTTCATTGAATGTTATGTTATGATTGTGATCCTCAATAATTTGCCCACACATTGGAGTAGTCGATGACATTTTTTGTAACAACTATGCTAGAATTACCAACCCAAATACGTTTTTAGAATTTCGCAGGTTATTTTTTACAAAAAGAAAAGACAGACTTTATATATTTTAATATTCTATCAAAATCACGACAGCAATAAAATTAAGCACATATAAAGAGTTGTGTTCATATCAATATGGCATAATTATACAATTTTAACTGTAAGAAAGGTCATTCATATATACATAGTAAAATTATTAATGGATACAATATAAGTAGGTACATATACCGTAAAAGCTTAAGTAAGTTTTCTTCCTGGAAACAACAAAGTATTGTTTAATTAATAGCAATGCCCCGTTATACATACAGCAACAAATCAATAAAATCGACTATTTTGTAAAGTGTTTTAAACGGCTATGTTTAGCAACTCACACTTGATTATTTCTGAGTGTTAATTACTGATAACAATTCGGACTCTGAAGTACGTAATGGTTATTGTTTGAGCCCCTCTAACTGAAGCCACAATATCATAAAGGAGACTTAACAACTTGAACGTCTTTCTAGGCACAAACATAAAGTGTAGCGTGTAACAGCCTCGCGACAGCGCCTCATCAATAATCCCTTTAGCTCCGCTCAGCACAGCCACCCCACGGACCACGTACCACGGCCCAGACTGCCAGAACACTACAGCGAGGCGGGACCGTATGTGTGTATAATAGAACCACAGTAGGAAAATTAAACTAAAAGCTGACAGTATTTTTCAAATTCTCCTGCTCCTATTTTCTTTTGCCACTAAAATATGTGGTGCTCCAAGGCAGTCAAATCATTTGTTTCCAAACTCTATTATTGTTTCGGCAGATATTATTTCATAAAGAAATTAAATTTAAATTATAAATGATATTTATTTTGCAAATACTTAAAATAACGCTTTTACAAGCCAATAGTTTTTGTCAATTTAAACTAGATGAGGCCGGTATTGCCTAAATGACTACTTAAAAAATAAATACCAAAAAAAACTCAGAGATTAAAGTCTCATTAATTAATAACTGTCTCTTTTGAAATAGTACCGTAAAGTATATTTGATTGGCATCTACTGAGTAATCTTACACCAATTTGGTTTTTGGTCACCAATTAAAGTTTACCTTCATTCAGTTTTCAAGGATTTTGCCATTAGAATGCTGGGTAAAGACAAATACAGGGATTTTTAGAAAACACAAAAATAGATAGCAATTCTTAAGGAACGGGGGAAATTACTTATGAATTTCCTAATTTAAACCGATGATTTAAATGTTATTTATAATAATAGAGCTTCCAACGTCCAAGTCATCTACCAGCTCTGCAGTACCGATGCCGTGCCGGTGAAGAGCTGCCGTGAGCACCATGACACGGACTTTCACAGCCGCATGTCGTTATAATTATAATTATTTTATTTTTTAGTACCATTATATTAAATTTTATTAATTTAAAACCATAAATATTATGATAATGGAGTTATTATAATACTGAATATAATAAATAACAAATGAAAATGGGGATTATATTGTAAAGCAGAAGTAAAAATGGATAATTACTCTAATACTTATAAATAATATTATCTTTCATAGAAAAACATGTTTACTAATAATATTAATTTAAAATCTTTATTTAAGAAGGGCATTGCAATGCATAATTTAAGATTCTCTAGCCAAAAGGTAAAACATGTATTACAATTGAAAAGCGGTAAAAAGTCGTTTTTCCTAACGGTCTTTTGCTGGTTTTCCGCCTGTCCTAGAAATTATTTTCAATGTTGCCACTACCACTCCCGTTATATATTATTTTAGTGTATTAACACATATGTTTATGCAGTCCTGTTCATCATTGTAATATCTATTTAAATATTATAATTGAGTAAAAGTAGATAGAATATGTAGTCTCAGTCAGTTAAGTTTCTGTTCTGAAGAGTTTCGTTTGACATGTTGATGATTCCCTTCAGAATGTTTGATTAGTAGATACGATTACATTCCATGAGGTATCAAGGTGTGATGGTCGCAGGCTTTATGAGATCCGCGTCAGTCCCATCGCCCATCGCACGAGATCCGTAATATGATGTGTTACCGTAGCCTTACGGGTGTGCGGATCAGATATCCATATCTGCTATGATTTTGTGACAACATATATTTTTTTATCTTGCGATGTTGTCTTTGGTTAAAAATAGAATTTACTATGTAGCTTCTGCCAGCTGCTTCGCCCGCGTGCAAAATGTTTTATTATCCCAAGCGAACATAATACCGGGATGAAAAGTAGCTTATGTTCTATTCCTGACTATAATCTATCTCTGTGCCAAATTTCATCCAGATCCGTTTAGCCACTCTGGCGTGATTTAGTAACAAACATCCATCCATCAAATCTTTCGCATATTCTATACCAATATTATAAAGAGGAAAGATTTTTTTGTTTGTTTGATTGTTTGTTTGTTTGTACCGAATAGGCTCCAAAACTACTGGACCGATTTCAAAAATTCTTTCACCGATGGGAAGCTACTCTATCCCCGGGTGACATAGGCTGCTTTTTATCCCTGTATTCCCACGGGAACGGGAACTACGCGGGTGAAACCGCGAGGCGTCCTCTAGTAGTCAATAAATTAGTAAGATTTATATGATTTTATAATTAATTATGAATAATGATATTAGAATTTTGTTTGAATAGAGAATTGGCATTAGCAGAATATTTAAAAGCATTTCACCTTTCTATACTGTTTTAGTGAATCAAGATAATTATAATTTCCATATAAGGAGTAAATGGAAATTATGTCTTGCTTAACATAAAAGTGGCTAACTCAAGGACTTTTGAAAAAGTAAAATCGACATAATTAGAACGTGAAGAAGGCAGAGAATTAGGAATGATTGGTCACTCAATTTGACATAAAAACCTTACACTATTGTCATGGAAGAAAATACAGACAATAAGACAAGGACCAAAAGCAAAATAAAAATAAAAGTAGAGAAAACTGAAGAAATAGCAAAAGTTGGACTGAACAAACTATTTTGTTAAAATAATAGCTAAATAGTTTAAATAAATAGATACGTTGAGCATTGTGATCAGCTACAAGATCATAATATTGCAAATAACATTGACAACGTTGGTGGTGATTACTGAGTTGATATTACAGCAGTTCATCTCACTGACAATCTTTGAATAAAGCATGCGTCGCTGTACTCGAAACATGGTCATGTGCTAGTTATACTAATAAGCTAAAAATACAATGAGTTACACATTGAAATAATAATGTGTGTATGTTGATTAGTACAATTATAAACTTAAAATAAACAAGTGTAGAAACTAGCGGGCGAGAGGTTAGGACTAGACGGGCGGGGGGAGGGAGGGTGCACCAGTTAACAACCAGCTTATAATTAGAATGACGCGACCAACTTATTATAATAATACATTCTTTAAAATAATAATGCAATTATTTTAAAAACATGAAATACATTAATTATCTTTATTAAAAATCTGAGTTTAACATGCGATGATTATGTAAACACGCGCTGCTCCCTCGCCAGGCACCAGTCACCAGTCGCCAGGCACCAGGTTGTTCAGTGCGCGAGTGTTCGAGCCAATTATTGTGCTTTTATCGATGCATAATATTTGTATGTTATTATAGAGCGACGCTGACACAGGATTATTTGCATACAAGTGGCGCGAACACGTCGTCGCTACTGTGTGCCCACTGTCCACTGCCTACTGCCGTACTGTACTGTGCGGGGCCGCACACACGGCAGCGGCGCCTAACTCTACAGTCTCTAATCGTTTATGAAATTAACACTAAGCATATTGTTGACCTGTGTTACGCGTTAATGTACATTGACACGTCACGTCGGCTTCCTGCCTCACCTACTAACTTATTGCTAACAATTAAAACACCCATTTCACAGGTGACTAGTCAATTGCTTTACTTTACTACGATTGCCGTCGGAAAGCGTGGGCACCACTCGATTTTAAAATATTTTCATTTAATTTAAATTATACATCTCGTTGATGTCTTTCATTCAGGCGTAGCACTCTAAATATTCATAACGAATTAAATCTTTACAAAATTTTGCAGAAGGCCTGTGAGCACTTAGAATAATTAGATTGATAACAGTTTATAAGTGACATAGTCTTCTGTAGCTTTGGCACAAGTGTTCGAAAACTTCGGAGGGACGCCGTTATAGGTACATTCGCTTTTAGTAGCGGCTTCAGTCCCGATCTCATCGCGTTAGTTCATATAGATCAGCTGCAAGCCTAATGAGGTTACTTACCTGTGCATCAGGCCACCGCGCCACCCGGATGCACTGGACGCTCGGGACGCACCCGACGCACTGGACGCATCGGTATTTTTAATTTTTTTTATGGACGTCTCGCAGTTCAACCAGAGTGATTGGCTGAGAGCCTCCAGCCAGGCACAAAAAGCTAATCCTAAGCGACCACGCTGAGGGTTACCCCCTGTGGGGTAGAACCACAGCTCAGGGCGTCGCTGGGGGGACAACTAGGGCTGGATCATGATTAAAACGCATCGGTCACTCGGTGGCGTTTAATTGTAGTTTTATGAGGGTATAAAGTCAGCACTCTTGCGCGCTGCCGCTGTCATAACTCAGCTTAAAGTTAAAAGCGTACGCCTCGTGGCGTGGCCAAACTTCCGAACATCGTAACTTTGCGCCGACCGCACTGCAAGCTAGGGCAGAAAGACCATTTCAAAATGTGACAAGCATAACATATGAACGCCGAACGTTAATTAGATTGGTTATTCAAGTCTTTTCGTCTAAATTAAGACAATTTTTTTGATCAGTGACAGAAACAAAAGCATAAAATACCGTAGACCACATCATTTCTTACCATCAGGCGAGATAGTGGTCAAACGCGAGCCTTTCGGTAAATAGAAAAGCTACATATTTTCCAAAAATAAATCTAAACTCAATTTTAATAAAAGTCGTGTTTGTAAGTCTTCGTACAAGTCAGGGCTGTTGTTATAATTGAAATTATTGTGATTGTGTGAATATACGGCAATTTTGTATCTACCCCGCAAATGATTGCCTGTAGACATTACAAACAAACATTTCACACACTTGGCGCTATCCTGTGTGCTAGATCTGACTATAAGACTATTCTTGACTATAAGAGAAGTAAGCCTTCTGCCCGTGGTTGCTGAGTGGTTCGTCTGGAGATTACCTCGACTTCTTGAAGTTACCGATAGAATTAGTAAGTGGTACGAGTTATGTTCGGCTTCCGTCGAAACAAAGCACACTTTACATATTCATAACCGGCGCCGTAGAAAGCGCCATCTCTCGGATTACAGCATGTTAATGTTAATCATCTCTTTATTGTGTTGTGTCGTGTTGCCTCACTTCTCATATTTTGAATGACGATTATCATCGTACATTAGTTAGTGAGATAACGAGAATGATAGACGAGCTACTACATAGATTGTGGCCTAAGCTCTTAAAATGGTAATTTGCTTAGCACTTCGTTACATGCAAAATGTTGTTTATTTCGCCTGAAAGGCCGGTGTTGTCTACATAGTGACTTTAGTATGTTCGTAAACACATAGCACTATTATGAACACTAGTCATACGCAGGATGGGCTGAGATTGCACGGCATAGTGTGTGAGACATAGCTAAGGTCGTGTCTCGATCTGTTGCCAGTACAGCTGTGTGGCTGTAGTATCGTGCGGTAGCGGCGTGTTATCACTATCAGTGACGTGGTGAACTTGTGAGGCGGATCGATGCCGAAGTGGGCCAGCGATGTGGGCCAAATGTTGTTCTTAGCACGAAGGTCTCATCTGCGGGCGCCGGGTGCGGCCGGGGGTGAGGCGCGGGGGTGCGGGTGCTCCGGGCCGGGAGCGGCACTCGGGAGGGGGGGCGCAATTAACCGGCCGCGGTCATCGACCCGCGCGTTATCCTCCGATACATGCGACTTATTGTGACGACATCGATCCGTGACGTCACGCACCATTCATGAGGCGCTGATTGTGAACACTCATCTGTTTCGCCGCCACTCAGACACTCATCACTTGCTCTGCTTGTCTGTCGGTCTTTACTGTCAAGTCATTACCTGTTGTACTAGTTCTACCAATAAGGTGTATTTTTCTCTAAGTACGTATCTGTACCGGTCTTGTACGTTTCCGGCACCGTGTTAAGATCAAACAATAGGATAGTATTATCCTGAAGAAAGAATCTCCAGTACACTCGCCTTTAAAAGCTATATCATAGCATGTATAAGATTTTTTACATGCAGTTTTATTGATTTCAAAAGCGAGTTTCAGAAACAACATTACTTACTTGATCTTCAGTTGTGTTATTGTCTACGAGATTAGTTTTCAAGTATAGCCCTGTTCTGTACCAAAAGGGTTGTTTGCTTAGCCAAATGCTCATCATTTTCTGACCACTCACACGTTGTCATTTGATTTCGAACATTAGATCAATATGATGGTTGTCATTTTTAGCATCATAAGGAGCAGAGAATCTCTCTTCTGCTTATAATCTTGGATAGGAAGGTTTCGATCCTTACGGATGAACGTTCTCGCTGTAACGTTGATAAAAGACAACAACATCTCATGTGCGATATGTAATTATACTATCTTATACTATTATAAAGAGAAAAGATTTGTATTTTTGTATGTAACGAATAAACTTAAAAACTACTGGACCGATTTCAAAAACTCTTTCTTCGTTGGGAAGTTACACTATTGCCGGGTACATAGCCTACTTTTTATCCCTGTATTCCCACGGGAACGGAAACTACGCGAGTAAAACCGCGAGGACGCCTCGCGCTAGTAGTAGTAGTTCTAGTGCTAGTAGACAGTTAAATTATTTGTTCTCGCCCCGGCTGTCGAAACAGGCGCAAAGTCGCGTGATTGTTATGAGCGCGCATAATATTGATTGATGCGCTCCAAACTGCGGCTTCTTAGAAACTGCACGCTGCGCGTACGCAGCACGTATGTCGTGCGCGCCGGCCTAATGTATGCGCTGTATGTGCATACTATCACTGTGCAAGATCATCAGCAGGCCATCTCCACACACGCTGCATGAAGTAAACAGTGCCGAATTACTCTCGTGTGTCTATAACCATCGTTTACTTCATATTAGTCAGTGCGTCAGTGTGCTTAAGGCGCTACCCCGAGCAAAAGGCCGCGCTAGCCGTTTTTCGTGCAGTTTTTTGGAGCTGTCTACTCGTTATTTAAAATGAAATATCAACTAATAAAAATACATTAAATTACTACATATTATTGATTCCAAAATTGTAGTTTTCTTTTTTTTTTAAGTGTAGTATATGTTTCACTAATCTCCTTCCAACAAAATCATAAAAATGAGAAATAATGATTGATAGCATGCATCTCCTCGTAAAGTGTTCATTAATATTTTTTTGTACTAACACTAATGGATAGACAATTTGATAACAAACATTTTGTAAGTTTTACTTTTTTCAAAAGACCAATATTCGATTTTATAAAGATTTTATTCTAAAATCTGGGCGTATTCACTACTGTAATTCATGCGCCACAGTGCCGCTAGGCCAATAGGAATGCTCATATCTCACGCTGATTTTTGGTCAGGGTACGGCCTTTACATTACAATAATCAGTCACTGAGTACCACATCACCTCGCAGTACCTACAAGGCGCTAACATACTCTGCGCAATTTTTTCTTGGTGGAAGTACAAACCAAAACATTCCACAACTGTATGAGCGAGCAATAAGCGCAGCCCGCTGCCTGGCAGACTACGAGAAAAAGAAGTATTGAAAGGACAAGGACTTAAACATTCTACATCAAATGCATGATGCTTTTTGGTCAGGGTACGGCCTTAATTAACTCTGACACCATAGGTGGCCACATCCTCACACGTTTGAAGAAGTGGGCCACGCAGTGTGCGAGTGCAGCTAGTGTTCTGTTTGAAGAAGTGCGCCACGTAGTGTGCAAGCGCAGCTAGTGTTCTGTTTGGCCGCCATTACCGCGGTGCACAGTTTTTCTGTCGCTGTTGCGCTCCGTGATTGATGCTAAGTGAAACCACCGCTTGTCCATTAACTAATTTTTGCATTTTAATATCGCTTGTATTACGGAGTGTAACTGCGGCTTCTCATTAGCGCCATTTGCATCGGTAATCACTCGCTGGCGTTCGTACTGACAACTAATCATCTTGATCATTACTCGCGGTAACTATAACGATCGTCTATTGTTCTGTTATCTACTAAACTATGTCCTTCTTATTTTATTCCTCCATGTCCCTCATGGAGGAGCTGAGCGGAGCTGAGCTGTTGGGTGACTTCGACTACGTCACCTGTGACTGAGAGTTTTAATACGACGAGAAAGAAAGACATTTTAATCTAAACCTTGATATCAAATGATGATAAGGTTTTGATAATGATAGCAATTTGCAAAATCAATCTCATCTAGATTGATTTTGCAAATTGGTTAAAATAACACTTTTAAACTTCTATCTTTTTTGTCAATTTAAATTAAGTGAGGCTTTTGTATATCTGACAACTCTGAGAAAACCACCGAAGCAAAATCTCAAAATTCTAGCTTTCTCCATTGGCTTCACCCCCGCGACTCCGCGACCTATCCAATAGGAACCATGCATTTTTCGAGATAAAAGCTTTTCTTTAGACACTTGTAGCTTTCTGCATTCAACTTTTACAGCCATATAAAGAATCACACCAACAAACTAACAATTTATTGTTTGGATTAGTTAACATGTGTTAACAACATTCACAGTTAGACATCATTCATGTTGAAAGTATCTCAATATGCGCCTAACTGAAACACTACAGTTTTAGCTAAGAACGTGGCCGTCGGTGCGCGATACACGCGGGCGCACCCGCAGGATGTCCTGTGTCGGCGACACTTGTCACACTCGTTATCAATGCATATCATTACAAGTT
Source organism: Orthosia cruda (assembly GCA_964057195.1). Taxonomy (NCBI): domain Eukaryota; kingdom Metazoa; phylum Arthropoda; class Insecta; order Lepidoptera; family Noctuidae; genus Orthosia; species Orthosia cruda. The sequence goes on along the minus strand of OZ059845.1, from coordinate 137,683 downwards.
TCTGCTCTGAAGCCTCCCCCCATATTTCAAGCAATTTAGCAGTTTTAATATTCAGCGTTATAAGTTGAGTTCAACCCCAACACTTGGGTTAAGTTATTTCTTTGATATCGTCTGCCGGTCGGCGGTATATTAATAGCTTGTTAGATTACAATAATATTGAAAGCGCGCTGGGGTCCCGGGGTCCCGGGGCGGCCGCCCTCGCTCGCTCGCTCCTTTCAAATTGGATTTAAACATTGTGAATTACCTTTCTTTGATTCGCGGGTTAGCCAAATGGGGACGATTTATGGAGTAGCGCAGTAGAGGCAGTCCCGGGGGAGACTGCCGCGGTAGTCCGGGACGCGGGACCGCGCGGCACGGTGCAGTAATTCACGCGCGCGATTTACTGCGCGTCCCGTGAGCGATGGCGGACGCACTGACCCCACTTTAAATAGAAACCGACCCGGCCCGGTCCGGCCGTCCGGCCCGCACCTCGTTTATACTCTCCGGTTAATGTGATCCTATCTTTTAAATCTCCCGGAGAGGAAAATGTTTGTTTGAACAGAAGCGGCGGTGTGCTTCCAGACTATGAATGTTGACCGTTACCGCCGCCGCTGTGCTGCGATCGATCGGCTCGTAATGTCGCTCGTTACTTTCCAATCGCGAGACAATTGGAGGCTACCTCCAGTCAGTAGTTACATGAACGGTACGCTTGATTAGCGGTACAGCAATGGTTCTGTGTCCGCACGGAGCGCTCCTCTCCCGTCCCGTGTCCGCACGAGTGCGTCCCGCCGGCGCCCCTCGGCATCACGTCACGTCGTGAAATTCTGTTCGGCTAATATTTTAAACAAATATTACAAGTAGTCTGTAGGGAGTCGTATCATGCGAGTCATGTCATGTGCCTTGTTGCAGTTGTACCCTTCCCGCACCTTGGATGAAACATTCAATCTTCTCAGAGTTTTATAGTGATGCTTGTTCTTGAGGGAGCAGTTTTAAACTATGTAAAAGTGCTACACTTAAAGACTTCAAACCGTAAAAGCTGTTACCAAGACGATCATTTGTATGGAAACAAACGTAGTCTGGCGATTACTCCATTGTTTGACGATGTACATCGTTCAAAATAAAAAAAATGATATCAATTTGTCTCATCATTATCTAGCCCTGTATGGAAACAAAAAAATAAAAACAATAATTTGAAAGTTATGAGCGTCGAAAGTTATATATTTCAACACTAATTTTAACGCATCTTTGGGCGGAAATAAATACCATAAGAAGAAGGTAAATTGCAAAACAACCACCATACAGGGGTAGATTAGTAGTTCAACAATGCATATAATTCTATTTTTAAAATATACATTTAGTCGTTTTTCATGATATCTAGACTCCCAGAGGTCTGTTTATAATATTTCGCACGCTCGTTTACGTCCTAAACTTGCAAACGTGCTAATTCGTACGCAAACTAGCTTCTTACTGCTCATCACAGCATCTATCTGTTTCGCACGTGTTGCCGGATGAGACAGTATGCATTTCAACAGCCTTTCAACACCCCGCGCACAAAATAGTTCGTGCCGTCGACTAGGGCAACCTTAAGCAGTTAGTCTAAAACTAAAAAACAACAAGTTGATACATATCCAGCATCCGAGACAGCTGTATCACAAACGATTAGCAACGTTGGCTAATCTCGTAATGTTACTAGCTCTTATATCACGTAGTGATTTGTCTCCGCGGAGACTGCTTTATGTCCGTCAGGCCAGTCAGGTTGAATCTGCTTGTAACTTATATCGGTTAGCTCCAGTATAACTCAATCCGCAGTTGGTCGAGAAATATGCGCGCGCGCCGATCGCTATCACCGCCCCACACCAGCCCCCTTCCCCCTTCCCCGCTGACGACGCAATTACCGCGTCATTATACCGAGTGTCCCCACGACACACACACATGTAGCGGCTACTTACTATACGTAGTAAAACTTGTTGACATTTCGCGATCACTAGCTTTTTAGGGTTCCGTATCTGAATGGTCCAAACGGAACCCTATTGCTGTCAACTCACGTGTCCGTCCGTCTGGCCGTCATCGTCTGTCACAATCACAATTCACAACACACGGGTTTACAGCCAAACGTTTGGAGCTATGATCTTCAAATTTTCACCGTATAAGTATCTTGTTGACTCAAAGCCGAAAAATTTTCAAAAATTATTTATAAATGTTTTTAGGGGGGCCAGATACAGCAAAAAGGGGTCGACCTACCCCATCGAGTGAGGAATCTTTGTTTAGAACTAATTGAGTAGATAAATACTGTATTTTTTGTTTAAAAAAATATTGGAAAACAAAGGAATGAGAAGCCACCAAAATCAGGTTTCTTTTTAATGTCCCGTACAGTTTTTAACTTCCCATTGACCTATGAACTTCAAATTTGGTTATAATGATTATTAGTACATATAATTTACTAACCAATATATTGATAAATGATATATTGATATCTCATTTTTCTACTACAACCAATTTGAATTTGCTCCGTTGCTTTGGTACGGAACCCTAAATGTGCGAAGTCCGACACTCACTTGGCCGGCTTTTATAAAAATGCTCGATTATATTGTCAAAACTTCCCCCTTTTTATGTAAATATCTTAATGAATGAGCAACTATTTAAATATTATCTTTACATTAAATAAAACGTGCTACATGACAATAAGTCGGCAAACGGTGTCAAGTCGTGAACTCGTGAAGGGCTGAGCCCACTGTACAATACAATATATGATGCACCCGTTACACACTGACAATATCACCAGTGATCATTCAGGCTCCATCGACAAACATACTAAGTCGATCTGCTAAACAATACATTTTCTGACTGAACATGGCAAAAGCCTTCGTAGTAATTGGGGCAGGAAACATTTATATTCTATACTAATATTATAAAGCTGAAGAGTTTGTTTGTTTGTATGAACGCTCTAATCTCAGGAAATACTGATCGGAATTGAAAAATTCTTTTTGTGTTGGATAGTCCATTTATCGAGGAAGGTTATAGGTTATATAACATCACGCTACGCCCGATAGGAGCGGAGTATAAATGAAAAATGTTGCAAAAAGTGAAAAATTATTCCTTATCGAGAAATTCCGTTGCGTGCGCTGCGTAAACGGTTTAAGTTACGCAAATATCATGTTCTAGCACTCCGCCCGCGACTTCGTTCGCATGATTTTGTATTTTATTCAACTAAATTATGTGCAGTTAGTGAAGGCGATCAAAAATAAGCTATTGTTAAATCAATAATAAATGGGCTATCGTAGATATCTACGATTTAAGTTAGGATTTAGAGAACAAAGAACCTGCTCTTTTTTGGAAATTTGGTTAAAAATCTTATTCCTTGGGCAATAATAAATTGCCATCATTAGTTTTTCAGAATTACCCCCTGAAGATGTTTTAGGTGTGTCAACGGTTTTTTGAAGAATCTTACGGCACGAAAACGGACCACTTCCTCGATTTGGAACTACCTAGCTGGACCGTTTGAACAGTGTTGTTTGACGGAGATATTGGTGAACATACACAAAAAATAATTAAGTACCTTACTAAAGGCAAATTGCCTATTAGGTCCACCAAAAAAAAGTGAAAAACAAAATATCTATTTTTCAAAAAAATACTACCGACATCCAACTAAAAACACTACAAAGTGAAAAATAACTTTCTTTTTCGAAATCAGTGTCCATATCGAAAAAAAATGGTACCTATTAAAGACATCAACTTCGAAAAAGAAATTTATTTTTCACTTTGTAGTGTTTTTAGTTGGAGGTCAGTAATATATTTTTGTAAAAAGTTTTTCTACAATTAAATGTCTCTTTAAAGGTTGAATTTCCAAAACTCCTTCCTTAGTGCTCACCTAAATCATTAAAAGAAGCTATGTTTAATAAAATACTTCAAAAATCTTGATCACCCCCTAAATAGTATTTTGGTGATAGTTATGAAAAACGAATAACTAATAGGAACCCACATTATTTATTAAGGTTAGTGTTTGTGCAAAATTTCAAGTTTATTAAACCAAGATCTTCAACACCCACCTAATCATATTTTAGGGGTAGTTTCGAAAAACTAATAATGATATCCTTTATTATTTACTTACGTTAGTATTTGTCTCAAGTTTATTAATCCAAGAAATGGGATTTTCCGTACAAACTTTAACATCCCTTAAATCGTATTTTAGGATTAGTTTTGAAAAACTTGTAATGACAACCTTTACTTTAAAATCAATAAAAAAAAAATATTTGCTGTTAGTATTGATGCCAAGTTTCAAATATATAAGCCCAACAAATTGCCATCTTTAACCTCTATTAGGGGTAGAATTTCCGGAAATCAATAAACTCATTACTTTTTTTATTAATCAAGAGCGTAAACCTACTATTTTAGATATTTTACCTTCCAAACCGAAGAAATTTCATATAAAGTTTCAACCCCTACTTTATTCTCCTTAGGGGTAGAATTTCTAAAACCTAATAATTACATGATTTTTTTTTATCAACTCCAACTCTAACTTACAAACTATAGAAATTACATACAAACTTTCTACCCCCTTTTTAGCCCCGTTAGGGATAGAATTTCCGGAAATAATTACACTCATTGTTTGTTAATTAATCAGGAGCGAAAACCTACAATTTTAGATTAACCTTCCAAACCGAAGAAATTTCATATAACGTTACAACCCCTATTTTATCCCCATAGAGGTAAAATTTCCAAAAACTGATTAATACATGGTTTTGTTTTATCTACCTAGAGATTAAATCTAAAATTTCACGTGTCCAACTTTCAAACTGTAGAAATTACATACAAACTTTCAACCCCCTTTTTACCCCCTTAGGGGTCGAATTTCCATAAACCAACAAATACATTAATTCTTTTTACGAACCAAAAGCGTAAATCTAAAATTTCACGTGCCCAACTTACAAACTGTAAAAAAATCATACAAACTTTCTATCCCCTTTTTACCCCCTCACTGGTCGAATTTCTAAAAACCAATATATGAATTAATTCTTTTTATCAACCAAGAGCGTAATTCTAAAATTTCAAGTGTTCATCTTACAAACTGTAGAAATTACATACAAACTTTCAACCCCCTTTTTACCCCCTTAGGGTTGGAATTTAGAAAAACCAATAAAGACATTAATTATTTTATCTACCAAGAGCGTAATGTAAAATTTCATGTGTTCAATTTGCAAACTGTAAAACTTCATACAAACTTTCAACCCCCTTTTTACCCACTTAGGGGTTGAATATCCAAAAACTAATAAATACATTAACTCTTTTTATCAACCAAGAGCGTAAATCTAAAATTTCACGTGCCCAACTTAAAAACTGTAGAAATTACATACAAACTTTAAACCCCCATTTTACCCCCTTTGGGGTAGAATTTCCAAAAATCCTTTCTTAGTGCTCACTTACCCGACATGAGGAACCTTTCTGCCAAAATCATTCTTCTAGGCCTTGCGGTTTAGGCTGTGCGTTGATCGATCAGTCAGTCAATCATTCAGTTTCTTCTTTTATATATATAGATGATGGAATTGTTCTCCTTTAAAAGTTCTAAAAAAAAGTCCGCGACACCATATCACTATCTTTTAAGATTGACTCACTGTAACCTTTTTATATGGTAATCAAATTAGTTCATTTGCGAAGGAGTTTTATCAACATCTATACTAATATTATAAATCTGAAGAGTTTGTTTGTTTGATTGTAGGGTAGGTAGGTAATGGTAGATAGATACTCGTAGTTGACGGGAGCGAAGCCGTGGGGGTCAGCTAGTATAATATATAATTCAATTATGTAGATGGGCCGGATCCTAATCATTTACCGATCTTAGGTGTGTTATTTATTGAGAGCTTCAAAATAATCGAACCATGGATAGCCTATTATTGTTTTATCAAAAAATAAGGCTAGCAATTTAATATTCAATTATTGGTAATTGGTGTTGCCCGGTAGTCGGCACAATTTAGAATGTATATTACAGCAATAATTTGGCGGAGGTGGGTCGGGTCGCGCCGTACGGTACCCGAGCCGTGTGCTCTATCAGCTACGTGCTACGTGCCCGGTGCTCGAGTGGCCGCCCACTCGTTTGGCGCACAATCATCATTGTAATGGCGATGATTTCGCAACGGTCAGTGCACAATACGCGCTTTGTGCACGACAATGGCGCGGCAGCTGCGCCGGCGCACTCGGTAGCGCACGACAGTCGCGCGGCCACCGGTCAGCGCTACCATTGTTACACGGGCGCGACCTTGCCCTTCGCGGATCTTCCTCACATAAATATCCAAATGTGTCAGATTCACACAATGACACCTTCACATCTAAAGAAAACCTGCAGGTTTCGGTTCAGGCGTCTGCGATTGGTCCTTGGCTTTCATAAAAACTATTCAATGCAAATACAAATGTTGCCAAACATTAGGTGACACGTGCATGGCGCACTGTGGAAGCACGTGGCTCAAGCTCATGAACCAGGAGGCTATACATTCGTTCGGCATTTTGATTAATAAGGAGTTCTCATCCGAACAAACCTCTTGGTCGTGTTTGCTGCTGCTGGATCTTCTATAAAATATTTTTATAGTTATGACTAGGACTGGATTTTGAGCGTGCTATGAGGACATCGGTGACAATGCGGTAGCTAAGGGAGCGAGGGACACTGCACGCACTGGGGCCAAAATATGGATCATGTTCATTATTTTATGAATATTGCGGTTAATTTATGAACTATGATAGAGTACTTATCATAACTAACTTTACTCTTGTTTTTCAGTATCGGGTCGCGGTGACGTTAGCCACTACTTCAACACACAGATGGTGCTCGACCTGAACGGTATGTACCAACATGCTTATTATTAATATTAGTGCGCGAGCGGAATACACGCGTCATAATCGTTACGTGTGCTGTCGATGTGTCACCCGAGCGTGTGTCGGCACCAACATATTGTGAGAGTTATGGCTTCCTCCGGCAGTATACTATCCTTCATCGTCGCCCGAGCTGCGCAGGCGCCGAACCGTAGTCGTGGCTGCCGCCGTCACACGGCGAGACAAAACGAAGACATAATTAAATTAATATAAATTCACAGCTGAATCGGTTTTTGTGCGGCCGCGCGGCGACACCGAAACATTTCTAATTTTCGTCTAGCTTCGTTTTTTATTCGCGTTAATTACGGGATGAATGGGCCTTCGGGTAAAAAGCGTGTGGCAGAGGTGCGGGGGCGGAGGAGGGCGCGTTTTTGTGATGCTCGTGCGTCACGGAACATTGTGCGTGCAGCCCCGCGCCTCGCCGCGCTCGTACCGTAAGCACCACACAAATCAGCGCAAAAGTTCCAATCCTTACAACAGTAACCATGGCCGTCAAGTCAAGCAAGCACTGTCGTTATGCAGGGCATTCATTAGACGGATACTATTGCGGGCATGCCTGCCCTGTCCGCCGGACCTCCCATCTGTGATGGTCACATATTAAACAGACATAGGACATATATTTAATAATGATGTCTAACAACAGTTTAGCCTTACAAGGGGTCGTTGAACTACTGATTAAACTTTTAGGCCCCATTTACAATGCATTGGAAGATAAATGCCATGCTTTGGACATTTTTTGCGATTTGGCCAAGGCTTTCGATTCCTTTCTTTATGAAACATGAATAAGGATACCGCACTACTACGGAACCCGTGACGCCTGTTTAGATCTTCTTATTTCATACTTAACTAATAGGATTCAAAGACTTGATGAAGAAGTTTATGTGAATGGTAAAAGAGCTCCCGGATCTAGACTTAGAATCTGTAAGAATGGGGTCACTCAGGGCGATAACTGTGGCCAATTTTATTATTGTTTGTCATTTATAAACATGCTTTGCTTTACTTCATATAGGATAAGCAACATTATTTAAACTCAAACTTACGTAGTTGGCTACTAACGATGTAAAGAGTGCTCTTGCCACTGTAGTGAACTGGTTTAATGTAAATAATCTATTTCGTAGCGATATGAATGTTTCCTTTGTTGCGAGTTGTGAGTGGTAGTCCTTCTGCCTTTACCACTGTGTACCATCACACCATTATTCAAATCTGTAGCAACAAAAACTCCGGCGATGACATCGAGATTTTCCATCTGTCACACTCCATGCTCGTAATTCTACAGTTTTTATGTGACAGTATCCTCTTTATCGGTTCTTTATTCAGAGATTCGCTTTATTACCTTAGCTGACGCGTTGAGTGACGCTAACACAGAGGAACAGCAGTCGTATGTCAGAGATGACAAACGACTGCTGTACAAGGCCTTTCATGCGATTTCGACGCGTTAATCACTTAAAAAAAAAAATACTAGAATCCTAACTGCAATACGCACTCTCGTTTTTTGTTTTCACGTATGATACATACCAATTAATATTTCTGCATATTAATTCAGTAAGAAACCGTTCCTCAACCCCAAACAAAAAGAGTAGCGCTGGCGATATTGTAAACTGCTCATAGGTCCGACGCGGCGACACGACCGGCTCCCACGTCGCGTGACGCAGCAGCTTCCGACCTCTGCCGCCGCCGCCGCCGCCCTGTGTTCACGAATTATACTAAATTATAGCCCAGCTTGTTATTCTACGATACGACTACTCGTCTTACGTGCGTATGGGAACCGTACTCATTGCCCCGGCACGATGTATCAACATTGTCAAGTGGTTCTGTTAGAGAGAGCATTTCAGAGACTCGCGATTTTGGTATTACACTTACGAGCTGCAATCAGATTATAAGAGTTTTATCATTTTCTTAACACAACATTTCCATCATTTTATCCTTTGTGTGTGATGTTGAATCTTCGAAGTATAGGAAGCGACTTGGTTTTTGTGTAGCATGTGCCGTGACGTCACAGCTGTCGGTGCCCCGACCACGTCCGAGCACGTCCGAGCCCGGTCGATCACGACGAAGGGACGCTTCCGTGTCCCAAACAGTGCACTATTAAATGTTATTAAATGCTGCTGAATCACTGTCACACCTGAGGCACTCCAAATAGAGAATAGCATAGCACAGGGTTGCGCAACCAGAGTTATGTTACCGTTTGCATATATATTGAGAGATCATAAATCACCAGCAATGCAATTCTAATTTGTATTTTGTAATTAGACATGCTTCTTTTGCTTGTGTCTCATGACGGGACTAAATGCGGTGCAACGGTATTGGCACGGTCCTTTATTGTTCCACACATGGTTCAGTGTGTGCTCATTAAGTTCCACTGGTTAACCCGTCCCGCATGTTCACTTGTTTTCCAAATATCTTCATCAAAAATGGCAAACTACTATAAATGCTTAACGAAGTATGAACGGAGGCACGGGCGCGCGGCGCAGATTCCTCAGCTCAGTGGCTGCTCGACATAGCTGGCAGTAATTTCCTATGTAAATGTAATCACTCGAAAGCGGCTCGCATCTCCATGCCGTACGGCCCGTGTGCAACTGTGCACCCCGCTTATGCAATACGTTTGTCGGTGCGCGCCGGTAGGCTGGCGACACGCTGGGCTCGTGGACTGCTGTATACTGCAACTTAGCACTTGCATCTTTTTGTACCTAAAACTTAGCAGAAATAACTCAATATATCGATTGCAGTAAACGTGAACGAATCGATCTTAACAGTAAAATATTAAGCAGGTCAATTTGGCAAATTCAAAAATAACTTTCTAAAAGTTGAATCTTTAGAATGAAAGAAAAACGTCTTCCCGCTGTGATATCATTGGAGAGCACAATCGTATTGTGTTTGTCAATGTTGGTATTACACGGCTTATTACGAGCGGGTCGGTGGTCGTTGGCGGGTCACGCACGCACTGGCGTTTTTTACTTTTCGGCGGCGACGGCTCCCACTCGCCTAAGCCTCACGCGACTTCCAAATGTTAGTGTGCGCCCTGCCTTAAATAAGCCTTCAAGTTTTTCCTCCAGAATTGTCTAAAACAGCGCAGGGGTCAGTAGCGTCCATATAGTGACTCGCCACGAAGTGTCGAGTGCGCTGTGCCCACTACCCACTGCCCATCACATGCCCCATACACTTTAGATGGCGACCGTTATGGCAGCTCAATGAAAATGCACGCGTTTTTGCAGACTTCCTTATTTAGCTAACTGTGGCCGCTTGTTAGGACTCTGGACACTTAGCACTGGCTGGACACCGTAATCCAATGTGCCCACGCTAGAAGAGGTTATTGGCTTTAGTATAATTTAAATGTAAAAGTTTTAATTTACTATTAGATGTGACTAAGTTATATTTGAGAGAGAAACTTACTTATTCCACTCATGCGGAATTTTAAATTTGATTTGAAGTAAATGTAAATTAGTATAAAAAATGTCGCAAATTGTAATGGTTAGTTAAGTACATATAACAGTACTTCAGTGCAGTGCCACGGTGCGGCGTAGCTGTGCGCCCGCGCATTTATTCAGAAATGTCTGACTATTAGGATAGGTGGTGTGCGTGTAAAATGTATGTCTATAAAGTAATTATTAATGTTGCGCTCAAATTATGAATACTATGGAGCGGGTAATAGTGCGTTACTTTATGTTGTTTATAAATAACGCTCATTATGTGGCGCGTGCGCATGCGCGTACCTACGCATTGCACTATACACGCTGCTGGGGCTAGGTTACACTCATGGCTGGATTCAGCTGAAATTGTAACTACATATTTACTTGAATTAACTATTTCTGGCATTTATTGAACTTTGATTTGTCCATGCACTCTTCTTTGTAACTGTGTATTACTGAGTGATCAAAATATAGTCACGAAAAGCTTATTTATTAATAAATTGACAATAGATATGCTTTTCGTGCGTATCTATAATATCGGTAAAGTGTTGACTTCTCTTCACAGCCTACCTCATACTTTTATTAAGCGTTCCTGTCCCGCTGCTGGGCAAAGCCTTCTTCCCTCATTCCTTACAGACCTTTGTCTCTCAAATTTATTAGAATGATTTAATTCGTTTTGGATGCAATCCATCTTCCAAAAATTGGGATTACGATAACACCTTTTGCGAACAACTAAATAAACACGTGCTTTGCTCACCTAATAAAATGTTGGGAAATACCTACAGGAAAGCGCATCCTAGTTAACTGCAAAAGTGATATTTGGTTTCGTTTTAGAGCCTTCATTCCTTTTCTGAGAGTGCTCACTACATTCAATGTTGATCTGGTAGCATTATGCTGCTGCCACTACTTGCCCTACTAGGGCTACCATAATAATATGTCTATAACCATCGTGTTGCATAAAACTTGTGCTTATATGCTACACCACACAGATGACCACTCATCAATGTCTCTTTACAACAGAGTTACGACGTGAGCCGCTGTTCCTACAAGTGCGCGATAAGGCCGTCAACGTTATCTGGCCAATGTTCATATTTATCATGAGCGCTTGTAAGCTAATTATAATAATGATGCATACATGCATAATGTGATCCATGCGGTTTTGGCACTCGCTCCGGGTAGGGCTGCCAACAACACACATTTTGAGAGCATCAAAATGTGCTTTTTTAATAGTTTGTCTTCCAATAATGACTATAAAATCATTAATTCTTCATGTTTTCTTAGAAAAGTGGTTTCAGCATCTAAGTATCTAGTTGTATGACGATTTATAGTCCACATCCCACCTGTGTCTTTAACATTTTTAAAAGAGTCATCACTTGTCGTTTCGTCAAGTTTATCCCCGCCTTTCTCCGCATGCAGTCCGCCCCATCGACGCGACCACGTGACGTTGCGTCGTCCCTGGGCAGTAGGCCAGACTTACGTCTCCGGCGCTGCAGCGCTGTCCAGAGGTTAACGCGCTTCTTAATTGCTCCTGTACATTAAGTACGCGATTAGCATAATATTGCTTGTGTTACATTCATAATTAATATTAGCATAATGTGGCGCGGTTAGACGCACCGCTGCACCGCTACCTAATAAAATAATATTTGTTACGTAACCTTCGTGCTGACGAACTGCTCCACTTGTGATCATCACCAGGGTTAGGATTAAACAAAACTTACAAGCTTTTCATATCTCAGCCGCGATGACAGTGAATGACAGTAGCTGTATCAGAATATAGCTATCATATCTCGTCAATGTCACAATGCAGACATAACTGCCATAAATGTCATAAACATTTTTTTCATATTTACACAATATTTACAAACTTGGTGGGAAACCGCATCTAATTGTAACAAAAAGGGCAATAACATAAGTGTAGAAGTATAATTACAGCAACACCTAGCTAAAAACAATACTTATTTAAATGAATTCGAAAATCAATGATTTGATTCTCAGTGAACTGCGTATTCTGAAAAGTAACATGCATGATGAATGGAGTCGGTAAAACATATTCGGATGTTAGATATAATGGCGTCAGTTATAAATAAGTAGAAGTTATTAAGTAACCGTTACAATAAAAGCAAACGCGTGTATTCTTGCTTCTCATTCAAATCGCTGCTAATTACATCTCTAGTTATTAATTAGCATTGTTGCTCCGTTACTCATTTAAATTGTTAAAATATTCTCAGAATATTCTTCTTTAATTAGCTTCGGGCAGGTTCTCAATAGCGGAAGGATTGTGCCGAGGTCCGCCTGTACATCGTCGACAACGTGGTTTTTACTGATCGTTCAATATTACCTTAGAGTGAATGAAGATAAAAACATGGTGTTAGCCTCACGCTCTCCTTGTTAGCAGTTCGTATTAGGTGGTGCCTTCCACGGCTCGTGACCATATCGAAGGCGCTGCCTCCTGCCACCACCACGTCTCACCGTACAAGACACTGCTACTTCACACTATACTTTTTCACCGTGTAGTGTAGCTCTCCGATCTCTTGAGTGAGCTATGTTTATAATTTTCTTCAAATGCTCCAGACATTACAATATTAAAGGTGTCCAGACATTACAATATTAAAGGTGTCCAGACATTACAATATTATAGGTGTCCCACTTAGTATGCTCGCCACAATGCACACATTAGTCGAGGGAAACGTGTGAAAATCGAATACCAATGTATTTGAATGTAGTATTTAGATCAATCACCTCTGAACGTGGCTGACTGTCATACATGATGCGCTACGCTCACATTAAACAGACATTAAACTTACCACGTAGATTTGTTTAAAGTTTCACAAATGAGTTAGTGTGGAATCACTGCCATGATGTTACTAACCAATCGAATGATGAATACTCACCCCTGTCCTGGTGGGACAGTCGAATAATAATACTATAATCATATGTGCACTTGACCCTTTCTCTCATTACAATAGTAAGTGCTCGTTCAGGCGCGTCCTGTTCTTGCGCCCTCGCTGTGACTGCTGTGCTGTGCTAGTGTGCTAGTGCGACTGATTTACACGTTACTCAGTTACACTACTCGCTACACATGAGTACAATGTCGTCTATAAGAATTGTTACAACAAAAGGAGTTCGGTTACACCTCGCCAGCAATTCGTCAGTATGTCGCCGCGATTATGGAGTCACATGCGCATGCGCATAACAATATAGTCTTTTGATTAGTGATGTGATATGACACAATGCAATACCCGCGGACCGCGGACCAAGTTCAGCCAAATACTTCATTATTATTCACCTCGTCCGTTGAGAACCCTTTCATATTAATAAACATCATGTGATTATAACATGTCATCGATTGAATATCACTCTGAAAGCTTTTGAAACAGCATTGTTTGTTATTCTTTGTTATGCGGTGTATTTTTAGTCCGATTAGTTGACACGTAGAGACGTCAGTTCTCTGCGAGATATCGTAACAATTGGAAATGTTAAGGAATGAGTGTGTCTGTGTACAATGTACGTATTGGCCACATGACGTTCCCTGTCGCACGGAACAACAGTTACGTCGTATAAGGCGCGTCACCGTTGCCTGAAGACGCGCCACTAGTTTTTCGCGTCACATTCCTTGAGACTGTAAAGGTAATATGTAAATACCCGCGAATGATAACCTGCCAGCAGTGCCCCCGCGCCGCCGCGCAGGGCAATACGCAGAAGGCTCACTCCGACTGAAACGATGGCTAATTGTACATTGATAACAAATCTATCAATCTTCTTGCTTGATGCTAGCTATAAAACGAGCTCCTAAATTGCAATCATTTTATCCACAACGGGATCTGTGCATAACGTGACAACATAATTGCGCGGTCCTGCTGCTGCTGCTGTGTCATGTGAAGTTGTAGTTCAGTACCTACGTAAGACTTAAAGAACAGTTAAGAACAGTGCCTCTGAATCTGTAGACAAGTGACCACGAAAGCGTCGCGGTAGCGATTGGAGAAAGACAAAAAATATGGGGTTGCCAAGCGCTTTCAAAATTTCGTACATATTGGCACTTCGACCGTCGCCATCGGTGACAGACTCACACTTTGTCTACATTTGATATTAACTCTATAATTAGTAGGTTGTAAATTTAAAGTTGAAGCTACCAAAGTAACACATAAATGCACAATAGTCATTGGTGCACATCGTGGCGCAGTGTGCGCCGAGCCTATCCGCTGATTACTAATTAATAGTTCATTTGCATATGCCGCGCTGCCGTGTACGGCTTGACAGCTTGACGACGGAAAAACCTCTCCTGCTCCTCGATATGGAGCTGGCAGTGCACGGCACTGCCCGCGCCGGCATTCGGCTGCCGGCAGCAGCGCACGCGCACCTTACTCCACTCACGGCGGTTTACAATCCATAATATTCCACATAACGCACAAACTTCCCTGGTCCACATATTTGCATGCGTCGCTCTACCTGCGCGTGCATCTGCCTGTATTTTTTCCCTCGGCTCCGTCTGCCGAACAATCGCTTGCATATTTCTTTCCATTTCCATTAGTTTTTGTCGCCCCCGCGCCTGCGCCCGCGCCGGTGAGACGTGAATACGATTTTTTCTAGTCGAGATTTATTGCAAACCGTGCATTAGGATATATCGGCCACACAATGCTCGGCTGCTAATGGCGATAGTAACATAGACTATACATAGTAACGAGGCGCTGCGTGCGGCTGCAGTGTTGCAGTGCTCCCGTCACTGCTCTACATTATGTATCATATCAATATAAGTTACATTCATTGTTTAAATCCATTCATCATCATCATCCATTGATTTATACATTTTCAATCAAACTAAATCAATTTATAAGCCCTCAATTAAAAAAGCTTAGGTTAATTTGCTTATCAGATGCATCGTGTGCACAGCGCGTTCATCAATATTGTGCACTACACATGGCTATCGCGATGGTCTGCGCATGCGCACCCGTGTTAACACGCGTCACGTGTGCGCGCACCTTTCGCCTCACATAGCTCGCTTACCTGGCTCCATCGCACCGCAGTCGCCGCTTTCTTATTAATAGTTATATTATTATACTCCTGTGGTAGTGTGCCCCTGACTGATGTTTACGCTAATTGTAGGAGACAAGTGCGACTATGTAAATGTCCAGTCAGCTGCCCTCCGCCCGTCCCGTACGCGCACTCATTATACAAGCAGAGAAGGGAGATGCCACATTAATATACATTAGCTATTATTCTATTACCGTGTGCTGGCTGCTGACTGCTGGTCCATCATGCTAATGAGAATGTCACAATGATGTGCGCCCGCGCGTCTGCGCAGATGCCTCTCATCCATTGTTCTGAAAGCGCTAATATGTTGACGTCGTCTGATTTCTGATCTTTTTATCGCATATTCGATGTCGAAAGTTCCAGTGTGCTCACTTACGGTACCGTTCGACTGAAAAGCGACAGTTTTCTGTTGCCATACGCTCCCTGTGCACCGACGACCTGTTTGAAAGATAAAACAAAAATCGTACAGCTTGTAGATTTCGAACTTGAAGGCATCTACTCCTGACCAGCGGTAGCGGCGAGGGTCAGTTGGTGCAAACTAAAATTAGAATTTATTAGCCACCGTAAAGTCGTATTATATAGTAGGACATGCTGCTAGCAGACATTTGCAATATTTTTTTGGTAAAATCATATAGGTTCACTCCTTTCTTAGTCACGAATAAATTATTTTTCTTTCTGTAACTTTGTTATATTATTTCGGTTATATCATTCATTAGAAAGCAACTGTAACGTACTGGAGGAAAAAATAAGTAGCTGCTGATATAAAATATATTTCACGTTGTAGGTACAATTAAATGTGGTTTGAATGTGTTGATTGACACAACAGTTGTGTTGCAATTGTGTCGCAAAGCGTGATGCAGACCAGAAAATATTAGTTTTGTTACACAAGGAGCCACACTGCAGTATACGGCGAATTTCATAAATATTAACCGTGGAGACAGACTGGCTACTAGCGTCGTCATTATATTAAGTTTATTTTATGTTGTAGAATAGTTACAATCTGAGGTGATTACATCGTTCTGTCCGGTCATACATCTATAGATGTGTTATAGTTAAACGTCCGAATTCTCTACCTTGGCCTTTGTTCCGGTGTTTTATGTTTAGGTAGAAAGTTTCATGTCTGATGGAATTAAAACACTATTTTCGTTTATCACCTTATGCAGCTCTAGGGTAACAACTTGTTAACCGTCATTTGCTTTTCAATACCTCGCTTATTCTGTATGTTGGTCATCATTATTAATATCAGTATCATCAGCGGCCTGTCATCACTTGTCACGTGGCGATCGCTCGCGTCGCCTTTGTCGCTTGTCTCGTAGGTATATCACGCCAGCGTTCACACAAACAAAAATCGATTTATTGAAACAAACATGTTTGTTTCAATAAATCGCTGAATTTCGTCGCTTTCCTATAATAACGTGCTATAAATACTGATAACGGCGCGTGCGCATCTATCGCGTTGACCTTACGCTCGACTGCTTTCCAAATCATAATTTCAAGAGACGATCTGGCTTCTAGCTATGTACCCTGCGGCCACACAGATATGATATATATGATAATGTTTACTAAAACAGGCTTTCTGTAATCTCTACCACATTGCTTATGTTCGGTAAAGTAATTTACGACATTTCGCCGAAATCAGTTCCCGATATCCTGGTTTTGGATATGGACATTTACTTAAAAGTGATACATTAATATGCTATTATCTATCTGCAAGGGTCGGCAGCCCGTAGTCCGGAGCATTCAGGGCCCCACTGCGCACAGGTAGAGCTGCATTGTGTGCCGTGATTGATACCTCTGCAGATCGTCGCACAAAAAGCTTCCTGGCAAAAAATCGCCGCGAAATTAACGTATGCAAATCCTTTGTGAGCGACGCACCCACGGGAGGCCCGACCTTCTTTGCATACACATAGAGCTCACATCAGCTCGCAAGCCTGCGGACCATGCGTCGTGTAGTGTGCGCCGCCTCTTAGACGCGTCGTAATCTACGATCTGCGTGCGCTCGTAAATTATACCAGTACAATATTCCCGCATTCAAAACTTCTGAGAAACTAACAAAATTGTCCGCGGAGACTGATCGATGGAGCCGAGTAGGTAACCCTCGGGGAAAAGTTACGATTCACACGGTGAGCGACATGTCTGCACGGACCACGGCCATTATACTAATTCCATTAGTAATTCAATAAAAAGCGGCTCACTACTATTGTAATAAATTTATTTTGAAAATACAACTTGCTTCTATGCATTAATTCGTTATATTAAGTAATCTAATTAAGAGAACAGGAGCCGTAGCGCGGGCAGTGGCGCGCCGTCTCCTGACACATTGACCGTGACATTGACTGCTGGATGTACAACTATTGTAAGAACACGTCAGTTAATTATGCACAAGTATGTGCGCGCGGCTGCGGACGCGAACTAATTACATGATTTGCATATCGTGGCTAATGCGAGACTCATTCAGACATTGTTCGACTCGAAATACACAAAAACTGTGCGTTTGTGAACTTGAATGTTGAGAGCGCGGCGATGACGTCACGCGATGTACACGATAACGTCAGCTTGACTCGAAATAAAAAGTTATCAGTCGGCGGATCTGAGCCCACTGCCCAGTGCCCCTCTATGACTAGTGTGGATGATGAGCTGATCATTTATTTAGATTGTGACAAGAAGTGCGCCCAGCGCATATTAATGGACAATGTTCAGTTATATCTTGGTTACATTCAATACGTGACGATCTATAAAGTCGTGATCATGAACTCCCAATTAGTACACGATACGAGTTGCTATTCGAACATTCGCTTCCAAATGTCTATTGTAACAATAGAGACGCAACGCAACGCGCTCTGTTACAAACAAGAGCATTCATACAGTGGTCAGTGTGGTCACTGTATGACTGCTCTTGTTTCTGTCACTTCATTGCCTGGAGATAACAGACTGATCCACCACTGTTCATTAACACTGAAAAAATATCTATCTCCGGGCAGTAGGATGCACATGTAGCACAGAAGGACTAGTTCACACAGCGGCGCGGGCGCAGTGCCCGTTACGCGCGCACACACTCGGGTGGAAAGGTCGCGCCACCCTGCGGCACAGGTACCGTTACAACAACCGCCTCCCGCACCCCGCGAGGAAATCATCTGACATTTAGAGTTTTTTCGTTATTAGCGGGGTGAATAATGTATGTACCCTAGACTGGTCTAGCCCGGGGTGAGGGGTGTCGGGTGGGGGTGACATTCACCGGTGGGCTGCGCACGCGCACCATTCATCGCCGCACCCGAGGACATGGACGCTGGTGAGTCTCATTACTAATTAGTTCATAGCTTGTCCTGCACTCGCATCACGCACCGGTTGTTCTAACTGCTTAGCTCCTCGGTACAAACCACCAGCACGCTGGTCGGTGAGTCCCACCCCTCCTCCTCCCCATCCGCTTGTAAAAGTCAGGTCGACATGCTCAGCCTGATCATCGCGATTACTAATCGTTTTGGGAACAACAAGATTTATAATCACAATTCCTGTAATAAGCTTTTAACAAATTCATTGTTATGGACGTTACGGTACCAAATAAATGCGTCGCCGACTCTTACAATATACGTCTTACAGTTATTTGAATTTTTAACTTCTTGCAAGCATACTTTATTATATTTTTTATAAATTAGGGAAATTTTAAAGCAATTACATTCGTCGTGCCGGAGAAAGCAATCGTTGTAAAAAAATCATTCTGTTTGTGACAAAAAGACGCCGCGACTTTCTAATTTATTGCTCGAGCGCCGAAGGAAGCGTTAAAAAATACAATAAAACAATACAAAAGTAAAAATCGCACAAACGTTGGTGTGCGCCGTTATCCGTCCAGCGGCGGGCCGGCCGGGCTCGGGTCCACACAATGAGGCGTCGTCGTAAAAGAAAACACGGTCTCAATGACCAGCGCTCAGTACCCATCGCATGTTTCAATAATCCCATCATTATGCAATATGCGATAAAAACTGGGTGGGGAGCGTTTTAAAAAAATCTATAAACGTGGAAAACTTTCACGCGAGACATGCATCCACATGAAGTGCGAGTGGTCCCGACGCGCCGGGCCACAGCCGGGCGCGGGCGGGAGACATGCGGGACTCCTCGCGTTCTACACGTAATGTGTTTTAAAGTGAGTACTCGGGCCACTCGGTGCACTCGGACACTTGTCAAACTTTAAGTAGGTACCTGTACGAGTATGTAGCTCGCGAGAGTGGCGGCACGCGGGGTCGCGCGACTGGATTATACTTGATCCACATAACATTATGCATGAAGGGCGAGGGTGTGAGCGCGGCGGGGCGGGGGGAGGGTGGGTGACCTTTCGTGCGGTCCCGTTACCGGCACCTGCGCGGACGTTAGGGTCCCGCTAGCCGCTAGCCGCTCCTGTCACGCAGCACAGCGCATTCATCGCTGCATAGCAGATAGCGGACCAAGCGCTTTAGGAGATCACTCAACAAGAACTCAATGCAATTACGTTTTTTGGACAATAATGTTTCACAATATGCTCGTGCTCTTCCAATTACTTAGCAACGGCAACAAATATTAAACTGTTCTTTATCATTGATCACGCGGTCGCGGTTACAATGAAAGTTTTGTCATCACCATCTTTTTATGGAATGTATAATATTGCATAGAGCGATCTGGGCTGTCGCTTGCAGTTCTACTGCAATGTTATCTAAATTGAATGGTCGATTCGTCTACGTGAGATCGATCCGGATCAGTCGGCAGATCATAATCTGCCGTTACACTGTGATAAATGAATAAGCTAGCGAGAGATACGACAAAAAATATACTGGACCCAGTTATCTCAGCTCACTGATTGCAGTTTGATCATTGTTAGAGTTCGCGCAGAGAGTCTGCCCTGCGCGTGCGCCACCGATACCGTTGTCTCACATCGGCGGCGTGTGTCGGTGACTGGGCTGCAGGCAATAGGTTTCGTGTGCGGGGATCAATCAGCCGCGCGTAATGCCCTCCATTAGAATACTTACATTCAAATGACGCACCCGCGCCGCGCCGCTCCCACGCCCGCCTGCGCGTGCGCATTCTAACTATTACAGACGCACTATCACATGAGCCGATACATTCCACGGAGTCCTTACTAATATTACTAGCTGCTGTTACGTTATAAGATAGAACCTATAATATATATTTTTAAATTCCTTGACTTGGACGAACTCCGGAGGGCCTACACTAGACGATAACCCAGTTGTTATCGCTGGCAAAAAGTCACTTTGTTGTGTTGTTGTCACCGATTGACATTGCCGTTACGCCTGTCACTCGGGGCCGGACCGGACCTGCGATGTAACGACAAACATTCGGGCTGGAGCACGAAACCAATACCCACGAGGAGTTCAGTTGTTTTGTCTTAATTAGTTACAAGTTGCTAATCTTATGTACCTAGTTTCGAAATGATAACCCAGTGCGCCATGCAAGTAATCGGCACAACTGACTGACACCCGTTTATGTTGTTGTCGTACAGAGCTAGGCACTACCAAAATACGATCTGTCTGGACGGGACGAGTCACCGCCGTCACTCGCTCGCGACATCAAGTTATCTCGCGTTCAAACAGACGAGTTGTGTAATAGTTAGCGAAGTGTGTGCAATTAAGTGCTCGGAGTAACGGGAGTCGGACGATATCGGGGGTGAGTGACATGTGTTGATATTTGCGACGCGTGCCGCGTGCACCTGCGCGCGCTGCGCTGCGTGCCGCCCGGGTCAAGGTCACGCGCACACCTACCTACACAGAAGACCCACTCGCTCTTCTTAAATAAAACACTGTCAAAAGAAATATCCAGTTCCATAATCAGTTCAAGAATTCCATATGCGAGAGCCAAGTCAAAGTCAGAGCCTAATGCTCAGTGATATGGTATTGCGAGATGCTCGTGGCACACCGCACCACTACACACAGTGGACCTTCTGCAAAGTGTGGCCGTGTAGACGTGTGCGTAGCTCAGTTATTGGTAGGTGGAAATTGTTCTGTCCACAAACGCTCCGGACTGTTCGTATACAATGTGCTAACTAACCGTTTGTTTATCATGTTACGTGTATGTTTCCAAAGTCCCCCTTCCATAGTTCTACAATCTTACATTGTGCTGTTTCGCTTGAAGTGCGTGAGCGCCCCCCGCCCCCCTCGTCCCTCCCTCCGCGGATTGAGCTTAATGAGTGGACGTGATCCGATCACGGTGCGCTACATTTTTACAGCGAGGTATTTCGTGGCACAGGCACGTAACAAACCAATGTCGTTAACATCCACGCATGGAAATACGTTCCATCGGCTGCAGTCATATTGTTTCGTACAAATTACTTTTGAATTATTGTAATACGCACCGGCTGCTACCAATCGTGTTATAACAATAGGGTCATGTCCATAAAATAAAATAAAACTTAGAATGAAAATATAACCGCGTTATGACGGTCCGGCGCAGAGCGACGTCCCGTGTGTTTCCTGCTGACGCGTCGCATCGCTCGTTATGGACGGCGGAGTCAAGGGCGGTAGAAGGATATCCTTGATTTGTGTAAAGCTCTTGTCGCCGGTATGTGCTGCACACTACACAGTGCTCAGAGGAGCTCAATTCGCCGCTTCCAGCGCGTGGGCGTCGTCGCGTCGTCGCGTGACACTCGGAATGAGCAGCAGTATCTGTCGGCGGCGTGTGGCGTGCCGCGCGGGGCCGCCCACGGTACACAAACACTGTTCCACATGCACAGACGCACGGTACGAGTGATTCTCTGAAGATTGGAAAACTTTGATAAAGTTTAAAAAAAACCCACATGTGAGAGTGTCACGGACAAGTCAGTCAGGCTGTGATCTATATCGGACACCCGCGTAAAGCACAGTGTTGCTTTGCTTCTGCACCCATTAGTATCAACACATTAGTTTGCTACTGTCATTATAAGTGTACCTAGCAAGTTCCAATGCATCCCCGGTCGGTATCCGTGTTACGGGACATATCATAAACATGCTCGCCTGTCCGTCTGTGACGTCACCCGGGGGACGCCGCTGCGCGCTGGTCCGGTCCGCTCCGGCGTCACAATTCTCGTATATCACCGTGTTCGACAGCTCTGTAACTCACTGGGAGGACAGATGCATTACTTACGTTTAGTCGTAAACGTTCACGCAGGCTGACTTGTTACTTGTCTAGAATGAACTTTGAAATAGTCCAGAAGGTATCCCAATTTTTCTGAAAAGTGTTAACCATGCAACACAACATGCAGTAACTACTTTGTAATCATTGCCATAATAATATTATCAGCATCATGCATTTGATGTAGAATGTTTAAGTCCTTGTCCTTTCAATACTTCTTTTTCTCGTAGTCTGCCAGGCAGCGGGCTGCGCTTATTGCTCGCTCATACAGTTGTGGAATGTTTTGGTTTGTACTTCCACCAAGAAAAAATTGCGCAGAGTATGTTAGCGCCTTGTAGGTACTGCGAGGTGATGTGGTACTCAGTGACTGATTATTGTAATGTAAAGGCCGTACCCTGACCAAAAATCAGCGTGAGATATGAGCATTCCTATTGGCCTAGCGGCACTGTGGCGCATGAATTACAGTAGTGAATACGCCCAGATTTTAGAATAAAATCTTTATAAAATCGAATATTGGTCTTTTGAAAAAAAAAAACTTACAAAATGTTCGTTATCAAATTGTCTATCCATTAGTGTTAGTACAAAAAATATTAATGAACACTTTACGAGGAGATGCATGCTGCTATCAATCATTATTTCTCTTTTTTATGGTTTTGTTGAAAGGAGATTAGTGAAAAATATACTACATTAAAAAAAAAAAACTTGAATTTTGTAATCAATAATATGTAGAAATTTAATGTATTTTTATTAGTTGATATTTCATTTTAAATAACGAGTAGATAGGTCCTAAAAACTGCACGAAAAACGGCTAGCGCGGCGTTTTGCTCGGGGTAGCGCCTTAAGTGAAGAACTGAACACTGATACCGTGTGTCGATGCGCCGATAGCGACCGTCCAGCGCTCTGGTGCGATAACGCGCTACGTAGAGCGGCCGCCAGTCAGCGCTGCAGCGACTGAGCCTCACCAATGACTTAGCTTTTCTACAAAGACTTCTTGTCTTCAAACCTAAACCTCCTCTAGGAGCTCATCAAACTTCACTTGCCCTCAGCTCTCCACAACATACTTGTACATTATCGTTCTTCAAATGGTTTCAAGTAGTTACTTCAGTCAACTTAAAATCTAACAATGGATCTGCCAATGCCTTGCATTTTTTTTTGTCTGTACTTGTTACCCTGTCTGTATCCTTTTATTTAAGTATCTGTTTGTACATTAGTCTTGTTACTTGAAATACACTAATTTTATTTATAATGCATGTATGTGTTAGTAGAGACAGTATTAGATCACATGGTGACATGTATGTAGACTGCTCCCACAGAATATTTATAAAATAGTTGGTAGATTACCGTTGAGTCTAATGACCTTTTTTAATATTATGTTGTTGTATTAATTAATGATGCGAACATGGAATCATCCAGTTAGTAAAGTCAGTGACAGTGGAAGGCAATGCGTCACGCAGTACGCTGCTCAGTACAGTGTGGCTCGGTCAGAAGTCGCCGGCTTACCATGAAGCCGCACCGCTCGTATTAGCATAATGTCATGCAAAACACTGCCCAATCCCTTCCGTCCCGCCGCCGGCGCCGCCTGTCACCCGGTGGTGACGGGCTCAGTGACGTCATCGCTCACATCTCAGCAGTACGCTTCAGCGGTCATATATTAGGTTTTAAGGTGGTGGAAGAAATCCTCAAGTATAATCGTTAAACAGAAGGAACGTAGTAGAAGGACTACTATATTTTTACGTTTTCTTAGTTTTATATTGTAAATAAGTTAATTTTAAGACCGCGCTGTCGCATTAGGTATACCTACCTGTAATGATAGTTGTAAGGGAGATTTTAATAAATAAATATATAAATAACATTAGCCCTTTAAAGCTGTCCAGGGGGATTACCATAAGCTCTTAGAGCATGATTATTTACATTGTGTGTAAGGAACATATGTGTGTGACTTGTCCCTTACATATGACCAGCCAGTGTTCAGAACGTCCCACTGCTGAGCTAGACGATCTAGGTGCGCGCACGCACCCGAACTGAGGTACTTCATTATAATTGACCCGCCGCGGTAATTAGCCGACGTGTAAGCAGCGCACTGGGAATAAATTACGTCTATGAATAATTGTCTAAATATTATAATGAGCTCGCCATTTTCAATTATCCGGCGCGCGGTAATGAGCTTACATAGTGCCACGGTTCCGCTCCGAATGCGCTGCCGTCGCCGCCGCCGCCGCTCACGCGTCTCACTTAGACACCCCGCGCGGAGTTGGGGTGGGGGGGTGGCATGCTAATCCACAGCTTGTTCCAATCACGTCAATATAATAATATAATAGTAAATCCGTTGAGGTGACGCGTGATAACATAAATGAATCGCAGGAAAACGACGCAAGTTCACTGTTACACTTACACACGGTAAGTAAACAACGAATTTCTAGACGTCGGCTGATTATAATTTAATGAATTATCTTAATAACGCCGAGTTTGACGTGTTGCGAGCATAATTGCTGTTGCTCAGTGTGCCACTTAGCTTAGTATCTTGCAGCTCTGCATTGCACCCGCGCATTTAACTCCGTGTCACAATGTGCGCAGCTCTAGGCTGCTGGAAGAAAAGTCAGTGGTGACGTGCTGGTGTCAGGAAGTTCGTAAAGTTTCATCCAAGTGTAAGCTTGCTGTAGTGGCATTCTGCTTGTTTCCGTTCCTCATACAGATTGCTTACTACTGTTATATGTCCTGTTGTGTAAACAACCCGCAGGTTGCCGCAGTAATTTATTTTTGTTTTGTAGTTTGTTATCGGATCATCTACAACATCTATTGGTTAATTATGCCG
This sequence comes from Orthosia cruda, assembly GCA_964057195.1. Taxonomy (NCBI): domain Eukaryota; kingdom Metazoa; phylum Arthropoda; class Insecta; order Lepidoptera; family Noctuidae; genus Orthosia; species Orthosia cruda. Next base: position 112,510 of record OZ059845.1, on the reverse strand, counting down.
TTTCCAGCTTTATACTAACTTAAGTTCGGATAGGGTTTGACATTTAATACATCACTCCTTTTCTTCCATTACTTTTTGGGCCACATTGTAGACACATTTTGTTTTTAAAATAACAAATGTCTGGATTCCTTTTATCTAAGCAAGACCACATATTCTATGAATGCAATGAGAAGGAACTAATGGTCGTTGCAGGTACGAAACTACGAATGACACCGTAGTGTGTAGTATTGTCAGTTCAACGTTAGAGCCTACTCTGCCCGCTCCTCGCCGCACGTGTCTCCGCCGGGTGGCGGCTGCTGGCGCGGGCGGCCGCAGACATCACACGCGCCGCATAGCGTCTCACTCATACACGATTCATTATGTTTTATGAGTTCATTTCACTCAGCACCAGACGCGTACACTTTATGGCCGCTATTATAATACTACGCAGGTGTAGTCTCTATCTATGAAGTAATCTGCGGCCACTATGTTCACGCTGTGTGACCTGTGGGCTGTGACATAGATCACCAACCAAACATTGCGCACGCGGAGAATCTTTACAACCAATGACACACTGAACCTGTTGTAAAGCTGATTGAAACTAACCCAGGAGCCACTCTTCCCATAGCTGTGTGGTTGAAATTCATGTTGAGAAACGACTAAAACTTTGTGAGAATCACAATTATTATAGGCTGTTGTTGTCAGCCCATATTTGATCTCAAGCTAATTTGTTATCAAGTATCACCAACGTGATGATAGGTAGTGATTTGCCCACATGCATCATCATAATCAAGCTATAGTCCAGGACGCGAGGACCGAGAGGGCGCTCGCGGCGCATCGAGCTTGCTTTTGTAAGCAACTCTTATTTTACAGAATAAAATTTAGTTTACAAATTCACGCGTAAAATACTAAAGCACGTATTACTTTGTATGTTTTCCCGGACACGATTTTTCGAATGTCTTTGCTTCCTATATACCTAGTGCTCAGCTTATTACACTACTTCAAATAATTTACTACGTAAGTAGGAGACACGCAACAGTGTATTTACCCTTAGGCCAAGACAGCCATGGAGGGAGACAGTGAAGGATAGCCCAATCCAGCCCTATCAGCCTAGCATATGTTTTTGAGACAAGCGCTACTAAGCTCTTTTAGCCTGCCGCCCTGTCTTTTTTTTAAATTATTACTATTGATAGGCTGGCGCTTGACCACTATCTCACCTGATGGTAAGCGATGATGTGGTCGACGATGAAGCACGCTTGCCTAGAAGAAACCTATTCACTCTTGACTTAAAGACTCCCAGGTTGTAGCTATCAGGAAATACAGACTCCGGCAGGGAATTCCACTCCTTTGCTGTACGCATAATAAAAGAATTCCCAAAACATTTGGTGCGTATGGGTGGGATGTCCACTATGTACCGATGACGCATCGCCGTACGTCTTGTAGTCCGATGATGAAACGGGCTAGGAGGAATTAGTTCATGCAATTCCAACGCACATCCCCGAAACTTAACCGATAGTAAACCGACAGACTGGCAACTCGGCGCTGATGTTCGAGGTTCTGGAGCCTAGATTCGACCAGTACTTCATTGTCGATGAGCCTCTCAGCCCGTCTTTCGATCGAGTCAAGTGCATCCAGCTGGTACTTGGCAGATCCGTCCCAGAGATGAGAGCAGTATTCCATGCATGATCGAACTTGCGCTTGATATAAGTTGAGCAGCTGTTTTGGCGTGAAGTACCGTCTCACCTTCGCGAGGATCCCAAATTTTTTGGGAGCCAGCTGAGCTTTTGCCTCAATGAATGGACCAAAATTGAGCGTCGATGTCAATGTGATGCCAAGAACTTCAAGATGGTCAGTTATCGGCACGGTCACACCTCTGAAAGAAGGAGCCGGGTGGGATTGGCTCCTTTTAGCGTAAAAAAGACACGCCTGGGTCTTAGCAGCATTGAACCTGACCAGATTGGTATCGCCCCATTCGGAGACTGCCTTCAAGGACAGATTCAAGCGCCCAACCATGGCCTCCTAGAGAGACCGGATCTGAGCTCCAGTAGCGCGCGCGTCGGACACGTATCTCTCAGCAACAGTGCTGTCGTCCGCATACCCAAAGGTGCCGGGTTTTAGCATCTCATTTATGTGCAGCAAGAACAATGTTGCTGAGAGTACCGACCCCTGAGGGACCCCGGCATTAATATCCAGTAGTTCTGACGAGTGGCCATCAATAACCACTCGAATGGACCGGTCCCTCAGAAAGTCTGCAATCCAATCGCACAGACCACTAGGCATACCGAAGGAAGGAAGCTTACCAAAAAGGCTTTCATGCCAGACCCTGTCAAAAGCCTTCGAGATGTCGAGGGAAACGGCAAACGCTTCCCTGTGTTTATCTATGGCTTCACTCCAGATCCCCAGCTGGCCGTCTTCTTGTCTGTCACAAGAAAACTACCTATCCGAGGCAGGGTACTCAATTCGTTCGCTTTTATATTGTTTGTTCTTGCACTTTTATGCTATAGTCGACTTCATATCGCTAAAATGGAAAAAGAAAATGATAAAATCTTTAGTTCTAATAAAAAACCTATCCGAGGCAAGGTTTTTATAAATTTTCAAGCTCGCTTCGCCCGCTTTTGCATTTTAAACTCTATTGATTCTTTGCATTGACTTTCTTGAAGCTTTTCTGCATAAGTCGACAACGTAATTAATCTGAGGTGATAACAATTTTGACCTCGCTTCGCTCTTTCAATCAACTATTTTTTTACATCATCATACCAAAGAGAACTGTACTAAGAGTGTAAGAATTTCGCCTACCTTCCTTACTCATTCTCTCTTTCCGGACAGCTTCTAAATTGCTCAGAAAGACTGTGATCTCTTATTATACCATCGGGATCGGAACTAAAACACTCGTGAAATCTAGAAATATAAAAAAAAACCTGGGCAAGACAAGCATAGGCACAAGCTGGACAAGTGGGGGCTCTTATTGAAAGTTAGCCTGGGTTAATCAGAAAACTAAATCAGGCCCTGCTCGCCGCTAGTGAACTGGTGTGCGAGTAGCAATGCGTACTACTCCGTCAACGCGAGCGGCCGCACATTCCGGGGGCAAGTGTTTATTCCGCTTATCTGAATTTTAAATTGTGCCGAAGTCCCCCACTCGCCCTCCTCGCCCCCTCGCCCCTGCATCCCGGCTCGCATTCCTAGCGGTCTCGCCAATCCACCCGTAAAAACCCAATCAAGTGGCCATTTTTGTGATGCGCCCCGCTTTGACACACGATTTCACTTTCGACCCGCGCGCCGCGCCGCTGTTCCGCACAACGCATACAAAAACTTTACGAACCGTTTTATTTTAGTTTTAGATCGCTCGCCAGTTTGCCACTGTGACCGCCAATTGTGACTGTTGCGAAACACTCGCGGGCTGACTTCTTACCGATTACTTTTATTTGTGAGATCGTAACGCGACTATCACGATTCCAGAAATGTTCCATGAAGCTGAAAATTAATAATTTCTCTTTATTGCTTAATTTAAAAATAGAATTTACTGAAAAGATTATATCTATCTTAACATGCTGGTATTGTAGTGGTGACAAGTGCGTCAAATCGTGTGCAGTGTACGATGGTCACAGACTCCGGTAGTGCGCGGGCGCCGCTTCCCAGAACTTCCAATTTGTTGGTCATTTGATTTAATGCTGGCGTGGGAACTGGCGGCGCGTGCACGGCCCGGGATCCGAACCGGCGACCGCCGCTCATTACGATCACTTACCACTAGTGTGTCTGTCTGCGCCTGCACCGCTTCTCTTCTAGTATACGTCACCGTTATCACATTCCGAGTTAAGTGACAACTTGTTTTACAAAAGGTTTAAGGGTTTCTTTGACACATATATCCGTAAATGTTTATTCTAAATTTAAATCCGCTTGCTATTTAACATTTATGGTATGCCGTAGAATTAGATACTCATTGTATAATTTCTAATAAGACTATTGCCACGAAGACGTTTTGTTTCCTTTCTCCAGACTGTAAAAAGGTTCAATTGGAAGCCATAAATCGAATTAGATTGTTACAAGAATCTACAATCTAGTTAGCTTTTACTCACACACCAACCTTATTTGATTTTTTTGCGAGAATTCAATTGGAAATTATCTTATTTCGAGCGACGGGCATAATATCCTATTTTACGTATTTATCACAAAAATATATATATACTGGCTCTTTATGGATTGCGAGCCACAAGACCAAGAGATACAATCGCGAGCACGCGCGGGGATCACTAACTTTATGATCATTCAATAACTAATATAGACAGGTTGATTACTATTGGCAATTGTTATGTCGGTATGTCTGTGAGTGTTAGCATAATATCATCAGGCCCCGCCCCGTACTGCTGGGCTGTACTACTGGGCTACCTCTTGCTCTTGAGCTCACTTCATTACCCGTGCACTCCATAAAATCATGAAGTGGTTTCATTACGAGTATTAGTTTTAATTTGCTAATGAGTTCTGTTCCGCTACAAGTAGACCTACATTATAGTAGTAGTATTCTCTTGTGTGCGTGTGCACTATCCTGGCGAGGCAGGCAGGAAGGGGGAGGGAGGGTGAGTTAGCGCGCACGCAACCATTTTCAACACTTTTTGATTTATGTGCTTATTATATGTCTGAGAATCGCGACGGACGCGACCGGCGACACCTGGCGACAATATCGCTCATCTGCGCACGCACCGCTTTGCTAGTCCATACCCGGCAGGGGTCCCGCCGCCACCACTGACACGCACACTAGTTATTTTCAACCTTCATGCTGGTACATTATGCCGCAGCAGCGACCTCGAGCTATAGCTGGACTACTGTGTGTCGGCTAGTGTGGTGTTGTGAGGCATGATCATACCACATGGGGGTACTAACAGTGCCATACATTACCCATGCATTGGTGATTTGGACTTGTGTTATCGTAAGATAGGACAGACATTAATTAGCAAAGTACCTATGGAGCTGCAGTGATTCAGTAACAAGTAGTGCGGACAGTCCGCGGCAGGAGCAGAGGAATGCGTCACTTTGTCTGCATGCAGAGCAGCCTCCCCCCCGCCAGTGCGCGCTGCGCCGGCGCAGCCCCCGCAGCGCGCCCGATGCCGCTAAAGGCGCCGGATCGTAGTGCAACCGACTGCAGAACACTCACTACACCACCCACTGACCATTTCGGCCACCCTTACTCGCTGTGATATAAACACGAACAAGCTTTATAATAGTACTGGTAAACAAAAATATTCGTAGTAAAACCAAATCCCACGTGTAGTACAGGCGCAGTTGTGTGGAGGTAGCCCGCTGTTCAGTGCAGCTTGCCTTCTGTGTGTGCCTTTGTTATAGTCGCGGGCAGTGGTCGCTACTAGAGCTATGCGTATTGCGTGCGGTGTGCGGCGCCGGGACGCGCCGACAGTGTGTCACGAACCTGCCCACTAGCGCAGTGTTATCAACATAGACTCATCGCTAGCGAGCACACCAGCCACAGCACCCGCGCCTTCCGCCGGGTGTGCTGTTGTAGCCTGTGCAACACTGCGCAGTCTGCCCTGCCTGTAATGTCCGCTTGTTTATGGATCAATGACATTTGGACGCAGACATCATTAGCTGTCAATTAATGTTCACTCGCTAACAATGTTAGAACACAAAGGTCACGCGGCTGGTCATTAGGCCAGCTGGCTAGCGCGGTGGCTGCGTGGCGGCTGCGTGGCGGCTGCGTGGTGGCTGCGGGACGGCTGCCTGCGACTCCTCATTTGACACGTGTCAATTAGAACTACGCTGGCTGCTAATTATTCTCGCATTTCGCATTCAAATGATCGTTCTGAGAGCTCTAATCCGCGCCATTGTTTCTACTAAACAATCGCTTCCCATCGCGCCGCCACGGGACTGTGCACCTTGCGCAGCGGGCGCACTGCTCACAGTGCACTGGCGGTGTGAGTGCGGCGGCTCGCTGCCTGGACGAGATGATTACAGCGGACACGCTGGCCGCTAATTAAACGTAATGACGGTGTGATAAACAAACAAACACACGCCTCGCACCCGGGGGGACAGAGGGGGGCTCGTGGTCGGCTCTGAATAGAAGCGGCACTTCACTCGTGTTTATTATAATATACATCTAATTAAGTGGCTCTCTCTGCGCTGTGTCCCGCGTGTCCGCCGTGACGTCATCATAACTGTGCGCATCACTAATCCACTTCACGCTGCATGCCTGCGCCGCCACCGGTACATACAGTGGTGTACGAGCATTGAACATTTTTCTGGTGTCACTAGTAGGTGCACGATAGCAATAAGGAATTGCTACCATATCATACAAACTACAATAATGTCATGTTATACGTATTTCGCTAGTGCATTAATGTGGCGCCGCTTATCTGGCGCGGGCTGCTGCGCGCGGTAATCACCTGTGTGGTGCACACTGCACAGCGCACACACCACACAGTGTCACCGTTACACACGAGTGTGTGTGTGTGTTTACTGTGTGCAATTTGTATCACTTACATCGTTGTAATGTTTATTTATAATGATCCCGGTGTGGTCCCGGCTCGGTGCCGGTGCTCACTCAAACTGTATGCGCCGCGCGCCGGCAGAACGAAATATATGTCTGTGTTTGAGTAGAAATAGCTTTACCTTTGGGTAAACATACCTACCAAATATCCATGCAAATCTATTGTATGCTCATGTTTTACAAAAAAATAATTTTATTGAATTATTAAGAAGAACTAAACAATTAGTATTTCTCTACTTAACAAATAATTATTAGTTTTTCTCAATCTATCCAAGTTTTCAGCTTCCAATAAGATTATAAAGCTAAGAAGACAAATGGATAATGTGACTATTCGTTATGGCGAGTCTTGTTAGATCCACAGGTGCCTGCAACCGATGCAGTCGTTATGGCGAGTCTTGTTAGATCCACAGGTGCCTGCAACCGATGCAGTCGTTTAGTTCAATAAGATTATAAAGCTAAGAAGACAAATGGATAATGTGACTATTCGTTATGGCGAGTCTTGTTAGATCCACAGGTGCCTGCAACCGATGCAGTCGTTATGGCGAGTCTTGTTAGATCCACAGGTGCCTGCAACCGATGCAGTCGTTTAGTTCAATAAGATTATAAAGCTAAGAAGACAAATGGATAATGTGACTATTCGTTATGGCGAGTCTTGTTAGATCCACAGGTGCCTGAAACCGATGCAGTCGTTAAGGCGAGTCTTGTTAGATCCACAGGTGCCTGCAACCGATGCAGTCGTTATGGCGAGTCTTGTTAGATCCACAGGTGCCTGCAACCGATGCAGTCGTTTAGTTCAAGTGGCGCTAGTTAGTTCCGCTTGGAAGCTGTCGCGAAGCTGCTGTTTCGTACAACACAGCACGCATACATAGAAATGCTGATTCATTACAGTTGCCAACAACTTCATTACTTAATCTACTTAGGTGTAGTTCTGTTACTGATTTGATAACATTTCGTTTTAAAACGGATATTTGCAATTGCTTTCAATAACAACGTCAGTCCACAATCGCAGCAGCCCCACTCGTGGTTCTAATAAGATCAGATCAAATATAGGCAAGTTGGAGCCACAACAGCGTGATACATCCGCGAGGTGCGTGCGCGCAGCTCCCCCTACAAACGACATCAACGCGCGATGTGTTTGGTTGCGTTTTTTTTTATTTTAGTGTTAAAATAATTTCAACACACTTGTGAAGAAAATAATACAAAAAAATCATTTCCAACAGTGAAAACGAGATGTGAATTTTTTTTCGCAATGGCGGGCAAAATTAATCAGTTTTCCTATGCCCGCGCATCTAACAATAAAAAATCATTATTTTTAGTCTATGGCGATCGGCCATAGACTAAAAATAATGTTTTTTTTATGGCTTTTTGCGAATTGCGTTTTAGCCACAGCCACGTACAAAATGGGGAATTTCAAGTTTTTTTTATTACAGACACAAACAAAATTTGTATTTGAGTGCAAGTTTTATTTATTAAACACGTACAAGTTGAAATTATCTATTTAAATACGAAGTTGCATGAAATGTGTTGCATTTGTACTATTGAACACGAACTTTTTTGTATGGAAACTTTTTTTAAGAACAAAGCAACTCAATCAATAAATTAAAAAAAAAACTCGATAACTCACTTGTGAATAATAGTAATGAAAAAGTCACAGTTTGATAACAGGTGTCATTATGTGCCTAATTGCGGTGAAATTAGAGCCACTTTATGAGCAAGTGTGTTGAAAAAATAATTATGTTGGAACAGTCAAACATTATTAAGATCAATAATTTAATGGTAAACATGGTTAGTTTTCAATATTAAGCTACGTAATAAGTTCCATGTTTTGATAGTTTCACTATGTTTTTTTTATTGACTTATTTTTGAAACATTATTATTATGTGAGGCCATGTTTCACACAGTGCGGAATGTGTCGCGTTGTGACATTCAACGTGAACTACATACTGCATGCTGCGCTGATAAGAACAGCATTGTGCCGCCACCGCCGTGAGAACACACATTGGGTACCGGAACGTTAGCACTTGTTGCACCGCTCAGTACACACTCAGCATTGTTTTGCTCTCGTAGGATACCCGCAACTGTTACTGGTACGTTATACGTTATCTCGTCGATGTAATCCAATAAAGTGCGCCGAGAATGGTTTCTAACAAGATATTCACATCGGCCACACGAAACTCTATTACAGCAGATAATTGAGATAAAATATTGGTTAGTTGTGAAACGCAGACTCATGCCGGTAATAGGCGCGCGCGCAGCTCCGCTTTGTTGTGAGACAACAGGAGGGGGAGCGCGGGCGCGGGGGCGCGTGTTGTGATCATCAGCATACATGAGCTTACAATTAGTTGCATTCACTGTATCGATACTATTTGATCAATAACACCTTTACTTTCAATACGTCTAACCGATGTTGCTTGTTCTTTAGTTGTGGCAGATTCTGTTGGGGATGACAAAAACCATTTTACCATAAAAATACAACCGACTTGCAATTAAAACACTACAAAGTATAAAATAACTTTAATTTTGGCAGTCGGTGTTCCTGTTTTTGTTTCTTTGCTTTTTGAAACCGACTTCCGAAATTGAAGTTATTTTTTGGTTTGTATTATTTTTATTTTTTGGAAGTCAATTGTATTTTTTTGTAAAATGCATTTTTTTATTTTATTTGGAAAAACAAACAATCGGTCATTGTAAATTATAACTAGATACACAGTAATCTATGAGTAAATGTAAAATGAACTACGTTTCCACATGTTACTAGCTTATATTAGATACAGTTTTGGTAAAATTAAAATAAACAATATATAACAACAATACAATCTTTTCGCTATCTTAGAATCTAATATAATACTAAAATATTACAGAATAATTAAAATCAAAAATTTTTAGTTTTTTAAATTTATGTTTAGATAGGGCAAATTAATCGATATCATTATAATTATTAAGTAAGGTACCTAAAATGCCCGAAATTATGCCTCAATAACATAAAAAAAACTTTTTAACAAAAAATATCAAATCACTTTCAAAACAAAACACTACAAACCAAAAAAATTCTTTCTTTTCCGTCGTTAAGTCGTTTTCTTTGGTACCTATTGTTTTTCATTTTAACCGACTTACCGAAAAGGGGGAGGTTCTATGTTCGACTTTATGTTTGGTTTTTTTTTGTGTATGTTCACCGATAGAATTTGAAAATTCATTTTTTGATTGAAAGAATGTTCCGAAATTGGTCCCAATTTAGTTTGGTGAAGATTTGATGGAGAACTTCGGAGTTTTACAACAAAACTCTTAAATAAATAACGGCAAATCTCTCGGGTTTGCTGCAATAGCATGTTTGTTTATTGTTTATACCATTACCACGCTCTAAAGAGGTTCGCAGATGTGTACAGTTCACCTTGGTACACTTTCATTTCACCGGTTATGTTCAGTTTCATGACATTCGGGTAATCTATTCTGGCATTATAGGTACCTTACTAAGCTACTTGCCTATTAGGTAGGTACAACTAAAAAGTGAAAATAAAAAAAAACATTTTTAGCATGTCTTTGGTAGGTACCATTTTGCGTTATGGACGCCGACTTCCAAAAATAAAGTCATGTTTCACTTTGTAGTTTTCTTATTTGGAAGTCGGTAGTATTTTTATGTAAAAAGTTTTTTTTTATTTGTCTCTTTTTTGTTTTGGTTGGTAATACCTCCAATTACCATGAAAATCATATAAAGCCAAAGTAAATCTCATGACGATTCCAATAAGCCCAAACGCGACTAGGATACATGGTTTTTGATTGTGTTTTGTTTTCAGTGTTCCAGTACCTAACTGCCGGCTTCATCATCAGATCAGTTCGATGGTACCATTTTCAATAGTACCATTTATTTATAAGTATTTGCTGCATCATATTCGGTTATGTATTCGAGATATCTTATACTCGTGACATACTTAGCATTACGATGTTCCAGTGGCTATCTGTGGTCTTCTTCATCAGTTTATTATTTACATTTGATATACTTTATTGTACACCGCTTATATAATAATTATAAGAAAAACATATATGAAGATAAGTGTACAATGGGTGGTCTTATCGCACAGGGCAATATCTCAGTTCCACTTCACCAAATGATACTTTCTGAAAGTAAATGATTGCATTGTTGATTAAAATACCAAAATTGCTATATTATGTATGCCTATAATATTTGAGCCGTTCCCTCGATTTCTCCAGGATCCCACCATCAGATCCTGACCTGATGACCATGGGACCACCTGGGAAGTATACTTTTCTAACAAAAGAAGATTTTCAAATTGGTCCAGGCGTCTTTGTGTAATCGGGAAAAATACATTAAAAAAAATATCCTACAAATTGAGAACCTCCTCCTTTTATGAAGTCGGTTAAAAACTATCATGTTCATGTACCGGTGAAATGAGAGTGTACTGTTGTATATATCCGAAGTTCTACATCAGATCTTTATAGGACCACACGAGAAGCACACCACAGTTCATATTAAGCATCCACAAGTTGCTGACGCGTCGGGCGGTACAGTGTATTGCCTTGCCAGTAGTGACCGCAGCGAGTCGCACGACTATCCTTGCTCGCTACAGGCGCAGGCGCAGGGCTGCTCTCATAAACAGAAAACAAGTATTGAGTAAGCGGTGCATACGCGCGTTTTTGTGCACCGTGTGACGTCAGCACTACTGAGTACCTACCGGTGGGAGCTTGGGAGAGAGGGGGGGAGGGGGCGATGACCGCGCGCCGATTAATAAATTAAGATAACAAATTAAAGTAAGCCGCGGACAAAGCGCCCTGTCTAGCGCCGACTGAGCAACCTGCGCGCCCACACCGATACCTAGCAGACGACATACATCGCATCGGTGCATGCAACAAACTTGCAAATACGTTCTTACTTAACAGCAGCTCAGCAGTAGTTAATGTTATAACAGCGCTGCTTATATTCAATATAATTATTTAACCCCCTCTAGCGTGTCACTCCGCAGGCTTATTACGTATCTTGCAAGAGCAAAACGATAGTGATTTTTGCGCAATATTTGCTCTTCAACACAGAGAGTTTTAGAGTTTCTGGCGATTTTTTTTTTAATAAGTGCATTTGACGAACATCGAGCGATTAGCAAACGATTACGTAGGATGTACCATACATACACTGTAGGCAATACCGACTTTTATGACATAAAGCGTTTGATCGCGCGATCATTAATGTATCTTACGTAATAAGCCTGCCGATCTATTTACTTCAATTATTATCCGTTGCAAAGTGACTTCTTATGATACGTACTCTTAAGAAAATCAATAAAATAACTATAAGTTAAGCACGCGCTAATGATTCCGTAATTCGTCACAAAATATCCATTAAGCGGGTGTCGATAAGATCGTGGTGCGCGCGCGCATCGCCGCGTCGCCGTCGCCATTAGCGGTGCGATGCTATCGAGTGACGCCGGGGCGCATGCAACTGTGGCGCGACTGTGTCACACCGGACATGCGCGCACTGTACACAGTGCAGGACACACACAAACTGTGCAGACACGGTGACGAGTGCGGGATCGCTCACTGACAGTCATTGATAGACGTGAAAGCCGCGCTGCGGCGGCGCGGGCTCGCTGCCGGCATCCACAAAGCGGATAATATCTTCATAAATCGATATTTCCACCGCTAATAAAGCGATATTAATTATCTAGTATTCAAATCTCGGATGTTGGGCATTCGTGGCGCGCTCGTGACCGCAGCCGCGGCCCCCGCGCCCCGCGCTCTTCCTGCGCCCGCTCATCGTCTCTCGATTAATAATCGCGGTCGACGGCCGCGGCCCGATTATTCGAGCTCGTGCGATTAACGATTATGATTCGATTACTGTTCACCGGCGCATTGTCAGCAGCAAGCAGCGCCCGCGCAGCCTCCACTGTCTCCCTCACAACAATAGCTCTCTTAGTTTTGACGTTGAGACGAACTACATTAATTTCATCAGTTCATCGTCCATTTCAAAGACTCATTTAAAGTTTACGTTTCTTACGATCAATTTCTATGAGTAGTCGCTTGTGGCCCTCTCTATACTTCAACGTCTTTCGAAAAGGTCATCAAGTACCTTAGACTTCTAATTCAATTTCGTATAAGGTTTGTGAATTATAGGAAACAATTTTTTTTTATTGTCGTAACATTGCAACTCGTAGGGTTCTAGAATCATTTTCCAAAATAATGTTTCTTCCACCGTGTATACTTTAGGTTGGCAGGTATGCATGGTGGAGAAGAAACATTAGCATTACAACTTCGGCATTCGTGGAGCTACATGATCTTCATCATTATTTAAGTTGAAAGATGTCTACTGCTGGACATGCATGAGCACTACGAGAGTTGCCACATAGAGCAGTCCTTTAAACAATTAGTAGCAAGTTTGTTTGCTAAATTGTGTATAAAACCGTACTCACGGAGTCAGAGTACTATTTAATAGCTAGACACCGGTGAAGTTAAAGAATGCTTGACTAGTGTGGCATGTCAGTTGTGTATAGTACGACACGCACTACGACAAAGCTGTATTTAGCTAAGCTATACCATACGGCTACCAATGCCACCGCTCAATTATGATTTCATAAGTGTCTCTATCCACTGTTTCCAGCTAAAAGAAATGTTTTGCAGTGTATTACAATACGCAGCTGCATCACGCCTGCAGTACTTGTGTCATCCTATTAGGGCTTACAAGTATACCTCACGCTATCGTTGTCATCCTGTGTGACAGTGTGTCGATAAGATCGGCGCGCGCGGCGGTCGCACGTAATTGCGACAGTGGCGGTCAGTCGCGCTGTCGCGTCGCGTCGTAGAGTCGCGCGGACGCGTGCGCTGGTCACGGCCGGAAGGTCACCAAAAGAACATAGTGGAGCACACGAGCTACTAAACAATAGAATGTTGTGGGTGATGATGATAACTGAGTGTTGCTGTTGACTGGCAACATGAATGGCATGTGTGCTTGACAGCAGCGCTTCTAAACACAGATCTCCTCGTATCCTGCTAGTACTACCTTCCGAAATCATTTGTAGGGCAGTTTACGCGCAGGGATATTTCAGTGACAGTACCTACACTTTGCATATGGTGCATAACTCGTATTCAGTTTTGGACTAATAAGGACCAGCAGCCGTTTTGCGTAAGTGCGCAAAGAGTGTAAACTCTATCCAAGCGACCAAATCGGCCAATCACACAAAACGTCAACAACACATCGCGTCATTCATCTCGCATGTGATTGGTCGATTTGGTCTCTCGAGTTTAAACTCTTTGCGCACTTACGCAATACGGCTGCAGCTGTGAAAGTGCGGCGCTAAAGCATCGGTCACATTCGTATATGAGTAGCTTAACTCTGTGGCACTCTGTGGTCATCACAGCAGCCACTGTGGGCGACTCCTGGCGACAGTTGCTCTGTTTCTGATTACTGTATTTTGCCGAAATAACACTATCGAGTTCATAGGTTTAATTAACGCGGTGCGGAGGCGGGGGGAGGAGGGTGGTGCACCGCTAGCGCGCACGCGAGTCATCCGATATGTATGGGCTTTCAATTATTTGTGTGACGCCGCATCATAAAGCATAATGAACTCGGAATTATTGATGGCGCAGGTGTGTGCTCGCCCTGTGTCTGCGAGCAGGAAGCGGAGATAGGATGTGCTCATCATACCTGTGACGTCAGGCGATAGCGTTACCGCCGAGTTCCGACGCGTTGGAGAGAACTAGTCACAACTCAAGAGCCTGCAGTTCAGTCACGTCAGTTGTGTGCACGTCATTCCTTGGTGTCCAGGACTCCCTAAACGTTGGTATAGACAACGAGCTACGACGTTTGCGACGAATTTACGTTACAGAGAGAGGCTTCATTAATGCACAGTCGCGTCCGCGTCGCCTGGTTCTTGTGATGATGGTTTGTATTGCCTATCGGTTGCGTCGATTTGGGTGGCCACCAATGGTGCGATAATCAAGTATTAACCCGTGCTCGTAAGGTACATCATTTATGTTCACAACTAGTGGACCTCTCACCAAGCTATACCGAGGGAGCTTTACGTTACATTCAATAACGTTCGATGTTATCGAATAAACTGTAAAGTCACGTGTCCTGGCGACAGGTAATGGACCGTCTCAGCGGACAGGTGCTGGACACCGGACAATATTGTGTGCGGTCCGCGCTGGACGGACCTGTGGGGGGCGCAAACCTCGTTAGCTGAATATGCACTCCAATCTACGGCGGAATCGAATTTGCGCCCTCTTCGGGCCGAGTGGCCTTTTAAAGGGTCGCGACGAGATGTTGATGGATTATTTGTGAAGTGGCCGGCCGCCTTTGAAATCTTTCGCGCGTTAAAACGGAGGTAATCTCGGCGCGACCCTCGCGCGCCCTCCCCCCTCCCCGGTGCTGCTCGCCCCCGGCACCCCCGCGCTCGCCCGCCGCGCGCCTGCACTGTAAACAGCCCGCAGCCTTCGTTTTGTTTACCTAATCATTTTATTGCCGGCCGCCCCCGAGCACTCCCTCCTCCCCCTGCACCCTCCACACCGTGTGCTCTACCCTCCAGCGTCGTTGAAATTTATTTGAAATGTTGTAATCGTCGTCGCGACAGATGTTCCACCGAACCGCGCCGTGCCGCAACCCTTCAGGGTCCAGCCTCCTGTACTACAAGCCGCTATTAGATTTATCGGCGAATAAAAAAACGTTCGCTACATACTCCTGAGAAAACTCGATCGCAAGCTGCGTCGTAATTTTTACATTTTTTACCCTAAAAATGTGTGTCAGAGGGGTGCGGGGCGCGCGGCGGGAGGCGACAGGTCCCGCGCCTCGCCGCCAAATCTCTTTTTTAGCGCAAAAACGGCGAGCGGAACAATGCCTGACCCATTTCCCGGCCGTGGGAAGGAATAACGTCTCCGCCGCGGAGACGTTTTATAATAAAAAATGCATTACCCCACATTTTTTAAAAATCCACGATTATAAAAAAAACGCGATGCTAACGCACCTATTGTTCGACGGGATATTGAAATTTCAAACTTGGAAGGGTGAGATTTATGTGCAAAATAACGGTTTTTACCAAAAAACTGTGAATCAGCTGCATTCGGCGAGTAACACAATCGCTCGTTAGCGTGGAGCGCCCCACTGACCCAGTGCGCGGCTTCTAGAACGCTCTAGCCGTCTAGCGTGACGCAACCCTTCTCCAGCAGCTGTCAGCCGCACACTGCATGTGCTGCTCCTCTGAGTTCCCTCTCCGTGTGTCCTCTATCGGCTGCTTCCTTTCTCTACTTCCACCCTTCAACTCTGGACTGACACCACGTCACCACCACCAGCACGTCATCGATAACGATGTCTGTATTACTAACTGCTCAATGATTTACATATTAACGGCCGCTTTGCTCTTCAAGCGTTTATTACGGAGTTAACAATTATAAATCACTATTTATTGCGATTAGGTACATTATAGTCTTGTAACAAAACTTAAATGGTTTATTTATGTTACAAAGTTAGTTTTTTATGCTAGAGTATAATTAAAATGCCGAAATTAAAAAAATACACTAAAAATTAAACTATAAGATGGGAACGGAAACAGGGTTCGGGCAAATATCTCGTAGTAAGTATAATACTTATTTGTAACTTAACTATGTAAGTATTACTTATTTGTACTATAACTTTGTAACTTAACTATGTAAGTATTACTTATTTGTACTATAACTTTGTAACTTAACTATGTAAGTATTACTTATTTGTACTATAACTTTGTAACTTAACTATGTAAGTATTACTTATTTGTACTATAACTTTGTAACTTAACTATGTAAGTATTACTTATTTGTGCCATAACTTTGTCACTTAATACTCTGTAACTTTGCATCACCTTCACTGAAAACGTATTCGTCTGTTCTGACATGACACTGTAGCAAATATTTTCTCAATAGGTATAATTTGAAACAATGTGCAACATCGGGACATGGCAAACCATGTCCCGATGTATTTCGTTTTCCATATGTTAAGGTGACAACAATCGCTTACGACCTTGAGGAAGTAAAACAGTAACGCGCGTGACACCCGCGCGATTTAGTTGAGATTGTCGTTTTATTATGTTTGCGTTAGACTTAAGTTTAGAAAATAATTACTTATATGTTATTTTTTATTCAGGACGAGCCGTATCGGCGAGTTGTTCATTTTAAAATTAGCTATACCCCTAAACCCCTAGCTATACTCCTTAAAGAGATTATTCTGGTTCCATAAAAACGTAGACCCATTCCCATAAAACATTAGGTTAAAAATAATGGTAACCTACTAAACTATGTGTAAGGTACGAGTATCTCGTCACTGGTCACCACTTTACTTTTTTTGGAACCGTCTTGCAAAACAAAACACTACAAAGGAAAAAATAGCTTTCTTTTCCGAAGTCGGTGTTTTTGTAACCTATTGTTTTTCATTTTTGACACCGACTCCGGAATAGAATGTAATATTTCGCTTCATAGTGTTTTGCTTTGGAAGTCGGTTAAATTATTTTGTTATTTTTTTTATCGTTCTTTATAATCTGAGATATAAATCGTTAAGCACCGGACCTGGGTTCATTTGGAATCGTAAAATAATATTGTCGTACAGACTATATCGTAAAAGCACTCAAAATAACGTCGATCTGCATTTATAACGAACATAGACCCTCCTCCTTTGGAAAACGTTCAAAAATAGAACATGCCAGAACTATAAAATTAGAGCAACTTGGGTTCACAAACATTAGTGATGTTACAAAAACGGCTGATGACGCGCTACCAGCTTGCGGCGTCGCGGCAGAGCCACGAGTCGCCACGAGTCGCCACCAGTCGCCAGGTCGCCACAGTGCTCGCGTGATATGTCACCGTTTTTATTCATGATTCTACGAAAATTAAATTACGATTTTCTGGACATAACTGATTATATGTCCGGTCGATGCGAAACACCTATCAATGCGGCGACGCTTGGGGGAGGCCTATGTCCAGCAGTGGACGTCTTTCGGCTGAAATGATGATGATGATGTATAGAATTATCTTTAATAACTGCACGAAAACCAAAAAAGTATTTAACTGAAGCAAGTTGCAACGCCATTTTAAGAATTACAAAACAATCATTGGTGTCACTCTCTTTATTGCATGTTTATAATGCCGGCACCGGCTGCACAGTGTACAGTGTACAGTGTACAGTGTCGTGAGAGCCCGAGGAAACGCAGTTCATAGAGTTTATAAACAAAACACTTCATTACATGATTGAACGCAGTACTGAGAACAATAGTACTGATAGTACATCATCATGTTTAAGTAGTATAAGTTTACAATACCTGGCATGGTTATAAGTGTTCCATATTTTTTGTTGTTATGGCGATGGGATCATTTTAGCTTAGTTAGTAGTATTATCGCCTAGAACAGGACTAACTTAGCTTTACTGTCTTTATCGCACGTATAAGTTTCGCGGAACAGGGTCCAGTATGCTGGGACTTTTTAATTGAACACTGTCATACACGCCTATTCTTCATTAGTTTAATACACTGCCTGGAGTGTGAGACTTTGAATTGGAGTGTGCGGCGTGTCGCGGTCTCCGTCGCGAGTGCGGCAGGGAGCAGCAGGGTCGCGGGGGGTGCGGCGCGCGGCGTGCGAGAGGAGCGGCGGCGTGTGGCTAGCGAGAGGAGGAGGAGTGAGGACGTATGCAAACGAGGTGCGGGGCGGGGCGAGCGCTAAAAAACGCCCCGCGCGCCGCCCCGCACCCCCCGCGACCCTGCTGCTCTGCCTAACGGAAACTG
Organism: Orthosia cruda; assembly: GCA_964057195.1. Lineage (NCBI taxonomy): Eukaryota > Metazoa > Arthropoda > Insecta > Lepidoptera > Noctuidae > Orthosia > Orthosia cruda. The sequence goes on along the minus strand of OZ059845.1, from coordinate 94,306 downwards.
GATAAAAAACTGCCGCAATCTGTTCCGCGCCACGTGAAAAGTGAAACGGTGAAGGGTGACCCGCGACAATGGCAAGGGTTGCATTGTGCGCGCGCGCAGCCCCCCGCACACCTCGCCGCGTGCACCCGCCGCTAGCCCTGCACACGTGCGCATATGTAGCGCCGTGTACATATTATTGTAAAAGGATAACATTTCACTTTTAACGAGTTGTTCTTTGTAAAAAAGTTAATAGCATCGGGTAGCCGTCGCCGTCGGTCGCTTGACGGCGATGCCGTGTTACTGTTTGAAGTGGTGACTCTTCTATAGACGTTCCTGTAACATTAACGCAAAGGTTCTTCTGATCCTCCACAAGACTGGACTGGATCTTTAATATGAATAATTAAAGGGAAAAAAAAGCGTTTTAACGAAAAAAAAAAACCCATTTCTAAAGCAAAACACTACAAAGCGAAAAATTACTTTGTTTTCCGAAGACGGTTTATTATTTTTTCTGTTTTTAGTTTCGATACCTCATATTACCATGAAAATCATTTAGAGCCAGAGAACATCTCAATTCGATTCCAATAAGCCCAAACACGACTAGGATACATTGTGTTATTACGAGTTCCAGTGCCTACCTTCCCGCTTCATCATCAGATCAGTTCGATGTTACCATTTACATCAGTAGGCTTACCATTTTTAATTATATGTATTTGCTTCATCTGAGTCGCTTATTAATTCCAGATATACCCATATACCCATGACATACTTATTAAGGAGTGCCAGTCGCCATCTGTGCTCTTCTTCATCAGTTCCATTTCACCAAGTGATACTTTCTGAGTGCAAATGCTTGCCATGATTTCCACAAGATCCCATCATCAGATTTTGACTTCGTTTTATAATAAGACCACCTCGAGAATATAGCCTTTCAAACAAATAAACATTTTGCAAGTCCGTCTATTTATGACGGAGTCATGCCATGCTAAAAAAATAGAAACGTCCGAATTGATAACCTTTTTGGGAATTCGGTTACAAATGCAAAATGTCCCCTAATATAAACAACGAAGTTGTTTAATTTTATGAAATCTTTACCCGACATTGTTCATGTGTAACCTCATCACTACATATTATAAAACAAAGTCACCCGCCGTGTCTGTCTGTCTGTTCACGATAAACTCAGAAACTACTGAGCGGTTTTTCATGGGGTTTTCTCCCCATGACAGTTTCAGTTTTTTATTCATTAACAATTTACATTGTGTTGAACATTACATATTAAAAAGAGAAGTAACACATGCAGAAACAACTACCTTAAGCAAATTAATACAATGTCAGCAAAATAATAATACAAAGACACAAAATACATACAATATCTGGTTCATAGCAGGTACAGTGTCAGATAAAAAGTCTAATTTATTATTATCAGGCAAAATCTCAATTACAACGTGAAATATAATGCAAGTATGATGTCAAATTCAATGTCCAATTTTTAGCAAGAATGTCAAAATAAAAAAAAAAAAAAAATAATAAAACAGAAATCATTTCGCTAAGGTCTTAGTAATGAGCATAGTATAATTATATAATTTAGAATCATTAAATCTGTTCAACTGCTATTATTTTAAGTGACTACTTTTATCACTAATAAATTCCGATACGGAGTAAAAACATTTTTCCAACAAGAAGGCCTTTAATTTAGTTTTAAAAGAGTGCGAGCTATAAATTAATAATTTTAAATCAGTTGGTAACCTATTAAATAACTCTACTGCTTGGTATCTGGAACAGTGCCTAGCTATGTTAAATTTCGGTGCCATCTTGTGTTTAAATTCTTTCCTTCTTGTGCTTTCTCTTATCTTACGCTCCTCTTGAGATTCATACTCATGAATATTCCTAGCCAAGTAATTCAAGATTACCAATATATACAAACTAGGCACCGTTAAAAAGTCCAATTCTTTAAAGTGCTCTCTACATGAGTCTCTTTGTGAGATCCTGACTATAGTTCGTATGGCTCGTTTCTGTAAAATAAACGCTTTCTCACAGTTATAACTGTAGCTGTTTCCCCAAAGCATTATGCTGTATCTTAGTCTTGATTCTACCAGCGCGTAATATATAGCCTTGAGTTGCTTTATATCCAATATATCTCTAAGGCTCCTGAGAGCATAACATGCTGATGATATTGAAGCGTCAATAGCAGCTAACTCCTGTTTCCAATTAAAATACATATCTATGGTAATACCTAAAAATTTAACTTTGTCCACCAATTCGATCTTGTCTTCTTTGATTTTTACATCCAAAGTGTCATTATGGCGAGTTGTAGTTTTAAATAAAATGATGTTCGTTTTACTTGTGTTTAGCAAAAGGTTATTGGCTGTAAACCACTCGCAGAGGTTTTGTAGGCTTTTGTTAACATTTTTGGTCAATTCTTTTAAATCATTCGCCCCAACTATTATATTTGTATCATCTGCGAATACAACCAGTTTTACCTCTGGTTGAACATAATGCATAAAATTAAGCAAGTCATTTGTAAAAATTATAAATAATATAGGTCCTAAAATAGAGCCTTGGGGCACACCACGTTTTATGTTTGTAATTTTAGAGGTGTATATGACTTCTTGATTACTGTCATCGATGTTTTTTATTTCGACAAACATTTGTCTATTATTTAAATAGGATCTTAAAAGTTGTAAGGATTTGCCTCTGATGCCATAAAATTCAAGTTTAGTCAATAATAATTCATAGTCAATCGTATCAAAAGCAGAGCTAAGGTCAATGAATAGCCCTGCCACTTTCATTTTGTCATTAAATTTATTAATTATGTCATTTATAAGAGTATTTATTGCATCTGTGCAACCGACGCCTTTCTGATAACCAAATTGTCTTAAATTAATAATTTTATTTGCATTTAAATGTACCATCAGTCTCGTTTTAATGATTTTCTCAAATACTTTTGATATGGTTGGCAAAAGGGATATAGGTCGGTAATTTTTCGGATCAGACTTAATTCCTTTTTTAAATATAGGAACTACTTTAGCCAATTTTAACTGGTCTGGAAAGACACACTCTTCGAAGCATTTATTAAAAAAATTTGAAAGTGGGACTGCCAAAGAGTCTATATTCTCCTTCAAGATCGATATTGGTAGATCATCAAACCCACAAGATTTCTTATTGGCCATTTTGCTAATAATCTTTGCAATTTCAGATGGTGTAGTTGTACAAAAAGTTAAATCACTTTCTACCCTTTTTGTACTCTCTATTAGAAAACTCATCGCTCTTTCTTTTTCCTTGCTAGCGAGAGACGATTTGTACACAAAACTGTCAATGAAGTGATTTGCGACCTGCCGGGGATCAGTTATCATTTTGTTGTTCACTTTTAGGATTAAGTTTTTACATTGCCTTTTTTTTGATTTTTTAGTACATTCATTAACAAGTTTCCACGTCCGTTTAGTTATATTTGTAGCCGTATTTATATTATTTATTATAGCATTTTTCCTGAGTTGCTGAATAACTCTTCTATAAATTCGAACATAGTTGGTTTTATACTTTTTTAGGCTTGCATTATTTACTGTACCTGAGCATAGGACTCTTTTCATTCTACTTGAAACTTTAACGCCTTTAGTAATCCATTGTAGTGAGGTATTTTTAAAAGGCTTTATTCTAATGGATTTCTTTCGGTAACACTCTTGGAATGTTTTTGTAAGACAACTTATAAAACTATTTATTCCCATATTCACCCAGTTTTTTTTACTTATGCTTTTCTTGAAAGCAATATTATTTTTATTATTAAATATTCTTTTTTTTATTATTACAATTTGATTCGAGTTTTTAGATTTACTTTTTATTTTTTCAAGAGCTAAATTGCAAAAAAGTCCTCCATGACCATCCGCCAAGCCATTGTGATCAACAGAAAAATCAACTATTTCATCATCAGCGAGATTTGTTATTATGTTATCTAAACACGAATATGCGTTGCTCCGTATAAAAGTAGGAGTATTTAAAAGGTATCGAAAATTATAACATGTCAATATGCTTAAAAATTCAGTGTGTTTCTTACTGTCAACAAGTACGTCAATATTATAGTCACCACAAATTAGGCACTTCTTGTTAATAAAATGTTCCAATAACTTTTCTAAACTAGACATAAAACTTTCAAAGTTTTTATCAAATGGACTTCTGTAGCAACAAAAAAGATATAACCCTGTTTCAAGATCTTTAACCCCACATATTTCGAAACTATCAGATCTATACATTTTTTTAACAAAATCAATGTTTTCACTTTCTGTACTTGAATGTGCTAAAATAAGACTCCCTCCCCTTTTTTTGTTTGTCCTTGTGTTGTATGACGCTAAATTATAATTTGGAAAGTTAAATACATGAGCAGATTGTTGATTTAAGAAGTGTTCTGTAATACACAAGTAATCTAACTGAATACCCGTGGTTGCAATGTATAATTCTAACTCAGTTGTTTTATTACTTATCCCACATACATTTTGATGAAAAATCCTTAAACAGCTGGTTTTATGCATCAAAGTACTTTTACAAACTGTATTTAATTTCTTATTCACGAAAAAGATCAGTGTCGTTAAAACCTGTGCTAACATTAGACTCAACTTTGGGTGAAAGTTGGTCTGTGTTCATTTTGCTGAAGTAATATGGAATAGTACCTGGTTTCACGCGGCTCTTAACACTATCTTCATAAGTATGCGTCATATTACAATTATCATATATACAGGTATATTCATGATCTGAAGGTTTAAATTGCTCCAGATAGTTTTTCAAGTTCATGAAGACATTTTTTATGGCTGTATTATTTACTTTGCCAGTTAACTTTGAAAACATTTCATATGAATACTCTAGTTGTTTGTTAGTATCAAAAGTATATGTAAAATTAAAATTCTGATTACTTTGGTGTAATAGTCGATTAAAAGATTCTATTCTGGTATTAAACAAACTAGTATTCGATCTTAACTTAAAAGTCGGACAACACAGGATAATATTCGTATGCAATATCTTTTCGAGTCTGAATTTTATATAATTTACTAATTCTGCATAATTTTTGGAAACTAAAAAGTCTGTTTCACCTAGGAAGATTATACAATGGTCATTAAGAGTGTAATTGACTAGTTTTTTGTCTAATGTTTCAAGAAGTTTAATAATACCTGCGCTCGGCATACAATAGTGGCATATTTTATTATTTGGAAAGGTGTTTTCGGCAATTCCTAATATAGCGTTACCATTATTTTCACTTATTAGACATAACTTATTTGAGCGAGTTTTGTTTACAATTATATCTCGTTGTGTACTCGAGCCCGTTGCGTCTAAACGAGTGGTGCCCTCTAGTGTAGCTTGCTGTGGTAAGTCATCATACATTAAATTAGGTCCTATTATTGTATCTTCCAACGGCATTTTATCTATTCCAGTTTGATGAATAGGGCTTTGTTGCGTGTTTTTAAAGTCGAGCTTTGTTCGTATAAGGCATTTTCGTTTTATTTTTGCCTCGGATTTTTTTGTGGATGTGTTTGTACAAATATGGGTCAGTTTGTCAATTCTCAGTTTGTAATTAGTTATTATTTTGGCTTGAGAACTATTTTCCAATAACAAATTCTCTATTTCAGTTTCTGCAATAATTAACTTTTCTTCCAGTTGACATATTCTGCTTCTCAGTTCTTTCACGTCGTCATTTGACTTTAAATATAAATCAGGATAGCTACGGTTCAACTCGTAAGAGGCCGTCGAAGTGAGTGATCGATATTCTTCGTCCTTTTCTGATAAATCAAATGAACTGTTAGAATTAACTGATTTACATTTATTTCGAACAGTAACATTGTTAATCTCACTTGAGTTGTTTTCTGTCATCCTTGTATCGATAATGTCTGTATTAATTTTAAACGTATCGTAGAAAATGAAAGTTGAAGTGAGACCTCCCAAAAAGTTTTGCACGTCGTGGGGTTTGAACTCGAGTAACTACGAGTCGACGATTGCGAGCGGGCGGCTTGCGCTCCTAGGCCAACGGAGCTGTTACAATCGCTGCGAAATTGGTGATCTCTTACCAATACTACTACGGTGCCAGACGTGTGTCATTGACCCGTGCAAAGGTCAGTCACACGACACAAAGACAAAGAGATTTATAACGATCACATTTAAAATTTGGTAATTGTTTTTGTTTATAACTTCGCTAATAGTTTATGCACTGATTTGGTTTTTTCACAGATTGTTTCTTCTTATATGAGGCACGAATTGGTGCAACGTTAGCACTGTTTACTACACTTTAGACTATTTTTCCGAAAATTATAGTTCGCGAGTACAAAAGCACGTCTGCTCGATACGGCGTTCGGGCGTCGCGTCCTGTCCGACAGAATGATTCATGAGGAAGATTTAGGTATATAATATATGTTAAGGCTTTGTGTAAATTATTTGAATTAAGACGATAATTGTTGCACATTTCGGCAAAAATCAAGCCGCCCGGAGCTTTCATCGGAAACGCTGCCTCCCTTTAGGTATAACAAATATTTTATGGTGGAATTGTTCCTCTTTTATAGCTCTACAGAAAAGTCCGCGATGGCTATGTCTATATTTTAATGGTAGTTTACTATACAAATTCTAACTTCAAAAAAATTGGTCACATACAATGCGGTAATTGTAAAGCTCAACTTAAATACGGTTCTTACCTTAAGCATGTCATGCACATTATGGTAGTCTTTTTATCCGACTTACCAAAAAGGAGGAGGTTCTATGTTCGGCTTTATGTTTGTTTTTTTATTTATTTTTTATTTTATGTATGTTCACCGAATACTCCGTCAATTGTGGACCGATTATGAAATTTTTTTTTATGTTTGAAAGAATAAATTCCGAAATTGGTCCCATTTTAATTTGGTGAAGATCTGATAAAGAACTTCGGAGATATACAACAGAACTCTTCAATAAATAACGGCAAATCTCTCGGGATTGCTGCAATCGTATGTCTGTTTATTGTTTATACCATATCATAGCATAACATCGCGCCAGTAAGCTCTAAAGAGGTACGCAGATGTGTACTCCTTTAGAGCACCTTGGTACACTCTTATTTCACAGGTTAAGTTCAGTTTCATGATATTCGTGAATCTATTCTGGCATTATAGGTACCTTACTAAACTACTTGCTTATTAGGTAGGATCAACTAAAAACTGAAAAATAAAACTTTTTACAAAAAATTACTACCGACTTCCAAATAAGAAAACTACAAAGTGAAAAATAACTTTATTTTTGGAAGTCTGAGTCCATAACGCAAAAAAATGGTGCCTACCAAAGACACCGATTTCCAACAATTAAGTATTTTTCACTTTATAGTTTTCTTATTTGGAATTTGGTAGTATTTTTTTAACCTACTTCCCAAAAAGGACGAGGTTTTCAATTCGACTGTATTTTTTTAATTTTTATGTGTGTTACCTCAGAACTTGTTACTGGATGAACAGATTCTGATGATTCTTTTTTTTATTTGAAATCTGGTGCTTGTCATGTGGTCCTGTTTAGTTTTCATCAAGATCTGATGAAGAACTTCGGAGATATACATCAGAACTCTTCAATAAATGACGGCATATCACTCGGGATAGCTGCAATCTCATTTCTGTTTATTGTTTACACCATTTCAAAACATAACATCACACTAGTACGCTCTAAAGGGGTACGCAGGTGTAAACAGTTCACCTTGGTATACTCTTATTCCACCGTCATGTTATTGGGTTAATCTATTCTGGCTTCACTTTGGGCATTATTGGTGCCTAGCCTATATAACTGCTCCTCTATGTACCACAACTAAAAAGTGAAAAATAAACAAAACTTTTTATTATATTTTTGTTCTCGTTTCTTCGTTTTTTGACACCGACTTCCGAAATTGAAGTTATTTTTTACTTTGTAGTGTTTTTATTTGGAAGTCGGTTGTTTTTTTTTTGTAAAAAGTTTTATTTTGTAGAAAGTTTTTTATATCATATAATTTAAATGAATATTTATTAGGATTTATCGCAAAACAAAAATTAATGCGCGCGAAAATAAAATCAAGCGGGCGGGCCTCACACCGATGACGTGTTAATATTTACGATTACGTTACGATTTTAATATATCACACGATGGGTTTGGAAGAAAAAAAATGGGCCCTCACAACACAATATGGCGCACAAAATCCGCCATTTTTCTATTTTCCAATTTTAATGTAGCCGGTGACACTCGCAAGGTTAAGACGAATTGATTGACGTAAGAATCATCAAACCGGCCAACGCGTTTGATCTCTAGAATGCCACATAGGAACAAACATACATACATAGACTGATAAACACATTATCCTCCTTCGGTAGTCGGGTAAAAACACACCAGCTTTACTATAGCTTGAAATATTCTTATGAACATATTAATAATCTAAGACTGGACCTTAATATGTTAATTTTATCAACATGTGTTTATTGTTTTCCCAGTCCCACCCTATCTACTGATACTACACGAACGCATCGCGTCACTCGGCCGGTCGGCTCCTGTCCGCTGTCCGCCCACTGTCAACAACTGTCAGATGACCCTGATAACTCGCCGTCAATTACATCATACAACAAAACAATTCCGGTCTCAAAACGGAGACCGAGTCTTTTGTTACTTCTGACTTAAGAGCCAGTAAAGCTTTTTATTTACTTTCAATATACATAATGTAACACCAACAGTCTTCAAATTTGTTTGACTTAAAAAGAAGAGGAAGTGTTGATAGGCTGTCAAGTGCCTTTACTTTATAACTTTGTACTTTATAACTTAGAGCTAAATTTCTCCGTTCATGCTAACAAACAGCTGCCCAGCGTTCACTTAGGTATTTAATTATTTGTAGAATGTAGAATTTTGTATATCAAGTTTATTCCGATATCATGATCGGGGCCCGAACTATACGCCACATTAGATGTTAGTAAACAGAGGCTGGTATATCCGCGGCCCCGAGCTGCGCCGGCTAGTGGCTCAGAGGAATGCGAGCCGAGTTCAGCCGGGCCACTGAACACAAACATTGCCGACGCTGTACAAACGCGGCTCATATTAAATTTGCGACGAGTCCCGCTCCCTCCGGCGGCTTGCGCTTTGATCTCGACCCTCCAGCGAGCAGCGCTGTCACCCACAGCTCTGCGCTGTCCTCTCACCGCTCACACAAACTGGACACAATACCTACCTCTGCACATTGTGGCATTGCAGCTCCCGTGATTGAAGTTCTTATTCAAATGGTTGTAGATAACCGAGGAAACCGGGGGCAAAACATACGTAGGTAGGTATCCCATTACAAAAAAGGGTATTCTACGGAACGATCTCGTAAGCCTCACTTTTAATAAAAAGATTAGTTTTTCAACGTTGCATAGTGATGTATTCATCTTTTACGGAGTTTTTGCTAATCGTTTTACAATGGCCTTTATTGATCCTTGCGAAAGATCCGTTCCATTATTTCATTGTTCCCTTCAGATCTGATGGTTCTGCCAACTATATCCAACATAAGATTATGCTTCCATGATTAGTGAAAGTTAGAATTAATCAACGATTCGCGAATGCAAAATGTTTGTGGAGTGCTTTAGGCACGAGAGTGACTGTGCAAGTATCATCAGTGTGCTGTGTGAGGCGATTCGCCTCTCATCTCACCCTCACGGCGCGGGCGCGCGGCGCTCACTGCGGTGCACAGCGGCTGCAGCCTCCGCTGATTCGCTCTCACCATTACTATTGATAAACGACTAAAGCGACCATTAAATGTGATTAAAGCAATTTATAATGTTTATTTGGCCGCGATATAAATGATTAAAGCGTAAGTAACGAGTCGTGGCACCCGCATGCGTCTGTGTCTCTACAGCGAGCAGTATCGCTGGCACGCGACCCTCCCCGCCCGTCGCCCCCGCATCATCGGATTGTTAAATTAAATAGAGTTAACTGCCGCTAAAGGGTTGCGCCCCCCGCCTCGCCCCCCGCCTCGCCCGCGCTGCGCCCGCGCACCCTCGCTCGCGCCACGTGCCACGGATCGCGGCTGCAGATTTCGATTTCACTATTGTACTATTGCAGCACAACTCTTTCTGTCTGCGAACTATTCAAAATAAAGTATTCACCAGATCAAAGAGATTATGAAAGCGATTATTGAATGGCAAATGTATTGATCGATACATATAGGGCTATGTAATTAAACTTATATATGCATTTATCCAAATTATTTAGTATGAGATCCCACTGCAAAAATCTGCAGGTATTTTGCTTATGATAAAACGACTCCGTATCAAAATGTCCTATTCGCAAAATGACATCGCAGATCGTTTTATGTTCTTTTTTAACTCTGCTTAACGCTAGAAACTCCAGAGTCGTGAGTGCGTATGCAACATCATCAACCTCAGTTAGTCACCATTTATGGGTTACCAGGTTAAGCAACCCAAACATTACGGCCAACTGAGAGCTGGCAACCTTCTTCTACACCACTTTCTTTTAAATGTCGTTGGTTCTCTTGAGAAACATATTCACCGTAAAATTTTAGTCTTTTAAATTCCGTAGAGGGTCGATCCGGTACATAAAACAGTATCGATTTGTAAAGATACAATATAAAAGATACAAAAACGACAGAAAACACAACTTCCAAAGCTAAACACTAAAAAGTGCAAAAATATCTTTCGTTTCGGAACTCGGTGCAAGTTGCAAAATGATAAAAAAGAGGTACCAAAGACCCCGACTGCCACCTACCTAGCAAAGACACTGACAGTCGATGTAACTATCAAGCATACATTGTAATAAAGGTAATTGAGGTAAGATATTTTCAGGCAACCCTGCAGCAATCTATTCTACTATCAAGTATCGTTCAAGAAAATTTAGTTTAATCAAATACCAGTGTACTCGTACCTGCCGATTTGTGCAGTGAGATATTAGGCTATCATGATATCCATCTGTCGTCACAAAACAACCTATTATTTATATATTTATTTCGCTTTTCTTACACTTCCACCAACCACTTACCGATTTTGATGTGGATTTTAATTATTATTTTTGATTTGATTCTAAAATAAAAATATGGAATCTAGTTTTGTCACATCGCCAAATCAGTATGTGTCTCGCACCCTTGCGACGGTGCGAGGCAGAGGCGGGACCCTGGTGCAGGTAAACTCTCTTTAGTTTACATGAATTAGTTAAATACAATTGTCTTGTCCGGATTACTATTGGATTGTTGCGAAACACAATAGGCATGTATTAATTTGCACTAAAATGTTCTGAAAATTAAAGTCGAAGTTGAAAAATTTTTTCTTACTACTCTTGCCATATAACGACTTTCATGTTATAAATATTAATAAATTGAGAAAAAGCAATTTAATATCATTATGTAAATGTAATGAGAGCGTCATGCTGCCGCTTATATAATATTGTAATGAGGGTGCAGACTGCAGGCGGCACCGGCGCGGCGCGGGCTGTGCTGGGCGTCATATATCACTGCCGGTTAAATTAAACCCGTCACCGATATTGTCGCGCGACGGAATAATTTACAAAATGACAGCCGTTCGCGTGCGCCGCTCGTAAATCACGCGCCTGTGCCACAGTGTGCGCGCTCCCTTAACCCTTTCACCCCGCTCCCCCTGCCCCCCGCACCCTGCACCCGCCGGAGACCTGCGTAAACAAATCAGTTCGTTTTTTAGCCCGTCGAGTGATAGGCAAAGGGTGCCGCAGCCGGCGCCGACCAATCCCTGCGCGGCACATTTACATAGTGATTTACATACGGCGCCACGTATGTAAATCATTGCGACTATGACATGCGCCGCGTTAGGTACTATATACGTACAGCTCACTACCTTTGAGTCTGGCACACAACCTGTATTAGTTCTGTGTCTGGTCGCTAATGTTTTAGATCTGCCCTTGTCTAATCTTACCTTTAAAGGTAAGATTAGACTACGACATCATATACGACAGGCTACACTCAGTATCTGTGTGAATACGTTGTTAGTAGAGTTTTCTTAAATGATGAGAATGGTAAACTTCCTTACCAACTTTGATTCTCTAAAAATGATAAATATACCTTTTGTCCGAATGTATTAAAGTTCCTTCTCGGATTTCATTTGTAATACTTATTGCTCCGACTTATAAAGTCTGAGGAGAAAGTGGGAGTGATGCGACTAGAGCCCGGCAGTGTGCACTTGTTGAGGAGTGTGTCTATGTGGCCAGTACCGCTACTGGTGACTGAGGAGCTCTTATTAAGGCATAGTTGAGAGATAGTTCGATTTACAGCGTAGGTTTGCCTGCGGGTGCGAGCAGGGCGCGCCGGCGGGAGGGGGGTGCAGCTGCACGGCTATTGATTAGCGCACAATCACCGGTACGTGACACAGACACACACTAAACACTGAAGAAACGGAGATCGCTTCGAGCCCACACAATCACACAACTAACTGAAATAATATTATGATTGCTTGCTTAGCCAAAATTTGGTCAACAATTTGCCTTACTAATACTGGTCTAATGCATGCAACGGCTACAGTCCGATGACGATCTGCTATGTTTCAGTCACCGTCACCGTTTGCGAGCCAAACACTTGTTTGTTCAGAAATATGACACTAGTTTACATAATTACTTAATTCAATTCTAAACTTTAACTTCGGGAAAATACACACATTAAATACTACATTAATGATACGTAAGTACATACATATATGTTGGTGTAGATCGGAGACGCAGTATAACTGTGGAGTAATGTTATCCACAGCTGAACCAGCACAGTGTTTGTTGAGGCAGTTAACTAGCACTCGGACACACTAACAATCAAACCATCTATCTATCAAGTGTAGTCAAGAAACACTTGTGTCATGTGAACACAGTCCTCGTCCACACGCCCGCCAGTGCAATTGCCCAGGTAACAACTCTCACCATCACTGCTGAATTGCAATGATAATTATGCAACAAGCACATTCCTCGTATTCCTCAGCACAGTGAAAGCGAAACAAAGGAAAGTCAGTATATTTGACCAAAACAAAACAAACCCTTCTGACCTCCCTGCTGTCACATTATATCGCCCGCTCAGCGCTCAGCGCTCAGGCCACTGCGTCGTGCGTCCGTGACGGATACAGGTTAGTCATAGCTCATAACAACAACATGTACAGTGAGAGGTCGCTGGAGAAGCTCCGCGAGCCGCTCCGAGGCGTCGCAGCTCATACGGTTAGTATAGCCGGCGCACTGCGCACCCCTTCCCAGTTAACACGCGTGAAACTGCGCAATTGTAAATGCAAATAGTCGCTAATCCAACATGGCGGCGACCTCCGACCTCCCTCGCTGATCACTACTGATGTAGCCTCCCCCCGCCCCGTCACGGCTGCACCGCGCTGGACCGAGCATACCGACACGGTGTTTAGCTAATCAGAACGAATCCTATTGTAAGTACGAGAATGGCAAATGACATTCTCATTCTCTGCCCCTCGTGCCCAGCTGCCTGCACCTTTCAGGATCTGAACGTGGCAAATGACAGAGCTGTCTAGGTGGCTACATACTTTTCAGACAAAATTTGAGTTTATCGATACAAAAAGAAGGAGTATGAGGATAACAACTGAGCTAAGCTTATCTATCTCTACTTCAATGTTCTTTGGGAGCGAAGTGATAGTGGTCAAACGCGAGCCTATAGTTAAATAATAAGTAGCAGGAGTAAACTAGTGCGGCGATGAGCTCATTACATATTCCGTTGGATATCTTCAAGTAATTAGACGTGCTTGCTGAGATGCTGCGCTGCGAGTAGCTCACCGCGTGTCCACCGGGAGCGGGAGCAAAACATTTTATACGAAATGAGATTAATAAAATAAAGATGTTATCCGATAACTACAATAAGTGTACCGACACCCTCTCGAGTCCGACTCGACGCGGCCACTCCACACTGAGGAGTGACCCACCCCTGCGCCCAGCCGCACCCCCGCGACCTCTCAACCCTTACACTACCAATCTTTAATTAAATATCTAAAGGTATGAGGGTTGACACGTCATAAAACTGCACAAATATAGAAATCAGTGTTCATAAAAAACCTATAAGAATGGTAAAACACGAAGGGTCGGCCGCTACGCTCGCCCCCGCTACGAGCCGCTACGAGCGTCGAGCGGTCAGCGCTACGTGCCGCCGAGCCGCGTAGCACCGCTACGACGCGCCGTAGCACTCGCCAGCTGACGACGCGGCGCGGTCTACGACGTGATTGTGATAGCATTACATGAGATAGTTAATTATAAAAATAGTAAAAAAATTCAGACGTGATTTCTATTGTGGTATTAAATTATAAAATTTGTAATAATACGAAATCCTATCGTAAAACAGTTATTTTGAAGTTGCTTGTAGCTATTGAAAATAAATCATTACAAAATCCACATTGTGGTATTTGGAGCCGCGTCTCAGAAACTGTTCAAATAAAAACTCCCGAAATAACACTCGAGGAGCGGTTACCGTTAAAGTAAACACTCTTTATTCAGTTTTAAAATACGAAGAGGTCTACAAAGAAGGCGAATTTCTTATTCAAAGTAGCAATATGTTGGCGCCTAAACAAACAGCGGCCACATTACGTAAATGCATTCTTTGGATAGAGATGCATGAGCGAGGGGCGCGGGGGGAGGGGGAGGGGGTCGGTGGGTCAGAGGCACTGAATTAAAGTTTCATCGCTGATCGGCCGCTGTTTGCGCACATTAGCATCACAAAGCTGTGCACTAGCAAGCGATAGACGCCGCCACCACCCAGCGCTGCGCACTGTGAGACAGAGATGATACTCGGTTCACACTGTTGCACTGCAGCATTCCTGTCTAAGTACTAGGCCCGAGATATGTGTAAGCAGTGACAGTTCTGCCGGGAAATAGGTAAACTGCTTTAGAACAATGACGGATTTAGAAAACTTAATAAAGAAGTGTTATAGACGCCTATTTGTTTTAAGTTACTTTCACTGATAACTGGAACACATGACCACCGACACACTGTCAATTTGACTGGCATGGAGAACAATTCAGTTAAAATAAATATCAGATGATGTCCGTGGCGAGGACTGTGCCTGGTGTGTGCGTGCGCGGCTCTGTGCCGGGTGGCGCGGGGAGGGGGTCAGTCCTCTCGCGCCGCACTTGCTATTCCATCAGATTCACATCAAACAGGAACTAGCCCTTTCATCTCACACAATCACTTGCCCGATGCTGTACTGTGTACACAACACACCATTATTACAAATACTTCCGAGCCTTCCTTTTTGTTGTCAAAACTTTTAAACGTATCTGTTCATCTTGTTCGTTGTTTCATTCGTTTTCTTAAAACGAATCGTTCAATCGAGTATTAGATCTATAACAAAAAGTAATTGAGACAAACAATGAGCAGCATGATTAACACAAATCTTATGGATTGTTGTGTTCTGACTGTCCGAGTGCGGAGCGGAGCGGTGCGAAGCTGAACGGCGCCAACGATATGATCACCAGATACCGAGAGAACGTTCGCATCATCTGTTAGATAATAGCTCAGTAACGAGTAGCGGGCTATGTCTGATGGTCTGATGGCACACGCTGCTCAACCCGGCCTTAGTTTTTATTTCAATCGAACCCGATATCGGAATTCGCGCATCGGTTAGCCGAACCCGTCGCTCCCCTTTCCTAAAAAAAATTAAACAGCTTTTAAACGCGCATCGCGCTCGATCCATTCGGCGAAAGCGAAAAAAAATCATCTCAGGTAATCGAAATAATGGCGAGATCGCGCGAAAAAAATTCACTAAAGGGCGGAAAAAGAAACGGATTCGTACAAAAAAGTTTAAAATGTTTAATTCGACGGTTGAGGGTTGAGCGGGGTGGTAGCAGCGCGGCGGGGCGCGGGGCGGGCTTAGGGGGGCGCCGGGTCGCAGAGCCGCGGCTCGCGCAGCCACAGTGCAGTGCTGACTCGCGACCCGCGCGCCCGCACCGCGCCTCGGCCGCTCACACTCGCGCACTACACGCTCGCGCTCGTACATTGCTCCCCGCTCTCCGCTCGCACTCAGACCGCCGCCGCACGCAACATGGTGCTCTCCGCGTGCGTCCGCGCCGACACGCGCGCCTACTGCTCCGCGCGCTACCGTGAGTTCCTCTAACTGCTGCTTTGTTTTAGGCTCCGTGTTGTTGGTGTCAAGCCTCATCAGCCGGAGAGCTATTCCAAAGTTTTTCATGACTAGCTTGTGAACTTAACGTGTTTACTTAACAAGATTCTGAGATCGAATTCGATTGTTTATGTTTTTTTTTGATATTTTGTTAATAGTGATGATACTGTGAAAACTTAACATTCAATAGCTTTAAACATTTACTTTACGTAAATATTTGAAACTATTATAATTATTAACAAATATTTAGCACCTTATCTTATGGTGTTGTTTCATCTTTTTTACAAGTTAATTAAAGTCGCACCTTGATAGATTCAGTACCTAGTTGATTCGTTACAAACTCTTTCAGGATTACAGGTGTTTAATTTTTGTATAGGCCTATTTAATACTTGTTTTAAACCATAATATATTTAGACACACTTTGTGCTATTGTATCACGTATGTATATAATCTATGGTACTCACATAAAATGAATAATAGAATATTTAATTACGTACAATCTAGGAATGTAGGTAATGATGCAGAACATAATGATGTCGGTACTAATACCAGTTTTTTTTTGGTAATGAGTTATTTCTATTATACTATTAATTAAACTATTTATAGGAAACCATTTAAAGTTTAAGTGCCAAAAAATAATTTATTCCACTTGTCGATAATTTCTTACCCTTTTTGTACCTGTTTGTGCATACTATATTATTTATTTGTGTGTTGACAATAAATAATATAGTATGCACTCAAATGAAAGTTTCACCTTGAAAGCTTATAACTTGTCCATTCCTGATGGTAGTCTCGTATGCTGATGATTTATTTAACAATCATACTCGTGTATCAAATGTCAAGATTTGTACATGTTCGTATAGGTTATCGATCGCTCTTAGCTATATATATAGCTCCATAACTTAACACACAGCAATATAAAGCTCATTTTATAGTAGGCATTTATAACGCGTTTTAGTGGTCGTGCACTCGCATGAGAACGCGTCCCGCGCGACCGTTTCAGCGAGTACGTAGGTGCTGAACAGTGAAGGTACTCGCGCCTCACACAACCATCAGCTAACTGCTGGAACATAGCTAGCTAGTAATAAATAGAAATGGGACATATCTCAGTGCCCAATATCAATAATGTTACCTAACAGCGAATCTCACACCCGATCCTAAATTAAAATTTGAAGTTGGGAACTTGTCAAACACCACTTGAGTATAATATATTCGAAGCCAACGTCCAAGTAAAGTTTGACCAGATCTCAACGCAATTCATCTCTTTTCTTCTTAAATTTCAACTCTGAAGTGGAGTGTCAGTTAATAAACTTTGAATAGTGCTTGACCCTGACTAAGGATCTAAGTTTAAGATAGATAATTATGTAGGTACTATGTCCATATGTTTTCCTTTTTAATCATTCATTTTCTTTATGAGCATAAGAACCTTATTTTTTTTTAATAGCATTAATGAAAACATAGGGACATAGTTTTTATCCTTCTTATTCAATTCATTAAATAACTAATAAATTGATTCAATGGCGGAAACAGTCGAGAGCCATACCTCGAATTATAACTTTTCACTTAGGATATTCAGCCAACACGCACTGGGCCCGCGTGGTGGATTATGGCCCATCCCCTCTCACAGCAGAGGAGGCCTGTGTCCCAGCAGTGGGAACATTAATAGGCTGATGATGTGATGTGATGTGATGTGATGATGTGACTTAGAATATTCAGTTTGATCGCTCCGCCTTTCCTCTTAACGGCTTATGGCAATTAACAGTTGGAATATATTACTATAAGTAGTGGTGGTAATTGCATTTCAAGACCAGCATGATAGTTCCAGATGATGAATTAAATGGAATACTGCAAAAACCTGTTGATGTGCCCACTACTCACTTGTCACTGCCTACCACGGCTCCGTCGCAGCGGGCGCGGCGCGAATCTTGCTCGAAACTATCAAATTAGACGTAATCAAGCAGTTGCGGCTTCTGATCGCTGAATCAATTAATTTATTTGTGAGACGAGAAAAACTTCTTCTGAACTAATGAATAATAGTTACTAAGTGATAGCCGCGGTGCGCTGGCGCACGCAGGTTGGCGCACGCGATAGTCCAGCGCCGTCACTCACTCTTACTGCCGCACATCTCCACTCCGCTCCGCTCCTCGGCTCTCAGCGCCGAAGCGACCACTAAAAAACTAATCCTCTCGCGCAAAAAATACACACAACTGGCGCTTTTTACTTAGTTAGTGAACATTTCCATCGGATCCGCCGCGTTTCTGTGATTGCACCCTTTTGTGACACCTTCGCAAAAAACTGACGAAGACGTCTCAATGCAAGCGCGCTTTTTGCAGCTTGTGAGGCTTTTTATGAAAGGTTACATCTTTTATGAATTCGCGTTTATTTGAATAAACGAACATATTTTGTGTCGACGTAAATCCTTTTTTATCCTTGCATTGAGTCATGGATTACGGCAGGTACCTACCTCCCCGTGTTCCCACGCACACCGCGCGTCATGCCGACTTCAAGCCCAATATGCACCACTGCATATCTAGTACCTACCTGTTCACTAGTACCCAAATGTTTCATATCAATATCAATTACAAAAGTTACATCATAAATGGGGTTATTATGCTCGTAGCACTGGCGTAGCACGTAGCACTCTCGTAGAACGCTGCTACGACTGCATTACATCCGTAGCGCCCGCCGCCGCCTTTCGGTGAATGTCTCAGAGTATTTAGTCTACAATCAATGCTAGTGCGCTGGTTCCGTCCGCTCGTCACGAGTGCGGATGACATCGGGCGGCATCTAATCCGCTCATTAATCAGCATTACGGGTAATTTGATGACCGTGTATCAGAGTCCGTGTGGCTTCGTATCACGTAGCCCCCGCGCGCCGCGCGTCCATTGCGCCCCGACGCCTCGCGCTGATCCTATTAATTGCATTAATTCGGCGCTAATGAGCTGATCCCAGCCCGAGGTATCTGTGGTGGTGTGGCTCAAGCCGCGTTTTACACGGTGTTAGCGTGTTAGCTCGCGCGCCGCTTGTTATCGCCTACTTACCGGCCACCACCGCCGCTGAGCTCCAGCGCTGGTCGCACGCCTCATCTACGATTCAATTATTTGTAGTTTATCTAAATCGTTGGCAGTATTTTTCAGAATGACAAACATCAAAACAACAAACACTAATAGCAACAATATAACGGTATAAAATAAAACCTAACTCTGTTTTTTATTAAACTGTGATCTTCATATTTCGTAACATACCGTGTGCCCGATGGGATTTCCTAACGGAAAAAAAAATCGACTTCCCATACAAATTCATCGTCCCTTTTTCTGATATCCTTCGTAGTGAAGCCGCCTGCGTTAGTTTCGGATGAAGCCAGGTTCTTATACCTATGTAAAAAGCATGCCTTTTTGACGCCAATGATTATTTGGAGTCTTGTGTCTATTTGAAGTCATAAGATTATTATAAGGTGTCAATGAATTCGTTAATAACGCTTACTCACCGAGGCTCATGACATGCTGTGCAAATATACTATTTATATTCTGATATTCAAATATTCAACCAGCCACAGGTTAATCGCAAATAGCAGCCTCTCCAACTCTTCAGTCTCTGTCGCGAGACTTGTTCACGACGAGCACGACCTTCATGTTCATCGACTGTTCCGTGTAGTGATCAGGGTGTTGTGTTGAGCGCTGCTCACTCTCAGTACTGACACGTGTGTCTGTTTGTTGCAGAGGAGTCCGGTGAGCACATCAAGTCGCCGTCGCCGCCGCCCAGCCACGGTCAGTACCACTACCAATATACCAGATCTCTCTCTTTCTCGATCTGTAATTATATATTACTATCAACAACAATGACTCCTGCGTCCCCTCTCCCAGCAGTGGACGTAGAGTTACAAACAACCGTAGACAACAATACTCATTAATGAACAGTACACAACAATATGTAAATACTGACTTTGCTCACAAGCTGGCCTGCATTGCAGTACAATTTAGGTGTTACCAATATAATGCTTATTTTTTATTTAGATTAAGTACTGCCACATCAAACACATTACACAATACTTTAGTAACAATCTTAATAACTAAAGGATTATTAATGTACTATACATGACAATTAAGGAGTACATAGCGCTCACTACAATAATATTGCTTCCTTGAAATATTAATTAGGTATATATTTAACGCATAAATACATAAGTTAAAATACTTAGTTTAAAAACATTATAATAATTAAAAATAGATTAAAACATAAGATACAATATATTGAACAAATTAAATTTAGATTCATACAAATCTTTAGATAAAATCAAAATCAAAATGTTTTAAATTCAATTAAACCATACATAGGTACTTTTGAATTGTCCAACTAAATATGAATCTAGTTGCACATTCGCAAGCGTCAGTAGGTCTCTTTGGGGAAGAACGCGCAAGAAATACCACTGACACTCTTTTCCATCAGTTTTAATTACAATTATTTGGTTACATCATTCTTGTTGGACAAATACATATGTGATAACGATGTAAAAAGACGTGCACGTAAAAGCGTCTAGAGTAAAACAAACAATTCCAAAATTAAATAAGTACGTAATTAAAACAAGGCCGAATCAGTTAAGTTATGACCAATCCCAACTGATGGCGCCCGTTCACGAACACGACGCTTGAATTGGCACCATTCAGCTCAACCCGAAGGCTCATGAAGGGAACCGAATGATCCAATGCCACCATCAGAGAGACATTAGAGAGACCATGATACCCTCTTAACCGCCAGGGCACACACAAGTCAACGACACATTGGTACAGTAAATCGTAGATTTACAATTGGTACATATTACTCACACATGTGCTGTGCAATTATATAATACTAAAAGCAATTGAGTTAATTTCAATCCAATCCAATTCAATTCCCAATTTTGGGTTAAGCTCGGCTTTTTTACATAAGCTATCCTACTGTATTTGTATGTGTTTGTTTTGTTTACAATAAAGAATAAGAATGAGTTTATACTGAAATCATTATAACACTAAAACACTTAAAATCGGCAAAAAAATTCTTTTCGGAAGTCGGTGCCTTTGGTGCCTATTGTTTTTCAACACCGACTTCCGAAAAGAAAGTAATATTTCGTTTTGTAGTGAAGTGTTTTGTAGGAATTCGGTATATTTTTATTTCACGTTTTCATTTTGGTACTTTATATTATCATGAAAATCATTTATAGCAAGATTGCTTCAAATAAAAATGCTACCAAACCTAAACACGTCCGGGATCCAATGATGTATTACGGAGTTGAGTGCCTACTTGCCTACTTGCCTACTTGCCGGCTTCATCACAATCATTAACCATTCGAGATATCTTAGACCAAAAACATACTTATCATTAAAACGTTCCAGTGACCACCCGTGGTCTTTATCAGTACTAATTCACCAAATTATACTTTCTGAATACAAATGCTTGTCATGTTATTGTTGAAAATACCAAAATCGATAAGTTTATGCCTATAAAGACCCCTTCATCAGATCCTGAATTGATGACAATGGAACCACCTCAAGAGATATACTTTTTTTTTAAAGTCGGTGTCTTTCGTAGGTACCATTTTTTTTGCGTTATGCACACCGACTTAAAAAAATTAAGTTTGTAGTTTTCTATTTGGAAGTCGGTAGTTTTTTTCCAAAAAAGTTTTTTTTATTTTTCACTTTTTAGTTGTACCTACCTAATAGGCAATTTAGTAAGGTAACTTTAACGCCAAAATAGATTTAATGAAACTTGAACATAACCGGTGAAATGAGAGATCTGCGTACCTCTTTAGAGCGTACTGGCGTGATGTTATGTAATGAAATGGTATAAACAATAAACAGACATGCGATTGCAGCAATCCCGAGAGATTAGCCGTTATTTATTGAAGAGTTCTGTTGTATATCTCCGAAGTTCTTCATCAGATCTTTACCAAATTATAATGGGACCAATTTCGGAACATACTTTTTCAAACAAAAAATAATTTTCAAAATCGGTCCACAATTGAAGGAGATATCGGTGAACATAAACAAAAAAACAAACATAATGTCGAACATAGAACCTTCT
Source organism: Orthosia cruda (assembly GCA_964057195.1). Taxonomy (NCBI): domain Eukaryota; kingdom Metazoa; phylum Arthropoda; class Insecta; order Lepidoptera; family Noctuidae; genus Orthosia; species Orthosia cruda. Next base: position 72,224 of record OZ059845.1, on the reverse strand, counting down.
CCTTTTTGGGAAGTCGGTTAAAAATCTTTTTAAAATCGATCCACAATTGACGGAGAAATCGGTGAAAATAGGCACTTAAAAAATACAACCAGTCAAACAGATTTTCTATCTTTTTGGGCAGTCTGTTTAAAAACTGGCCAAGTGCGTGTCGGACTCCGCACATTTAGGATGCCGTAGCAAACCGCAAAATTAAGGTAAAATATACGTAATAATAAACGTTATCACCAAATTTGAAGTTCATAAGTAATGGGAAGTTAAAACATACTGCGATGCAAAATTTTGTAGAAAAAGCTGTCTCTCATTCCTTTTTCCAATATTTTTTAACACAAAACTACAGTATTTATCTACTCGACAAGTTCTAAACAGCGATACCTCACTCGATGGGGTTGGTCAGATTTTGTTTTCACTCTCCCCTTTAAATGCATAGGGGGCTCCCATAAAATATTTAAAAATACCATGGCCTTGGGTCAACAAGATGCTTGTACTGTAAAAATTTGAAGACTGTAGCTCCAACCGTTTGACCGTAAAACTCGTGTGGCAGACGACGGACAGACGGACAGACAGACGGACAAGTGACTGACAGCAATAGGGTTCAGTTTAGAACATTCGGGTATGGAACCCCAAAAACAACCTAGCGAGGACGGTGTTATTTTCGCCTGAACATGGTTACTGGATTTACATTCGTTCAACTTGTAGTGAAGTCGTTATTCGCGGAATAAAGTAGGTATAAAACTCTTTTAGACACAAGAAGCATGCTAGCACTTTGGTTGACAACGTTACGTTGTTGGTAGGTACCAGCTCCGAGCTGGTGTGTCCACGGGCAACTGCGCCAGCGCACTATTCGCTCTCGTACCGATCCGACACATAGCTCCATTCAGATTGCCGCGTTTATTTAGTGCGCGTTATTCGGATTACATTAATATGCAGTGAGTAAAGTCCTCATTAGATAGTTAACGTAGGAAAGCGCGGCGCGAGCGCAGGCGTACCTGCGTAGATCATATCTCGACATGTAATTAGTAACATAACATATATTACGGTTATCAAAGTGTGTGAACGTACCGCGCCTTGTACCGCACACACCGCCATTTATGATTCATTCAATAACTAATTCAGCCCATTCCCTTGAAACGTCGTGTACATTCTTATTTTTTCACTTTCGCCTATTTATCTTGGCGTAATCGTTAGAAAGTGCCCCCACGGCTCAGCGGCACCTGTCCCGTGCCTCGTCTGCGGTGCGGGTTGGGTGCCTGTGCGGCGTACACACCACGCAAAAAATACACTGCGCACCTTCTTCACCCCTTTGAAAGAAAGCGCACGCGCCGCTAATGCGCGCTCACCCCTTCACCATGATCTGAAGACGGCAGGGCGGTAGGTACACGAGACGCTACGACGACAATGTGCGCGTGCAAGCTTTTATGTTGCAGCGACAACAATAGCGCACAATAACAATCACAGATGTGTTTTATATTAGTTAGCGACGCGCGCGTGTCCCGCACAAAGGAACTGTACAAGTATACTAATGTCGCTTTGACTTGCACAAGGAGACACACTCCTGCGAAATCGACTATGTATGTGTAATGTAGGTAGCTGACGTCATGATGTGCTAATGTAACCGACGACGTCCGCATGCACGTAATTTTTTTCCTATCACCGATTGGGATAAAGCAATTAAGCCGGCGAATAAGTTAAATGGGGTTACCTATGTTTCATCGAAAAGAAATTGACAAATTATTACTTCCCAAAAATTTCCGCATAATTTCATTTGCCAAATTATTACTTAGCAAAAAATCTCTTCACAAATAATTGTAACGCAAACCTAATGTTTGGCAAGTGAACGTTTAAACAATAACTTATTTACCAACTAGTACTTAAACCAATTTTTTATGTGGTCAAATATTTCAGCTGGAATAACACATTTTACGCAAAATAAAATAAGCCAAATATTTAGTATCGTCAGTTTTCAATTTACCATTTCTATTTAGTCAATGACAAAAAATTGGTTATTGGTTATTTTCATCGAAAAGAAAGCTGCAATGAGCTGCTCCTGTTTAATAAAATATAATTAAAATACTTTTCTAGTCTATGAAAATACCATTTAGTATTTTTTTCAGGCTCCTCGCTGCGCTCGTCGCGCTCGCATTTTTAATTTTCTCTCGTTTTCTGGCAGAAATGTCGTCGCTCGCGCTATACTGCGCTCGCTCCTTTCTGTCAGCTAGGTTCTTGATTGACAAGCATATACGTGTGTACGGACGGACAAGCCGCTAATCCTGTTGTGTACCATATGTAATGGCGTGTCCTGCCCGCAGACGGCTCGGCGAGCGGCGAGGGCGAGCTCAGCGGCGACGAGCGGCCCCCATCGCCCCCGCGCGCGCCATCCGCGCCCCTGCCGCACCCCGCGCACCCCGCACACCCAGCGCACCCGCCGCACGTGGCCAGCGCCGCCGCCGCCACGGCCGCCGTGTTCGTGAGTATCCTCCACCAGCAGAGCTATGCATGCTCCTCGCTGCTACCGCTCGTCTCTAACCGCGTGCTCCCCCCACAGAACGCGGCGGGCGCCGGCAGCGCGCTGGCGCAACTGCAGCACCTGCTGCTAACGCAGCACGGCGCGCACTCGCTGCTGCTGCACACGCAGGTGAGTCCCCACGCCATCTGTACTCCTACTCCCTACCGCTCTCTAATACTGACGCGGACTCGTCAGTTATTACCTGTTTAGCACCTGTATGGAACTGATTAGCAAATTTTCTTTAGAGTAATTGAAGTAAGCACCCAATTTACATGTGCTTCAACAGTTTAGAGATATTATGATTAAGGGCCTACATACGCTTTAGTGCCGTAAAACGGTAACTTTCTAAAGCATACTCCTCAGTAACAGCTAGGTTAAAAGGTTTGAAAAAAATATATATTTATTATTGATTCATGTACATAATTTTGAACACAAGAGGTTTTTACGTGTAACTAATAGTTTTGCTTTAAAAAAATAATTAACAACACGATATTTATTCGCAACTTTGGGAAACTCTTCCAAAACGACTTGGATGTTTAAAAATATTTTTATACAGAAAAAATTATGGCTGGATTTCTTCATACCTAACATAGCATATGTAAATCAAATAATATTTTGCAAACAAAACTGTTCAAAAGGAGGTTCAATTTTGATATTTTGGCACCGAGCGGGCGCACGGCCAGTACTGCGTTACATTGGTGCGTATATATCACCTTAATAATCTACTCATAATCAGGCAGATAAATACTGTTTTTGTGGTTCTGTACCCGGTAAAACGGGACCCTATTACTAAGACTCCACGATCCGTCTGTCTGTCTGCCTGTCTGTCACTAGGCTGTATCTCATGAACCGTGATAGCTAGACAAATAAAATTTTCACGGATGATGTATTTCTGTTGCCGCTATAACAACAAATACTAAAAACAGAATTAAATATATATTTATTTGCGGCTCCCATACAACAAACGTGTTTTATGCCGTTTTATGCGATAGTGGTAAGGAACCCTTCGTACGCAAGTACGGACCCTTCGGGTACGGAACCCTAACAATAATATTGAAATAAAGCCACAAATGTGTTGAATTTTGATACCCGAACCTTCAAATTGCACGAAAATTACATAACAGTCATACATTTCGCGAGATTGCCATCGAGTGCACGATGATTGTACTGCTGAGCAAGAGTTATTGGGTTTTTCTACCGGAAATTTCTCAGTAGCAGCTCCAATTCTGGATTTGTACACGGTCGATGGCACTTAAACATAACTGGCGATATGTGGATGTGGTATAGGTGCGTGTTGGGCTGACCGACCAGCTCAGCTGGACTGTGGATACTAGCGATGGTGAAGCAGTCTGCAGTAGTAACCGTGTGTGTGTTTCAGGTACAGCAGGCGGTGGCGCAGGCGGCGGCGCAGCAGCTGCAGCAGCTACAGGCGCGCGCTGGCGCTCCGCACGTGGCCCCCGCCACCGGCTCGTCGCCCCCCTACAAGTACATGCAAGGTGTGTGCACACCGCTCGCCGCTCCTATGCTGACTGCCCTGCACACTAGTGCGTGCCAACAGGGTGGTTCTTGACCAGAACTGCTAATGGCTTATGAATTCTCTTAATGATAAGCTGTGTGTTTGTAATTATTAACGATTGTGTGCCGGTGCAGACGGACGCTCGCCGTCACCGCGGCGCACGCCCCCCGGCGCCGGCGCCTTCCTCACGCCGCTCACGCCAGGCTCGGGGCGCGCGCGCTCACCCCCCCACGCGCACCACACGCACACGCCCCTACACGCGCACGCGCACAAGCCGCGCGCGCTCGAGCCCACCGCCGACGACACCGCAGACCTGGAGGAGTTGGAACACTTCGCCAAGACCTTCAAGCAAAGACGCATCAAACTGGGTGAGTTGTACTGCTGACTGCAGAGCATTCCACGGCTTAAACTCCGGTTAAATCACGATTTCTTGATGATAAGCATTAGAGAGCATACAATGTTGGTTTTTTTCCGCAGGCTTCACTCAGGGCGACGTCGGGCTCGCGATGGGCAAGCTGTACGGAAACGACTTCTCACAGACTACGATATCGCGCTTCGAAGCGCTTAACCTAAGCTTCAAGAACATGTGCAAGCTAAAGCCGCTGCTGCAGAAGTGGCTGGAGGACGCCGACTCGTCGTTGGCAGGCGGCGGCGCGCCGGGCGGTGGCGGCGCGGCTCTGGGCGCCGGACTGGCTGAGGCCGTGGGCCGGCGCCGCAAGAAGCGCACCTCCATTGAGTCGGGCGTGCGCGTGGCGCTCGAGAAGGCCTTCCTGCACAACCCCAAGCCCACCAGCGAAGAGATCGCCGCGCTGGCTGACGCGCTGTGCATGGAAAAAGAGGTGGTGCGCGTGTGGTTCTGCAACCGGCGCCAGAAGGAGAAGCGCATCAACCCGCCGGCGGGCGAGAGCGGGCTGGGGGCGGCGCCGCACGCAGGGCTGTCCCCGCACGCGCACGGGCTGGCGCCGCACGCGCAGGTGCACGCGCACGCGCACGCGCTGCACGCCGCTGCGCTGCAGCCGCTGGCGCTGCTGGCGCGCGCCCCTCCCCGGGACCGCGACTGACGCGCGCCGCGCGTGCCGTTCCTGACACATATCCTCTCGTTGTAAATAGTGCGCGGGCGCGGCCGCGGTGTACAGACTAGTGTTAGCGTGTATATAGATGTACGTGCGGGCCGCTGCGCCTGCCTAGGCTAAGTTTATATATTATTACGTGAATTTTATTTATGTGGGAGCGCGGCGCCACGCCGCCGCCGCTGTACAGAGCTCATATCAGTTAGCGCTCCACGCGACGATTATGTAAGGTGGATGTGTAGAAAACTATCTATGTTACAATAAAACATCATAGACATTACAAGTGGTTTCATTTACCTCTCGTAATTTTTATATGCGTGTTTTATTTAGTGCACCTTTCCCCAGACCATCGCCAAGGTCCGTTCCGTAGTAATATCACAGGAAACTACAAAAATAAATAGAACAGCAAAAGTACATTACGTACGGGAGACGAGGTGCAGCAGGCGACACGTGCGTGCTGGGCACTGCTCACAGTCGGGCAAATCATTGCTGCGATCGAGGATTCGTTATAGGTAGGTACCTGTATAACCTTCTTATCTCTAGCTGCTTTATAATGATCCTTGACAACCTAATCTTATCTAATCATGTTAAGGGGCCGAGAAATAACTCGGTCATTTCGACCCATAGGGATATTTTGTGGCCCGTAGATAAGTCCTCCCCAATCTCGTTGAAAACCTTCTTCATTCGTTTTACAACGAGACTAGGAGATATGAGCCTATAGTCTCCTGGTATTGGATATCTAACCTGATACTCGCAGCTAGGTACTGCTACATAGGATACTGTTACATAAATGCCGTTTCTGTTGTCCAGACGCACTTTATTGATTACGTTAGTTGTTTTGACCTTCATCAACGCAAGATCACAAACAATAATAGACCTAACAATAGCAACCATAGGCATAGCTAACTCCATCCAGGACTGGCAGGTCTCCAACGAGATATCATGCTCAGACCACAGACGGATCCGGTACAACATCAACCTTAGGCAGCGTTCCCACAGCCATGAAGGTCCCCTCAAAACACAGACCAGTCTAACTTCTTTAGGCTTGTCAAAGACGAGTTAGGAAAAGACCCTCTTTACCGGCGGAAATACCTGTAACTAACTTAGAAGGACATGCAAACAACATCACATCTAGACTTTTATCCAGCTATGAACAGTCTTGCCCCCTCACCATACCTAGGCAGGGAGTTAGGCAGTCCTGGTGGTGTCCAGAATTGGAAAGACACCGTCACAGGCTGAGAAGGCTGTTCAACAGAGCTAGGAAGACACAGAAGACTGGAACCGCTACACTTTTATCCGTAGAAACTATAAAAAACTAATACGCCTCAGAGTTAGGACTAATTGGGGGCGTTTTTGCACGAACATTGAAAACAACAACCAGGCAATTAGGGTCAAAACCTGTCTTGCACAAGAGACAGAACACTCAATAGGAAGCCTGAAAAAAAACAGATAACACATACACAACAAACGACGCGGAAACCAGTGAGCTGCTTCTGACCACCCACTTCCCAGGTTGCCAGATTGCTACCCAGAAATATTGGGAACCACATAGGGATAGGGACACGAGTAGCTTAGACTGGGAAGTAGCTTCAGAAGTTATCGACAAAGAATCGGCTGGGAGCAAGACTGAGGAGCCACACTTTGGTGGTTCAGCTTACCCCAGGGTGAAGGCCTCTGAGGGGCTAGCCTGGGGGGGGGGGGGGGGTTGAGTGGTAGGGGCTTGGCGCGCGTCATTACGCTTGGCCATTTTAGGCGCAAGTTTAGGGGCTTTTGGGCAACCACGGTAATTAGCCGGGTGCCCGACTTGTCCACAAAGCACGCAGCTGGGAGGCTCCGTGCATTGTGATCGGTCCTTTGGACGGGAACAGTCCTTGGTACTGTGCTCTCCCATGCACTTAACGCACCTGGGAGGAGCGAAGCAATTGGTCTGAGAGTGACCGTAGAGTTGGCAGTTGTGACACTGACTAACGAGATGGGGACGGTATGGCTTTTCAATGGAAATGCCTGATAAGTTACACAGTTGACATTAAATATGGGGTTGTGACCCACGAAGGGGAAACACACGACAAGGACCATGTCGTAGAGATCTCCGCCTCTTGCTTTATGCAATCGGTGGACCTCTGACACAGGGACTTTTTGCGCTAGTAAATCCTTTCGGATTTCTTCCGTCGGGATCTAGTATATATATATATAGTATACTCTAGTATACTTTTCCTCCGGAAGGGAGTAAGTATGGAAAGATACTTTCCTTTCTTTGAGAAAACGAGTTAAATCTCGATAATCACGGGGAGTGGGATTCTGATGCCTTGTTGGCATGCAGTGGCCTTGGTGAAATTAATTTTACGCGCTACACAGGCGCTTGAAATGTCGCTCCATTTCCCTTTATCTTGAAGATAAATGGGTGGAGGAGGAGGAGGCTTCCTAGTGGTAGTATTTACTACTACTATAGGGCTGGGCGAGCGATTTAACCGCTGAGAAGGACTAGCGGGGGCGGGGGCGGGGGAGGGTTGCCTGTCGGGCAAGGCCGGTGGCAGAACTGGCTGGGGAGAGGTTTTGGCTACTGGCTTTTTGGCCTTGGTAGCGTGAGGGGGACTTTTCCTCATCTTCCTCTTTCCTCCAGAGTGGACAGTGAATTCTCTGTCATCAGAGTCAGAAGAAGAGGACATGGTGGCATAGTCCTCTGACAAATCGGGGTTATTGGGGTCAACTGGGGGATTTTCTAAAACCTGATCGATGTGGTCAGCTACTGCTGCCCATTCATCGTCGGTACTAAGGGCTGTGTCCATATCGATGGGAGAGTCACCTTCCTCATCGACCCAAGATTTGGATCTGGACCTAGTGTCTGCGTGAATAGCGGCTACGCGCTCCTTGTACTTTTTGTACTGAAGGCGGTTGGACCTCCTACGAGGAGGAGGCTTAGTAGCCGAAGTCTGGGGCTTTAGAGGGCTACGGTCTCTCTCAGAGGGAATTAGATCTGGCTTTCTAAGAACCTCGCCCTGGGAAAGGGTGGGTGATCTAGGCCCGGAAGTGGGCCTGACGGGTGGGGAGGGTGATCTGGGAGAGTCCTTCTCCTCACATGGCACGGGGGCCATGCTAGGTTCGGGTTCCAGTACATCCTCAACGGTCGGATTTATGTTAGGTACGAGGGCTTCTAATACTGTGCCAAAAAGAGTGGCGAGTCTAGCTCGGAGATGACAGTCCTGAGCGAACCTCTCCTTAATGGTTTTAATGGCGTATTGCACATTGTCTGGGAGATGACTTATGTCAGAATAGGGCGGGAGGACAGGGGCACTGTAAGGTGCACATCTGGCAAGGGAGGCAAGAATAATTTTGAAACGGGACTGGTTTTCATGACGCGGACTGGGATCGTCCGACATCAAGTCCTTGACGAGCTCTATTAACACCTCAACGGGATGCATCGTTGTCAATAGAGCCAGAACAAGGAGAAGAGAAAAATCTATAACTACTAAGGGGCTGATAACCTTATTCCCCGGGTGGATGGGCCCGGGGATGTGTGAATCCTACCCTCCCAGCCGGGTTAGACTGGGAGGTGAGTATCTGGTGAGCCCTAAGCTTGTTATCCTGCCACCAATCTTATTGGGTACCGGTGAACCCACCGAAGGTGGGCCACCCTCCTCCTGTGTACCGAAAGTCTGGCACGTCGGTGTTGAGACACCCGACCGTGCCAGGTGAATCGCTGTGGGGCAGAGACAGGGGTTGACTAGGCTATCTACCAAGGTCAACTACCCTGCTCCCGACTCCTTCTGACTGCCGTGTCCAGACGGGACTTGGCGAGTGGGCGGGTCACCACTCCACTTGGCTTCGTTAACACCGTTAGGTATCCACCAAGGACCACTAAGTCGTGGTTTTAACCCGGAAGGGGCCAAAAAAAAAAGATGTCCCTACTAGTAACCGAAGTTACTAGTAGCGACACCTGTGGGCGGCGCGCGGAGACGCGGCGACCGCAGTGACGTCACGCAGTGGCACGACGAGTCGGAGAGAGGGGCGCGGCGGGGCGCGCGGTGGGGGCGGCGAGAGCGACGGGTGGCAGCGAGACGTCCGCTCGGTGGCGATGGCAGGCGAAGAGTGATACCGTTGTCATCAGTGTGGAAGTCGCTTCGCCTCCGTCAGGAGGCGAGGCGAGCGGTGCCGGAACATTGTTCCCAGCCCGCGGGTGCAGCACCGGGGCTCGCAACAGCGAACCCGTCCCTGTGGTGCCCACTGGGCCTAGCATTTTGCTAGTGCGGTCATAGTACTGACCAACACTAGCTATGTTTATATGTTGTATGTGACTGTGGGCGCGCCGCGGCGGCCGTTATGAACGGTCCGCCGCTTCTTCACGACACCCGGCGGTCTACCCCCTCCGAGTGAGACCCAGGGCGTACCCTGGGAGGCTCAGAGAAGGTGACCAGCGACAGGTGTGTCGACTTTTAGACGAACCCACAGTTTAGTAATGTAAGCGACTACTAGCGCCGCCGTTTTGTATGTAGGAGCGGCAATGTTCTGTGTTACACCGCTCATGAACCAATAGCGCGCGAGGTACTCGCGGCGCTATTCGGAGCAAGTGTACTAGCGAGTGTATAGTTATGAATGTCTGTTTACGACGTAAAGTAAGTCTATATTAACTTAGAACAAACTTCACGCCGTGGGTGTCGTGTGGGGTGGGTAGTGTTATTGTTTGAGTAAGCAGCGTGTAGACTGATGCTGCTTACTCAGGCGTCAAGTCCGGGGGGTGGATGGGGCTACACAGTCTGTAGTGAGGAGGTCGCGTGGGAGGCGCTTTTTGTCCGGCGGGCGCGCGTGCCATGGCCCTATGTTAGCGATGTGGGGCCAGGCAGAAGCGTCGGCCCGCGCGAACATTGATGCAGCGATGCGTCCCACGAATTCATCCAGGCTCTCTATCTTGATGTCCCGCTGAATAACATCGTTCCTCACGTAGCGAGGGGCGTCCATGATGCGGCGCAGCGTGATGTTTTGCTGCGCCCTGAGCTTTTGTTTGTTCGTCTCGCTAGTGAGGGCGTACCAAGCTGGGGTAGCATAAGTTAAAATAGATCTTATATATGTTTTGTACACGAACAGCTTGGTGCGGGCGGGGAGGCGAGATGAGAGCACTGGATACAGCAGATTGCGGGCCACTCTGCATTTTGTCACCACATTGGTGACGTGCAGCCCCATCGTGAGCCGGCGGTCGATGGTCACACCCAGGTATTTGGCCTGAGGTGTCCACTCGACGTCGGCTCCTTGTAGCTTCAAGGGTGGTGGCAGAGTTCCTGCTCCTGTAACAATGGCCTGCGTCTTACCCACGTTAACCGACAGTCGCCACTTGGATAGCCACTCGGGGATGGTGTCGAGGGCACGCTGCATCTTGCGCGCTGCATGCCTGGCGTTCATGGAGGTTGTGATGTAGGCCGCGTCGTCGGCATACAGCGCGAGCGTCGCTTCAGGCGTGGTGGGGATGTCGTCGGTGTAACGTGTGTAACACGCAGGCGATAAGCAACTGCCCTGTGGCACGCCCGCCAGTATCGGGCTGGGGGCGGACAGCGCTCCTTCTACCACCACCTTGAAAGTCCTGTGGGTGAGAAAAGATCGAATCACACTGACAATACGACGGGGCGCGCTGGACTTGGTCATCTTGAACACAAGCCCATCATGCCATACTCGATCAAAAGCCTTCTCCATGTCGAGGAATACTGCTACCGCGTGCTCTTTTCTGTTCATGGTTGATGACAGCAGGTGCAGTACCCTCGACAGTTGAAGCGTCGTGCTGTGTTCCGCGCGAAACCCGAATTGTTCCTCGCGTGGCGGTATGTATGGTGTGAGATGTTGCAGCAGGAGCGACTCGAACACCTTGGAGGTGGTGGGCAGGAGAGTGATCGGCCGATAGCTCTCCGGCTTCAGCGTGTTTTTGCCCGCCTTGGGCAGCATGATGACGCGCCCTTCTTTCCACGAGGCCGGGAAGGAGCCCGTGCGGAGGATACCCGTGAACAGGCGCGCCAGGGCCGCTACCATTCGGTATGGCAGGTGGCGCAGCGCTGTGTTCGAGATACCGTCGGCACCTGGGGCCTTCCGGGGCCTCGTTAACAAGATGGCGCGTCTGACTGCTCCAGGCGAGAAAGAGATGGGGTCTTCTTCGGGAGCTATCGGCGTGGAGAAGTAGTCCTCCAGGTGTTTTTCCACTGCTGCGACATGTTTGTGGTCCGTGGTCGGGTTCGGTTGGAACTGGCGCTGCAGGTGTTCAGCGAAGACTTCTGACCGGTCCTCTGCTGTGTATTTCAGCGCCCCGTCGCTGCTCTGTAATGGACGTACCGGAGCTGGGGTGTTCGTCAACTGGCGGCACAGTCGGTGTAGGGAGGGCCAGTCGCCCTCCGCGGTATCTATGCGTTCCTCCCAGCTCGCGGCATTGAGAGCATTTAGCTCGGCCTTCACCTTCTCCGCGAGTTTGTTGAGGCGCGTTTTCATCGCTGGACATCGTAGTTGTTGCCACTGCTTACGTAGGCGCCTTTTTTCCGTTATCATGCGCTTGATGCGCGCCGGCAGGGGCGGCTGAAGCACTCTCCCCTGCGGCTGTGCTATCGTAGCTGCGTTCAGTGCATTTTGTACGCAAGCAGTGACTTCAGCGGCTAGTGTGTCGACATCTGCTGCGGAGGTGATAGGCCGAGTCGGTGTCGTGGATTCGATCTTCTCTTGGAACTTCATCCAGTCGATTAATCGACGTGGCGCTGGAGGCGCTACTCTTGTAGGTATGCCCGATAGGACGACGAGAACAGGATGGTGATCTGACTGTAGCTCGTCATCCAGTACCTGCTGTGTGACCTGGCAGTGTAGCCCCCGGTGAATCATTATGTCCAGCACGTCTGGCATGTGATTGTCTCTGTCTGGGTAATGTGTGGGCGTATCAGGGCCGGACACATTGAACCCGAGGGCCTCCGCGTCCGCGAGGAGCCGTCTCCCATCCTGGTTCGCGTTGAAAGAGTTCCACGCTGGGTGTTTGCAGTTCCAATCACCGGCGAGGATGATAGGTTGCTCTGTTGTTGCTGGTAACAGCGTTTCTAGGTCTCTTGTGTCCAGTCTGTTGCCTGGAGGCTTATAGCAGGCGTAGATTTTAATGTCCTCGCCGGCTACGTGCAATTGGACACCCAGCGCGTACGCGCTGTGTAGTATTGGTGGTGGGAGTTCTTGATGGACGACTCCTCTCTTTACTAATACGGCCAGGCCACGGTAACGGGCATTTAGCGCGTTTTTTTCATCCTTGCGATAAGCGAGATAACCCGGGAACTTGTACCTATCCTCAGGTCCCAGGTAAGTCTCGCTTATGAGCGCCACGTCGATGTTTTGTTCCTTAAGTATGTGGCGGAGGGATGTGGCCTTTCCCCTGAGGCCACGGGCGTTCCAATGTAACATCCTCAGCGGCTTAGACATTGTGGTACAATGTTAATAAAGCGGCTAAGCCGTCGAGGATGACCTGTTCGACATCTTGCCCCTGCCTGATGGCCTTAATGAGGTCCATGAGGAGCTGGATCGCACAGGTAGTAAAGTCCTTCTTCTTGTTTGTTGATAATAATTCCGAGTTTTTTGCCTTATGTTGATTGGCCGTCTCTATATTTCTGGTACGCGCGGATTGGCTGGCGGCTATGTTAGTTCCGTTTTGGTCCGCGGCGTGGCGCTTGGTTAGCGCGGCGTCTATGTTTGTGTCTTTTTTGCTCGTTTGGTGATAGTTTACTACCTGTGTTTTTACTGAGGCAGGGGCTGCCTCAGGGGTGTCTTTTATTGTTTGGGGGGTGGGTTTTCTACCCTTACCTCCCCTCTTCTTCCTCCGCCTTGAGGAGGTGGTGTCGCTACGCTGGGTGGGCCCGTTTGCAGTCGCCATCAAGGAAGCGCCCTGGGCCTCGGTATCAAATGTATTCACTGCCGGTACCTCCTTCTGAGGTTGGCGTGATGTTACTGTAGAGATGGCGACGGTACCCGCTCGCCTGTTTTTTATTTCTGTTTGAAATACTGGACATTTAATATTGATTGCGGGGTGCGCGCCCTTGCAGTTTGCGCAGGTGGCCGGTTCTTCTCTGCGGCGTGGGCATTCGCGTGCCAAGTGCCCTTCCCCGCATCTAACGCAGGCGAGCGGGCGGTGGCACTGGTGCGAACTGTGCCTAAATTGTTGGCACCTGTGACACTGCGCGGGCCCTCGTTTTCCACGCCATGCCTCTATTTTCACTCCGTTCATATACAAAAAGGTAGAAATGTCGTAAATAGCCCGCACATTCTCAGTTTTATTCAGAACGGCGTGAAAAACGCAGCCGGGTCGTCCTTGACGTGCGTTTATGTGACGCACGTACTCCGGCTCAAATCCCAGCGTGCGTAGTTCTTCCTCTATTTCCGTGGGTTCCGTATCTGCGGGTAGGCCTCTGATGGCCACTTTCAGTTTTCTATCAGCTGGTAGTGAATACGCGAACCAGCTGATACCGCTCTCTTTCTCTAAGTTGGTTAGGTACTTTTGTACCACCCTATATTCGGTGTCACTTTCGGGTGAAAAACGGACCCCCTGTCTGAAGGGGCGAGCGTTTGGTGGTTTTCCTAATGTGGCCGCCAGGGCCCTGAAGTGGGTGGCCCAGTTCGGTAGTTTGTCTACAACTAAAGGAGGGTAGCGGGGCCTCTTGTGTTTTTTATTTTCAGGCTCCGTTTTTCCGTCGGTAGGGGCCTTTTTAGGAGCTGTTTCCGGGTTCAGGGCGAGGGTAGGTGTAGTACTCGCTCCTGGAGGCGTCATTTTTTCTTTTTCGGGGGGCACGCGTGTCTCCTGCGGGGGGGAGCGGCGCGCTGCCTCCGCAAAGGTGGGTGAGATTTCACCGCTGCGACCGCTCGTTTTTTGATGCTGTCGCTGCGGGTCCAGTCTGTACCTTTTGGCTTCCTCTATCTCTTCTTCATCTGGACTTCTTCTCCTCCTTGGTGCCCTACCCCCAGACTGATAATTAAAGTCTAGTTCCATTGACGGAGTGGGTGAGATCGGAGTTTCAACGTTCGATTCGGTATCGACTTCGAACTCTGCCCTACGCCCGTAGGATGCGAGCGAGGTGCTCGATCCGCTCAGAGAGGATTGGCCCGAGCGTAGCGCGGGTGAGTCGTAAGCAGAGGTACGTGGAGGTGCGGGAGAATCGGGATTTGCTTGTGTCGGCATCAATAGTGGCGCCATCTGTCGGCGTGGGTCGCGGTTTGTGCGCGGGTCGCGATTGGTCGAGCGTGTTTTGGCTGATTCTGAGCTCGCCAGCATCGCTCGCGATGTGGATGGTGCAGCTTGGGTAGCTGGAGCTCGGGTTGTGCTTGCCTTTGTGGCATAAGAGGTTGTCGTGGTGTCCCGCGGCATTGATCGCGGTAGTATGGGTGCGTGAGGCGCGTCATTTCGCGTGTGTGGATATGGTGGTTTGGTGCTTGCTTTAGCACTGGTTGTTCCCACGGTTTCTTGCCGTGGTTTCTGGGAAGCTGAGCGCGTTTGCGAGAGGTTTGGGTGTTTGTCCGACTCCGCGAGTTTGGTGCGGGTAGACGGAGAAATGGTCGAAAAATTATTTTCCGGCGTACGCACGGTCGAGGCGCGAACACCGATACCCGCCGGGTATCGGTGTTTTTGCGGGCACTTGACGACACTTAGGTGTGGTACTATACCTTGTCGTTGGTGATGGTGGTGAAGCAGGGGAGTCGGTGGTCGACTGCCTACCCTGGCTTCCTCTGGTTGGCTGTGGCTGGTGGCTGCGTTCCTCGGCCCGCGGTGCACCGGGTGTACCCGTCCCTAGGTTAGGGAGCGATACAGTTCGGTCCATCGCTGGTCGAGGCTCCTGCTGGCTGGGGGCGCCGCGGCCCGGAGGGCCGCGGGCGCCTGGCGGTGACATCTTCTTCACAGTTCTTCTTGGTGATGGCTCCTTTTTTGCTAAAAAGCATGGGCATGGAAACTAGAGAGGGCTAGTATTCCGCGACCGACAACAGCTTTGCGCAAGCAAAAGCTGCTAGCAGCAACGATTGTCCGCCCAAGTTGCCTCCGACAGTATAAATTGAAAAATCTATACTATCGGCGACAAAGAGGGTAGACTAGGGACGGTCCGTGCAGAGTTTGGTGCGATGAAACAACGTACGTGTTTGCGGGTGCGCGACTAGTGGCAATCCGATACCGTTGTGTAACGACGCGCGGTATTTATAGTTCGTGCAAAATCGACCCGCTCATCTATAACTTCAACAAGTGGGTAGCATAATATAATTGTTGATCACCTACCCTACATCTATGTAATAAACGAAACGAATTGTATATAAATACCTTGCTCCTAAAATATATGTCATTCAACCCGAATACTCTTTTAATTACATATCTCCTGACAACTGGTAAAGTGGTGACCCCGACGAACACACGACGAGCACGGAAAATGGCAAACAACGACGATTCCTCGGTATATTAAACTTTTATAAAGAAAATATACTACACGCTGCACACGTTCAGGCAAATCTATATAAATATCTACAAACATGCAAGAAAAATGACAATGAATATCAACAATGAAGATAAAGAAGCATTTCAACACTGTAAAAACAGCATCAAAAACGCCGTCACTCTGTCACACCCTTCAGTTCACGCACCGTTATCACTGATGTGTGACGCCTCAAACACGTGTGTCGGAGCCGCGCTACAGCAACGGGTAGGAAACTGCTGGAGACCACTTGGTTTTTACTCGAAGAAACTGACAGAAGCGCAAAAGAAATACAGCACGTTCGACCGAAAGCTACTGGCGATCTACCTGGCAATAAGGCACTTCCGGCGCATGTTTGAGGGTAGAGAAATAACGGTTATCACGGACTACAAGCCGCTAACGCATGCACTACTGCGGCTAAACAGCAAGACAGAAACACCAATACGCACGAGGTACTTGCACTATATAAGTCAGTTCACAATGAATCTATGCCATATTGATGGAAAGAACAACGTTGTGGCCGATGCATTATCAAGAATCAAAGCAATATCTACCCCACCACCAATCGACTACGACGAGCTGGCTCGCCTACAACACAGCGACAGGCAACTGACTGACGTCACGAAAAATAATTCGCTCCGATTCGAACGGCTGCGTTCACACAACGCAAGTAAACCAATATTGTGCGAAGCATCAAGTGGCCACGTACGACCTTATCTGCCACCAGAATTACGAAGAAAAGCATTCGACGCCATACACGAGTTGAGCCACCCAGGCACCCGAGCAACTGGGAAAATGATCACTCAACGTTTCTTCTGGCCAAGCATGAACAAAGACATCAGTATGTGGACCAAATGTTGCATATCTTGCCAACAAACAAAAGTGCAGCGACACACAGTATCGCCGCTAGAACAGTACCCACAAGCAGACCGACTGTCGCACATACATATCGTCAGACCACTACCTATATCAGAGGGAAGACGGTATTGCGTTACCATCGTAGACCGAGCAACAAAATGGCCAGAAGCATTCCCAGTCAGCGACATGGAAGCCAACACTGTCGCCACGGCCATCTACGAAGGTGAAGTCGGTAGTATTTTTTTGAAAAGGTTTTTTTTATTTTCACTTTTTAGCTACTACCTAATAGGCAAGTTAGTAAGGTAACTATAACGCCAGAATAGATTTCATGAAACATGAACATAACCGGTGAAATGAGAGATCTGCGTACCCTTAAGAGCGTACTGGCGTGATGTTATGTTATGAAATGGTATGTACAATAAACAGACATGCGATTGCAGCAATCCCGAGAATTGCCGTTATTTATTGAAGAGTTCTGTTGTATATCTCCGATGTTCTTCATCAGATCTTCACCAATTTAAAATCGGTCTACAATTGTCGGAGCTATCGGTGAAAATACACAAAAAAATATAAAAAATGCAAACATAATTCTTTTTTTTTTTTTTTCTTTTTTTTTATATAATAATATGTCGTCATAGAATAGTGAATAATAATGAATAATATGTCGTCATAGAATAGTGCATAATGTCGAACAAAGAACCTCCTCCTTTTTGGGAAGTCGGTTAAAAATAGGTCTCTGGTTGATAGGAATAGGCTGGCTTCCTCCTAATTCAAACAAGTAAAATTTCAAAAAATTAAGAACCCCGGCACATTTTTGCTTCATGCTTTTTAAACTACTTATTTATCTATTAGTAGACACGCTTCGATCGACAATCAATCGAACACGTAATTATGACACGATATCTTGCAAAAGTACCCCGATTCAAAAAGTAAAACACCCATAACTTTTGAACAACTAAACCGATTATTATCAAACAAATTAATTTATTCATCTGTTTAGGAGCTATGATGCCACAGACAGATACACAAAAACACACGTCAAACTCATAACACCCGTCTTATTCCGTTGGGAGTTAAAAATAGCAGGACGCTGTTACATTTTCGACGAACTCAAATTTAGGTATCTAATCGCACACAGCAACATTACGCGATTCGCACTCATTGAAACTACTGAGCGCTCGATTTTATACACCACTCAAATAATATTGGTCCTTGATATTATTTTTTAATTTTATCGAAGTTGATTCAGGATGGTTAGTTGGCACTTTGAATATGCATTTGGTAACTGTTACAAACCGTCGTCGTAAAAAGTATGTTATTATTTTCAACCGACTTCAAAAAAAGGAGGTTCTCTATCTATTCGACCCGTATGTATCCGCAATTTTCTTAAAAACTCCTGATCCGATACTGATCGGGTTTTCGTCGATAAATGTATGTGTTTTCAGGGAAAGTTTTATTGTATAATTTAACAGGATCTGATCTTCGGAGATAGACAATGGAACTCTTCAATAACAAACAGCAAATGACCTGCGATTACTGTGATCGTATGTTTATGTTTTGTTTTCACCATACCCTAATATAACATCACGCTCGTACGGTTTAAGAGGGTAAACAGATGTATATAGTATACCCAATATGGGGTACCAACAAAAACTAAAACATGAAAAATAATAACTTTCCTGTGTCGAAAAACGAAAAGCAATAGGTACCGACACCGACTTCCGAAAAGAAAATTAGTTTTCACTTTATTGTAGTAAGTAGGTATTTTTAAAAAAACGCTACGTGAAATAAGTAGATACCTAAAACGAAATAATTTCCGCTCACAAGGATTAAAAAATTACTTGAACATTTTGCATTACATGGAACATATAAAATATTACTATCTAAAATTTTTGGAACATTGCATAATGAGCAGCAGCTACATATTACCCAACATCCATGAAAATGACACCCATGACGAAAAGATGTAAAATTTTCGTCGGCGCCATCTTGAATTTTGGTTTTGACTCCGTATTCGATATAACCGACCCCAAAAACCATGAAAATGTCACCCATGACGAAAAGATGTCAAATTTTCGTCGGCGCCATCTTGTATTTTTGTTTTGACCCCGTATTCGATATAAGCGACCCCAAAATCCATGAAAATGACATCCATGACGAAAAGTTGTAATTTTTTTATCGGTGGCATCTTGGGTTTTGGTTATGACCCCATATTCATTACTGGAAACCCAAAAAAACATGAAAATGACACCCATGACGAAAATATGTTTGATTTATGTCGGCGCCATCTTGTATTTTGGTTTTGACCCCATATTCTATATAAGCGACCCCAAAAACCATGAAAATGACACCCATGTCGAAAAGCGGCCAAATTTTCGTCGGCGCCATCTTGTATTTTATTTTGACCCCGTATTCGTCATACACAACTAAATACAAACCGGTTCCACCAAATCGGACCGGTTCCAAATCTCCTTCTACCCATCCACTTCTAACCTTCACCGCCGCCAGCTTTACCTTGCCCATCCAAAACCTAACCTTACTAAGAGCTGCTTAAACCCACCCATCCTTTTCTCAACCTTGTCAACAACTGCTTAACACCACCTATCAAAATCCCGATATTACCCAACATAATTTCTAAATCACATCCTAATAATAATAGGAAACTAAAACATACTTTTATTTCGGTCCGATAAAATATCAACTCCTTTCGATCACGACAAACGACTCACGCATGCACACTACAATCTTTTCTATTACTTTTATCGTATTTTTTTTTTGCGGTAAAAAGCGATACGCTCGTCCTTCCACGAGCGCTTCTGAGCGCGGAATGATGAGCTTCGAGTACAAAATGTATGAAGAAGTCGGCAAGTGTTTTTATTTTAGCTAATAATTAAAAAATATATTGATTTGGGTAAAAAATAATTAGCTGAACCTTTAAAGGACTATATATACCGCAATTTCTTATAATTTTGAAGATAAAATATGCTGTAATATTACTTAAACTGGGACCTATTCGGACCCTACTTTTTTAATATTTTTGCGATTATTGTGATGGGAAAAACGTATTTGTGCGAAAATTTTGTATGATGTCATGCAATTTTTCTGATGCCAATCTGGAGCTGATATCATTATCCTCACATCTGTGATTGCATATACGTTAAAATTGTACCTGAAAAGCACTGTTATTTGTAGAAAAATGTAATAGCGTCCTTAAACAGAACTAGTGAAATAAGGTCAAGGTGCCCAGAAAGGATCACAAGCGATCAAGGAAGACAGTTCGAATCACATTTATTCAAAACACTAATTAATAGAATGGGTATCGCGAAAACGCGGACCACTGCCTACCACCCACAGGCAAACTGAATGGTTGAAAGGTGGCATCGATCATTTAAAACAGCATTGACAGCACGACTACATAACTCAAGCTGGACACAAGAATTACCAACTGTTCTGCTAGGGCTACGCGCTGCAATTAAAGAAAACACTGAGGTGTCATCAGCAGAAGCGCTATACGGTAAACCGCTACGACTACCCGGCGAAATGTGTGGAGAAACGACAACATATGCGAACAAACAAACGACATATGCGAAAAATCAAACACACATTTTAGCGACGTCATAACCAACGCAATGAAAAAGATGCAAGCAGTTCGCCGTAACACCGATCGCCACGCAATGTTTGTACACGACGACCTACACGTATGTATGCATGTATTCATACGTACCGATGCCTACCGCCGACCGCTAACGCCGACCTACGAAGGTCCGTATCGTGTCTTGAAGAGACAAAACAAGGTATACACAGTGAAAGTCAAGGATTTGCCTTGCCCTGGAGTGTATATCGACGTCCAATCGAATCACCCTACAGTGGATTAAGGGACATAGTGGGTCTTCAGGCAATGATGCCACGGATGAACTTGCAAGGAGAGGTTCTGAGATGATAGTGCTAGGCCCGTACCCACTTCTTCCCCTGCCTTTCTCACAAATTCGTGCATGGATCCGCCAAAGATCAACCGAACTGCATAACAACAGATGGTCACGGGCTATAGACTGTAGATGGTCAAGAACGGCCTTACCGAATGTAAACCCGCGATTAACCAAAAAACTTCTTAGCTTATGTAGAAATAACCTCAGAATAATCATAGGGACAATTACGGGCCATAACCCTCTTAACAAACATCTTTTTAACATAGGCGCCATAGACAGCCCACTTTGCAGGGGTTGTTTTAACGCCGAGGAATCAGCTACCCACGTCATCCTGGACTGCGAGGCTGTGGATTCCCAACGTGAAGAAATCCTCGGAACGGTGAGGTCGCTCCGCGAAGCCTGTGAAACCCCCAGGAAGCTTCTGTGCTTTTGTACGGAGATAGGCTGGCTACTTTAGCCGGAAACCCCACGCACAACGGACCAAATGGGAGTCTGACTGCGGAAAAGGGAGTCCCTCTTCTATTCTATTTTGTTCTAGTTGTTTTGTCGTTGTTTCATAAATTTTTACTGTTTGTTCATGGTATCCTAGCTGCGTCGCAAAATGTTATATTCCGATTCCAGGATTGGTTCTTCAGTAACCTTTGAAGATGATTTTCATTGTTAGTTATAAGTCATTTTTTTAAGCTGACATGGTCACAATCATTAGAATTAATATTTGTTTCGGGATATTTATCATGTATATTTTGTTTGATAATGAATGAAATGATCAAGAAGTATTAGTTCTAAAAGCGGACAAAGGAAATGCTACAGTGGATCAGAAGATCCGGAGTCTATTATGTGATGTGAATACCTATAAAAGAGTGGACTACAATCCTACAGCTAGAACCAACCGAGCTACTGTAAAAGTAATAAAAGAATGTGAACATGCGCATGGACATGACACTACTCAGAACCTACTCCGTCGCAGAAATGTTCAACCCCCAAAATTATACGGCTTACCAAAAGTACATAAGCAAAATATTCCGTTGCGGCCCATAATCAGCCAAATAGACTCGCCCACATATAAGCTGGCGAAGCATGTGGCCAGGGTTTTACAGCCAATAGTCGGGAAATCATCGTCCTTCGTGAAAGACTCGCGTCATTTTGTGGATATCCTGCAGTCTACCAAGATGGAAGTGGACGAAGTTATGGTCAGTTTTGACGTTGAGTCTTTGTTTACCAATGTACCTGTGGCGGATTGCATGGAGTTTATAAAGGTGAAATTGCAGCAAAATAATATCCCTGCTGAGTATAGAATTCTACTTCATCATTGCTTGTTTGCGTCTAACTTTATATATCAAGGCGAATACTACCTTCAGGTTGATGGTGTAGCCATGGGAAGTCCAGTGGCACCCACAACAGCTAATATATGGATGGAGTATTTTGAAGAGTTAGCAATCTCAACTGCATCGACGTCACTTAGACTATGGAAAAGATACGTTGATGATGTGTATGCCATAGTTAAAGGGGACGAGTGTGATGTACAAGGCTACCTTCAACACCTTAACGGCGTACATGAGAAGATTCGATTTACCTGCGAAATGGAACAAAACAGGACAATCGCCTTTCTGTACGTAACAATACAAGTACGCGAGGACGGTTCTCTAAGCCACTCGGTTTACAGGAAACCTCCTCATACTGACTGGTATCTACACGGTGACTCACACCATCATCCACAGCATCTAAATTCTGTGGTGACGTCACTCACTAAATGTGCATATGATCTTTGTGACGAGGATCATATTACTGGCGAACTAGCGCATTTTAAACAAGTCCTACAGAGGAATGGATACAGGATGAAGATCTTGCCACATGCTCGAGGATCATCAAATAAACAATTGAAGTACAAGGTCGAGAGACAGCCAGCATTTTTGCCATACGTGAAAGGAGTGACAGACAAAGTCGCAAACATTCTCAGTAAATACTGCATAAAAACTATTTTCACTCCTTTCAAGAAAGTATTCCAAATGTTGCGTTCGCCTAAAGATAACTTTCCCTTGGAAAAGGCTGGAGTTTATAAGATTACTAGCTGTTGCCTGCGACTTCGTCCGCGTGGTTATGAAGATATAAAGTTTAATGATGTTTAACACAAACTATTTTTATATTTCAGTCAACAGAAAATGCCTATCACACTAAGCAACATTTTTTAAGGCACCAATTAGAAAACAAATACGTGGGTTTTATTTTTGTAAAACCTCTCTATACACCACATTTTTAGTTTTATTTTCAGGCTGCAGTATACAGGGTGTTTGGAAGGGAGCTGTACATACGCCTAGGGTAGAAACTAGGGATAGTCTGCTACCTACCCCCGCCCATTATATTGACCTTGGCCTCAAGGTTTTTTTTTAATTTATTATTATTTTTTATTTGACTTTTTTATGATTTTTTGACTAAAACTACCTGTAGCTCAAAATCTATCCATGGGACCGGTCGGCTAATGGTCTTGTTTTAATCGTTAGAGTCTTAGGGTCCTGCAAAAAATTATTTTACACCAGAAAATTGTGGAGAAGAAAAGTTATGGGGCCTGAAGTACCGTAGTAAGGTAAAGAAATAATTTTAAGGGCAACTTTCTATGGGGTTTAAAAAAAAACTAACAGGGTTGGAGTTCTTTTGATTTTTTTAAAACATCCTCAGTCCATGCCCTTTCTAACGATATGCTAAAAGTGTAATTATCACTTTTAGTTTTAAAGTTATTAATTAATTTCCGCAACTAGGGCACTTCAAGCAAAAATTTCAACTAATGAAAATTAAATGTGTTCGATCGTAAAAGGATGGCAAATGAAACAAAAAATTTGGTAATGACTAATGTCATTAAATTACAAATTTTAATTAATTACTAATTTTAATTAATTACAAATTTTGTTCAAATTGATGACCATTGACCTGTAAACATGCTCGGCACCTCTTCCTCATCTCCACGGTCACCGTTCTAAGCAGCAGTTCCTCGCGCATTGTATCGAATGCGGCGTGGATCCTGTTAATTAGAACCTCCCTTGTTGGTACTTCTTCTGCGTACACCAACTCTTTCGCCCTTCCCCAGACGTAGAAGTCGAGTGGGGTAAGGTCAGGCGACCTTGGGGGCCAGGGAATTGGCCCACCCCGACCAATCCAAGAATTATCGATACAATGCGCGAGGAACTGCTGCTTAGAACGGTGACCGTGGAGATGAGGAAGAGGTGCCGAGCATGTTTACAGGTCATCAATTTGAACAAAATTTGTAATTAATTAAAATTAGTAATTAATTAAAATTTGTAATTTAATGACATTAGTCATTACCAAATTTTTTGTTTCATTTGCCATCCTTTTACGATCGAACACATTTAATTTTCATTAGTTGAAATTTTTGCTTGAAGTGCCCTAGTTGCGGAAATTAATTAATAACTTTAAAACTAAAAGTGATAATTACACTTTTAGCATATCGTTAGAAAGGGCATGGACTGAGGATGTTTTAAAAAAATCAGAAGAACTCCAACCCTGTTAGTTTTTTTTTAAACCCCATAGAAAGTTGCCCTTAAAATTATTTCTTTACCTTACTACGGTACTTCAGGCCCCATAACTTTTCTTCTCCACAATTTTCTGGTGTAAAATAATTTTTTGCAGGACCCTAAGACTCTAACGATTAAAACAAGACCATTAGCCGACCGGTCCCATGGATAGATTTTGAGCTACAGGTAGTTTTAGTCAAAAAATCATAAAAAAGTCAAATAAAAAATAATAATAAATTAAAAAAAAACCTTGAGGCCAAGGTCAATATAATGGGCGGGGGTAGGTAGCAGACTATCCCTAGTTTCTACCCTAGGCGTATGTACAGCTCCCTTCCAAACACCCTGTATATTACCTATCAGGCGAACTTACTCTAGAACAGGCCACATACAACTGACCGTGAGAGAAGCAATCGTTTCTTAGATCTATGCCAGCTACTTTTAACGTTTGGCCCTGAGCCTTATTAATAGTCATGGCATAACACAATTTCACTGGAAATTGGAGGCGCTTAAATTGTTTTTGGTAATCCGATGGTATTAAAGGGATCCGCGGTATAAAAACAATTTCTCCTTGATTCACACCAGTGAAAATGCATGCCTTAATTACGTGTTTATATAGAGTAAAGACTCTTTTGAAGTCTAATCCCATTACACAATTTAGGTGGGTTTAGATTCCGTAGAAAAATTATCGGTGCACCTACTTTTAGGTACAAAATATGAGGTGGAAATCCAGGTGGCTCGAGAATATGGAGGAACTCTACAGGATAATGTACAGTATCATCGACTTCTAATACAGATTCCACCGATTCATATTTCACTTCAGCACCGGGCAATTTCTCTTGCGAGAAAAACCTAAACTACATCCCTGCCAAATTTTAAGTTTGTAACTCCAAAAATTAAGGACTTTTATATAAACTTGCGAGAGCCTTTAGACCCCCTAAATCCGGCCCTGTTGTAAAAACCTTTCTTAACGTACGTTTACTAACTATAAACTACATCCCTGCCAAATTTTAAGTTTGTAACTCCAAAAATTAAGGACTTTCATATAAACTTGCGAGAGCCCTTAGACCCCCTAAATCGGCCCTGTCGTAAAAACCTTTCTTAACGTACGTTTACTAACTATAAACTACATTCCTGCCAAATTTTAAGTTCGCTGCTCAAAAAAGAAAGACTTTCATACAAACTTGCGATAGCCCTTAGACCCCCTAAATCCGGCCCTGTCGTAAAAACCTTTCTTAACGGACGTTTACTAACTATAAACTACATCTCTGCCAAATTTTAAGTTTTTAACTCCAAAAATTAAGGACTTTCATATAAACTTGCGAGAGCCCTTAGACCCCCTAAATCCGGCCCTGTCGTAAAAACCTTTCTTAAAGGACGTTTACTAACTATAAACTACCTCCCTGCCAAATTTTAAGTTTGCTGCTCAAAAAAGAAAGACTTTCATACAAACTTGCGATAGCCCTTAGACCCCCTAAATCCGGCCCTGTCGTAAAAACCTTTCTTAACGGACGTTTACTAACTATAAACTACATCTCTGCCAAATTTTAAGTTTGTAACTCCAAAAATTAAGGACTTTCATATAAACTTGCGAGAGCCCTTAGACCCCCTAAATCCGGCCCTGTCGTAAAAACCTTTCTTAACGGACGTTTACTAACTATAAACTACCTCCCTGCCAAATTTTAAGTTTGTAACTCCAAAAACTAAGGACTTTGATATAAACTTGCGAGAGCCCTTAGACCCCCTAAATCTGGCCCTGTCGTAAAATCCTTTCTTAGTGGACGTCTACTAACTATAAACTTCCTCCCTGCCAAATTTCATCTATATACGTCAAGCGGTTTTCGATATTTCGTGATGCGTGAATGAGTGACCTTTCGCTTTTATATATATAGATTTGTAGCTGTGGGCAATCATATATTGGACAGACGAAGCGAACTGTTGCTTGCCGAATCAAGGAACACATTAGGGCAGTGAAAAATACACAAAATAAACTTACACAAAGTAAAATTGCTACAATTGAGGATGAGCTTTACCAACTTAAAATTGAGAACCAGAAACCAGACTCAAATTTTGGAACACAACACGAGATGTTTGCTGAAATACAAGGTAGACTTCAAAGAGAAAAGAACGTAATACTAGTGGGTTTCAGTGAGCAAGATGACGTCAATGTTCCCTCAGGCAAAAATTGCGACACTGAAGAAGTTCGCAAGATCCTAAAACAAGCATTCCAAGATTGTCCCAACCCCTTAATAACGACAAGACTGGGCAAATATAATACGGACAAACCCCGCCCAATAAAAATTGTATTCGAATCTCCTAATACACCAAAATACTTACTGAAGAATCGCTCGAAAATGCCAAAGAATTTAAAAATATATTCGGACCAAACACCATCCCAAAGATCGTACATGCAAAATCTCTAAGCCTAGCTTAAAGATCGTGAACAAAAGGGTGAAACAAATTTAAACATTAAATATATAAAAGGGATCATCATCATCATCATCATATCAGCCGAAAGACGTCCACTGCTGGACATAGGCCTCCCCCAAGCGTCGCCACTCTGACCGGTCCCGTGCGTCTCGCAACCAGCGGATCCCCGCAACCTTCACCAGGTCATCGGTCCACCTGGTGGGAGGCCTTCCAACGCAACTTCTTCCGGTTCGCGGTTGCCACTCCAGAACCTTTCTGCCCCATCGGCCATCCGTTCTGCGAGCAATGTGCCCTGCCCACTGCCACTTAAGTTTGGCAATTCTTCGGGCTATGTCGGTAACCCTGGTTCTCTTGCGGATCTCTACATTTCTGATTCGATCACGCAAGGAAACTCCGAGCATAGCCCTCTCCATTGCCCTTTGAGTGACTGTAAGCTTTCTGATGAGGCCCATTGTAAGCGACCACGTCTCAGAGCCATATGTCATCACTGGCAACACACACTGGTCATAGACTTTCGTCTTAAGACACTATGGTAAGTTGGACGAGAAGATACCGCGCAACTTCCCAAACGCTGCCCATCCGAGTCGGATTCGACGATTGACCTCTTTCTCGAAGTTGGCCCTACCCAACTGAATCGTTTGTCCCGGGTAGACATAGTCGCCCACAACTTCGAGTGTAGAGTCTCCGACCTTGATAGGAGTGGGTGTAACATGGGCATTCAGCATCACCTTGGTTTTGTCCATGTTCATCCTTAGACCCACTCTTTCGAAAGCTCTACTGAGGTCATCGAGCATTGTACTGAGGTCCTCCATGGTCTCAGCCATAACCACTATATCATCGGCAAACCGAAGGTGAGTGATGTACTCGCCATTGACGTTGATGCCTAGCCCGCTCCAGTCCAGAACCTTGAAGACGTCCTCCAGTGCAGCGGTAAACAGCTTCGGCGATATGACGTCTCCCTGTCTCACACCTCGCTGCAAATGTACGGGTTCCGAGGTCTGATCCTGAAGTCGAACTGACATGGTGGCGTTTTTGTATAAACACTTCAACACCTCGATGTACCGGTAGTCAATTTGGCACCGTTGGAGAGACTGCAGCACAGCCCAAGTCTCGTTTTTTTTTTTCTATTTTATTAAAAACTAAGGTTCTTAATAATAAATTACAATCTAGCCTTAATAGACTAATAAGCAATTTAACTCTAACTTATTATTATATTGTATGATGTTATGACTAAGAATAGTGTCAATTTGCACTTTTATATAGTTCAGTAGCACTTTCTTAGAGTCTGATATTATGTTATAAACACTTAGTTCACGTGTTACATGTATAGCACAGTATTGTTGCTATTATTTATTCACTTATTATACACTACACTAACTCAAATGGTTTAGTTCTCTTTAGCCTACGCACTATGTCCGTGTTATCTAGCAGCTGGATTGCTTCCACATTCACATGTCGATGAAGTCTGTGTTCGTGGACTTCAGCATAGTTTTGGATAACGGTGGTGACGAGTTTCATTTCGATTGAATCGAAGGCTTTCTCGTACACAAACGCTAAACAGAGAGGCAGGTTGTACTCTTCGGTCTTCTGTATAACCTGCCGCAGCGTATGTATGTGGTCTACGGTGCTGAAGCCTTTACGAATTCCGGCTTGTTCGGGAGGCTGGAAATCGTCAAACCTGCGAGCGAGACGATTAGTGATGACTCTTGAAAACAGCTTGTAGACATGGCTAAGAAGTGAGATGGGCCTATAGTTCTTCAGTAAGGCATTGTCACCCTTCTTCTTGAAGAAGAGTACCACCACACCCCTGCACCATGCCTGTGGCGTCCTCCCCTCGAGTATGACGGAATCAAACAGCTTCTGAAGGGCCTTAAGTACTGGTTTTCCACCCGCCTTCAGGAGTTCGGCCGTAATTCCGTCATCACCTGGTGCCTTGTTGTTCTTTAGCTGTTTCAAAGCCATCCTAATCTCATACAGGCTGACGTCCGGAATGTCTTCGGTATAGTGTCGGGTCAATCTAGCTCTAGGGTCATTCGCTAGATTCGCGACGGGTTTACTGGTTGACGTGTACAACTGCCCATAGAATCTCTCGATCTCCCTCAGAAGCTCTGGTTTGGCGGATACGATCCTGCCGTCATCGGTCTTCAGTTTCGCGAACTGGCTCTGCCCAATAGACAGATTTCTTGCAAAGACCTTGGAGCCCTTGTTCCGCTCAATCGCGTCTTTAATACGCTCGGTATTAAAGCGGCGGAGATCGCTTTTCAAGGACTTTGAGATCCGTCTATTTAGCTGCCGGTATTTCAGCGCATCGTCTGAAGACTGCAGGATTATCTCAAGCCTCTCCTTCATGAGCTTGAGAGCAGGATCAGAGAGCTTTTTGTTCCTATCTGTACGGCGGGTCTTGAAAAACTTAGACCCGACCGTATGGACAGCTGCCACGAACCCATCACTGTATTCGTCCACGGAGTTCTCTAGGCACACGAAACGGTTCTGGAGTTCGAGTTGAAAGGTCTCGGGGTTTTGGACCTGGATCTGCGCTGGACGGAGCGTGGACTTCATCAATCGAGACCTTTCAAGCTTGACATTAATGTTCAATGTGCCTCGTACCATGCGGTGATCGCTCCCGGTTTTTAACGAGTTGATCACAGAGACATCATTGAACATTTGCTTCTTGGTTGACATGATGAAGTCGATCTCGTTTTAAGTTGCACCATCGGGGCTTTGCCAGGTCCACTTCCTGTGCTCACGCTTTCTAAAGAAGGAGTTCATCATGTGTGGCCCTCCTTCTCCATAAAACTGGCCAGTAGGTGACCCCGGTGGTTCCGACGTCCAACTCCAAATTGCCCTACTTGCAGCTCATCCTCGTCTCGTTTGCCCAGTTTCGCGTTGAAGTCCCCCATGACAACGGTGAAGTAAGTTTTGGAACCATGCATGGCTCTAGAGATATCCTCATACATGGTCTCGTTGCGTATGGTGCCGGACGTAAAGAATTTCACCATCCCATGTCTTCCCGTGGGTGTCGTAAGAGGCGACTAAGGGACAAACCAGAGAATGGGCAGCAGCGTTCTCTGTGCTTCTATAACAACCATACTGCGAGCGCCAACCCGCCTGCCAAGCGTGGCGATTATGGCAAAACCCCCCCAATGAATAGCACAAATAAAAAATGGCTCCTAGTACCCGGCAGCTTGCCTACCCTCGACTACGGTAGCGGTCGAGGCTACGGCATGGCAAGGGGTGCTAAGAATCTCCGGACGACATCCGGCTACCCCAACAATCACCGACGACTGGACCTGGCAACGTACAACACGCGCACACTTCGGACCGACGAGGAGGTCACCGAACTCGAGGAAGAATTGAGCAGGTTGCGATGGAGTATTATAGGGTTATCTGAGGTCCGAAGAGAGGGGGAGGACTCGATAATCCTCAAATCCGGTAACCTGCTCTATTTCCGAGAGGGTGACAGGCAGTCCCAGGGTGGTGTCGGGTTTATCGTCCACAAGTTCCTTGTGAACAACGTGGTGAACCGTTGTCATGAGGGACTTCAACGCGAAACTGGGCAAACGAGATGAGGATGAGCTGCAAGTGGGGCAATTTGGAGTTGGACAACGGAACCACCGGGGTCACCTACTGGCCAGTTTTATGGAGAAGGAGGGCCTCTATATGATGAACTCCTTCTTCAAAAAGCGTGAACACAGGAAGTGGACCTGGCAGAGCCCCGATGGTGCAACAAAAAATGAGATCGACTTCATCATGTCAACCAAGAAGCAAATGTTCAATGATGTCTCTGTGATCAATTCGGTAAAAACCGGGAGCGATCACCGCATGGTAAGAGGCACATTTAACATTAATATTAAGCTTGAAAGGTCTCGACTGATGAAGTCCACGCTCCGGTCAGCGCAGATCCAGGTCCAAAACCCCGAGAGCTTTCAGCTCGAACTCCAGAATCGTTTCGAATGCCTAGGGAGCTCCGTGGATGAATACAGCAACGGGTTCGTGGAAGCTGTCCATACGGTCGGGTCTAAGTTTTTCAAGACCCGTCGTACAGATAGAAACAAAAAGCTCTCTGATCATACCCTGAAGCTTATGAAGGAGAGGCGCGAGATGATCCTGCAGTCTTCAGATGAGGCGTGCAAATACCGGCAGCTCAATAGACAGATCTCTAAATCCTTGAAAAGAGACCTCCGCCGATTCAATACCGAGCGTATTAAAGACGCGATCGAGCGAAATAAAGGCTCCAAGGGATCTGGCTATTGGGCAGAGCCAACTCACGAAACTGAAGACTGACGATGGCAGGATCGTATCCGCCAAACCGGAGCTTCTAAGGGAGATCGAGACATTCTATTGGCAGTTGTACACATCGATCAGCAAACCCGTTGCGAGTCTAGCAAACGACCCAAGAGCTAGATTGACCCAGCACTATACCGAAGATATCCCGGACGTCAGCCTGTACGAGATTAGGATGGCTCTGAAACAGCTCAAAAACAACAAGGCGCCGGGTGATGACGGAATTACGGCCGAACTCCTGAAGGCGGGTGGCAAACCGGTCCTTAGGGCCCTTCAGAAGCTGTTTGATTCCGTCATACTCGAGGGCAAAACGCCACAGGCATGGTGCAGGGGTGTGGTGGTACTCTTCTTCAAGAAGGGCGACAATGCCCGGCTGAAGAACTATAGGCCCATCTCACTTCTTAGCCATGTCTACAAGTGGTTTTTAAGAGTCATCACGAATCGTCTCGCGCGCAGGTTTGACGATTTCCAGCCCCCCGAACAAGCCGGATTCCGAAAAGGCTTTAGCACCGTAGACCACATACATACGCTGCGGCAGGTTATACAGAAGATCGAAGAGTATAACCTGCCTCTATGTTTAGCGTATGTGGACTACGAGAAAGGCTTCGATTCGATCGAGACTTGGGCTGTACTGCAGTCTCTCCAACGGTGCCAGATCGACTACCGGTACATTGAGGTGTTGAAGTGTTTGTACAAAAACGCCACCATGTCAGTCCGTCTTCAGGATCAGACCTCGAAACCAATCCTTCTCCAGCGCGGCGTGAGACAGGGAGACGTCATTTCTCCGAAACTGTTCACTGCTGCGCTGGAGGATGTCTTCAAGGTTCTGGACTGGAGGGGGCTGGGCATCAACGTTAATGGCGAGTACATTACTCACCTTCGGTTTGCCGACGACATAGTGGTCATGGCTGAGACCATGGAGAGCCTCAGTAAAATGCTCGATGACCTCAGTAGAGCTTCCGAAAGAGTGGGTCTTAAAATGAACATGGACAATACCAAGATCATAGTGAATGCCCATGTAACACCCACTCCTATCAAGGTCGGAGACTCTACACTCGAAGTTGTAGACCATTATGTCTACCTGGGACAAACGGTCCAGTTGGGTAGGTCCAATTTCGAGAAAGAGATCAACCGTCGAATCCGACTCCGCTGGGCGGCGTTCGGGAAGTTGCGTGGTATCTTCTCGTCCAATTTACCGCAGTGTCTCAAGACAAAAGTCTATGACCAGTGTGTGTTGCCAGTGATCACCTATGGAACCGAGACGTGGTCGGTCACAATGGGCCTTATCAGAAAGCTCAAAGTCACCCAAAGGGCAATGGAGAGGGCTATGCTCGGAATTTCCTTGCGTGATCACGTCAGAAATGATAATATCCGCAGGAGAACCGAAGTTACCGACATAGCCCGAAGAATTGCCAAACTTAAGTGGCAG
Organism: Orthosia cruda; assembly: GCA_964057195.1. Lineage (NCBI taxonomy): Eukaryota > Metazoa > Arthropoda > Insecta > Lepidoptera > Noctuidae > Orthosia > Orthosia cruda. The sequence goes on along the minus strand of OZ059845.1, from coordinate 40,248 downwards.
TGGGCAGGGCACATTGCTCGCAGAACGGATGGCCGATGGGGCCGAAAAGTTCTGGAATGGCGACCGCGAACCGGAAGACGATACGCTGGAAGGCCTCCCACTAGGTGGACTGATGACCTGGTTAAGGTTGCGGGAAGGGGCTGGATGCGAGACGCACGGAATCGGTCAATGTGGCGACGCCTGGGGGAGGCCTATGTCCAGCAGTGGACGTCTTTCGGCTGAAATGATGATGATGATGATGGTCTCGAAAGGGAAACCTACTATTATTAAAAACAACTACAACCCAAAAAACTAGGTGCAGCTGACCCCGGATGTTCCAACACTGTTAACCCAGGCAAAATTACATACTAAATAATTCAAAAGTTTACAGACTTACCCGCAAAGTCATCATTCTTAAAATTCTTTTATGCTAATGTAAGAAGTATCCGCAGTCCGGGAAAACTCAAAGAGCTTCAATGCATCCTTAAAGCTGTTGCCCCTACAGTACATGTTGTAATACTAACTGAGACCTGGATAACATCAGAGCAAGATGCCAAATTACACGATTTACCTAACTACAAACATATTTACATTTATAGACAAGATTACCTATGGACATATCTTCCGAAATTTGCGTTGCATGTTGGAGGGATCTACAAACCAGGTAACACGAACATCAAAGAGTTTCTCGAAAGATATACCTTGCAACTGGAATCTAGAAAAAGATCAATTGTGTTCGGTGATTTTTACTTAGACCTACTGAATCCGAACACATGCTCAACTCAATACCTATCAGCACTCGAAGAAAGTGGCTACGACATCTTAAACAAAATAGATAAGGACTACTCCACAAGACAAACTCTGACAACAAACACAATCTTAGATCATGTTGCCACAGACTTACAAAAACAATCCTTCTATTTTGTTATTCTGGAATCTGCTATGTCCGACCATAAACAAATTTATCTGGAAATGTTCAAATATAAGCCAAAAATCAAACGAAAGATACAATATAGGGCAATAGATTATGAAAACTTATACAAAAGTATTAGTGAAACTCCATATATGGGCAAGGCGGATGACTACAAGTGTCTGGAAGACTTTTATTATTACATCACACATACTACAAAACAAGAGGCACAAATAAAAAATTATGAACCTGCCAAAGGACGACTGGATTAACAAAGAAGTTATTAAGATGATCGATAGCAGAAACACTCTTTGGCAACAACTGAAAAAAGATGAAGAAAACGTAGACTTGAAGAGAAAATTCTTACTGGAGCGAAATAGGGTCCGAAAGAAAATAAATAATGATAAAAACAGTTACTATTACAAAGTATTCAAAGATTGTAGCAAAAATGCAAAGATGTGGAAATCTATTAATTTTCTAGCTATGAATAAGACGAAAATGAATATTTCACCTCCAAAACTTTTAGTGAATTCACAAGACGTCACAGATGGCAAAGAAATCTGTGATATACTGAACTTTTATTTAGCTACTATTGGTACAGAGCTGGCTAATGGGATACCATCGGGATACCATTTCAATTCAGGTAACACACTTATGTACAAAGACGGACATGAACACACAGAAACACTCACTCAATTTAGACCCTGTAGAGTCGAGGAAGTAGCTAAACTTATCGATAACTTGGATGCTGATACTAGCACAGGTGTGTACGGAATTAGCACAAAAGCATTAAAATGCATAAAAAATGCAATCATTACACCTTTACCTAGTTGTATCAATAAATGTCTTCAGCATGGTGCTTTTCCTGATAGCCTGAAGCTGGCAAAAGTGTCTCCCATCTACAAGTCGTGTATGAAAACAGACCCGAGCAATTATAGGCCAATTTCTGTGCTTCCAGTGATATCCAAAATCTTTGAGAAAATTATTTATAACCAATTAATTCAATACTTAAATAAAAAAGATTTCGACCAGCAATATGGTTTCAGATCACAATCGAACACTCTATCAGCAATTATTGACCTAGTAACAAATATAAAAACTAATATAGATAAAAAAAATATAGGCTTAGGCATTTTCATTGATTTGAAAAAAGCGTTTGACACAGTTTCTCACTCAAAACTCTTACAAAAACTAAGTAACTTGGGTATCACTGGAACAGCTTACAGCATGTTTCATTCTTATTTATCTAACAGATGTCAAATTGTTAAAATAGATAGTTATGAGAGTATTTCCCAAAAACATTACATGTGGAGTGCCCCAAGGGTCCATTTTGGGACCACCATTATTCCTTATTTATGTAAATAACATTAGTCAGATAGGGTTGACAGGATATTTAACACTTTATGCAGATGACACAAGTTTATTTTACTTCGGTCAATCTAAACATAATATTATTAGTGAGGCGCAAAACGACTTAAACCTAATAAATTAGTGGTTCCTACATAATTTACTTACCATTAATACTGCAAAAACATCTTATATGATATTTACTGCGAAAAACAAAAAGATACGCCCCTTTAATCGTAAATAATTTGAAAATAAAAAAATACAGTACAGAGAAATATCTCGGTTTACTTTTGGATGACCAACTCTACTGGAAGCCCCATATCGACCACGTAAGAGCCAAACTTGTGTCACTATCAGGAGCCCTTCGCAAAATGGGAAACTGCCTACCACTTAAAGTAAAAACTACCATCTATAATTCCTTAGTCAAGTCTAATTTAGAATACCTAATTGAGATATGGGGATCGGCATCCAAAACTAACCTCAATTACCTACAGAGGACACAGAACAAAATTATAAAACGATTATACTGCTACGAATTTTTAACACCTACCAAACAGCTATATGCGAAAACTAAACTCTTCAATCTGTCTCAACTATACAGTTACTATATATGTATATTAGTAAAAAAGATCTTGGATAATACTACACAAACCAACATTAAAACAAAAAAGACATACACATTTAACCTAAGAAATAGAAACGAGCTGGTTCTGCATTCTCCTAGGACAGTAAAATATGGAAAAAAGAACTTTTTATATTAAGGGGTCCAATTGTATAATAAATTGCCAAATGAAATTAAAGAGTGTAAAAGTATTAATATTTACAAAAGAAAACTAAGGGACTATATAATATCATTAAATTGAATTACCAAATAAAATTACTTAAACTGAATTTATTTAATTAAATTATACCTGTTACCAAGTAAATTATATTACTTATTTATTTATTATTTGTAAAAGGTAAAACATAACTTTCACAAAATCACAACACACTCACCCTTTAGACAAACATAACACCAACACACACACAAACACTACTCACAAATAACTTACATATCTATATAAATATAATACAAATATACCTAATATAAACATAGATATATATAAACAAAACAATAATAACTAATAACTTTTCTCTCTACTCAACTCTCCCACACCTCCTTCTTATCTCATACCTCACTTTCAATACCTACGAGTATGTAATTCGCACGCGAGGAATCTGCGTTCATCTAACAATCTTCTCTTGCTCTGTCCTTCTCATACTTCTGATTTTGTTCATTCTTCCTTTCATATTCAATCCATTCTTCTCTGGAATGCGCTTCCTCTTGATATCAGGACGGCCACCAGTCAGTATGCATTTAAGCGAAAGTTGCGGCATTTTTTTCTAAACGAATAGCAGAATCGTCTCATTTTGCGCCTTTCTATTAATTTATATATATATATTATTTTATATATAGTATTTATTATAGGAAATATTTAAGTATATTTATTATAACTATAAACTTTTGTACTAATTTTGCATTTATAATATTATTATTTCTATTTTTATGCACCTGCCATGCTATCTCTTCACCGCCCTTGGTAGAGAATGCCGAAGGCATTAAGTCCGCCTATGTACTTTTATGTTGCATGAAATTTTAATAAATAAATAATAGCAATAAACAGTAAGCGGTCTCCGAGACTATAGTTATCGCACACAGGCAGAAATTGGTGTTCTTGTCTACCGTATTTACTTACGGTCCTAACAAAATAAATATGTGGGTACCGTGGTGGTGACCAATTAGCCAGCTGTGTTTAGAAGTACACTTTTTCTTGGTTTGTGATGATAATTATTGTATTTTTTTTTTACCTTTGTATGCCTCGTCATTAGATGACGATATTTATAATGTCAAAATTTAAAACTCATGTAAGTGAACTGTAATGTTCTTATGAGAAATAAAGATTCTTTAAAGATTATCTCGACTGAACGCCATTACATACCTAGAATGGTTCGGAAAGCAATTGAAATAACCAAATGCAAAAATTTCAATAGGGACGACGGGTTTCAATTGTAGAGAGCCTGGAATCCAGTGGTTCAACTATGTAAAGATCGTAAAACTACTGAACAAGTGTCAAAGGCCGAAACGTAGCCAGGATGGAAATCTACATCGGGCCCTTGGAGAGCCCGATAAAAGCGTCCGTGTAGCTCCTTGCCTTGCCTTACCTCTTTTCGTTCATCAGTAGTTAGTATTACAGGCTTGCACCAGTTCTCTTTAGCCATGGACAGCGGGGTCAGTCCCTTGTCCACTGCGACCACATCCCGGTGCATACCCACTTCAGCTTTTAAACAGTATTCTCTGAGGCTGCACACCTCGCGGTTGTGAAGAGTCTTGGCGTTTAAAAAGCCTCGACCCCCACATTTCCGCGAGATGTCCAGACTCATCACTGATGATAGTGGCTGATGCATCCGGTTTGCGGTCAGCAGTGTCCGGACCCTCCTTTCAAGGGCGTCGAGCTCGGTCTAAGTACATTTGAGTATGCCAAAAGAGTACATCAAATGTGTCGCGCCCATGGCGTTTTTTTTAAAAATAACTATGTCTAGATTATGTAAAAGTTGATTCCCAAAACCATAAATTTGTCAAAGTTATGGTTAAAAGTTTTAAGGGTTTGAACGTGGCCGCGCCATTGAAACGCGGCGAACCGCGCAGCCTCGGAGATCTTTAAAACTAAGCGTTGCAGAGACCTGAAATTTTGGCAGTTTTTAAATTGAAAAATATCGTAGGTTTTTATTTTAGGAGCTGTAAGACCAAAACCCAATGGCCGCGCCATTGAAACGGTGATAAATACGTTATCGCCGATATCTCGCTGAAAAAGCATCGCAGAGGACTGATGTTTTTTGTAAATCCTAGGTTTATATTTCAGGAGCTGTAGTACTTTATCTTTTGGGCTAAGCATACATGGCCAGTACCTCTCACATTTGCGATTTTCTGACGACATTGTCTTACTTTCAGAAAATTCAAACGAGCTCTTGTACATGCTAGAGACTCTTAATGAGGAAAGCAAAAGTGGGGCTTGAGGTGAACCAGAGTAAAACTAAAATTATGACAAACAGCACTGTAACAAGCATTATGCTAAACTCTACTCCCTTTGAATGGGTCTGTGAATATGTTTATCTGGGACACTTAATTTCTACCAAAGACTGCACAGAGCTGGAAATTGACAGGAGAATAAAGAACATATGGAGTAGATACTGGTCTATGAAAGAAATCTTCAAGAGCACTCTTACTACCAGATTAAAGACAAAAGCTATGGAGATCTGCTTGATGCCATGTCTAACATACGCCTGCCAAACATGGTCTTTAACAAAGAAGTCAATGCAAAAACTAAGAGTTTGCCAAAGAGCAATGGAAAGGGGTTTTATGGGCCATAAACTAAGAGATAGTATCAGAAACAGCTCAATACGAGAACAAACCAAGGCAAAAGATGTTATCAAACAAACACTTAAACTAAAATGGATATGGGCCGGTCATGTACACAAAGACTAAGAGATGAAAGATGGACAAGAATAATAAAAAATTGGTGGCCCATAAACAGAAAGCAAAGACGCGGTAGACCCAACGAGAGATGGAGCGACGACATATCAGGCTTAATAGGAAAAACATGGAGTAGACTAGCTAGAGATAGACCAAGATGAACACAGAAGGAGGGGGCTTTTACCGCACTAGGCGGTCTTTATAATTGATGATATAAATCTCAATAATTTTAATGTATATTTTTGGAATAATCTAGGAAATAACACAATAATTTGTTAAATAAGTATAAATTGAATTTACTTATTGTTGCAATCAAATCAATAACACCGCACACTTTAGTTTGGAGAAATTGATCAAATGACATTTTTATGAAATAATGTGCTAATTTATGATTTAATTCTTTATTGTACACCAAACAAACAACATTAAATACATGTGATAATAAAGTTTATGTACAAAGGCGAGCTTAACTCAATGCTGAGTTCTCTTACTGCAAACCCTAGACTGACAGAAAAAGTTGACAATTTTAGAGGGCAGGCAGGAAATATACTTACATAAATACATATATATATATACATACTAATATTATGTCACTGAGCAAGGAAATGATCTTTAATCCTCCTCTTGAAGACCTCCAGAAAAGGGCTGTCGCGTAGGGAGTGTGGGAGAGAGTTCCAGAGACGCACTGCTGTAGCAGAGAAAGAGCCATCATAGCGGCTGGAAGTGTGTCGCGGAGGACGAAGGAAAAGAGAAGTGGCAGTGCGCCAGGGTTTATCTCTCGGCACGAGATATTCAAAGCGTTCACGAAGGTATTGAGGAGAATTAGGATTGTGCAGGATAGTATAGAGAAGGAATAGGATATGGGTATCTCGACGACGCCGAATCGGCAGCCACTTTAATCGGTTCCGACACATGGGTCGTATTTGCGGAGGCCAAAAATAAAGCGGATGCACAAGTTCTGCAGTCGCTCGAGTTTAGTGTTATGTACATGCACTTTAGCTAAATAAATTTGATTATGAATTTTATAAATGATGTGGTAATTTGTTATGTAAATGGAATGATACTGTGATCTAATTTTAATGTAAATTTTATTTAATGGACTTCTATATTCTTTTAATTTATTGTGTTTTTGATTTTAATTATTGGAAAGATGAATTTTAATAATTGATGGAATGAAGTTCTTTTTATTTTTTCTGTAAAGGAAATTTTAAATGAATTAATTATTATTTTAATTTAATTGTAAGAAATTCATATTTAAACTGAATGAAAATTTTGATTTCCCTTATGATTTTAATGATGATGATATAATACTTGTGTGATAATAGTTTAAAATTTATAAACAATGTACAAATGTCTTATGTTATAACTTTATAAGGAATTAATACAAGCTTTTTTATTATTATTTATTTATTAGTACTTTATCGCGTAGAAACAAGCTGTGGTTATCTATTAAAGAAAGAAGGTATTAGCGGTGTATTTTTTTTGTAAATAACACCTATTAATATGTAGAATTACCGATAATAGGCAAAAAAGTTTTTTTTTCATAGTATAAAACCTTCAATACGTTTTGATTGTTCCGATAGGGTGACCATGACTTATTGTTTACAGAAAACTTTCCACCTGCAAGTATTAGAAACTATATCTCAAGGATTCTAAATAAAACTAAAATGAAACGATAACTAACATACAAAAACATATATTTATTTCTTTAAAAATCACATGAATCACAGATTATTCAGTTAGCCCTCCGTACCGTTTATTGCGAACCTAATCCGGTCGTTTTGCAATAAATGATAAGTTCCTATATCTTAGTGTAAGTAAATAATCTGTGATTTTGAAAGAAATGATAAGTACCTACATTTTAGCGTAAGTAAACAATCTGTGAATTGTGATTTTGAAAGAAATCATAATTACCTATATCATAGTGTAAGTAAACAATCTGTGATTTATGTGATTTTAAAGAAATAAACATATGTTTTTGTATGTTATCGTTACATTTTAATTTAATTTAGAATCCTTGAGATATAGTTTCTAATACTTGCAGGTGGAAAGTTTTCTTTAAACAATAAGTCATGGTCACCCTATCTATCGGATCATTCAAAACCGTCCAAGAGCGAGTCGGACTCGCGCACGTAGGGTTCCGTACCAATATCGCAAAAGACGGCAAAAAAATCACTTTTGTTGTATGGGAGCCCCACTTAAATATTTATTGTATTCTGTTTTTAGTATTTGTTGTTATAGCGGCAACAGAAATACATCATCTGTGAAAATTTCAACTGTCTAGCTATCACGGTTTATGAGATACAGCCTGGTGACAGACAGACAGACCGACGGACCGCGAAGTTTCAGTAATAGGGTCCCGTTTTTACCCTTTGGGTACCTAAAAAGTATTGAAGGTTTTTTACTATGAAAAAAAAAACTTTTTTGCCTATTATCGGTAATTCTACATATTAATAGGTGTTGTTTACAAAAAAATACACCGCTAATACTTTCTTTCTTCGGTAGATAACCACAACGCGATAAAGTACTACAGCTCCTGAAATATAAACCTAGGCTTTTTTTGTGTATTTTACATTATGTTGAAAAATTCAAAACTAAATTTTACAAAAACTTCAGACCCCTACGATGCTTTTTCAGCGAGATATCGGCTATAACGTACTTATCACTGTTTCAATGGCGCGGCCATTGGGTTTTGGTCTTACAGCTCCTAAAATAAAAACCTAGGATATTTTTCTATTGTCGCAAATAATTCCAGCCCACGTACTTCTGGACGCCGCCGCGCCTGCCTTCCCTCTCGCTTTAATGAATATTCACTCGAGGCATAAGAGAGGGAGAGCGAGAACGCAACCTAAACGCTCGCGCGCTGATCAACGTCCGACGCATGCGTAGTACACGCAAGGTCATGTTTCGAACCACCAAGCGCGCCCGAGCTCCTAACCGCCGCGCGTTTTCTTAATCGGTGGTATTAGTTAGAAATAGTGTCCTTGTATAATATAAAAATCTGAATGTTAGTGTACCTTTACCGGGATTATAAGACATTCTACCACTCAGTGTTTCATTCCGCAATTACTCGATAATCCTATATGAACACAGTTACGAAATATGGCGTCCCAACTGTAGGCCGAATACCACAGTGCCTGTGAAAACTGTAGTAAAATACTTAGTGTGTGTACAACTGTGAACATAATTGTGATCGTGTAACAATGCCGAAGACACGGAGTAGGCAATCCGTCAGTGGTTCGCATGACGATGAACTCAACGATAGCATCACGCTGTCTCGCGATAACTTTACCGCTCTGTTATCAACGATTCAGCAATCGAATGCGGAGATCTGTGAGCGTATGTTAGAGCGCCTGTCGACATTCACGTCTCCTCTGACCGCTCAGTCACCGGCGCCAGTGCCGAGTGCGGCAGAGAACACCGGCAATTTCTCACGATGCATGTCCAGATTCTCCGGAGCGGCAAAGGAAAATGTCGAAGCGTTCATCGATGCCATTGAAGCTTTCAAAGAATGCACGAACATCTGCGATGATGTCGCTATTCGTGGCATGTCTATGCTACTTATCAGCGAAGCAGCAACCTGGTGGCAGAGTATCCGCGCAGAGGTCACATCCTGGAAAGATGCGATACAATACCTACGTGACGCGTACGGCGACCGCCGTCCTGAGTACAAAATATATCGGGAGTTATTCAGTGATGAGCAGGGTGAAGACGAACGAACAGATATCTTCGTAGCAAAGAGTCGAGCCCTCCTAACACGCCTACCAGCAAACGACCTGTCTACCAAGGTGCAAATTGATATGATTTACGGCCTATTACACCGAAAAATCCGTAAAAGATTACGACGCGAAGAGGTCAGTAATTTTGCCGAGTTGCTATCGAAATCTAGAATTATCGAAGATTGCATAAACGAATCGCTAAACCGAGAATCGCAAAATGCAACATCCACTGCTTCGCGAACGAAACGTAACGCAACCGAAACGCCTAATCAGCCCGCAATGAACAACGCGCGAACATCAAACTCCGCTGCAAGCCTGAGACCGGAGAACGGGGCAGCTATCACAACACGCGGCGGCGGCGCTCCGCCTTTCCGCGCGCGCCCGCAGGAAGCGCACGCGCGGGCCACCACCGAAACACCGCGTGATCGTGATGAACACGCATCCGCTGCAGCAACATCGAGACAGCAACGACCGTTTTGTGCGTATTGTAAATACTACGGACACCATAAGGACCAGTGCCGTAAGTTGGCGGGCAAAGGTGAGTCAGCAATTAATTCTCATAATTCGGTTTCGTGTTACAAGTGCGGATCTAAAAATGTTACTCGTGAAACTTGCAAAAAGTGTAACAACGAATCAAGTTTTTATAGTGTTGATACTACTGTGCAATTTTCGGGACCAAAGCACACTGAAATTCTAAAGTCTGAAAATCGTGATCTTAGTGCGTGTTCCGAAAATTTATATAACCCCGTAGATTTGAACTATACTACTTCTCCTTCTTCTCGTTTTAATAATGTTGATGCAAATGTTAGTTGTGTCGTTCAAGAAAGTAATAACTGGTCTTGTGATAGTACGAGTGAACCTGCGTACTATCAAGCTAAAATGTCTTACAATAATAATTGTTATTCTGTACAGAGTAATTTTTCGGACAAGGATTTGTCGAACGATCACATGACCAGCTGCGAGGTCGATTACAATAACGACAGATTTTATAATTTTTCAGTTAATGATAATTTTTATTATGATGACGCCCTTAATGTAAAGGAGCGTAAGGGCGAGATTTGTATACCAACTGAAAATAATAATCTTTTTGATAATGACGTCCGCTTTGCAAAGGGACGTAAGGACCATTTTTGTGATGTTTCGGAAAATAAATGCTTTCGTCACGATAACGTTCCCAATGCAAAGTGGCGTAAGGACGATTTTTGTACCTTGGCGGAAAATTGTAAATGTTATTGTAGTGACGACCATAATGCATTAGATCGTAACAACCATTTTTGTAAATGTTTGCAAAATGATTTATTTTGTTGTAATGATGTTTCTAAGGTGTTAAATGATAATATGGTGTGTAGTAGTGACACATGTGTAGAGAATGCGCGCGCCGGTAGGAGCTCCGACAAGAAAATTTTGCGTCCGATTTTTGATATCGAAATTTTAGGCGCGTTGGGGACCGCGTTAGTTGACACCGGGGCCAAACATTGTATTGCGGGCCATACACTGCACACCCTCCTCTGTCGAAAGGGACACCCTCTTGAAACTGCGCGAAGACGTATTAAGCTTGCCGATGGACACGTTCGCGACATAGACGTCCTCATAACTACTCTTGACGTGCACTTAGAGGAGAAGGTCATTAGGACTCCTTTTCTTATCCTTCCTGAGGCGCGTAATAATGAAACGTTGCTCGGCATGGATTTCTTGTTTGCAGCCGAAGTAGTCATGGATTTCTCTCGGGAATGCTGGTACTTTTCTAATAACAACCGCGTTCAGTTCAGGATGCGTTTTGAACCCTCCTTATCACCAGAGCTGTCTTGTTACTCTGCTGACGTACTCCGGGACGACGAAGGTACATCACTGAATCCACCTGACCGGAACCTGCTGGCGCAGATCTTGGTTACCAATACGGACATTTTCCAGCTAGGGGGAGAGCCTACCCCGTTTGCTGAGCACCGTATTGATACCGGTGAGCATCCTCCTACCTATGTACCTCCGTACCGATTGAACCCTGCCAAAAAGGAACTTATGCGTCAGGAGATTGAGAAGATGCTGAAGGACAACATCATTGAAGAATGTGAGTCTGCATGGTGCTCACCAGCTCTCCTGGTTCCTAAGGCTAACGGTGGCACCCGTTTCTGCGTAGATTACCGACGCCTAAATGCCGTGACCAAAACTGACCATTACCCGATGCCTTTGATCGACGAATTGTTACAGTCGACAAAGAGGGATTGTTATATGAGTACCTTGGACCTGCGATCCGGTTACTGGCAGGTCAGTGTAAATGAGCAGGATAGAGATAAAACCGCATTCATTAGCCCATTGGGAACCTTTCGCTTCAAGCGCATGCCCTTTGGTCTCAAAAACGCTCCGGCGACCTTTCAACGTCTGATCGACCGGCTGCGCTCCTGTTCATCCCTGGCCAATGTGACAATCCTGGCCTATTTGGATGATCTGCTGATCATTTCTGAAGGTTTCCAGCAGCATCTCCAAGATCTCCAGGCTGTATTCAGTCGGCTTCGAGAATTCAAGCTGCGAGTCAACCGGGAGAAGTGCGTTTTTGCCGGGGGAAGTGTCAAGTATCTGGGGCACGTAATTACCCAACATGGCGTCTTACCCGATCCTGAAAAGGTTCAAGCTATACTAGAAATGAAAGAACCAAGCAACTTGAAACATCTACGGACATTTTTACAAACCTGCTCCTGGTACAGGAAATTTATCCCAAATTTCTCCTCTGTAGCAGAACCACTTACAAGGCTAACAAGAAAGCATCAGACCTGGACCTGGGGTTCAGCTCAGATCACGACTTTTAACGAGTTGAAACAACTACTTACCTCAGCGCCAATCTTAATCCAGGCTGACTTTAATCGCCCTTTTGTCCTCCGCACCGATGCGAGCAATTATGCCCTCGGAGCCGTTTTACTCCAGGGGGAGGGGAAGGAAGAAAGACCCATTGAATACGCCAGTCGTCTCCTAAACGCCGCTGAGCGTAACTATTCTACAACTGAAAGAGAGGCCTTAGCGGTAGTGTGGGCGGTGGAGCGATTTAGATGTTACCTAGACGGACATCCGGTGATTATCGGTAGCGACCATCAACCGCTTCGTTGGCTGATGACTCTAAAGTCTCCTACAGGTCGTTTGGTGAGGTGGGCCCTCAAGCTACAATCATTCGACATTCAGTATCAGTACACCCCCGGAAAAGCAAATGTAGTGGCCGATACGCTGAGTAGGCCGATATGCTCCCAAGATACACGTGACAGTTGCGGTATTTGCTCAGTGATAATCGACTTACCAACTAAGAGCCCTGCAGAGTTAAGGCAGGAACAGCTGGCCGACCCGGAGGTTGACAAAATAATCAAAGAGATGGAAAGTGCAGACGAAGTGGCATCTCGTAGATGGACGGAGCGCGGGTATCTTTTATCGCAAGGTGTACTATACCGGTATAATCCCGACTCCGATAGCGAGACTCCTCAACTTGTTATTCCGATTTCACTCCGTCCCGAGATCTTGAAAGAGTGCCACGATTCACCTCTGGCGGGCCATTTTGGAATCGATCGTACTTACCACAAGATCGCCCAGTCCTATTATTTTCCCGGAATGCGAAGAATCATTACCGATTATGTGAGAGCTTGTGTCGATTGTCAACGATATAAGGCTACCCATGACAAACCCTCTGGACTACTCCAGACGCCCGTGATGCAGCAGCGGAATGAGGTCCTAGCTGTAGACCTATTCGGTCCCTTACCTGAAGGAGAGAACGGTGAGCGGTGGATACTTCTTGTTGAAGAAACCGCCACACGTTGGGTTGAGCTCTACGCCCTTCAGGAAGCGACTGCTGAAGCCTGCGCCCGTACTCTTACCGAGGAATACTTTCTCCGATACGGTTTACCGCGCAGGGTCACATCTGATAACGGCGTACAATTTGTGGGGGCGGTCATGCAACAATGTATGTTCATCTTAGGGGTCAAACAAAACTTCGTGCCACTTTATCATCCGGAGGCAAACCCCGCCGAGCGTAAGAATCGGGACCTCAAGGCGCAGCTCGCACAACTCGTGGAGAATGACCATTGCTCTTGGCCTTCGAAACTCCCAGTGATTCGTTTCTCTATGAATAGCGCGGTATGTAGAACCACGGGTGTCACTCCCGCATATCTCATGTTTGCCCGAGAAATGAGTTCCCCCACGGAAGCTCGTCATGATTTGAGGGTGATCCTTGATAAAGAGAATTTTCTTCCCCAAATTACTCCCTACTTAAGATCTTTTATCAACTCACTATCTGCTGTTCGTGAAAGAGTCGAATTACAGCAAGATCAGTCTAAGAAGGTTGCTGATCGATCCCGTCGACCAAGTGCAACATACGAGGTTGGAGATAAGGTGCTAGTCCGGTCACATGTGCTGAGCCAAGGTAGCAAAGGTCTCACCGCTAAATTTGTGCCTAAACGCGATGGACCGTATATTATAACAATGAAGGATAGTCCTACCGCCTATCTTATCTCGCCAATAGGAAACCCTGAGGAATCCTTAGGAAAATATCATGCACAGGATTTGACGCCCTTCGTAGAAAGTGGTACTGGAAACGACGTACCACCTAAACCTGTCATTCCCAAGCGACGACGCGGACGCCCGAAGCACAAGGCCATTGAGCCAGTCCAGGAACGAGGACGTTCTCCTAGACTAGAGGGGGAGTCTGTCTCAAATAATTCCAGCCCACGTACTTCTGGACGCCGCCGCGCCTGCCTTCCCTCTCGCTTTAATGAATATGCACTCGAGGCATAAGAGAGGGAGAGCGAGAACGCAACCTAAACGCTCGCGCGCTGATCAACGTCCGACGCATGCGTAGTACACGCAAGGTCATGTTTCGAACCACCAAGCGCGCCCGAGCTCCTAACCGCCGCGCGTTTTCTTAATCGGTGGTATTAGTTAGAAATAGTGTCCTTGTATAATATAAAAATCTGAATGTTAGTGTACCTTTACCGGGATTATAAGACATTCTACCACTCAGTGTTTCATTCCGCAATTACTCGATAATCCTATATGAACACAGTTACGAAACTATATTTTTTCTATATTATCTGCCAAAATTTCAGGTGTCTGCAACGCTTAGTTTTAAAGATCTCCGAGGCCGCGCGGTTCGCCGCGTTTCAATGGCGCGGCCACGTTCAAACCCTTAAAATTCTTTAACCATAATTTTGGCAAATTTATGGTTTTGGGAATCAACTTTACAAATTTTTACATAATCTAGGCATAGTTTTTTTTTAAAAAAAACGCCGTGGCCGCGCTATTGAAACGGACACCATCAAATCCGGTATGACCCAACTGTTGAAGGCGCGCACCTTATTTCCGACCGACAAAAGACTATTTAATACCTTTTTCAGGCGGCCAAAGAAGCGCTCCTTCAGCAGTTGCTTCATGTCAGTACTGTTAATGCCCAACGCTTCCGACATACCCAAATACTTGTAAGTTTCGGTCGAGGAGAGGTGTCTGAGGTGTATGGAATCAGAGAATTGAATTCCCTCGGATTCCATAATCTCCCCTTGCTTCACCGAAAGCGGCGGGATCACAATAGTGGCTGACGGTGCCGCGATCTGTGTCGGGGTTGAGACGATTTGGTTGCTCAGCACTTCTGAGCGCAGCCTATCAAGTGCGGCGTCATCTAACCTGTGATTATGCTGGATGACCCGCACCTGATCCGACAATCTAGAAAAGTTGATTCTAGGTCCTGAAAAAGAGACAGAATCCTAACAAAGTACGCAGTGAGGTTAGTTCCCCCCTCTGTAGACTCGTAATATGCGCGCATGACGTTCTCATTCATACACAGTATTATTATGTCCTTTATTCATTTTGTTTTTTATAATCTACAGTTCTAAATATTTTTTATAAAATAAGTTAAAAAACAAAAACATTTGAAAATATAAAGAATAATATGCAAATATAAAGAATAATAAAAAAAATCTCAACTCAATTTCTTCCAAATTATTAATTATCAAAATATTCTGAATAACTATAAGACAAAATGAAACAAAGAAAAAAATAAACATAAATAACATCGAAACAATGACCAACGAAATACAATTTTATAATAAGAAATGAGAAAACCAAAAATGTCATGTTGACAAGAGCCACCGCAGCAAAGCAAGCACACCTACCCACCTCCGGCCTCGTCACTCAGCTCCGCCTCGCCGCCGCCGGAATCGAGCTCGAGCGACGAGTATTTCTCGCCGCCGACGACACCACCACCTGCGCGTCGACGGGAAGGACGCCGGCCACCGGACCGCTTAGGACCTCGAGGCCTACCGGTCTCTGATAGGGTCCCAGCACCCGGCGGAAGTGAGCAGCGCATGAGACAAAAGACAAAGACAAAGATATTTTATTTCAACTAGGCCACCAAGCTGCACTTTTGAACGTTAGATACCTACATTAAAATTTACAAGGAATAAAAATTGATTCTACCGTGCATTCGGAAAGTAGCTTGTTATGGAGAAGAACGCACAAGAAACTCCATATTTACTATTAAAAAAAAAAAGTTTTTTTACAATATTTAGGTACATAAGTACATAGGTAAATTAATAAATTCATATGTGCGAGGACAATGCACCCAGACTCACAACACACTATACTATGTACAGATATAAAGTATTAAAAGTACTCACACATGTATTTATTATTTATTTATTTATTATATACTTTATTGTACACCAAGATAAAAACATAACACACGGAAACCTTAAAATAACAACAAACATACAACAGGCGGCCTTATCGCGTTCTGCGATCTCTTCCAGGCAACCCAGAATGGAGAGAGATAGCCTGGACACGACATGGGGTTGCACTTGGTGCAATTTTAAAATTAAATAAGTTACAAACATAGGAAGCACTAAATATAAAATACTAAAATAGATACATAAATACATACATATATTTATACAGGCAAGAAAACAATATAGCTCCAACAAGAACAAGATCACAGTGACAGGTAGTGCTCCTTTACCAGTCTTTTAAAGATTGGTAGTGATTGCGCGTGTTAGAATCATGAATGGAATTCTATATAAAAGTATTGGTATCTACCAAGATACTCGTAGCAAGCTTTGAATGTCAAGATGGTTATTGGTTATTTACTGTGTATCAGAGTTCTAATGTATGTGGTGTGTAAGGAAAGGGTTTTATGAATAAAAGCACGGAAAGACAAGACTAGTTATTTATTTAAGTAAGGCTTGTCAATTAATTCATATTTAGAAGGCTCATTGAGCTTACTGCCCTTTCGCTAGACTAGATCTCGTGGGGAAGGAGGGCAACAAACCCCACGGAAGCTCTTTCGTAGTATTTATCGATATCTTTTACAAACACAAAGTATTTACAATATTATAGATTCAAAATAACAAGGATAAGGCAAAGCACAGAATAGCCCTTAAATCAATATAACATATTAGGAATAAAGGCCATAATACGATATAGATACAGCGTCAACATAACTATTAGAAATAATAAAGTTATAATATCAAATAACTTACGTTAGTCTTGTGTAGTTGATCTTACACCAAGTATTATAAATAAAGGATCTAATCTTTATCTCTCCAATTAAACGAAGATGCAATGAAGATGAATTAGCGATATAAACGGATTTATTTTAAACAAGTGCTTAGTTTAACCGTCAAATGACGAAATGAAAACAAAACTGAAGTCAAAACTGTCATACAAAGTGTTGTCATACTTAACTCTCGATTCGATACAATTAAATAATCGATTTAATATTCGACTAGAATTATAACAACTACCAATTTAATTAGCTTTTACTTTAGATACAAATACATTGTATTCGTGGTTACATGCTAGCTAGGATATTATCAAAATACCCACATCTTGACTAATTAACCTTACATAAAGTAGTATAATTCTAAATAACAATATCTAGCCTGTACTGGCTTGTAGTTCACAAAAAAGTAAGTTCGCTTATCAATTACACAATATTTTATAATATCGGGTCTATCTGTGTCTCAATACGTCCAATATGAGAAAATGGCGCGGTATCCCGCCATTTTAATCTCAAAATTAGGTGAACAATAATCAATTACTATAAAGTGAATATGTTTTAAAACGTATCAAGACAATTAAGAAATTTAATATTGCCTATATAGTAATTCTTAATCAATATTCGAAAGAATATTGATACTAACAGACAGTATTGTACTAGTTGTTTCAAAGGACTTATAATACTAATATAGCATTATAAAATCCAGGATACATCACAATGATCATTACAAATTACGTAATGATTTACCTATAGGAATATTATCAACGTGGCTTAAATATAAGTTCAGAGTTATTTCCTGTACACACAACAATATTTACTTAGGTGGGTACTCTTTTACATTTGAAGGTAGTTAACACCACAATAATAATTAAGGTAGGTACTTAGACATTTGTCGGTAGGTGCTTAATAAATATGACAGGGATGTATTATGTAGCAAACCATTGAAAAATGAAAATTAACGATTTAATGACGTCACACATACTTCAAATTCTACGTTTTATTGTCACAGGCAATGCATTCCATAGACGAGCGGCCTGGACAGTAAAAGATTTGTCTAGGAAGATAGTGGAATGCATTGGCATTTTAAGTTTCATGTTATCCGATGACCTAAGAACTTTCGTGTGTGAGTCACATAAAAACTGAAATCGGTTTTTGAGGTAAAGAGGGTAGACGGGGGGAAAAATAGTATATTATACAGGAGGGATAGAATATGAGCATTCCGGCGAAGGCGAATTGGCAACCACTTGAGTTTTTGACGGAATTCAGAAACATGGTCATATTTGCGCAAACCGAATATGAACCTTATACAAACATTTTGAAGTCGCTCAAGTTTATCAAGTTGTACTTCAGTGAGGTCAAGATAGCTGGCATCAGCATAATCAAGGATGGGTAGAAGAAGAGATTGTGCAAGCGCAATCCTGGTAGCAGTCGGCAGAAAATTACGCAGTCTTCTCAGAGATCCAGCAGATGCGAATAGCTTGCGGCTAACTTCCTGTAGCTGGGCAGTCCAAGAGAAGTTGTTGTCAATAAATATCCCCAAGTTCTTCACCTTCTCGCTAAAGGGTATAACAGAGTTATCAAAATAAACTTGAGGGAGAGTCGTCCAGTCGATCCTTGAGACCAACCTTGAACTGCCCACCACCAGAATTTGCGTTTTTATAGGGTTCACCGTAAGTCCATACCTCTTGCTCCAGTCGCATATACGGGCCAAATCACTATTTATAGTCATGATAGTCTCAGATAGATTATCAAGAGGAGATCGCGTGTAAATTTGAAGATCATCTGCATAAAGGTGGTAGGAAGAAATTAATTCGTTGGATATTGAGTTAATAAAAACTGCGAAAAGTAAGGGGGATAGAACGCCGCCCTGAGGTACCCCGGCAGATGTACTACACCAGGAAGACAAGGTCTCTCCGATGCAAATACGTTGTCGGCGACCAAACAGGTAACTACGAAACCATTCAACAACCGATGTAGATATGTTAAGTGAACAAAGGACGCCAAGTAAAACATCGAAATCCACGGCATTAAAGGCATTACTGAAATGCAGTAGAGCCAAAACCGTTAGATTGCCCATCTCCATGGCAGACCTTATATCTTCCGTAATATTCAGAAGCGCTTTAGTTGTGCTATGACCAGGGCGGAAGCCGGACTGGAAGGGGTTAAGGAGATTATTTTTGGAGAAAAAGGTGCTTATTTGGTTGTGGATTAACCGTTCAAGGACTTTGGATAGGAATGGCAAGACGGATATTGGATGATACTCAGAGAAGGATGTGGGATTGGACTTTTTAGGTAAAGGAATTACTCGAGCATCTTTCCATGAGCTTGGAAAGACACTGCTAGACGCAGAGAAATTGAGGATATGGCAAAAGACGGGCAGGATAATGTCCAGCACCGGGAGTAGCATTTTACGGCTGATACAGTCGCTTCCTACTGCATTTGACGAAATCGATAGTATGCTCTTCTTAACATCACATTCAGAAAATTGACCAAAAACAAATGGAGAATAACTGGGAGTCGGAAGAGATGAAAGATGATTCAATGTATTTAATTTAGTTGTCCTATCAAAATTGGACGATCATGTACTGTGCAGTTACATAATAGGTTCTAGAAAAACATTAGCATCCGAAGTAGTTAAGTTAAGACCAATCCCAACTGACGGCGCCCGTTCACGAACATGACGCATGAATCGGCACCACCCAGCTCAACCATCATGAAGGGAACCGAATGATCCAACACACGCGCCACCATCAGAGAGAAATTTGAGAGTGCATGACACACTCAACTGCCAGGGCAAACACAAGTCAACGAACGACACCAAGGTACAGCAAATGCTAGATTTACAGTTGGGTACATAGTACTCACACACGTGCTGCGCAGTTATACAATACTAAAATAAATTGAGTCTATATAATACAAATATATTCATACAGTCTTCAGCAGGACCAACAATACTACAAAACAATAATGTTCTGCATATCACTTGTTTTTGCGCCCTAGTGGTTGTGGAGCAAGACTAGCATTGAGCCAAGCATTTTTATCAGTGATGTAATCCCTCAACTTATAATATGCCTGCCTGCATAGTGTGCGTTTTATACAAGTTTTAAATTTCGTCTCATTCAGTTCTAGAATGTGGGGAGGAATTTTATTGTAACATTTTGTACAGTGCCCCATGAAAGATGAGGCTACTTTAGCCAGTCTGAAACCTGGTTGAATTAATTGGTCCCTATTTCTAGTAATGTAATTATGTCTATCTCCGTTTTTACTAAAAAGATGTTTGGGGGTATGTGGAACAGGGTGTAAAGTCCCACAAACCTCCATAGAAAAGGGATCAAGATCCTCCGACTAGACGGGTGTTGTGTCTGGTCCAGGCAACTGGCCGACGGTTGATGTCGGACCGTTGTATACGTTCAAATCGCGCCGAAAACTTTACTTGCGCGATGCAGGATTTGTGTGACGTCATGTCATTAGTTATTAAGTGGCGGCGTTGGTGCCGCTACAGATTTAATCAAAACATAAATAAATAATATATTGACAAGGAACCGTCATGATGTTAATGCCCTTAAACAGTTCCCTTGGTGAATCGCGCCGGCGAAGATTGTATATCGCTGTGATGGCTCATTTTTGCAGAATAAAAATTGACTCAATGTCTGCAGCCCTTCCCCAAAGTAAAATACCGTAAGACTTTATACGATGAAAGTAACTAAAATAGACCAGCCTCGCGGTATCTACATCACTAAATTGACGAATCTTTCTAACAGCATAAGCTACCGAACTTAGCCGCTCTGCAAGTGATATTATTCTTATTCTTTATTATACACAAAACATAGAAACATACAAATACAATAGGACAGTTTATGTACAAAGGCGAGCTTAACCCATAGTTGGGTTCTCTAACAGCAAACCTCAGTTGCGTAGAGAAATATGCATTTGAGGATAGTACATCCATGTGCACAACAAAAGCTTATTAAAAACTCGTAACAATTTTAAATACTTACTCACTAAATAAACTAAACAAATACGTGTGCAACACACAATGCATAAACATAATATATACCTATTTATTACAAAACTAAAATACACACATCAACACGGTCTAGGGATATTTCATACTCAATTAAATAACTCGAAAAGTACTGGCCGCATTGGAATCTTGTATACACCGATTTGTTTGTAATTTATCTCAGACTAATTCCAAATTCAAATTTTTGAAAATTCTTTTGTTTCGGTGGCAAAAAAATGTCTTGATGTGTAGGAGAGGGAATTTTCATTTGTGCGAAATTTAGAAAACAATACGAATTACGTTTAGTTACAGTTTTTTTTCATTTTAAACGAAAGATAAAGTTAAAATTGAGGTATTGTAGCCATGCAACGCCAACATTTGACGAGGGCGGATATGTTACGAGCTGTGGGAATGCTGGAAGCTGGGTCTGTTCAGCGTAATGTTGCTGAGGCCATAGGGACCCACCTTGCACTTGCACAATCTCTTCTTCTACCCATCCTTGATTATGCTGATGCCAGCTATCTTGACCTCACTGAAGTACAACTTGATAAACTTGAGCGACTTCAAAATGTTTGTATAAGGTTCATATTCGGTTTGCGCAAATATGACCATGTTTCTGAATTCCGTCAAAAACTCAAGTGGTTGCCAATTCGCCTTCGCCGGAATGCTCATATTCTATCCCTCCTGTATAATATACTATTTTTCCCCCCGTCTACCCTCTTTACCTCAAAAACCGATTTCAGTTTTTATGTGACTCACACACGAAAGTTCTTAGGTCATCGGATAACATGAAACTTAAAATGCCAAGTTAGGTTAGGTTAGGTTAGGTTAGGTTAGGTTAGGTTAGGTTAGGTTAGGTTAGGTTAGGTTAGGTTAGGTTAGGTTAGGTTAGGTTAGGTTAGGTTAGGTTAGGTTAGGTTAGGTTAGGTTAGGTTAGGTTAGGTTAGGTTAGGTTAGGTTAGGTTAGGTTAGGTTAGGTTAGGTTAGGTTAGGTTAGGTTAGGTTAGGTTAGGTTA
This sequence comes from Orthosia cruda, assembly GCA_964057195.1. Taxonomy (NCBI): domain Eukaryota; kingdom Metazoa; phylum Arthropoda; class Insecta; order Lepidoptera; family Noctuidae; genus Orthosia; species Orthosia cruda. Next base: position 18,247 of record OZ059845.1, on the reverse strand, counting down.
GGTTAGGTTAGGTTAGGTTAGGTTAGGTTAGGTTAGGTTAGGTTAGGTTAGGTTAGGTTAGGTTAGGTTAGGTTAGGTTAGGTTAGGTTAGGTTAGGTTAGGTTAGGTTAGGTTAGGTTAGGTTAGGTTAGGTTAGGTTAGGTTAGGTTAGGTTAGGTTAGGTTAGGTTAGGTTAGGTTAGGTTAGGTTAGGTTAGGTTAGGTTAGGTTAGGTTAGGTTAGGTTAGGTTAGGTTAGGTTAGGTTAGGTTAGGTTAGGTTAGGTTAGGTTAGGTTAGGTTAGGTTAGGTTAGGTTAGGTTAGGTTAGGTTAGGTTAGGTTAGGTTAGGTTAGGTTAGGTTAGGTTAGGTTAGGTTAGGTTAGGTTAGGTTAGGTTAGGTTAGGTTAGGTTAGGTTAGGTTAAGGTTAGGTTAGGTTAGGTTAGGTTAGGTTAGGTTAGGTTAGGTTAGGTTAGGTTAGGTTAGGTTAGTTAGGTTAGGTTAGGTTAGGTTAGGTTAGGTTAGGTTAGGTTAGGTTAGGTTAGGTTAGGTTAGGTTAGGTTAGGTTAGGTTAGGTTAGGTTAGGTTAGGTTAGGTTAGGTTGTTTTTTTTTTTTTTTTTTTTTTTCTTAATACTAATCCCACCACTGTTTTTGTGGTGCCTATTGTGTGCGCAACCTTCTCTCATACTAGTTCTCGCGTGCATGCCTCTCGTACTTTCATTCTTCATACTTTATCTTTCTTTCATACTTCACCATGCATTCTGTGGGTAGGACTCCCACTTTTTAATCTAAATTATAGGGCATACTTTATTTATCACAGTGGGTTATTAAAACAATTAATGCTGATTATATTTTTACAATTTTCAATACACAATTTCTTATAAATATACACAAAAAACTTAGGTACTACTTTAATTTACTGCTATTTTTATTCTGCTGCTTATGCCAATTTACATTTAAATACTATTATAATACTAATGAATTGCATCGTTTATTAACTTTTATTTCTGCAGATGACTGTGTTGGCCAGATTAGTGCAGTAAATTAGGAATCTTTCCCTGGTTTTCTTAGACATGAACCCACACAGGCTCTCCCTCGTCAGCCTCCTGTCCAGCTCACACTCGAGTTGGTAGCGCTCCCTGATAAATAACGGGCATTCTACTAGTATGTGCTGGACAGTTTCCGCCACACTGGGGTCACAGAGGCACGCTGGGCTCTCCTTACACTCGAAGCGATTCAAGTATTCAGAGAACCCACCGTGCCCCGTTAGAACCTGCGTGAGAACACCCGTTGGCCGTACCTGTTGAACAATACGGAAAGCCACTATCGCGTCCGGAAGGAACATTCTCGTCACCGAGGCCGTCTCGCCCGACACGTATCTCCGATTCCACTCATCAAGCGTTTCCAAACGGATCTGTCGCTTGATGAATGAAATCGGGCATTGGTCGTAGTCTGGCTTCCTCCGTGACGACAATGCTGCCTCCTTCGCCAACTCGTCCGCCCGCTCATTCCCCGGCAGGCCCGCGTGGGCCTTGATCCAGAACAAAGACACAGCTTTGTTCTGGTGCAAGGCTTTTGCCAAATTGGCACGCGCGCGCACTGCCAGGGGATGGAGAGAACCATGGTTTGCAAGCGTCTGCAATGATGACATTGAGTCGCTATACAAACCATAGCTCGCCTCTTGCCGCGCGAGGATCACTTCGGTGGCTCTGCAAATGGCCAGGAGTTCCGCCTGGTAGACTGTGCAGTACGCGGCAAGGCAGAGCTTGAGGTTCCGGACTTCACCCTCATTATCCCAAATGGATAATGCGGCTCCGACCTTCCCCTCAATCTTGCTGCCGTCGGTGAATATTCGCACCGTCTGCACATTGCTACTGTCTAGTAGCGTTTGATCTGCCAGGCACATGAACTCCAGGGGCATTTGCGTAGCCGGATGAGGAGCTTCTGCAAACCTCACCGCACTCTCGATCTCCCTATCTCCTGGCACGAACCGGGATGACCCTTTCCTCGCTTCATACAGGGCGGCTGCCTCTTGTATGCGCAGGTCTAGAGGTAGTATCCCGGACAGTGCCAGTGCCGAGTTCAGTGAGACTGTGCGGTACGATTTGCGGTTAGGTTAGGTGTAGGTTAGGTTAGGTTAGGTTAGGTTAGGTTAGGTTAGGTTAGGTTAGGTTAGGTTAGGTTAGGTAGTTAGGTTAGGTAGGTTAGGTTAGGTTAGGTTAGGTTAGGTTAGGTTAGGTTAGGTTAGGTTAGGTTAGTGTTAGGTTAGGTTAGGTTAGGTTTTAGGTTAGGTTAGGTTAGGTTAGGTTAGGTTAGGTTTAGGTTAGGTTTAGTTAGGTTAGGTTAGGTTAGTTAGGTTAGGTTAGGTTAGGTTAGGTTAGGTAGGTTAGGTTAGGTTAGGTTAGGTTAGGTTAGGTTAGGTTAGGTTAGGTTAGGTTAGGTTAGGTTAGGTTAGGTGTAGGGGGAGGTGGGGGGGGTGGGTGGGTAGGGGAGGGAGGGTGGGTGTGGAGGGTGGGGAGGGAGGGGAGGGGAGGGTGGGGAGGGGGGTTGGGGTGGGTGGAGGGGGGGGGGGAGGGGAGGGGAGGGGAGGGGGGGAGGGGGGTGAGGGGTGGGGAGGGGGGGTGGGGTGGGGAGGGGAGGGGTGGGGTGGGGAGGGGTGGGAGGGTGGGGTGGGGTGGGGTGGGGTGGGGTGGGGAGGGGAGGGGGTGGGGTGGGGGGGGGGGTGGGGTGGGGAGGGGTGGGGTGGGGAGGGATGGGAGGGGGAGGGGAGGGGTGGGGGGGAGGGGTGGGGTGGGGTGGGGTGGGGTGGGGTGTAGGGGGGGGTGGGGTGGGGAGGGTGGGGTGAGGGGGGGGGAGGGGTGGGGTGGGGTGGGTGGGGTGGGGTGGGGTGGGGTGGGGTGGGATGGGGTGGGGTGGCGGGGGGTGGAAGGGGTGGGGTGGGGAGGGGTTAGGTTAGGTTAGGTTAGGTTAGGTTAGGTTAGGTTAGGTTAGGTTAGGTTAGGTTAGGTTAGGTTAGGTTAGGTTAGGTTAGGTTAGGTTAGGTTAGGTTAGGTTAGGTTAGGTTAGGTTAGGTTAGGTTAGGTTAGGTTAGGTTAGGTTAGGTTAGGTTAGGTTAGGTTAGGTTAGGTTAGGTTAGGTTAGGTTAGGTTAGGTTAGGTTAGGTTAGGTTAGGTTAGGTTAGGTTAGGTTAGGTTAGGTTAGGTTAGGTTAGGTTAGGTTAGGTTAGGTTAGGTTAGGTTAGGTTAGGTTAGGTTAGGTTAGGTTAGGTTAGGTTAGGTTAGGTTAGGTTAGGTTAGGTTAGGTTAGGTTAGGTTAGGTTAGGTTAGGTTAGGTTAGGTTAGGTTAGGTTAGGTTAGGTTAGGTTAGGTTAGGTTAGGTTAGGTTAGGTTAGGTTAGGTTAGGTTAGGTTAGGTTAGGTTAGGTTAGGTAGGTTAGGTTAGGTTAGGTTAGGTTAGGTTAGGTTAGGTTAGGTTAGGTTAGGTTAGGTTAGGTTAGGTAGGTTAGGAGGTTAGGTTAGTTAGGTTAGGTTAGGTTAGGTTAGGTTAGGTTAGGTTAGGTTAGGTTAGGTTAGGTTAGGTTAGGTTAGGTTAGGTTAGGTTAGGTTTAGGTTAGGTTAGGTTAGGTTAGGTTAGGTAGGTTTAGGTTAGGTTAGGTTAGGTAAGGTAGGTTAGGTTAGGTTAGGTTAGGTTAGGTTAGGTAGTGTGTACGTTATAACCCCCAAACATGGTCGGAGTCTATTCTAATCTAATACATTCATTCCAGTTCTCGCATTTATTCCTCTCGCACTTTCATTCCTCATCCTAAATCTTTCTTTCATCCGTCGCCTTATGTAGCTTTGGGTGGGATTCCCAACTATCATCTAGCTAACTATCTATCTTTTTTATTAAAAAGCCAGGGACAAAACTTTTATTTAAATATTTCTTACATATTTACTTGGTGACTTATTCTATTTTACATTTTCTTATGTCTGGTTTAATATATTACTTTACATATCTAGGTTCTTATTTTTATACATACATCTTTTTACAATCTCTTATTACTAGTTTTAAGCTATTATTATTTTTTTCCTTTACTAGTACTTATTTAACCATTAACTATTATATCCCAATTATACTATTCTTATTCTATTTATCTTATACAGGTCTTTTCAAGGAGCACTTCGTTCTCACAGGAGTTAAAGTTCTGCGCTTTTTATTAGTTTTGCTTTTCACATATTTATACTTATTTTAATCTATAACTAATTATACAGGTCCTACAGAGTAGGGGGAGCATTTCTTATATATATACTTATTTTTAACTTATTACGCAAAAATTCCCAGGTCCTTTAGGGACGGGAGCAGTTTTTATTTAACATTGGTTCTAATTGTTACATTATACGACTATTTAATTTATGCTGTTCTTTAATATCACACAGTATATTGTGACAGCATACTTTCTTATTCGGTTTTGTTTCTACTGACTACTATTGATGCAATTTGACTGCAGTAACTCAAAAACAAATCTCTACTTTTTCCCGTCATTAGATGCGGTGCCTGTTGAGCATTCAATTCCACACCCAGTTGTTGCTCAGTCTCATATCGTAATCTTTCAGTCATTGGGCAATTGAAAAGTATGTGCGAAACCGTCTCCTCAACGCCAGGTTCGCAGGCGCACGATGGGCTCTCCTTACACTTGAAGCGTTTCAAGTATGCGGAGAACCCACCGTGCCCCGTCAGAATCTGCGTTGTCAAATTGTCGTGGGTCATCTTTCTTACGATTCTGTATGCCGCCACGGCGTCCGGGAAGAATATTTTGGTGCCCGAAGCTGTTTCACCCGATCTATATCTCCCGTTCCACTCGCCAAGCGTCTCCGACCGGATTACTCGCTTGACGAATGAAACGGGACACTGATCATAGTCCGGCCTCTTCTTCGACCCCAGGGCGGCCTCCTTCGCAAGCTGGTCGGCTCTCTCGTTTCCCTCCAACCCCGCGTGGGCCTTTATCCAGAACAGCGAGACGCGCTTGTTCTGGAGTTTACAGCGGCGCAAGGCGTCCCTGGTTTCCACAGCTAAGGGGTGGGGGGAACTTGAGTTGGTCACTGACTGAAGGGCCGCCATGGAGTCGCTGAAGATGCCGAACGTGGTTTCGCTATGCTTGAGCACTTCTCCCGCTGCTCTTTGTAAGGCCAGCAGTTCAGCCTGGTAGACGGTGCAATAGGACGGCAAAGCAAACTTGAGGGCTTTCGCCTCGACGGCGCCACTCCACAAGGATAGCGCCGCCCCGACTTTGCCCTCAATTTTGCTGCCGTCGGTGAATATACGCACAGCATAGTTGCTGTGGTTGTTGTACTGATCCTCGTCTACCAGGCTTCCGAACTCCAGACTCTCTTGTTCCGCAGGGTGTGGGGCCTCCAGCGCGGGTGCCATTCGCTCCACCCCCCTGCCCCCCAATACTGGATGGGGTACTCCCCTCCTAGCTCCATAAAGTACAGCTGCTTCGCGAACGCGAAGATCGAGTGGGAGTATCCCAGCCAGCACCAGGGCAGAGTTCAGGGAGACCGTGCGATATGCCCTGCACATTTTCTGGGCAATCCCGCGCTGAACGCTCCGAAGCTGCTTTTGGATACCAAGTTTTTTGGCTGCTGGGGCCCAGACGCTAGCGGCATACAGAATTATGGGCTCCATTGTCGCCACGTAGATTATTTTGACAATATCGGGGTTTAGCCCCCAGCTGACCCTTGCGGCTCTACATAGACGTTTATAAATTCCAATTGCCCTCCTGCACACGAGTGAGACATGGGTATTGAATGTCAACCCGCTATCTATAGTAACACCCAGGATCTTCATCTCCTTCGCTAAAGCGATTTCCGTCCCCCCCATGCTCAGGCGTGGTGTGTCGAACTTTAATTTCCTTGTAATCACCATCGCAGTGGTCTTGTGTGGTGCAAATGTGAGCTTATTTTCGACACCCCACGCCAGAACACGAGCGAGAGCAGCGTTGGCGGACACCTCCACCTCCAACGCAGTCTCCCCGTCAAATACAAGGAGAACATCGTCCGCGAACGCCTGGATGTATATCCCGCAACTCTGCAGTGCTTTGAGGAGGGGGTCTAGGAGCAAGTTCCAGAAAATAGGGCCCCCGATAGAACCCTGGACGCAGCCCTTGCTGGTGCCCTTGGTATATGTTTCCCCACCGTACCTAATGGAGACTTTCCGGTCACCGAGGTAGTCGTCGATGACCCGCCTAAGATTAACTGGACATTTTTCCTCCGCCAGACGGACACGAACTGCAGGCCACCAGGCATTGTCGAAGGCTCCCTCTATGTCTAAAGATACTAGCGTAATTATTCTTTTTTGTGCAAGCTTTTGATGGACGTGCTGCATAAGGGCATAGAGGGAGTCCTCGGTGCTCCTCTGGGGCATGAATCCGTACTGGCGGGTACTCATCCTCGGTAGGAGATGGAACTTTAGGCGGGCCACTAGCATCTTCTCAAATATCTTTCCCAGTATAGGCAATAGCCCAATCGGCCTATACGACTTGGGAGTATGGTAATTGTCTTTGCCTGGCTTTCTCAATATAACTACTGTGGCCTCCTTCCAGGACGCGGGGAAACATCGGAGCTCCAGACACTTGTTCAGAAACCCCAGGAACAAACCCGGGTCGTTACCCACGACTTCTCGGCATATGTCGGCCGTAAAGCCGTCGGAGCCCGGCGCCTTCTTTGGGTTGAAGGACTCTACCGACTTCTTCAGCTCAGCCATTGTAAACGGTGGGTCGCAGCAATCATGTTGTTCCCCACCGTTCACATGTTCGGCTTTCAACCGGATGGAACGGTGATGAACGTTGTCGTTCTCCGAGGTGTCATCTGGGTAAAAAGTTTCAGCTAGGAGCTTCACGGAGCCCTTCGCGTCTAGCACATCACCGTTCCATTCCAATGGCAAGTCCTCTTCCCTGCGCTGTGTCCTTCCTATAACCCTATATATCCCTTCCCAAACCCCCTCCCTATCCTGCTTCCCGCAGAACTCCTTCCAACTCTCGGTCTGAGCTTTGGCCACTTCCGACTCATACTCTTCTTTCTGTTTCAGGTACTGTTCGACGACCTTCTGCCTCCGAACTGGGGCGGCACAGCGGATCCTGCGCCTCATGGTATTCACTGACCTCTTCATCCCAGCGAGTCTCTCGGACCACCACGGCAAGGTGAGTTCTTCCCTAACTTTTTTGCTTGGCATTGATTGCTTACAAGCTTCGTTTATGATTTTATTGAGGTTGTTGGTGACAATATCTATTTCATGTTTATCTTTAATTTTATTAATTACGGCAATTGTTAGATTATTTTCTATTTTCAATTGTCCGAATTTCATATGGAATTCGGACCAATTGGCTTTCCTGGTATTATATTTGCGTGTGGTTCTTTCGATTTTGATTCCCTTGGATTTCTCCAAGAGAATGTTAAACACTATGCCGTTGTGGTCCGAACTCGTGAGACCCTCGTCGATTCTCCAGTTGTCTACCATGTCCAGGATGTTATTGGAGCAGGCAGTGACGTCGATGTAGCTACTGTATCGCTTACCCCCTCGGATGGTATCGAAGGTCGGAATTTCCCCTCGGTTGAGTATATTTAGGCCAAGCTCGCCGAGTGTTCCCTCCATCTCGTCTCCTCTGTGGTCATTCTTCGGGCTGCCCCACCATATGGATTTTGCATTGGCGTCCCCTCCAACGATCAGCTTCCCGGAACCTACGACGAGCCCTATTCGCCTTAGATGCTCTAAGTAGGGCTCGATAGGCTGGTCTGGCTCACAGTAGAAAGAGACAAACGTGACCTCCCAGGCACTGGTCAGGATTCCCACCACTGAGATGTTGTTGGTGGTGAGTTTCGGGTACTGCTTGACGACAAGGTCGCTGTTAAAGACAGCTATTGCTGCTTTTACAGTCCCACCTCCTATGCCAGTGTTCTGGAAGATCCTAACGCCCCTGTGACTCTTCATAACTCCAGCCCCGGCCACGTACGGCTCCTGCAGAAGCGCCACTGCTACTCCACGTTTCGTAGCCTCAATAAGAAGCTCTTCGGTGGCAAGCTTTTTTCGCTGGAGGTTGGCCTGCAGTACTCCATAGGGGGTATTTACTCGTGGGGTGCCCTTAACAATAGGCCACAGTCGACCTGGCCACGTCATCCCATCTTATGCGTACTGGGCAGTCATGGCTAAACGCATTATGCGTGCCATGCTCGAGCTTGGCTCTGGCACAGTTATGACAAGCGGGTGGTGAGCCTGAGAGCCAGTCTGAGCACTCCGATCTCATGTGCGGGCCTCCACAATGGCTGCAGAGGTCCGCAGGCTCCTTGCAGAACCGCTTGCCATGCCCGAAGCCCAGACAGCGGGTGCACTGCACCAGCGGGGATTGATCTTCAACCTTGTAGCGCAAAAGTTCTATGTAGAGCGCCCCGCGATCCAGCGCCCGTCGCCATATGGTAGGCGAGACGCAGATGATGACGTGGTTGATATGTGGGTTTCGTAATCGCCTCCTGAACTTGACCACAATTCGGTTTTCCTCATCGTCGAGGCCGTCAAAAACACCCTTGTTCTGGTTTCTCAGGGCCTTTATTATCTCTTCATCGGTATTTGCAACCAAGACATTCCTGAGAACCAAAAGTGGGTCCTTGTTTTTGACTTCCTCGACGGTGAGGTCCACTCCCTCCTTTTGGAGTCGGGTCTTCATTTTGTTCCTCTCTTCCTTAGTCCCGAAACCCATTATAATTTTTCGGTCCCTGGCCTTCCTCACCCTGTCTACCTTTACCCATCCCTCCGTTGCGTTCGCCGCTTTTCTAATTTTTTCCAAAACTTCCTCGCCAGTCTCAGTGTCATCTTTCGAGGTCACCACCACCGAGTGCAAAGTACTGCGCCCTGGCAGTGACTTGGCAACTCCAGTCGCGGCCACCTTCGCATAACTGGCCTTCTCCAGCAATTCTTTTTGTAGGTCCATCCTCTCCTTAAGTTCCTCGATTCGTCTGCCACTCTCCTCGAGGAGCTTGGTGTGTTGCTCCAATGTTTTGAGCAGCACTCCGCTCGCTTCCTTCTCTTCCGAAGAGGTTGGACTTGTGGGCGGTAGTTCTGGTTCAGCCGTCACCGGCCCCTCTTTTGTCGTTTTGAGTTTTTGTTTAGCCACTTTTAACTCTGTCTCAGCTTCCTTTACCAATTGGAAAAGTCGTTCTGTGGCTTCGGAGATGGCAGTTTTTATCTCTGTCTTTGTGTTCCTTGAGCTGCTTAGGTGTAGCTTCGTTTTTGTCAAACAAGCCTTAGCTTCCGAAGTTCGGTCTACATATTTGGTCTTTGGTGGTGAGCATCTTTCAGCGGACTTCCTCAGTGTGGTTGCGGTCGCCACTTTGCTCTCCTGTGTCAAAGTAGACTTAGTGTTTGTTTTCGCAGGGCCGGCCTGCGACGTCTTCTCCGTTGTAAACGTGTCATTCGCAGTGGGGCCGGTGTTTGTGGCTTCCCACTCCCCTATGCTACGTCTTACGTTTTGGGGGGCAACTGCCCCATGCTTTGCCGGCGACGTTTTGCCGTCAGTCGTCTGTGACGGCGTTCTAAAGCCGAACATGTTGGTGGGTATGCGTCAAGTTTAATTTAAAAGCGTCAATAGGGACGGTATGTAAAGTAAAATATAATCCGGCGTTCAATAGAAACAAAACCGAGTCTTAAACTAAGATATATACAACTTAAAATTAAGATAAAATGTACAAAATAGCCGACTCTACCAAGACTCCACCTATGCTTGGGTCTACAAAGGCTGATGTAGGCCTTGGTGTCAGTGTTTGGTCGTAAAAACCTATTGTCAGATCTGACTGTAGAGTGGCTCTATGTAGCGTCTTAAAATAAGCTTGGAGGAGAAGGGTGCAGGAGCTGAAGCGAAAAAAAAATTTTCGAAAATTTTTAATCTCTACGTAGAGCCGATCTGGAATCGCCAATGGATAGCCCTCCACGAGCCCTGCAGAATGAACCCAAACACGGCGTGGTTCCGCCAAGGGGTTCCGGAGCTATCGCGTCCCAAAAAACTTGGTTTTTTACGAAAACGTAAACCGGAAAGTGGTTTTTTGGGATTTCTCCGGAACCGCTGGTCCAAAAGCACTCGTGCCCGGGCTCCCCGAGGTTGGCACGGTGAGGCCTACCCACCGGAACTATATTCAGGCTGAAAACTTCCCGACTCCTGAAACCTCCTGAAATTCCTCCAGACGGACGGCGAAGAGCCTGCCGACGTCCCCAGAGAAAACCCGGACCTTCTACGACCCACGGATCGAGAGTTATCCGAGTCTGAAAAATGGTTTGACAGTTCTAGAACTGTCAAAGTCAATTTTCAACCCGGCACAACTTCCCTACCAACAGTCGCAGAACGCCCGAGTTTGGACTTGTTCGGCTTGGTTCGTCCCGCTCCGCCGCGCAAGTCGGTTTTCAGGATCCTGAAATTTTTCAGCGTCAAAACGCCTGAAACCAAACGGTTCAGACAGAGGTTGTCCCCCCAAACACCACTGTGAAAGCGGCAAGTCTCTGCGACCACCGGATCCGGAGCTACGCCAGGCCAAAGTTTCCCAAAGAGTGGGGGTAACTGTCAAAAGACGACTTTGGGTGGCTATAACTCCGCAACCGTTTGCCACAGAGAAACGCGGTTCGAAATGCAGTGCTTGGCTCGACTTCCCCTGTCCGCCGAAATTTGTTTCAGGACTGAAAAATTTCAGGTCCTGAAAACTCCTGAAAATTTTTGCAAATGTTGCGACGTCTCAGCCACTCAGGACTGCGCAAATCCGAGTTCTCTAGGCCCACTATCTTCGAAGATATTAATTATTGAAACAAAAAACCAAAACACCCAAAAAATTTGAAAAAGCTATTCCCGTCAATCTTGAAGATACTGGGCTCGAGTTCGGGCTTAAACCACCTCCAATACACATATAAAAAACAATGCCAACGTCAAAAACTGATTATTTCTATTAATTTCGAATATATATGTATAAATCGTTAAAAATTTAATAACTTTGAAACCGCTGCTCGGAAAATTTTGGAAAAAATGTTTAAATTTAGGTTAAATGGAGTACTATACGGGCATTTTATAAAAAATTTGATAATAAAATTTTGACCTATAAAAATATACAATTTTACACTTTTTATACTTATTTAATTACTACACTAAAATTGTTCAAGCTAAAAATCTGAGCTTCTCGGGATATCTTCCTTCAGTAAGCGCGCAACAGATAGCAGTCCAAGATCCCCGAGTTTGTCTCCCTTTCAGGAGTTATTGACGTCCAAACTTTCGATATTTAACTGTTTATAATAAACAAAGTATCTAATTTAAAATTCTGGTACTTGCGTTGATGTTCTTCCCCTTGAGTCCTCTTCGGTCCTGCAAATTTTCAGGCTGCTGCCGCAACCCGTTGAGGTTTTTTCAGGCCACGTGCTTTCGGTTTTTCCGGCTTTTCTCCGGAAATCCTAGGCGGAGTTGGTTCCGGAGTAGCCCGGAACCAAGATGCTCTGCTTTCACTTCGTTTTTCAAAAGAAAAACGATATGTCGTCGCTTTAGTTTTGCCGCAATAGCAGCAAACGTTAAACTTAGCTTACACTTAACCTATAAAATACGTGTTTTCAGTTGCTACACTTCACAGCACTGTAATCCGGTTTGTGTTTTTCACTTGGAGGTGTGGAGGCAACTTTCCTCTACACACCGACACTTAGTTTATTAAAATCCGTTCACTTTATACCACTTTTTGGAATTTTTTAGTGCGGAGCGACTGCAAAAATGATCCGACCGGCACGAGGGCTGGGGGGGTACTGGGTTAGGTTAGGTTAGGTTAGGTTAGGTTAGGTTAGGTTAGGTTAGGTTAGGTTAGGTTAGGTTAGGTTAGGTTAGGTTAGGTTAGGTTAGGTTAGGTTAGGTTAGGTTAGGTTAGGTTAGGTTAGGTTAGGTTAGGTTAGGTTAGGTTAGGTTAGGTTAGGTTAGGTTAGGTTAGGTTAGGTTAGGTTAGGTTAGGTTAGGTTAGGTTAGGTTAGGTTAGGTTAGGTTAGGTTAGGTTAGGTTAGGTTAGGTTAGGTTAGGTTAGGTTAGGTTAGGTTAGGTTAGGTTAGGTTAGGTTAGGTTAGGTTAGGTTAGGTTAGGTTAGGTTAGGTTAGGTTAGGTTAGGTTAGGTTAGGTTAGGTTAGGTTAGGTTAGGTTAGGTTAGGTTAGGTTAGGTTAGGTTAGGTTAGGTTAGGTTAGGTTAGGTTAGGTTAGGTTAGGTTAGGTTAGGTTTTTTTTTTTTTTTTTTTTTTTTTTTTTTTTGTTTTGGCAGGAGTGGAAAATCCTCCTAGGACGCCCCCAGACTGACTCGCACCCAGAGCGAGCTAGCCTGGGCAGTGCCGGGCTCACTGAAGGTGTACCGACTAAAAACCACTCCTGCCTCTAAATTATATTACCGATATTAATTTCGGTATTTCAAAACTTTATTTAAATTATCTGTGACCTTGGCCCATAAGTGAGAGAGAATCATATCAGAGATATTATCTGGTCCAATTCTCTCCCGCAAATGGGCCCGGGATTTGTTCTGAGCGTGTTAGTGGTGTTAGTAGAGTTAGTTTTTTTTTTTTTTTTTTTTTTTTTTTTTTTTTTTTTTTTTTTTTTTTTTTTTTTTTTTTTTTTTTTTTTTTTTTTTTTTTTTTTTTTTTTTTTTTTTCCTTAAAGTTTACTTAATGCACACATGATTACAAAGGCTACTTAAGAACTAAAAACTTATTAGCTACGTGACTTACAACTATTGACAAACTGATACTTTGGGGAGTATTGCTATATTCGAATATGTACATTATTATTACGAATTTGTAGAGGACGCGTAGTAGCGTGGATTCAGCAGGTTACAATTTTTTTTTTTTTTTTTTTTTTTTTTGTTCAATTCAATTGTTTACTTAATGCACACATGATTACAAAGGCTACTTAAGAACTAAAAACTTATTAGCTACGTGACTTACAACTATTGACAAACTGATACTTTGGGGAGTATTGCTATATTCGAATATGTACATTATTATTACGAATTTGTAGAGGACGCGTAGTAGCGTGGATTCAGCAGGTTACAATTTTTTTTTTTTTTTTTTTTTTTTTTTTTTTTTTTTTTTTTTTTTTTTTTTTTTTTTTTTTTTTTTTTTTTTTTTTTTTTTTATCCCCCCCGTCATAACTATGGGTTTTACAACACTGTGAACTATGGAGTACTTAATTCAATTAAATACAAATAATAATGGCTCATTAACAACTAAAAGGCCATTACCTACATGACTTGAAATTACGAATAACTTGGAGACTATTGCCTTATTAGAATTTACAACAGTAAATGCTATCTGGATTTGTATGTTTAGTATTCAAAAACAATTGTTGAAGCGGTGTAGTAGCGTGTAGGAGCGCGTTAGTAATCTCTAGGGTAAAGTTGAACCATTAGCCTTTGCTGCTTTGGACAAAACGCCCTCAGCAAAAGCCAAGAAAAGGGGACGGCAATCGTCATCACTCATGAGTTCCACGAAGCTGTCGAGCGATCGTCCCAGCCTCTGTTCGCAATCATACCTTGCCCGCATGAATCGGGGGCATTCACATAGTACGTGCCTTACAGTTTCAAAGGTTTCATTGTCGCAAACACAAGCAGGGGCATCCGCAAGCTTGAACCTATACAGGTATTCCCGCACGCCTCCGTGTCCAGTGAGGAGTTGGGCTCTTAGGTTATTAGGGGGACCTATCTTTTCCAGCACCTTGTATGCTAGCTTTACGTCTTGAAAAAAGAGTCGAATACCTCTGCTCTGATCCGTGTCTGCAGTGAACCGGTCCTGCCACTTAACTAAAGTAGCCTCCCTGATCGAACGCTTCGCGAAGGACAGGGGGAAGTCGTCGTAGACGGGGCTGGTCTTGCGATGGAGAGCTGCCTCTTTAGCGAGTTCGTCGGCCCTTTCGTTGCCCGGGATACCGACGTGGGCTCTCACCCAGAACAGATGGATTCTCCTGCCCTGCAACTCCGCTACCGCAATTGCCCGCTGGATTCCAATGGCAATACTATTCGGGGTTTTGGGATCTGCTATGGACTCAAGTGCAGATCGCGAGTCCGAAATGATATTGGCAGAGATGGGCGGTTTCCTATCATCAGCGTATTTGATAGCTCTTCTAATTGCGACCATCTCCGCTTGAAAAACGGAGCAGTGACTCCCCAGCTTAAGGCCCATCTTGGACACCTCCACGTCACGTTCCCAACATGAAACCGCAGCTCCGACTCTATTTTCGATTTTACTCCCGTCCGTATAGCCGGAGAAAGTCGTTGCCGACTTTGGACAGGTCTTCGGGAGAATCGATGTGCCGAAATTCTAATCTTGACCGAAGAGAAGGGTGCGGCAGCTCTGAGGGATGCGCACGCCGCTCGAGGGTTCTGCCCGGGAGCTCTTCTAGGGGCTTTCCTCTCTTAATTTCGTATATCTGCAGGTTCTCAATCGCACGCATGTCCAGAGGGATAACCCTTGCGATAACCGCTGCGGCGACTAGTGAGGAGGTTCGGTGGGCCTTTGAGATCTTGATTGCAAACATCCTGGTGATCGAATTGAGCTTTTTCTTTGCGTATACTTTATCTGCGACCTGCGCCCATGAGCTCGCTGCGTAGGTCACGACCGGTTCCACCACGCCGATGTAGATGGTCCGCAGGATGTTTGCATTCAGTCCCCATTGTGCCCGTGCTGCCCTTGCCACCATTTTAAAAATGCCAGCAGTTTTCTTGGCAGTCTCCTCCAGATGTGGGAGGAAATTCAACCCAGAGTCCAGAGTCAGACCAAGCAACTTTAGACGTTTGGAGATCGCAATCTTAGATTCGGAGAGGAAGAAGTTTGGTTGGTCGAATTTTAGCTTTCTTGTGCAAATCATAGCTTGGGTTTTGTGAGGGGCAAATTTCATCTTCTGCCCCTTTCCCCACCTATCAACGATCGCGAGGGCCTCGTTAACGACATCTTCCAGCTCCGTCCCCGTGTCTGCCTGTGCTAAAATAAGTATGTCATCAGCATACGCCTGGACATGCGCTCTTATCGTCTCCGCCTCCACCATTAGTGGGTCCAGCTGGACATTCCAAAAAATGGGACCACATATTGAACCCTGGATGCAGCCCTTCGTAGTGGACTTAGTTATGGTGGTGCCCAGGTACTCCAGGGTTATGCTCCTATTCTCGTGGTAGCTATGAAGAAGTCCCAGCGTCTGCCGATCGATTCCCTTACTGTCGAGTTGCTGCAGGATCGCTGGCCACCATGCGCTATCAAAAGCGCCCTCAATGTCCAGCGAAACCACAGCAACAATTTTCTTCTTTCGGACTCCGTCCCGGATGTATTGAACAGCGTCGTACAGAGCGTCTTCAGTTCCACACTGCGGGCGGAAGCCGTATTGCCTTCGGCTCAGGAGGTGTTCCCTTTCAATCATCCATGAGAGCCGGTTGGCGACCAGCTTCTCCAACACCTTCCCATGACGGGGAGAAGCCCTATGGGGCGGTACGATTTTGCCGTCATATAATCCGATTTGCCGGGCTTCGGGATGACTCGGATCCAGGCCCTTTTCCACTCGATGGGGAAGTAGCCGACTTTGAGGCATTGATTAAATAGAGCCAGCTGAAAGTTTTGGTCCTGTTTGTATGCCTCATAGCAGATGTCTGCCGTGAAGCCATCGGCACCTGGGGCTTTCTTGGGGTGAAAACAAGAGTACACGTGCCGCAGTTCTGTGTGCGTGAATGGGGGAGTTACCTCCGCTAGAGAGTGCCGATGTTGATTTAGGTATTCTGCGGTAAGTTGAACTCTCTCTCTGGTCGTTTTGTGAGCTGGGGAGTCCGCACCCGGATCGTCAATCGGGAAGAAAGTGTCGGCGAGATGTTCAGCCGATGCGTCAGGTGTAAGAGTTGCACCAGTAAGTGGGTCTCTTAGTAGGCTCGCTTCCACTCGGTTGGTACCTGCGCATCGGGTAATTATACGCTGGGCGCAAGACCAAACATCTTCCTCCTTCTGTCTGCTGCAGAACTCCTTCCAGCTGGAAGTGAGAGTTGCCTCAACGTTCTTTTTAAAATCGTCTCTAGCTTTGACGTACGCTTCTACGCAATATGGCCTTCTGATGGGATTTGAAGTATGGATTTTTCTGCGGAGTGTTCTCACTGTTTTCCGCTGTGAGTCTAAATCATCCGTCCACCACTGAGGCATTGAGTTTTTCCTGGGAGCGTACCTTGGAATCGCCCCATCGCAAGCCTTGGCAATAGCATCATGGTAATCTCGAACAAGCTCTTCCAGAGATGTGGGGTTCTCGCTGCAATTGATTTTGGCAGTGGTTAGACCCAAACTGGTCATTTCTGCGTCCAGGATCACGGCAAAGATCCTCCATTTTGCTTTAATGGTGTTATATTTTCTTGTCGAAGCGTGTTTTGGGGGTGGGTCCTGGCCCTGTACCGAGAGCTTAAACCTTATGGTGCGGTGGTCAGTCAGAATAGCTGTGTCGGTGTCCACTCCCCAGTCCGTAATTCTTGCAAGCAGCGAGTCACTACAGGCCGTAATATCCACGACGCTGGAGAAAAGCCTTCCACCTCTAAAGGTGTGGAATGTAGGGGTAGCTCCCGAGTTCAGGATGTACATGTTGTTATGCGCTAGTAGGTCCGTCACAGCCCTGCCCCTGCCGTCCTCCGCATCGCAGCCCCACCAGGGACTCGAAGCGTTCACATCACCGGCGAGAATGATATCTCGTGTGCCGATCTTGTTGACTACATCTTGAATAGCGTTAAGGTAGTCATCTATTTCTTTATTGCCTTCGAGGTAAACGCTAATAAGGCCAATCCTCAAGTGTCCGATGAGTAGCACGACTGAGCACACATTTCTCGAGTTCAACGTTTGGTCGCAGATAACCCTGATATTTGGGTTAGTGATGACGATTGCCGCCTTTACGGGAGTGTCTTTAGAGCCGCGGGGGTCCTGCACGACCACGTGAGGAACCGACAATACGCCCTTCGTACCCACGTAGGGTTCCTGGACGAGTAAGATGTCCGTGCGGCTATCGACAGCATCGCACAGTGACTCCTTAGTGGCAGCGAGGCCACGGCCAAGGTTGACCTGCGCAAACCTAATTTCCGTTGGGGTGCCCTTAGCAATAGCTTATGTTATCTCTGGTTATTCGGTCCCACTTGGCCCACTCCGGACAAACGCCGGAATAGGCTGCGTGACCGGCACCCGCTGTTCTTTTGCTCTTAGAGCAATTGATGCACTGGGGGGTTGGGAGCGATTGGGGCATTCCCTGGTATCATGCCCTTCGGCGCAATACCCACATTTGGGGCCCGATAAACAGTCCCTCGCCATGTGCCCGAAGCCCAGACAGTTGTAGCACTGAACTACGGGGGAGTGGTCAAGGGCGAGTACCACCTGGTACCCAAGTTTAACACGCTGGCCGTTAATTCTCTGCCAAAGGCCAGAGCCCACCTCCAGGACCACGTTAGTGGTGGCCGATGATCTTCCCTTGGTGCGCCGCATCACTCTGACCCGCATAGAGCCCGGAGACAGGCCCTCAAATAACTTGGCGTTCTGCCCAATGAGAGCCCTCTCAATGTTGGCGTTGTCGAGGTCATTTGCGACTCCCACCAGACGGATCAGAGGATTTTTCGGTGGAGGGGCAGACACAGCGAACCCTTGTGTTGCTCCCTTTATCGCGTCCCCTAAGGCTTCCCTATCCCGGTTCGAGACGCAGCCGAACGACACCCTTTGGTTGCGCAACCTCCGTATACTACTGACCCCAACCCCAAGAGCAACGACGTCGACTTTAGATTTGACAGTCTTTATAACGTCGTCACTCGTGTGGCGGGGGTCTACTGACTCCACTATCAAGCTGTGAGTAGTGCTTAAGGCCTCCGCGTAGGATTTTGGCGGCCCACTGTACTCGGTGTGTACAACACGGGTTTGAGGTGTAACCTCGTCTAAGGCAGGTACCGCCCGGCTCTCCATGAGGCCCCGAATGTGCTCAACTGATATCCTGATCGGTGCAGCAGTATCAATCGTGGTGTCCTGGAGACCCCTGACATCCCTGCGCAGCTCCTCGACCCTCGAACCCAGCAGCTCCGCGGACTCCCTGGAGGGCAAGCCACTCCGGAGCTCAAGTAGGTCACTTCGTACCCCAATTACAGCCTCTTGCGTATCCGCGCAAGTCTGCAGGATCCGCTGTATCTCAAGCGCGTTGGACGGGGGGGGCACAGGAGTGACGAGAGTAGCCTCGCGCACCGCGGCGATTATGTCGTCGGTGGTTGCCTCACTC